>CM061540.1:41639430-42839430 GCA_030864215.1 Capsicum pubescens | reverse complement strand
CAAACCCGGTTAAAAACCGGTCAAACCCGTTTAAAAAATAAATAAAAAATCCAATATACAATATATATTTTTGAAAAAATATATAAAGTATAAACAATTACACATATATCCATTATACACTATATACACTCCAATATACAACATAAAGTAATGTATACGTTAAATATACACGTCTATAGAAGATCTATTCACATATATACACTCTATTCTATGTATATGTAATACTTTAAATGAGATATATGCAATATATATACATTACAATATATATTTGTATAGTTATATACTAATTTATAAAATATATACACATGTATACGTTAAATATACATGTCTATAGAAGATCCATTCACATATATACACTCTATTCTATGTATATGTAATACTTTAAATGAAATATACTATAATGTATATACATTACAATATATATTTGTATAGTTATATACTAATTTATAAAACATATACACATGTATACATTAAATATACACTTCTATAGAAGATATATACACGTGTATACGCACCATTAAATGTATATATACTACTACTTATAAAATATACTACATTATATATACATTATAATATGTATAGATATACTTATATACTAATTTATAAAACATATACACATGTATACGTTAAATATACACTTCTATAGAAGATATATGCACAAATATTCAAAACATATGCTACTTAATATAATAAATTAATAATATTTGGTAGTAAATTAATAATATATTAGAAGTAAGTTTTTAATTTAAAGTAGAAAACTAGAAATTCAATTTAAAATTTTAAATCGTTAAATAAAAAAAAATAAAAAACAACGACTAAGGACTGAATGAATTTGGGGAATTTTATTGATTGCAAAATGATCCAAAATTTATAATTTACATGAATGAAAAATCTATAAATTATGCATCATTTTTTCCAACTCATTCATGTTAATATTAATTGGAACTTGCATAGGGTAGTCGAAGTCAACGGGGGAAAAACCATGCATTGGACTTGATTCTGCTGAGTTCTCCCGTGAAGTCATAATTTCTTCTAGTTTCAGCTCGTCGCTCGGCTCCGGTTCCATTCCTTGGTTTCTTCTTTCCTCTCTAATCCAATCTCTGAGGCAAACTAGAATATTCATTGCATTGCTTCCCAATGAGTGTCGGTTGTCTCCAAGCTGCTGTCGTCCCTGACTGAAGGCGCTCTCTGATGCAACGGTTGACATTGGAACATTCAAGATATCTCTAGCTAATCTTGAAAGCACAGGATATTGTGATTCATTATTCCTCCACCAATCCAGCGTGTTGATCCGTCGTCTGCGATCCTCTGGTGCCGTCCGAAGATAATATTTCAGCTCTTCCCGATAAGTTGATGTGTAAGTTCTCTCATCAACACTGTTCCAACAATTTAAATCATAAAAAGAATCAGAAAAACCACTATGTGCCGGCCTTTTAGAAGATGATGGCTCCTCGGGAGGATGAGGAGCGACAGTTGGAGTGATATTTGTAGGTACGGCTGAATCAAATAAATCAACATAGTGATTATATAATTTTTCTATATAATCTTTTGCATCAGCCGTAGCCGTCCACAAATCAGGCTGTACTTGTTCAGAATCATGGTTAGTATTTATTTCTATGTTAGTATAAATAAGAGTACTAAAGTGACACATATTATTATATTTCATGCACGGATTTAGCATAGCACCAACCAAGTAAATAGGGGGAATCGGGAAAAAATATTTTTTAAATTTCGTAAACATGGCGCCAACAGATTCTTTATAACCTTCTTTATTTTTATATTGTTGGAGCAAACCAGAAATATCGGCTATATATGCCAAAATATTACAAACAGTAGGATAGTAAGCACCGGAAAATTCAACCGTAGCTACATAAAATTTTTCTAAAAACTTAACAAGATCATTAATTACAACCCAATCAGAATTATGTAGCATGCAATCAGCAGAATCAGCAAATGAACCGCAATGTTGGTTAAAAGCTAGTGTAATAGGAATTCTATATTTATAAAAAGTTTTTAAAAATCCATACGTAGAATTCCATCTAGTATCAATTTCCTCAGGCATCAAAATCGGTGTAAGTCCATTTTCTTGACATTTAACTTTAAATTCTCTAATTCTCGATCTACGATTATTTCCTTGAATAAAACCAACGGCAAGACGAATTTTTTCAATATAAACCTCAAAAAACTCAAGACCATCTTTTACAATTAAATTATATATATGACATGCACACTTAATATGAAAAATTTCAGGCAAGGGCGGAGATAGCGTAGATTTTATTTTTGTTATAGCAGTCTTGTTGTTAGAAGCATTATCAAAAGCAATACATAAAATTTTATTTTCTATACCATAGTATCCGGCAATTTTAACAATAGAATCAGCAATAAAGTGTCCAGTATGTTTACGATCTTCATCATATAAAAAAGCAAGAATACGTTTTTGCATCACGAAATTACTATCCATCCAATGACAAGTAACGGTTAAATAATCATTTTTATTTACAGCACGACCAAGATCAGAAGTTAGGGACAATCTACATTGAATATTTTTTAACAATGTTGATAAATAAAAATAATATTGTGAATGGAGTCTAAAAATATCAGACCGACAAGTAGTTCTAGGAATACCATTAAACATAGGATTATAAATTGCTTGTATATAACGAATAAAAGCATCAGAAGAAGGAAAACTAAAAGGCAAACAACCCACAGCTACCATTTTAGCTATTTCTTCCCTGTCCCTCAATTTATTATACTTTTTCGCTACTTGACCGGTTGTTGGGTCCATTCTAGTTTGCGTTGACCCACCAACATCCCCACCACCTTTTGCAATATTTAACTCTCTTTTGTGATCTTCATCTATATGTCTCATTAACGTACCCGTACCCCCTTGCTTGCCTCCACTTCTATGCTTATATATTTGTTGACAAATATTGCACTGCACCTCAATATCTGATATACGTTCAAAAAATTGTCATGCAATACTAGTTCTTTTACGAGGTTTTGGGGCACTGGGAGGACGGGAAGGGAGATTAACTGATTCAGATCTAACGTTAGCATCTCCTACTGCGGGTGTTTCAGCAATATTTTCATTATCTTCGTCTAAATTAACTGCATCTACTTCATTTTCTTCTTCTATACCATAATTTTCCTGAGCTTCTACATAATCCATATCGTGAGCACCTACACCTATTTCTTCCTCAAAAGGTGTACCAAGCGGTACCGGAGGCGAAGGCACACGGGTATATCTATTACTTGAACTACCTCTACCGCTAGTAATTCGCTTTTTACTACCACTACCGCTTCCGGGATAAAATTTTAACACCTTTAGCAGCGAGGTTTTTTAATTTATCCATAATATAAATTAAATTAAACTAAAAATATTCAAAATACACAAATATAATAAAATTAAATATTAAACAATTAATACAATAAATAAAAATTAAACGTAAGAGATGGAACGACAATACCAAATTTTGGAAGTATCCGAAGATTGCGACTTTAGAAACTTCCGCTCGTACTTTGTAAACGAAAATTAAAAAATTAAAGTGAACACTTTAAGAAATTAAATATATTGAATATTAGAGAATTGAGAATTGAGATTTGAGAGAGAATGAGATTTGAGAGAGTGAAAAATTGTGTGAAAAATGATTTGAAGTTGTAGGGTATTTATAGATTTTTTTTGGGGATTAAAAAATATTTTTTAAAGTTTTTTTTTTATTATTAAATGGGCCCAAACTAGCCGTTTGGACCCAAAAACGGCTATATAGCCGTTGGGCCAACGGCTAGTTGGCCCAAAATCTAAATTTTTTTTTCCGGGTCGGGCCGGGCCGGTTAACCGACGGGCCTGGACCGGGCTTGATCCGGGCCGGGTTAACCGGGCCCATTTTAACAAAAAAAAATGGCCCAGGACCCGGAACCCTTAAGCCCTAGGGCTTACCGGGCCGGGTTAGCTAATCGGGCCGGGTCGGGCCAGGTCGGGCCAGGTCGGGCCGGCCCGTTTGACACCCTTATCCCGGGTTATAAGGGAATCAAGTCATGTGTAGTTCAAAGGTAAAATGATGTGGCAGTGAGTTAGAGACCGAGTTAGGTTCCGCCGAGTTTCTGGTTCACGACATTCTGTTTTTTCATTCACATGAATAACAAAAATAAAATTGAAGATACAAATGAAAGATCCTATCTATTTAGTTATTCTGGAATCTTGACTTGAATCTTCATGACTTCTCAAATGGTGAGATAGTCGTTATTCTGAGTTGAACTTGAAACATAAAATGCTCCTCCTCATTGACTTTTGACATTAGAGAGGAACTTGACAATTGATTTATTCTTCAAATTTTCTTTTGATTTGGACTTAAAAATCTTCACCCTATTTTTCAGGCGGGCTCCTGACTTGCAACTGATAATTTTCACCCTATTCTTCGGGTGGGTTCTTGATCTGCTATTTCTTCACCCTGTTTTTTCAAGCGGGCTCTTGGACTTACAACTTCTTTACCCTGTTCTTCAGGCGGGCTTCTGGCTCGTTACTTCTTAACCCTGTTCTTCAGGCGAGCTCCTGGACTTCCTTTTTCTTCACCCTGTTCTTCAGGCGGGCTCCTGGACTTTTCTTTTCCTTCACCCTGTTCTTCAGGCGGGCTCCCGGACTTTCTCTTTCTTCACCCTGTTCTTCAGGCGGGCTTCTGGACTTCTTTTTTTTCTGATTTTTCAAATATGTTTCTGAATTCAAAATAAAAGGTGACACAGAAAAATAACATTCCATTCTTTAGGAGGGTCCTGGACACAAAGTAAATTCCCATTCTTCAGGAGGGTCCTGAGCAAAAAGTAAATTCCCATTCTTCAGAAGGGTCCTGTCCCATTCTTCAGGAGGGTCCTGTCCCATTCTTCAGGAGGGTCCTGAGCATAAAAATAATTTTTCACTCTTCAGGAGGGTCCTATCCCATTCTTAAGGAGAGTCCTGAGCATAAAATAAATTTTCATTCTTCAGGAGGGTCTTGAGCATAAAAATAAATTTTCATTCTTCAGAAGGGTCCTGTCCCATTCTTCAGGAGGGTATTGAGCATAAAAATAAATTTTCATTCTTCAGGAGGGTCCTGAGCATAAAATAAATTTCTATTCTTCAGGAGGGTCCTGAGCATAAAAATAAATTTCCATTCTTCAGGAGGGTCCTGAGCATAAAAATAAATTCTCATTTTTCAGGAGGGTCCTGTCCCATTCTTCAGGAGGGTCCTGAGCATAAAAATAAATTTTCATTCTTCAGGAGGGTCCTGAGCATAAAAATAAATTCTCATTCTTCAGGAGGGTCCTGAGCATAAAATAAATTTCCATTCTTCAGGAGGGTCCTGTCCCATTCTTCAGGAGGGTCCTGAGTATAAAATAATTTTTCATTCTTCAGGAGGGTCCTGTCCCATTCTTCAGGAGGGTCCTGAGCAAAAAGTAAAATTCAATAAACACGAACAAAACTTTTGCCCCAGTTTGTACTAAAAAAATTTGTGAGTGTCATCAAATCACAACTTTTAAAAAGTACAGTAAAAAGGGTGAATCAAGGCCCTGCTAAAGAAATGCATTTTTTCAAAGTAAAACTGATGACCAAAATTAGGAAATGTGTCTCCTAACACATGAAACTTAAATTACCCAGACAAGGAAGTGCGTCTCCTAGGGGTTAAATAAAATGACTCAACTAGAAAGTGTGTCTTCTAGGAGTGAAGGTTCAAGTTAGGAAGTGCGTCACCTAACAAATAAAACTTGAATTATCCAGACTAGGAAGTGCGTCTCTTAGAGTTCAATGGAAGAACTCGACTAGACAGTGCGTCTTCTAGGAGTAATGGTTCAAGCTAGGAAGTGTGTTACCTAACACATGAAAACTGACATACCTTGACTAGAAAGTGCATCTCCTAGGAGTCAAATGAAATGACTCGACTAGAAAGTGCGTCTTCTAGGAGTGAATGTTCAAGTTAGGAAGTGCGTTACCTAACAAATGAAAACTAACTTATTCAGACTAGGAAGTGCGTCTCCTAGGGGTTCAATGAAATGACTCGACTAGAAAGTGCGTCTTCTAGGAGTAATGATTCAAGTTAGAAAGTGCTTCACTTAACAAATGAAAATTGACTTATTCAGACTAGGAAGTGTGTCTCCTAGGGGTTAAATGAAATGACTCGACTAGAAAGTGCGTTTTCTAGGAGTGAATGTTCAAGTTAGGAAGTGTGTTACCTAACAAATGAAAACTAACATACCCTGACTAGGAAGTACGTCTCCTAGGGGTCAAATGAAATTACTCGACTAGTTAGTGCGTCTTCTAGGAGTGAATATTCAAGTTAGGAAGTGCGTCACCTAACAAATGAAAAGTGACTTATTCAGACTAGGAAGTGCATCTCCTAGGGGTTGAATGAAATGACTCGACTAGAAAGTGCGTCTTCTAGGAATGATGGTTCAAGTTAGGAAGTGCATCACCTAACACATGAAAAATGACTAACCCAAACAAGGAAATGCATCTCCTAGGGGTATAGGATGATAAGTTTCCACTATGATTGTGATTACTAAATATGTGTAGCAATATTGCCTCTTGCATTTGCAAAATGAGGAATTGCATCTTTTTATATTTAGGCTTTGAAGCCCTTGATTTGAAGGTAACATGTTTTTGTTTCATATAAGAAAACTTTTTAATTTAAAAGCACGATGGTTGATTTGTGGCATTTGGTCATTAAGGCAATCTCTTGCACTTGTCATACTTAGCTCCATTGCAAAACATTGATCGGTATTGTTGACTTGTTGTAGTATTGACCCCAAATTCTGACTACTAAAACCTTTTGACTCAAATCATATTTCTCTTGCATGATGCCTCTAGGTTCAACTTCAAATTCACCTCTTATACTTTTGTGAGTCCAAAAATTGTCGGGTGATAAGCATTCTTGAATATCTTACTTTATTTTGAAGCATGTTAACTTGGTGCATCAGCCCTTTGTCATGCTTTGTGTAATTGAGGGAGTTGGTAGCAAGTTTTGAAGTTTTTTTTCCCTTGTCTTGACATAAATTTGACTCAAAATACATGAAAGATGACGATATTGATTTTTCATTCGATGACAAAGACACAAAATCAAAAAGAAAAATAATAATACAAAGAAAAGAAAAAGACAATAGACATCTCTTTTAAAAAACGACAAAAATGAAAAATTATCTGGATATGGCAGGTGATTCCAGTGATTATGACATGCATTTTGAATTACATAACCTAATCTACCCAAACTAATCACTATCAACTTTTGCCCACTCATTGAATTTGAAATGGAGTCATTCTTGAGCATGCTCCCTCTAGATTACAATCCTCCTTCGACTAGTGACACTTCAATGAGTTTTTGCCAATGAGCCGATCTCATTTTCATTTATTTCTCAGCTCACCGTTGCCTTATGGTGTCCGTGAGGATTTTCATCAATAAGACTCTCATTTTTTATTGTTCTCACAACTCACTGTCGCCTTATGTTGTCCACAATGTGAAACCTCATATACTCATACATGTTTAGCCTTGATATTCTCAAAGATTGATCTGAAGGTCTTTCTTTGATTGTAACTTGACTTTTGTATAGGGTAAGAAAGAAAGGACGACATAAGGCTCAAAAATATACATGACATTAGGTGAAGCATACAACTTTTGAAATCAACTCTTAAGGAAATAAATTTTTGCCCCAGTTTTATTTCATACTGGGTAAATTGAATTTTTACTTGGTTGGACTGAACCCCAGAATAGGGTTGCCTACGTATCTTGTCATAGCAAGAATCAGGTCAAACATAGTTCAGACATTTCTTTTGCTTGAATTTGGATTTTTGATTGATTTTTTCTTTCTTTTTTTCAACTTTTTTTTTTCATTTTTCTTGATACTCTTTTTTTTTCTCGACTTTTTCAAATTCTATTCTGATTCCAAAAGAGGGGTACGAAAGAAAATAACACTAAAGTTCAAAAGGGGTAACAAAGAATGACACAACATTTGGGTAGTAGAATGAAATGCCTTCGTCATATCAATCCTTAAAAACACAAGTACATAACATGTAATCTGAGAGTAGAACATGAAGATCATACGTATCTTTTTCAACATTGATCGTGATTAAGCTCATGCACTTGCGTCACTTCTGTTAAGCTTGTGAAATATACATGTCCACTTATATTGTATTTTTTTTCTCGATGAGTGTCTCATGCCCTTTTAGAGCTAACTTCCTTTTGTTTTTCCTTATTGTATTTATCCTCCGATCGACCCCATTCAAAATTATCGAATTGAATCTTCTAATCGATGATCAAGTTATTTCCAGATTCACAAAGTGATTGCCTCAATACGTTCGAAAAGAGGTTGTAATAGCATCCCAAATACCTGAACATTTTACTTATTTTCTTATATGTTTTTTTCTTTCAACTCAATCTTCTTGTCAAATGTTTCAGGATTAGATTGGATTTAAAGATCAGTCTTTGAATTCAACATGTATATCATATCACTAGAATCACCATAGAAAGAGCTCTCTAAAGAAAAGAAAGACACCAAAATAATATATAATAAAAATAAAATAAAAATAAAAAAGGACACACATTTATGGACCAAAGATAGAAGGATTTGAATGAAAATTATAATAAAATAAGATAAGATATATTCCAAATTCCAATCCTAAAATAATTCGGGTAGTAGAAAGAAAACAAAAAAGACTTCCAAAAATCCTTCCTCGTGGGGAGCAGATTGACTTCTAAATTTGCCGAACTTAATATTTTAGCCATTGAATTGCACGTCGGCCTTAATGGAGTCTCCACAATCATTGCTACATCATTTTTCTTTCTTTTTTGAACTCGATCATTTTGAATTTATCACCTCAAACTCTTTTCAAAGTAAGTCATCAGCAATTTTTCTTATCCCCTACTCCTCTTCATTGATTACAAAACTTTTTCATATGAGTCAAAGGATCACCATGACCCTCGTACATGTCCAACTTTGGTGTTATGGAGTTTAGAGGCAAGTGAACATTGAAACATGTAAAATCCTTGTGAGAACTCTCTTTTTCTCTCTCAATATTTGCATGTTTCTCATATTTTGCTCCAAATTTCTCACTTTTCAGATCATTTCTTATTATTCCTCATTTCTAAAAATCTAGACCTACTCATCTCAGACCCTATATCATTTTTTGTGGGTCATCTTCCTTGTTCTTTGAACATGGTGTTGTATTGGTGAGATGCCAATTTAGCCACTAACCAACCACCTTAACACTATTTTGATTTTGGAGAAAATTAATGTGTCAGAGTTCAATTTTTTTTTTTTAAGACCACCGAATCCATGAAGGACTACCTACGTATCTCATTAAGATGAGAATCAGGTGTGCGTAGTTCTTGAAATATATGTCGTACAAAATTCAGCCTCAAGACCCCTAAAGGTTCAGGGCTATTAAGATTTATATATATGTATATATATATATATTTGTAAAAACGTAGCCTCATGATCCTTAAAGATTCAGGGCTGTTAAGACTTATATATTTTTATTTATTTTGTAAAAACCTAGTCTCACGATCCCTAAAGATTAAGAGCTATTAAGATATATATAAAAATTGAACTTGAAAATTAGAAAAATAATTATGAAAGTAATCATATTTTTAAAATATTTCCCAATAAATCTATGAATAATTTTTTAAAAGGTAGCGTCGTATCCTGGGAAGGACTTCTTACGTATCTCGCTAAATAGTGAGAATCAGACCCTCGTAGTTCATAAAAACCTTAAAAGTATATTATTCTATGTTTAAAATTTTCCTTTGAAAAATAATTCAATAATTTTGAGGATAATATAATCTTTTGCATTTTAAAGTTGCCTGAAAGCTAGTCAAGAATAAAATAAGCCTTCCAAATAAATGTCAAAGAGCACGTAGGATGCACATATTGGTCTTTATAAAGTAGGTCACCTGTCCTAGACAGGTTCGGCCCCTGTGCCGAGTCCCGCTAAGTCAAATGCATATGATGCAAATAAAGCGGTACCTAATAGGGATAACCAGATTCTTAGTTTTTAGTTTTTCTAATTTTAAACCTAATAGAGATAGGTGTCTAGACTGGCTTACCCGAGCGGACACTCGAGCCAGGGAGGGACAACTTGGTCGGTAGCAGGGCAACACCGCCTTCGTTGTCGATTCGAACCCCGCCTAACATATGTGACTATATCCTTCACCAGGTGCCTTGACACTCCGGCTATCTCAAAAAGAAGGTGGGATGCATATGCTGCATTCCCTCTATCCTATTTCAGAGACTCAGAGGGGGTACGCGAGAGAAGACAATATATAATACAGTTCAAATAATATTAAAGCGGTAAATAAGCGACAAGTAGCACATAAGGCTTGACCCTCCCCGAGTGTAATATATATATTTTTTGATATTAAATATTTATATTTGATCCTATATTATTTTAATTCTTATTTTTTTTAAAATATTTTTTAGTAAATTTTTAGTTTAAAAATAAATAACTAAATGAAGTTAATTATAGGATATTATTTTATTGTATTTCAATTTTAAAAGAAATAATAATACAATTTAAAAAAAAATGTTTCTTTTTAATAAATAAGTTAGTAGTTTTAGTATTATTTTAATTATATTCATTTTTGGATATTTTTAAACATTTATTATATTTTTCTTAAATATAAAAATTAATTAGTTATTGTATTATTATATTATTTTTATTGTTATTATTATTATTATTATTATTTTATTTATTTATTATTTTTATTTTGTTATATTTATTATCTTCATTTTTTTTTTAAAAAAAAGAAGAGCATTTAAATTTGAAATTAAAATCCTATCCTATCCTAAACTATTCTAACCACCCCCACCTTTTCCTCCAACCTCCTCAACTTCCCAACCCCCCTAAACTATATTACACACACGGACAACATATATACACACACAGACAAGAAGGGAGAAAAAACATAACACTTGGAAAAACTTGAAAAAAAAAACAAATAGAGGCAGAGAACGAGATTTTGGAAAAATAATAATTAAAAGAGAGAAAACTTAGAGTTTGAGTTTGGAGTCCTGTTCGAGTTTCCGGTGACGGTAGTTTTATTCTCACATTCGTTTAAATCATCACACAGGTTCTTATTCAATTCGTGAATTATTATTTTTATAAGTCTTGTGGTGAATCAAAGTATGTATGAAGTTATTTCAATGGCTTCTTATATTATTTACTATGTTTAGTTTATTATTTTTATGTAATTTATGCTTTATATCTTTATTTGTAATTCATTAGTTGTTTTCGAAATAATGTTAATTAGATTGATTTTGAATTTTAAATGAGATAATTTTTAAAATTATTGGTGTTTTAATATGTAAAAAATTGTGTTAGTTGACATGCAATTAGTGTATAATTATGTTATAGACTATAATATGAGAATCATGCAAAAAGATTAAAAAAAAAAAGATTAAAAAAATAAAATAACGTGCATATGCATACACAACATTTAAGAGATAATTAACATATACTATAGTCAATATTTTGTGATATTTGAAAATTCATTTAATCTTACTCAATGCTTTCTTAGTTCCGTAATGTGTAAAACATATAAGAATTTCAAAATTAATTATCATTATGTGTATGTTTTACGTATCCACTTTTGCCTTATCGTGATCAACTTAAAACACATAAATATACACATTTTATTTGTTCACAATTGAATTTGTTTAAGTTAGTACTCTAATTGATAATACTCGTCTATATATTTGCACGCACAAACAGAAAAACCTAGAGAATTACAAAGGGTGGTTGAAAAGATAAAAAATGTTTTAGTATTAGTATCGCTAGTGTATTTTTCATTTATTTATATTTATTTTTTGTTCTATTGGTTCATCCTAATAAACATTTTATAAATTTAATTTAAGAGATTTTAAATTTTCACATTTATTAATGAAATTTTAAATATTCCGAATATTATAAATTTACTCTAATTTCAATTAGTGTTAAGTCATCTCTTTTTGATTTCGTTTAATTCCTAGACGTATAGTATTATAAGATTAGCATAATATAAGTAATTTTATATATTATTTCCTTCTTATTTCATCATTTTTATTTATGGTCATTAATAAAATTTATAAAATTATTTGTTAAATTAAATAATTGCTTAAACGAATTTTGCATAAGGTTATTGTTAAAATTAAGAAATCTTTTAAATAAATAAAATTGTTATGAGTTTATAAGTGACAAACCAAAGTTTTAACGTTAAGTAAATTTTAGGCACGTTCAAAATATTCGTCTCAATTAAGAATGCGGCGTACGCATCTTTCTGAAATATTTAAAAATTCAAGAATGCAATAATGCACCTTGACAAATATTTTTCTAAAATCAATTTTCATTGATTTTATACAAGAGTTATAGATAGATTTTAGATATAAAAAATGAACGAACCTAGGCCCCAACATAATTATCGAAATAGTTTAAGTGAGGATAAGTCAATAAAAGCGACCGTGCTAGAACCACGGGACTCGAGGGGTGCCTCACACCTTCCTCTCGGTCAACAGAATTCCTTACCCGGTCTTCTGTTTTTGCAGACCATAATAAAGAGTCATTTCCTTTTGACTAGGAATTCAAAAAGGTGACTTGGAACACCATAACTCAATTCCAAGTGGCGACTCTGTAAAATAAAATAATCCTTATTCAAAACCGTCACTTTAATTGGAAAAATCCTTCGACTCGATCCCTCGAGCGAAAAAAGGGGTGTGACATTAATAAACATAAATATTTATCACACAATAACACATAGTTTTAATGTTTGTTAATCAAAAGGGAGCCAGAGCTCGAATCACCCAAAGTAGGAAGAAAACAAAGAGGTGGCACTACTCAATCGGAAACATCACGGTTGAAAGCCGATGGCGCGTTGAGGGAGATATAGTGAAGAGGAGGCGGCTAGCTGAACTAAGGAAATTAGAAAAGTGAGGAGTACAATGTACTCTTTATGTTTTAGTGGTAGATATTTAATTATTTTATTATTTATTAGATAGGAAAGTAGGAAACTTTCCAGTTTCCATTTTCTTTGTTAATGGAACCGGTCAATGGTCATCATTGGACTTGATTGTTTTTTAACTCTTTTATTATTTTTCAGTATTTTATTTTATTTTTAAATTATTTATTATTTGACTGATGGGCTAGCCCAACCCACATTCCTCAAGCCCTACGGTGGGTCATGGGCTTATCCGGGCCCGAACTAAAAAGCCCACCGGGCAGACGGCTCTAGTCATAGGTTTGTTGGTCATGTTTTGGGTTATTGTGTTCTTTAAGGAGGTACATTTGATGGCCTTATGGTTGGTTATATTAGGTGTTGGTACTTTTTAGATGGGAAGTTGGCAAAAACATGCAATCTTGCTGCTGCAACTTACATTCTAATGAAAATCAGAAACTGAAGGATTTAAGTTCTTTGTACCATATCCAACACGACATGATTGAAGTTCACGAAGAGAAGAAAGAGATTTCATGGTTTCGAGAAAAAAAAAAAAGGAAGTCTCCATGATTAAGGCAGACAGAAGTGAACAGGACACTTGAATGACAAAAATGTCTATTGCAATTCCTTAACATCAATGATTGTTCTTAAATCAAACAATTAAATGAATAGTTCCAGTACAATATGATATGTAAAATGCTGTGTTTCCTCTATTCAAGTCCAACTCAACTCAACTTGCTCAGCTCTGCTTCCACTATGCTAAAAATAGTTGAGCAGCTTGTGTGTGAGTCACCAATTTCTTTGGTGAGCTGAAAAAAATACAATGCCATTTGATATGCAATGAATCAAACATACCCAGCGATTTTTGCTTCCGAGGAAGAGGCGCTTATCATGGGAACTGGAATGATCCTCCGATTTGGGTATTGCCTGCTGGAGGATTAATCGCCACCCAGAGAAGGGATATGGTGATCGCAATAAGTCCAGACCATACAAAGACAATGGTGGGTGTCCTGCCTCTTCTGCCCATAAGCCCTTTCGCGAAGGGGTAGAGATGTGCCAAAACCCAAAAACTGAAGAATACACCTCCTATCAAACGACTCCATTGCGGTATAACACTATATATTGTCCGGCTAAAACCGACTGCTATTGCTATCAAGTTCACCATCATGATTGTAATTGGCGGAATCATGAGGGATGTCCATTTAACGAGATACAGATCAGCAAAGTCATCGTCATCTTCATCACCAGCTGATTTTGACGTCAAGGTGAAAGAAATTTCGATCCCAGCAACAACTTTTAGGAGCCCCTGAAGCACAGCAGCCAAATGAGCACTTGTCCCTCCAATCAGCCAGAATTGCTCATTCCTCCACCACTCCTCCAACTCGATGCCTGACCACTTGACCTCGAGCACCGCAAGCATGCAGAGGGTGACTGTGATGGTCAGGAGGTACACAAGAAAGGTGACGTTGAGTGTTTGGACAATGAACTGACCGGAGAACAGGGACAGTGCTGGAAGGAAGCAGTAGACGATTAAGAAGATTGATGTGAAGGGATAGATTCCACAATTGAGGTAAGCAATTTTCTGTAAGAATTTCATTTTTGAGCTGGACAGGAGGGCATTGTTCCGAGAGAAGAAGATTTCAACTGAACCAGTAGCCCATCGAAGGACCTGATGGAGCCTATCAGTGAGATTAATAGGGGCAGTCCCACGGAATGCATCACGTTTGGTAACACAATAAACTGACTTCCAACCCCTGTTGTGCATCCTGTATCCTGTCACAACATCTTCAGTAACTGAACCATAAATCCATCCGACACGTTGTCCCCACTCTGTCTTTTCCTCATACCAGCAGGAGATGACACTGATGGCCTCTGCAACAGTTGATGCATCAAGATGCTCTCGAGGAATGGTCAAAGCACCAGGCGGGCGCCCATTCTTCACAGCTGGGTGATCTGCCAAAGGACGACCTTGGAACTCCGCCACCGGAATTGAATCAATAAGGACTGCTGAGTTCCCAAAAGCCTTAGGAGCCAGTGAGAGGATCATTTCTTCATCGTCTGAATCACCTCGTCGCAATGCCCGATGCTCTTCTGATGTATTAACATTCCTCTTTTTGCGACCAAAGCAGCAGCTACAGCAACCGGACTGGTGCTCCTTGGCGCGAGGAGGGTCAAAACCATAAAGGGCTACCCTTCGAAAGAGACATCCAGTTCCCACATACATTGGACCTTGTAGCCCATCAAGGGCCCTCATGTTGCCATCGAAAAAGACAGTATTGCGATTGGCATACCTATCAGATGGGTCAATGCCCTCAAACCTCTGCGGGAACTGAACATAGCAAAGACGATCCCCTCCCCTGTCCATCATAAAACACATACCTTCCCTGATAGCCTGGGAGTTGTAAACGTAATGGTCGCAATCAAGGTTAAGAATAAATGCACCATTGGACATGATCGCAGATGCTCGAACCAGGGCATTCATAGCTCCTGCTTTCTTGTTGTGATCATAGCCAGGGCGTTTTTCACGGGAAACATAAACAAGCATGGGAAGACGGATATCAACATCAGTCAGGTCAAAAACTCCATCCTCATTGTTACCATGCAGTGGATCATCACTTGGAGGTTTCAACATCACCTGCATATTTAAAAAAGAGATCATGTTAATAGCTGCAAAAACTTCAATTTGTTAACTTGATTGTAGGTGAAATTCCAAAGAATTTCGAGTAGACACTAACGAGAATATTACCTGTATTATTCCAGCATGATCACCCTTGGAATGCTCAGGTCCAGCATTCAACCATGTCCCAGGCCAGTGGGTTCCATCTGCCATCCAAGTAGCTTTTGGGATCTTCACATTCTCTACCGGTTCATCATCAGTCTTCTGCCTCTGTTGCTTCATAGCCTTAATTTCTTCCCTTGCATGATACGCGTCAGATCTACGGCGAATGGATTCTGGCAAGCTATTGATACGGACCTTAAACTCATCATACTCACGCTTTAACCGCCTACGATCCTTAACAAAGTCTTGCTTTACCTTGTTTTTGTAAGGATCCTTCTTTAAATTGAAGTAACTTTCTGGATTTCTAGGTTCAATGTTATGTTTACGGCAAAATGGTACCCATAAATTAGCAAAACTTGCAGCTTCTGCCATTGCCTCAAAAGTCAAAAGAGCTCCTCCATCATCAGAAACATAACAAGCAAGCTTTTCTACAGGATAATCTGCAGCTAGAATGGACAATATAGTATTAGCAGTCACAAGAGGGGGTTCCTTCTCTGGATCAGCGGTAGAGACAAACATATCAACACCAGGGAGATCAGATCTCCCAGTAGGATTGCCTGGGCTAGGTGTTTCAAATTTGTCTTTTAAGACACCAAGATCAGTAGCACGGTTGATAGGGCAAAGCTTGGGCAATTGATCAAGAATCCAAGAGAAAGCAAACCATATTTCACAAACAACAGACATCCCCCACAACCAAACTGCATCATTGTTGGGATGATTCACTCTCCATGCCAAGAAAAGTCCAAGTACAACAAACCGAACAACGATCAAAAGTCTGAATGGAAGAAACAATAGAAAAATAAAGTACATGTCAGCTCAAAATATCTGAACCTGTAGATTGTCATTGCATGAGATCAAAGCTAGACAAACCAATGAACTACTTCTTCTTTCTCTCCAGTTTATCACTAGAACAATAGTGATAGCATTATTCAGGTGAGGAGAAGAAGAAACGTATTCAGATTTCCTTTTCTTTTTATATCTTATAAATACTAAAAGAGTGATTAAGTAGAGCTCACAACTATTAGTATCAAGATTAAAACATGACATAGAAGGACTCTGAAGAGTAAAAGGGGAAACGATTTACCTATAAGGACTTAGGATAGCAGCAGGAATTTTCAATTTGCGCGTAAGTGGCCTCCATGGTTTGTTCATCAGTTCAGAAGGCTCCATAATATCATCATCTTTTCCATTTACAAATTCACCTTCTTTTGGCCATATAGCATTTCCATACCCATATGTACCCTTTGTTTCAAACAGCCAACGGTTGTGATCAAAATCTGAAGTGTGGCTCCTAACTAATACCGACTTGGTTGATTTCATGATTGACAACCTTCTCTCCATCCTTGACATCCCAGCTGGTGCAGGGAGAGGAAGCGGACGATCATTGGCTTCCTCCCAGTCAGTGACTTTATATTGCTCTTTACACCCCGGGCATATACCATCACCAGTTTTGACAGCATCCAGGTAACAGTCTCTGCATATCTTGAAATCACATTCACAGGGAACAATATCAATGCCCCTTTCATCACTCATCACTTTAGCATCGCATCCAGGGATAGCACACGACGACCCTTTTGCACCAGCCATTTGGGGATGATTAGCCTCTGATTCAATCACCTTGTCCATAAGATGAGCGCGTGTAACAGAATTAAAACCACCCGTGAACAGTGAACTAGATACATACTGCTCTTCAACCTTCTGAGAAATAGAATCCATGGGCTGATTGTCAGGAGTCGGAGGAAGATGTACCATATAGTTCATATAGTCACTGCTGCTAAGTTCACTATCAAGATCATCCCTTGAGTAGTTCACATATCGGCCTGAGGAAGTCCGCCGTTGGAAAGTCACATGTGGAGGAAGTGGAGGTTTGCCATGCTGTAAATCAGGCAAATCTGAGGAGTTTGACAGAGATGATCTACTAGCTTTGAATGATTTTGACGCCATTTCCACAGACTAATTCAGATTTAAACCGAGATCCTGAAGAAAGAAAACACTAACCTTGTTCATGATGGAAATCCATATGTAAATTTCATGATACACATGCTCAATCATTATCCTTCTAGTGAGGGGAAAACAACCAAATTCACTAATTCAATAAGCATACTTGAAAGGAAATTCCATGCTAATAATGATGAGAAATAACTACCAATGCCAAAAGCTTTGAAGTCTTAAAATATTAGTAAATTAGATTCCAAAAACTTGTACCTCTTTTTCTTTTTCATAAACGTGGCTTGAATAAAAACCATAAAAGCTTGCAACTTAAAGAGAGATACACAATTTGGACATGATATTCAAATGATGTCAAACTTCAAGTCAATTGTCCTCAAGAAAGCTATCAAACTAGATCAAGATGAACAGATCCAAATGATCTTTCTATAAACCACCCCAAGACACCAGATACAACAACAGCAACATACCCAGTGAAATCCCACAAGTGAGGTCGGGGAAGGGTAGAGTGTACACAGACCTTACCCCTACCTCGCGGAGGTAGAGAGGCTGTTTCCGATAGACCCTCGGCTCGAGTAAAGCAAATCATCATGAATAACAATCAGCAACTAAAATACATAAATGAATAACAAAAACAGCAACTTCAGCCATTGCCACTAGCACTAAAGCATAAAAAGAAATGCAATCAACACTCCAGCAAGTAACAAATGTAAAGACCTTTACAAGAATTGAACAGTAAATAGAGACAGCAGGCTGTACCTATCAATGAACCATCATTTTTTGCAACAAAACCAATTTCTGCTTACTGCAAACTTGTCAGCTTGTGGATCTTTCAAATCCAAATGCTAAATCTCTCAGATTTTCAAAATGGGTAATCAATTATTTAAACTTTCTTCTGCATATACTAAAAGTAGAGACTTCATAACCCAAAAAGCTCCAACCTTTTTCAGAAATCAAGAATGGGATTTTATACCCTTTTTCAAAAAATCAAAAAAATGTATGAATCTGAACCATAGAAATGCAAAATGGGTATATGAGTAGATTCTTGAAAAGACAAAAAAAAAAAAAAAAGGAAAGAAATTAAAGGAACTTGTTGTTCAAATGCTGACTCTTTACTTTCAATATAAAGTTTTTTTTGATCTCATCTTTTTTAGTTCAATTTCTGTGTG
The DNA here is from genome assembly GCA_030864215.1 of Capsicum pubescens. Taxonomy (NCBI): domain Eukaryota; kingdom Viridiplantae; phylum Streptophyta; class Magnoliopsida; order Solanales; family Solanaceae; genus Capsicum; species Capsicum pubescens. The sequence goes on along the minus strand of CM061540.1, from coordinate 42,820,612 downwards.
TAGCTTTAAATAAATAGTAGGAATATAAGCAGAAAAAATGGAAAAAGTTTCACTGTCTTTCTTACTAAAACATGTTCTGTAATGGCGTGTTTTTGTCTTTTTTATTTTTATTTTTTTTTTCATTTTTTTAAAATATATTTTTTAGGCAAGAAAGGACGAAGAAGGAAAATTTTCGTCTATTTTGAATTATTTGTTCGCCAACGTGGTCGGAAAAGGGCAAATCAGATATTATTGGCAATGTGGAGGTTATTCTTGGTATCTAATGCAGATATTATGATTCTCAAAAAGGGGAAATAATAATAAGGGCCTTTGGAAATATTAAAAGTTGATGATTACACATGGATTGGAAATAATAATAAGGGCCTTTGGAAATATTAAAAGCTTAAGAATTAAGTATGAAATTTAATTTTATACTTTTCTTGATTAAAAATATAAATCTATTTTTAAATAAATTAAGTATAAATTTAATTTCAAATATAATCTTCGATATCCTATCTTATATCATAAAATTTGAGTTATTTATTCCATTTTTCAGATGGAATAGATTAGTTCAAGAATTATAGTCTTATGATTATAACGTTGGGATAGTTTGGCAATGAGTTCTAATAAATGAATCAAGTTGTTTCTTACTTTTTTTAATTAAAACAACAAAAAGGAAATTCGTATTTTGTGAAAAGAGGTTCTAGGGAGAAGCAGGGCGGAGCTACATTGCCCGGCAGGCTCCTTCCCTGAGAAATTATATAGTAATCATACAGATAAGTAAAATTTTGATTTTATTGTGTATATATATGTTAGTGTTTACACCTTTTGACACAAGTTGAAGGTTTAGTGCAATAATTAAGGTGTTACGAAATGATCGCCTATTCGACGGCTCAATAACTCTGCCTGGGTGTGGATGCTTATTATTCATCGGATAATTAGTCCGCGCTTTCAGATAATCCTTTTCCGAGGAGAATTTAAAGGACATGTGATACCTTCTATTATAATGAAATAATTGAAATCCGTTTAATCTTTTCAAGAGAGCTTTTGTAAGACCCATTTTTTGCCTCATCTAAGGCCAAGAGAAAAATAAAATTGTCAACATAATATAAAAAAGAATCATCTTTCACATAATTTACAAGGAGTATCTTAACTTTCTTTAATATGGTAACATCCACATTTCGCTCTAACTTAATTACTCAATTCATCTAGCGTAATTTCCCATTCATCAGTCTTGAAACTTTTCTATGTAGTTTACCGTTTCTACAACAATAAAATTTTCCTAAAATTAACTATATGATCCTAACTAGCTAACAATAACAACATACTCAGTATATTCCTAACTAGCCACATAATTATAATTGTTTGACAGCCCTAGATGAAAAATCCACTTGAAATCTTAAACATTAATAGTGTGCCATAGTGTATGGTCAAAGAAGCAAATCTCCCTAAAACAAAGCACCTAGAGTTGAAATGTAATTACAGAAGTGCCACCATATTGCTTAGATGATGTTAAGCGCGTAATTAGCGGAACGCATGAGGACTTCACGATAACTGTCTGTCGATAATATGGTGGCCCAACTTTTATGCTATTCTAATTTAGTGCTTCAAGTTTCAACGCGGGAAAAAAAAAATTATATATAGGCTGGCAACAACTCTTTACCCACTTTAAAACGTCATTAAATTTTTTTTTTCCTCTTCTTACACTATTATTAATTACTACGAACCGTTTATGCATAATTAATTTTGGCTAACATCGTACGTTGCTTCATTACTTTCAGTATATATGTCGCTTTCTCAAACTTAACACAGTTTAACCCACTAGACTTCACTTACGTTAACCAATCACATGTGAGGATGACTGGTAGTTCAAACTATAAAAGGTGACACTGGTTATTAAGACAAAAAGAAATGCCCATCTTTAACTAGCACCAGATTCCTCAGTCAGTTGGAATTTAGTTAAAGTAAATTTAACAAAAATTATTTATGCATATCAAATGAATTTTTAAATATGAATATTGAGTCTTTGGCTAAAAATATTGAGGCCGAGCCCCAAAAAATTAACTCGTGAACTGAAGAAGGTCTACTACCATACAGGGAAATCATGGTAGCTCAGTTGGTTGGTTGACTACCTAAACTTTTACCTTGTTGGTGAAGATTCGATTCCCCCAACCCCCAATTTTTAGAGATGGTCCGATGACATACATATAGGGAGGTAACAATTTATACCTTCCACTAAAACGTGATACTGAAACAGTGCATGGGTAGCAAAGTAGTGCAAACAGAAAGGGGGTTACTGATAACAGAAAGGTGATGGCAACACGACTTCAAAATACCAAATCCAAAGCCAAGATCCCTCTGAAGAAACAATCATTCTTATATCGTGTGAAAAAGAGGGCAATAAGTTATGGGGACCTACAGAGAGAGAGAGAGAGGGGTTTAAGAAGAAAATCATTATAATATAAGATGGGATCTAGAAGCAAAAGGAGGTCGGTGACCTGTTGCCAGGAAACTACAGAAATAGCCCAAATGACACAGCTCATGCAGCATGCCAAGGCAACAATCCAAAAAACATGAGCACGATCATCATCATGATTTCATGAATAAACAAACAAATTAATCATCATGTGTGCTTTGCACGTCCCATTCTCAGCCAGCCTTGCTCACTAGTCATTGCACCCATCACCTTTACTAAAAAAGCATGTGAGGTCCATCTCACATTCAGTACTCATATGTTCTTATAATAAAGTAGTTCAATATCTTGGGGTTTCACTAGTTGTATCCATTACCTGATATTTTTCCCATTAGGAGACCAAGATCTGTACAATAACAATAGTAAACAAATAAATATCTGCGCTGAGAAAGGACGATAAATTCTACAACTAATACCATGTATTGGATTATGTCAGTCCAAGTATATACTAAACGGAACCGGGACCAAAAGAGGCACAGATATCACCACTCCTATGAAGAAGTTACAGCCTTAAAAAATTCGAAACCACCACAGCATCTGGAGGCTGACCATTTCCATGAGTAGAAATACAAGTCAACACCACAAACCGCAGACCTTAAGAAATCCATTTAAGGTATGTATACGAATTGCGTGTTATTGAGTTGCTGTCATCAAGCTAACTTAAACATTCTTCAGATCAAATTTACTCAGTTCTTACTTACACAAATCACATTGTGTCATGTCTGATAGAACTAAATTAAACGTTGAAGGGAAAATTTCTATAATGCAAAAAGGACATTTTTTTGTTGTGACAAAAAAGAGAAACATCTGTGATCTACAATCAAGACAATGGACCTGGGCTTGTAACATTGGGATGTCTGCACTCACAAGTGCACACAGTTCTGGATCCTTTCACCACCCGTTGTGACCTTCGAGTGTGAAGCTTGATGTTGACCAGCTTTCCTGCCATCTGTGGAATAACCAGAAAATGAAGCGAAGCAAAATTTCAGGAATCTATTACCTCATGCTGCACTTACAGATGGAATAGTCAAAATAGATGAGAGCCCCCACCCAACCCGACGAAACAAAGAAAAAGAACCTCAAGAATTACCACTTTTCATCAAGATGAACAGGCATTAGTGAAGCAAATTATCATCACAAGATGCTGATTAACACCAATTGCACGGATATATATATATATATTTAGCAATAAAGCATCACGAGCAAATCAAATGCAAAATAAGAAAACTGACCAACAGTATAAATAATTTTAACACAAGCAAATCACTGCAACGGCCGTGAAGAATGTCAAAAGAATGTCCGGACTTTCAGCCTAGAGGAATCCATTTGATTATATCATGCAGAATGTTTCTCCAATTTCACCCGAATAAGCAGTTCTCTATCAAAATCACAAAGAAAGTGGACTTTTGATCCATAAAGCGATAATGAGATTTGGTTTGCAATGGGTGGAGGGGGTTCATTAATATGACGAGATTTAAGGCCCAGACAGCAGTTTAGTGGTCGTACACGATTCACACCTCAGCATCATTATTGTTATCACATCACAAGCAGCAACAAACACAAAGGTATAGGGATTCTCTTCACATAATATTCTTGTATAGATGAATCAATCCGTCCAAAAGGAAGAGAAACAAGGGATTGGTAAGAATGACTACAAAGACATAAAACATTCTCTTGCCTTCCAGATATTCCCCCCTTTGTCATGAGGCACAAAAAGAGATACTTCCGTCCCAATTTACGTGATAGTCTTTTCTTTTTTTTAGTTATAGTCCCGAAAAGAATGATACTTCTCGATAATTAGTAATAGTTTAACTTCAAACTTTCCAGTTTACCCTTATTGAGATGATTTATAATACATTTGACAGGATTTGGTTAGTTAGAACCACAAAATCCAGCTGTCGCAAAAAAAAAACAATTTCACAATAGCAAATAGAAAAATAACAGTCAACTAAACAGAAGTAAATGCCGAACCATTCTCCAGACTAAACTTTCCAGTTTACTCTTATTGAGATGATTTATAATATACTTGACAGAATTTGTTAGTTAGAACCACAAAAATCCAGCAGTCACCCCCTCCACCCCCCACCCCCAAAAAAAAAAATCACAATAGCAAATAGAAAAACAACAGCCAACTAAAGAGAAGTAAATGCCGAACCATTCTCCAAACTAAGTCTTCAGGACCTAGCGGCTGAGCTGGATGAGAATAAAGAAAATGCTTTGCGTACTGCATTCATAAGCAAAAGATTCAAATGTTAAATCAACTGAGGGTTTTATATAACTTACAGAAACAACAATTTGAGCAAAACATCGCTAATAGAACAAAAACACAAAATTAGGCAATTATATTCCCAACAATTTTATCAATTGACGACAATGCTACTTCAAAATCTCAACCTAATGAGATCTATGTACCTTAGCTAAGTTCGCTTGCAACTCTTTAATTTGAGCTGCACTAACACCTTTTAGAAATGACAAAAGCCATCCTGGCTGCAAAGCATCACTCGAAGAAACAAAGAGAGCAATCTGCCAAAGAAAAACAAGAGTGAGAGATACACAATGTGCAATCACTTCTTCATCCTTCCCTCCACGTTCACTCTCCTTTACGGAGGAGGGAGGAACTTTGTTGGGTAAAGAGCGTGGTAGTTATCTGATAAGATGAATTATTTTTAAAAAAATAAATAATTTCAGCTTCAATGCAATTAAATTTATGATTGAAAAGAAAGATGAATTCCAGCTTCAATGCAATTACAATCAAAAACAGAAATCCATGTCATACGACACTTCAGGAGTAGGAGTAGGTAGTTCGAGAAAACTGATCACAGAGCCAGTGAGTATCACATACTCCCTCCGGTTCAATTTGTTTTCTGGTTTTGACTGACAAGGAGTTTAAGAAAGTAAAGAATCCTTTGAAATCTTGTGGTCTAAAACATGTCATGTGGAAAATTAGAATTAAGGAGTTGTCAAAGAAGGAAAGGAGGCATTCTTTCTGAAACGGATTAAAAAGGAAAGTAAGACTAACAAATTGAAACGAAGGGAACATCAATTTTCACTGAAACTTGATGTTCCCCAGTAAACTAATAGTAGTATAAATTAACAGATGCAACTTCCTCATAGACAACCAAAAACTACTAAAAATTGACTGATGTAACTTCCTCCTAGACCATCAAAATTACAACCGACCTTGAACAGATACTGCAGCTTTCTTGACTGACACTTCCTATTATGAGCTACCAATTATGAGGACCAAAAAAAAGGGCAGCCCGGTGCACTAAAGCTCCCGCTATGCGCAGGGTTCGGGGAAGGGCCCGACCGCAAGGGTCTATTGTACGCAGTCTTACCTTACTTTCTATCAGGGGCTGTTACCAAGGCTTGAACCCGTGACCTCTTGGTCACATGACAGTAACTTTACCAATTCCTCCAAGGCTCCCCTTCCAATTATGATGACCAATCATCTTAAATTTGTATAGGGGTTTCCATAAAGCATGTATCAAAGGATATGTTCCAAAAGAAAGCCATTACCTTGGTTGAAAATTAGTACCCTTTTAACACTTCGCCAAGAGACTGATAGAAATTGAAATAAGAATGCCAAAGTAAGAAATACCTTCCGATAATCAAGAATCCCCTCAAAAGGAAGCTCTAGTTCATCACTAACTATGACAGGAATGCAGCCACTGACAATTGCATCAAACAACCTGGCTGATGATGGCGTGTCACCAGCTGGATTTAGGCAAAATATACTCCTGTTTAACCAAGGAAATAAATATAAAAGCACTCACTTTACTACTTGAACTGACGAACAACCGCCACTTCAAGAATTTAAAGATGACAATCAATCTAAATCTTACTTGCGCATGCCACTCTGTGCTGCTGCTTTTCCTTCTTCTCCAGCAGTTCCCTCCTCGATGGATACTCCATCTGCACCACGAAGCTCTTCCACAAGTTTGGCACGTATCTTACCACCCTGGAAAAGAAGATATCAGACATCCACGACCTACCATAATTCTGTTTTATTCTCACAACCTACCATAATCATAACCACTCTGCGGAAAAATATTCTCATTCTGAAGAAACCAAAAAAACGCAGTGCATGGAATACTTAAAGAAAAGCAGATTCAAAGGAAGAAGTCCATTGCTTCTAATTGTAACTTTAGCAACTACTAACAAACTAACCCTAATAGACAACAACAACAACAACAATCCCAGTGTATTCCCACAAAGTGGGGTCTGGGGAGGGTAAAGTGTACGCAGTCCATACCACTACCTCCAAAGAAGTAGAGAGGCTGTTTCCGATAGACCCCCGGCTCAAGATAAGGAATAATAAACAAAAGCGTAATGAAACATGAAGCAAGATGGATGGCATCACTTAAAAAGGATTAAGACATAAATATAAATCAAAGCAGTATGAGATAAGGTAACCATGTGCAATGTGCAACAAGAGATAAGAAATAGGGCATCCGAAAAACGACACCCACCTAGTAGCAACAGACACTCACAGGCCAGAGACACCCTCCACACCCAAACCCTCCTGACTAGGAGCTCTTACCTATGGACACAGTCCTAATAGACCGATCCAAAAATGAAAAAAGCAAATTAACCCTTATGGTAATTAAGTTATAAACCATCCATACAGCAAGGAAATAGTTGGGCATCAGATTCTGCACCCTAACAGTAAAATCATAGATTACAAAGCAAGGGGAGAATAGAAAAAGTTATTAATCTGGTTCACAGCTGCGAAGTAATTGGTAGTTCAGCATCTCCAGAATAACATGAAAAAAAAATCTTTTCACCAGATCATTTGTTAATCATCAAGAATTTCTTGCACTGTGTATATATAACTTTCCAAGGTTACAAGGTAGCATCAACTACATAGAAACTTCAGTTCTTTACTTATAACAAGAACATTGAAAGAGTGAACAATGTTACAAGATTTAGTACACATGTTCTGCCCTAGCAATAGTAAGCAACCAGTTAGTAGTATGATTTAGCAACTAGCTCCTACCGAGGTTTTGTCTTAATATGGAAAGAAATAAGTAACTCGTTATTCTAGGATTTCACAATTGCAAAGAAGCTAATATTTTACTGCATCATCAACTAGCTTAGAAGTTCTTTTTCCATCATTTCATGCCCTGTCCTCAAATATTTTGAAATCTGCAGATTTTGGGAAAATTATTAAAGCCAACATGGTAGCACAGAACCCACTTCACTGTCATTAGGAGCCCACAAATATTCCAAAACATTTCTCCAAATATCATCTTTTAACCAACTAGATAAACGAGAAGTAACAAGAAATTAGTGTCAAGTGGTACACAAACTGAATAAAACTTGATGATTAACACAGGGTGAATCTTACAGCATTTCTTTTAAGTCTTCCACGGAAAAATAGCAGTGTTTTCCTCCTTGATGCAGATAAACATTTTGCATCACATAGATCAAGATTGGCGACATAAGGAAGAATCAGGTCTTTCTCAAGATAAACTTGCCCAGGCTTGTACCTGATGTTCAAAGCAGCCACAATAGTTGATGTTAGAGCTGCAATAATATTCAATTGTTGTACAAATTAGCTGTGAAGATATTAACCAGTTCCCTGTTGAGTCCATATCAGGGAGCAACCAAATAGCTTTCTTCATAAACTTGCGGACAGACTTGAAAGACCAAGGATGATGAACTGGAAGTATGTGATCTCTTCCCTCGGATCTATTCCAAGCTGGTTGATCCATAACCCACTTCAGAGCTTCCTACATTAAATTTTCTTTTTTCTTAAAAAAAAAAAGAGTAATAAAGAACATCACTTATGACAACAGCACAGCTACACAAAGTCTAGCATCATATTCCACTAACATAACAAAGTCTTTAATCCGGTCGCAGAATCCAGAGTTCTATTTAAAATAGATAACAAAAAATATCAAAGCTTGATGCAACTTGAATTTGCTCACGATAGGCTTATATCCAAAAAATAAAAAAATAAAAAGAATGTGTATGTATAACTGTATAAGTTTCAACTGTGGTAAATTGGAAGGAGAAATAACCAATCTTTTATAATACATTTTGATACTAGTTTTGCCCACTCCAAATTAGCTGATCATGGAAAAAATTTTACAAGCTCTCCTTCCAACTGGGGATTTTCTTCCCTTTTCCCCAAGTCTGCAAATAGAGCAGCATGTCTGTTACTAAGTTGTACCTAATCAAGATGATAATGCTAATGTGTACAAGATAAGGAAGAGATAACTTCAAGAAAATTATTAGAACCGTAACGATAACAAGGAATGCCCAGTTTTTTTCCAAAGAAACTACTTCTTTCACTAGGTTATGAAACTGAGAGCTCCAACACAGTGGAAAAATTAGCCTACGAAACAAAAGCATGGAAAGAAATACGTAGCTTGTGCTACAAGAGTTCAGACTGGAGTTAATTTCCAAAATATATTCAGGATTGTGCTTCAGTCGGAAGCAAAATTATAAGGATAACATGTAGCTAGAATCACTCATAAACATCATATTAAGCAAATTTCAGTGAGAAAATCGTGAATAAAACACAAATAGAAAAGCAAGATAATGTTTTGAGTTCAAATAGAGCTCGTAAAAAGTTCAGTAGGAATAAAAAGAACGAAAAACGTTATAGAAGAAAAGCACTCACACCCTATAAAGAGCCTTGCATTGCTGTTTCTCCATCAAAAAGAAGCTAATAGTAGTGAAAAACGGAATGTAAAACAGGTCAGCTTCCTCCTGCTTATGTACTCTAACAACATTCTTCAGTAACCTCTCCGATTCTGGCGCTATCAAATCCGCCCACAGCCAATAATCAATTGAATGCTACAGAAAGGAACAAAATTTACATTTCATCATACTAAGCTAAACAAAAAATGTAAATAAAAAGGGCAGCTCAGTGCACTAAAGCTCCTGCCATGTGTGGGGTCTGAGAAGGGACGGACCACAAGGTCTATTGCATTTCTGCAAGAGACTGTTTCCACGGGCTCGAAACCAAGACCTCCTCGTCACATGGCAGCAACTTTGCAAGTTACTCCCACGCTCCCCTTCAAAGAAAAATTGTTACTAAAAAGGACAGTGTGGTGTACTACAGCTCCCCGCTATGTGTATGGGTCTGGGGAAGGGACGGACCACAAGGGTCTATTGTACGCAGCATTCCCTTACATTTCTGCAAGAGGCTGTTTGCACAGCTTGAACCCATAACCTCCTGGTCATGTCATGTGGTAGCAACTTTACTGGTTACTCAAAGGCTCCCTTTCAAACAAAAAATGCAACTAAATTGACACAACATCATCAACGTTACCTGTTCGATCAAGCGGTGAACAGGACTACCATTAGAGGTAAGATTAGAAGTCTCCTTATACGTATTATGAAACAACCAAAGCAAATCATAAGTAAATTTCTTCGGCATTTCGTAAACATAAACTCTCAAAGACCCATAAGCAGGGTAAAACGGTTCATCAAAAATCCTCCGATTCTCATTTCTCCAAATGGAATCATCCAGCTTCCTAGCATCCTCCTTCGACGTCGTCCCTGTAACTGTATCGTCGGTGGAAACTCCGGATCGATGAGATTTGGTTAGGAATTTTTCGAGTGAAGTTACGAAGGAGTAATCGGGAACGGAGTTAGGGTTCCGGGAGGCGGCGGAGGAGATGACGTGGCCGGCGGAGTGCGGGGAGGAAGAGTAGGAGGAGGAGAAGATGTAGAAGAGGAGAGTGAGAGCGAGAAAGGCGAGGAGAAAAAGTAGTAGCGGAGATCTGGGTTTGAAGTTTGTGGAAGTAGCAGTGTGATGTCTTGCCATTTTGGGTATCTGCATCAACTTCACTGCTCAGCTCAACAACATACACACAAATGACAATGTAATATTTTTAGAAGTTGGGAAGAGAGAGATATATCCAAAAGGTTAAATTGAAGAAGAGAGAAACAACATAAATTTATTTTACATATAATTAGTAAAAATCTCAGTTTCAAATCTATCAAATTATAATTAGCTCTCGATACATTTAATATAAATAATCTTTTTCTGTATAAAAATACATAATTAGCTTCGATGCTTTTTTTCAATTTTAGATTTATCGAGATAAATAATACATTCATTTTCTTTATAAAGATACATAATTAGCTTTCGATATATTTTTATTTTTTTTTATTTTGGATCTGTCGAAATACATAATTAACTTCCGATACATCGAACGAAATACGTTGAAATTTTTATAATTACTTTATAAGAATAGATATTCATATAAATATAATAAGTTAAATGTATATTTATGTTATTTTCCCTAATATTTACTTGAGATGCAGAGCCATTTCTCCTAAATTAAGGGGCTTGGTGCTGGAGTAGTACTACTAGGATGGGTGACTCGTGATTTTTTTTTTCTTTTTGAGACTCCATTTTGTGGGAGTAACTGAATATGTTAGTTATATTTTGATTTACTTGATTAGTGGTGCAAAACAACATGGTTAAAATGATGTACCATGCACATGTACAATCAAGCATAACCGTCGTTTTACTTGAGTCGAGCATCTACCGAAAAAAATAATCTCAATCTTCACAAGGTAGGGATCAGATTGTGTGTGAACCACCCTCACCAGACTATATGTGTGGACGTGTTCGTAAGATTGCAGAAGAAACTAGAAAGAAAAATAAGCAGGGACTGGGTGTGGGATAGTACAACGCATCAACAGATGATTAGATGAAGATTGAATTGTATGAAAAGACTAACATGAAATGTTATGAAAATCTGACTGACTAGTATGTGTCATTTGATTGGTCATTTGAACATTTTAAGGGATATGTTCATGTTAATTTTATGTCCGCAACTTAGATGATTATCCTTGATAATCACTTAGAACTCATAGCCAATCCTAACTAGAAAATACTGTGATTCCTGAAATCGAAGCTAGAGGCTCTGCGAAAAATCAATAAACGAAAGGTAAGTTTTTGCAACCAAATCTCCAAATTCTCAAACGACATGAGGCACTACACTGACACAAGATCAAGAACAAATATCATCCAACTTCCATGAGAAACATGCAGGATCTCTTTTCAAGCAATTAAAATCCCAAAGGTTTAAGCATTAAAACTGTAAGGAATTCGGGTATATGGCGGAGAACAATCAACAAAGTTTCTACATTCATTTGTGAAGGTTCAATCATGAGCACTAGAGTGGATAGAATGTGAAAAAAGCCTGATATTAACACATCACCAAAGCCAATGTCTTTCCAGTATTTGTCCAGCACACAGGAAGGAAATCAAAATGAGATGAGATCATCTTTTGGTGATAGCTGCTTCTTTTTGTCATTTCCTGATTCAGATGTGCCACCCACTTTTTTACTACCAAAAATCATCTCATCAAGATCATCCATCATGTCATCATTACCTCCTCCTTGGACTGCAGATCGGGAGCCAGCTGGTTTTCTGATCAGAGCGTCTTCTTTTCCAGCACGGGGGGACTCATCAGGCTCAACTGCGACTGGAATCATGGCAGGTTCTGGCTCTGATGAAACAACTGCAGGTTTCTTCAATTCGTCGTACTTCGAAAGGGCCTTTTGGACTTCATCGTTTATATTCAGGGCTTCAAAAAGGAGAGCCTCGTTATCTCCAGCAGTCTCGATGATTCTCTGAACAGTATTGAGGGACTGGCGACACTGTTGTACTAGTGTAGTTGTCAAGTCATCCTGCCAAAAAGAAAAGAGAATATAAGATAAAAATGGCAACCATAAGGGCTTCTAAGGCAGCTGCAAGGATCAGGAGAAAATGGAGAAGCTTTGCAGGAATATGAACCCGGAACTCAAGGGGCTAAATCCACAAGTGTGAATACATGTAAGGAGATTGCTCTATCATGCAGCAACAATCTGACAAGGGGTGGCATGAAAATCATAATTGTGGAGGGAAATGTTGTGGCCTTTTTTGAGAAACTCCTTTTGCAAAACGTATACCAAAAAGTATTTTAAGACCTGTCCAGTTAAATAATCAAACACCATAGGGGCCTTGACAAATTCTGCTTAAACTATTAAAAGAAACAGTAGAAGCCAATTCCTAGAGTGGGTGAGAAATGTGAAAGCAAAATTGGAGACAGAAAATATGTTACGTGCTGACACAGACCAAACAGAATAATAGAAGAAGTACCCCAAAGGAAATCCTAAGCAATTACTGATTTACTTGACAAAGATCCACTATATGTTCACGACCACAATCCAGCTCATGCTGATCGCGCCTCCCTTTGAGAATAGCAGACACAACTAGTGTCCTTTGTTTGCAGGATAGCTCCTATGAATAATCTTAAATATTTACTTGTATCACTTACTTAAAATTTAGCTTTTCGAAATGCCCACACAAATCTATAGCATTTTAGGGAACTTAGTTTTAGGAAGTCTACAGCACTTTCACATAGCCAATGGTCTACTTAACATGAACATTGTGACAAAGTGATGGAAGGCACATGAACTTCAGACTGTCAGACAACACTGGAATTCGTCCAATTGATAAAACGCCTATATTAAGAAAAAGGCATTGGCTCACTTATTGGTTAGCGCCAATAGCTACATGCAGCCTAATTTTACTCTATTCTATAAAATCTTTTTTCAAATTATATTCCTTGAACACCAAATTAACATATGAGCCCCACATATTCACCTAACAAACAAATTCCTAAACAACATGCCGTAACATCTGTTTGGTCATAAAAACCTCTCATTACGCATAAAATGCGATGGTTAAGTAAAACTATTTTCAGTACATCTTTTTGAAACGGACTAAAAGGAAAGAGGGTCACATAAACGGGAAGGAGGGAATAATTACTATCTTCCTAATACATCTTGTCATATCTCAGTCCGGCTTATGCAACTGAAAACCAGAGAGATTGTACATCTCTACCACTCAAAAAGGTGCACCCGCCTGCCAGCAAAACCACTATGACACACACTAGAGGCCTTTGAAGAAATTAATAAGAATCATTTCCTCGCTTCACATCAAAAAAAAAAAGAAGCAAAATGTGGAAGAAGAGAAGGAAACAAATGAAAAGAAATGATAAGAACACTTATGCAACAATCTAAGTATGCTGACTCGGCGATGAACCATTCCCTAGGGCACCACAATACTGAAGTTTCCTTTACCTAGGACTTGCACCGCCTTCTTCAGCCAAACCCTTTACAGTATTATTCAGCCAAACATATTCAGAGTATCACCAATAACTGAGTATTAACACATCTTAGACGCATAAACAAGGAGACAAAATAAAAACATAGTTACAAGTATTCGATGAGTCTCTTTCTTGTTTCTGATAAATCAGAAGTACTTAAAGCTACACCAAGTCATCCCACAAAATTTTATCATGCAAGTACACACTGAGTCTCCCAAAATCTAGCACCTCCATGTCACTTATCAATAACAAGTGCTCCTCATCAAAACTCACAAGCAACAGTAATTCCATCACAATATTCCAATACTAAACATGCCAAATATAGCAAGAGGAAAGGTTAAACTGAAAAGAACAGAACTCAGTCTTTGGGTGGAGGGCACAATGTGTTCAACTGCATTGTAGAAACCAACAACGAAAAAGAAAGCACAAGAAACTTAAACAACTACATGACTCTACTAATCGGAGACCATCAAAAATCAAACTTGTTAGTAACAACAGAAACTGTAACATTGAAAAAACTAAACTTCATGTCTTCAACATAAATGTCAAGAATCAACTTACGGCTTCATAAGTTGCCCATTTTACCAATTAGTACATCCTTTTCCACTCATTATATCAATAACATTTCTTTAAGGTATTTGAGGGGATAACTAACTCTTCTTTGAGTTTTTGGACAAACAAAAAAAAAGGACTAGCAAGAAAATCTGTAGACATGTTCTTCATTATTGTTCAGCAGTTCAATCGTTCCTTCCAAACGTAACTCAGACAATTGGTTAAGACGTGAATTATTTGCATAAGAAAACATCACCATATAAGTATTGTACTAGGCAACAATTCTAGCACAAGTTGCAAATCCAATCATTTCATTTGGATTTCAATACAACTAGATTTGATATTTCATAAGAGAAGCCGGGCTACAAAGACCTAGGGCGTAATTTATAAATACATAAATCACAATAACTGGAAAGATATTTATACATAACGAAGAGACGAAATAATAGACCCCAGTTTTAGATGTAAGAACATGGGTAAGGTAACACATTAACTAAGCACATTTAAATGAATTTTAAGTTGAACTTGAGATCGACTTACATTTTTTTGCTTTGAGCTCAAGCTCGGCAAGTAACAGTAGAAGCCCCAAACAGTCAAACTATATGATTATTCCAACTATTTAGGATCACATTCAAACTATTAAGAACTTTGGCACAAACAACTTCAAAAATATATCATGAATTTGTGAAAGAATCTCTACTTCATCTGAGATAGTGGTATGGACTGCGTCCACTTTACCCTCCCCAAACCCCACTTTGTGGGAATACACTGGGTATGTTGTTGTGAAAGAATATAGGCAGGCTTTGGTCAAGTGGTAGGAGTGGAATGCATAATGTTTGCGTAAGGCGCACATCACAGGTTCAAATCATGCTGCACAAAAACATCTAATATTTAAGTGGAAAAGGGTAGAGAGAGGATCTCCTTAACCGCTGAATTTCAGACAGTGTGAAACTTGCCTTTGGGAGTATCTTGGTCATCAGGAAAAGGAATATGAGCATCCCCAAAAAACATAAGTCGGTAAGTGGAGTAAACCAAAGTAAATGTAAACTTCTTTCAAAACCCAAGACATGTCAGACAATCTAATTTAGGGTTCACATATGAACTTTAATATAGAGCTACGAGTGTGAAAATGACTCGTCAAAGGTTTGGGTCTGCCACTACGATACCATGGGGAAAGAAAAAACCTGAGCACCCAAACATTAAAGCAATGGATAGAGTAGCACAAAACCTTTATAAACCTCTCTTTCGATCCTTTATGTAAACTCCTCTTAAACCCTTACATAACTCATGCTACATAACTCGAAAGATTTAATCAATTGTATGATTCTCCATTTGTCCCAATAAAACACTCCTGTCTGTCCCAATAAACAGCTCCTACTTCCCTTTGTGATCAGCCTCAAACGTGTCCTAATATGACATAAGAGTTTTCGGAAACCCAAATTTTCTCCTCTTAATATAAATATATCCTCCATTTTATTCCATTGAACTATAGAAGTCAACGAAAGACCCCAAAATTGTCCCCAATAGATACCACCAACCAATTTACATTTTTCAATAACATACATGAACAAGCTAATATAAAAGCATAAGATTTTGCTCAAGCCTAAGAGCTCAGCTTATTTATAGCCCATATCCTAACAACTTAACAAGATGAAAACTGGCATAAAAACAACTTAATGGAACAATATTCAATTGGAAGTATTATCAATACTAGAACCTGATAATCCACACTTACACCCTGAGAATGTATTAGGATAATAAATTCAGATCCTGAGATTGAGATGTGATAACAAGAATAAAACAGAAGTACCTGTAGAGCATCCTGTTGAGGTGAAGAGGACAGAACAGTTGTCAGAAGCTCTATACTGTTTCGAGCTACATCAAATGCCTCCTTTGTCTGTTCATCTGAAAAGGTCTCCCGTGGAATTTCATGTTGCATCTGCTGTGCCAGAGTAACAGTTGGTTCTGAAGCTGAAACTGTTCTTGGAGGAGTGAAGATCGGAGCTAGGCTTTCATGGTCACGACCAGGAAAACGTACCCCTCTTGATCTCAAACTCTAAACAAAAACAAAAATACAAATGTATAACACATGGATGAGAATAAATGAGTATCAGCATATCTATGTCTGCTCTTCCATCGCTGAAAGAATTATTTATATTGACATCATGCATGTATCTGCTAGAATGCCCTTGTCTATAAATTGTAGTAGTTTAGAGGTAAGAGATGGATGTTTAAGGAAGTCCAGGCTATGAAGTGTTTTTCATCAACAAAACACAGTTCTACATTCTGGATAATCCACAACAAAATCCTCAACTAAGTAGTTAATGACCACTCCCCTAAGGACCTATCAAGCATTGTCCAGAATTCAAAAAAGAGAATGATCAAGACACCAATTTCTTTGATATAGACTGATAAACATGTATGCTTTGAGCCCATTCTGCACTCCCTCTGATGTCCTCCAACCCTCTCCCCTTTTACCAGAAAAAATAAAGACTGAACGAAAGAAACATCATCAAAGAAAATTAATATTTTATGGCACCAAATTATTTTGCATTCCCATGTTTAATCATGGTCCGACAGAAACAACTGACACATTTGACTTCTTAAATTTTTATGAACTGAATGTGAGACTGAGAACCTGTAAATGATACCTTGTAAGTCTCTTCATACACAGGTAAATAACGAAGCTCACTCGATGATTCTCCCCAAGCTTCAATTAACACCAGGGCTTTGTTTCGATTGTTAACAACAGTCTGAGGGTCATCAATCAACTTCACCATCTCATCCAGAAGCCTCTCAGCCGCAATCTCTGAGAATGCCTTCTCACAATTCTTTGCAACAGTTTCAAGTAACACCAACCCTAAGTACTGAATCCTGGGGCTCTTCAACATTATTCTTTTCTTCACGCCCCGTATAAGTTCAACGCTATTGATTCTTTCATGATTAATCATGTCACAAAGCTCAAGATTCATAGACCAATCAGGTTCATCCAGAGTTTCAGCTGTGGCTTCCTCAACAAGCTTATCAGCCTGATTCGGGCCTTGGAAAAGCTCCTTCATCTTGAAACTCATCGAGCTCATTCCAGCAGTGATTTTTTGCCCAACCTCTGTGCCTCCTATCTTCAAGCGCTCCCCAAAAGCGCTGACTTTATCCAACAAGTTATTGTCACTCATTTTGGATTAAATCTTCCGAAACTCACTCACAAGCTGAAAGTTCCTTAAATCCTTCCCTCTACACTATCTCCAGCTAAACAAGCTCTGATGTTAACCTGAAAAGGAAAAAGAAAAGGAGAATCAGAAATGATTAACCTCACAACAGTATAAAAGTTTTCTTCTATCAAAATTCAGAAGAAGAAAAACAGTACACACGGAGCTGTGTTGGGTACGAAGGAAAATGTTTTCCTAGAAATTTTTTTCTTAGAAAATAAGTGGATTACTTACTTATTTTATAGTGTTCAATAACAACAACAACATACCCAGTGTATTCCCACCAAGTGGGGTCTGGGGAGGGTAAAGTGTACGCAATCCATCCCACTACCTCAGATGAAGTAGAGAGGTTGTTTCCGATAGACCCCCCGACTCAGGACAGATAACAATATAACAAACAAACCACACATCCACACGGCAATACTATAATAACAGATAGAAAAGGATAATAACTAAAACAAGGCATGCACAAGATGATACTAAAAATATCTATTCGAAAAACATAGTTATCACCAATACACCACAGACGTACTCCTACACACAACCCTCTAACCTAATCCGCTTCCTCCACACCTTCCTATCAAGGGTCATGTCATCCGTAAGTGTTCAATAAATAAGCAAGAAAATATTACCCCTAGAACATTTATGTGTAACCTAGCAAAACACTATAGGAGTTCAATGGGGTGAGGTTGGGGGGGTGCCGAGGGTTAGGATAATCAAGGGTTGGGGTTTGGGGGCATTGGGTGGGTGGAAAGGACACAATGAAATTGAAACGTCACTTATGGAGCTTGTTTACCTTCCCATTAGGGAAGTCAGTTCCTCATTTTCAAGAACTCATCTTCCTAGAGAAATATTATCCAAAACATTTTGCCCAACTAAACATGAGAAAAATGAAAACTATTTTCCCATGTACCACCACATCCATGTTTCTTCAAAACTTTCCATGATGAGTAAATTTAACAAATGATCATCCTACTGAACCTAACAAGTTTAGGACTAAATAATCCAATCGATATAAGCTATCACACGAACCATGTAATTATCTTCAAACCTATAGCCTACTGCGATTTCACAAATACCCTGTATGGTCAATTGTTAGGGTTTGTACTTTTAAAAAAAAAATGGAAAAATCAAAAAAGCATCCACCAAACTCAATCAACCAAAACTGATATCCATCATATGGACTGTATCACCAGAATAAATTTTGATAATCAGAGAACACTACAACAAAAATATACCGATAAATTGAATTAAAAAAAAAAAAAAAAGAGTCAAACGTTTAAGAGTTTCGGCAAGTTGAACTAACATTTGTTGTAAACGGATGAATTATCCAATATCAGAAGTAATAAATTCAACAAGACGATCGCATAAATTCTACAAACCGGTCGCATAAAATTTCATAGGAACACAAAAAAGGAAAAAAGGAATATTCGGATGAAGGAAAGAGAGTGAAAAAATAGTGAGTGAGTTTTACCTTAGAAGTTGAGAAAGTTAGGGGAGGAAGAGTGTTAGATTGCGTGTATATGTGAAGAAGACGCGTAAACGCCAGCGAGCGACTTTTCTCTATGGAACGAAAGAGTCTTCCGATGTTCCTCGGTTATGGCGACTTAAACTACAATACTTTTCCTTTTATACCTGCCTCCTCTATTTCTATTGTTATATCGTGTTATTGAGAAAATTGAAGAATAAGTGTCTTTTTAACTCTTGAATTGAATGAAGAATTGGTGAGATTGACCATGAAGATTGGTGAGATTGACCAACAGATAGGGTTAAACATTATTAAAAAACTTGATCAAGTTAATTATGGACTTGATTAATATTTTTAAAACTTTCTAATCTTTTTAAAAATACAAATCAACTCAACTCACACCCTCTTTAATCTAAATCAACCACTCTCTCCTCTTCTCAACAGCTTCTCTCAATTCTCTTCCAACTAACAGTTCTGCAAAATTTTTCCCTTCAACCCCCGACGACAAATAGTTGGGCTTCGAGTTCCCCTCTTCAATTCAATCAACCTGTCTCTCATCCCTCTCTCGACAGCTTCTCTCAACTCTCTCCCAACCAACTGTTCTGCAAATTTCTTATTTCAATCCTCGGCGACTTCAGCATCCGACTACAAATAGTTGGGATTCCAGTTCCTTTTCGACTTCAATCGACGTGACAGTCTTGCTCCCCAGCCACAACAGCTTCGAATTCTTCATCGGTCCTTTTCTTCTTTTACAGGTAAAAATTTATGGTCTTTTTAGTTTTGAAGAAAACGAGGAACTTTAGTCAACTTCTCTTATAGTATTGGTTAACAATTTCAATATTTGTTACACTAATTTGAAATGTGGTCTGAATAAAATCCTAATTTCTGGTATTTCTTCTCTTCTCTTCTCTTTTCGAAGTGAATTATGATATTTTGTTGTTTGTTGCATTTTTTTGAAGTTTGATTTTTATTGTTTGTGTTTATAAAAATAAAAGGACAATTTGGTTTGATTTGTTCTGTTCTTGTTCTTGGTAAAAATGGTGAAATTGTTGTTTTTTTGTTTAACAAAATCATGCTACTGTTTCCTCCGACAGATTACCCATCTGGTGCAACATATTAACCATCTGATGCAACAGATTCATCATATGATGCAACAGATTCATCATATGATGCAACAGATCAACCATCTGATGCACCAGAGGAACCATCAGATTAATGATCTGATGGAACAGCTTTACCATATGTTGCAACAGATTAAGCTTCGGATAAAAAATCTGATGCAACTAATTAACCATCTGGTGCAATGGAAGAACCATCAGATTAATGATCTGATGCAACAGATAAACTTCTTGTTGGATAAAATCCTGCCAACTCTTCCTACAGGAAAAGTCCAAGACTTGATTTTTCCAACTGATCATTCATCTGTCGTGATAGACGACCCTATGTTGGAAGAAATCTAAACAATATTGACCGTTGATAACTGTTCCAACAGATCACTCATGCGTTGCAACAGATGTGTGATCTGTTGCACAGACCATTCATCTTTCTCAATAGATGAGTGATATGTTTTGTATTGTCGCAACAGATTACTTAGTCGTTGCTACGGATTATTTAACCATTCCAACAGATCACTCATATGTTGCAACAGATGATGTCACAACAGTTGTGTGATCTGTTGAACAGACCATTCATCTGTCTTAAAAGATGAGTGGTATGTTTTGTATTGTTGCAACAGATTACTCATCCACTGCAACGGTTTGGTTATATATTGCAACAGATATACTATGATCTGTTGCAACTGTTATTTTACTGTTTTTCTTGTTTGATTTACTGTTATCCTTTTTTAACGATGCATTAATCAACAACAATATATTATTTTATGTTCTTATTAATTTTAGATAATATGGTTCCCAAAAGAACAGAAACCGAATCAAGTCCAAGTAAAGAAACAAGTGAAGCAGTTAGGCTACATCCACCACTCTATGAGCTTGCTTTACAAGTGTTATCTCAATCGGGAGCAGAATATGATGAACACGGGGAGGGGAAATGTTTCAAAAGAGCCCTTCTACCAAAAAATTGGTCAAAACCTTCAGCATTGATCGTTATCCTGTGAAAATGCAGTGCGATGGTGCCGCAGATTTAACGGGTGATTTCGTGGTTAAGTCAGTCATGGGAAAATCTTTCGACGCCTTCAGAAAAATACTTTGAGAATAAAAATTGAATGTTTATTTCAAGGACAGCTGCTTTGGGAAATATCTTGATTTGTCGGAGGACAACAATGCTCGTTTCCAAATGAAAATGGTATATGAACTTCTCAAGCATAGGTTTATGTATGAAAACAAAGATAAGATGGATGAGGTGTGGATAAATTACTGTGGCATGCCTGTTTATTTTGGTTGGAAGGAGTTTGTCATAGTTACTAGACTAAAATGTTATCCTCCTTCTCAAGTTATACCTATTCTAACCCCCCAAAAAAAACACCCCGCACACCCAAAAAAGGCAAAGGCAAGTCGTGTGATCGTGATGACCTAGTGTTCAATGTTGGTCCAAGCTTCAAAAATAAAAATTTGATAAAAGCGTTGAAAGGTAAAGGACTTTCAAAGAAGCACAAGCAGTCATTGTGCTTGGTTTGGTTTGTACATAATATTATTTGGGCGAGAGACGTTAACAACAACATAAGCCTCGGTTTAATAAAGCTCTCCGAGAATCTTGAGGCGTTTAACAGTCATCCATGGGGGTATGAAAGCTTCAAAATGACTGTCAAATATTTGTTGACTCCGTTAGCGCCAAAGACAGACAACTTATATGGCTTCTCATGGGCTTTCATGGTAAATATTTCTTTCTTCTATTATGATATCATTCATTTTTTTCGCTCAATAATGATTTTGATTTGTTGGCGTTATTTTATAGGCTTGGGCGTTTGAAGTCATTCCTTATTTGAGACAACAAGTGAACTACCAGGAAGGAGTTTCCTGTCCAAGAATCTTGAGATGGTTGTCGGCCAAAACTCATAAAAATGTAAAATTTCTTGATCTCTTCAACCCCCCGAAGGATGCAGTAAGTATAATTATAATTAATTTTTTATTTTAATTAATAATTTTTTTTGAATGATCTAATCATCATTCTAATATATGTAATGATTTATGTTAGATTATGCATCTGTCGCTAGTTTCGACCAATCGAGAGTTGAAGATGCCATTTTTTCTTAATTTACGGTCTGTGCAAACTTTATCGGACCCTAAGGTCATCGACAGAATAAAAATGGAATTGTTTGGAGCAACAATCATTACAAGAAAAACAATTTTGGAGGGTGGGCTTGTTGTTGTTGATGGAGTTGTTGGTGGTGATAGTGGTGCTGTTGTTGGTGCTAATGATGCTCCTCTTACAGTATTTAAAGCAAACCATTATGAGTATGATCATACTGGTTATACAGATTTTGCCTCTCCCAGCGAATGCTCTGCATGCAAATGTCAAGACTGCAGGATGAAACATGATGTAGTGATTAATGCTATTAATGCATTAACTGCTTCTGTAAAGAAATTGACATCTAAGAGAGGTCTCATTCCATCAAAGAGGATTTTATTTCCATCCGCTCCATTAGAGATTAGGGCTAAGAGGAGAAAGAGAGTGATTTCCAGGGCATTATCAGGCATCCAAAAATGCGAAATTGCAACTCCTCTGTCTGTGTGTTGCACTGAGCAACGTACAATGTCCAAATGAGAGCAGCACGAGCTGAAGAAGGTAAATATATTATGTCTTCCAACTGACAAAACAAACAGACACATATATGTTTCAACAGATGACACATCTGCTAAAAATTATCAAGCAAATATATATATCTGTTGCAACAGTTGACTAACCTGTTGCACCAGATACTTTATCTAGTGCAACATATATCTCGTCTATTTTAGCAAATCAAACAGCTCTTCGTACAACTTTTATTTGTACCAACATACAACCTATCTGCTGCAACAGATGATTCATATGTTGCAACGGATGGTTCATCCATTGGAAATTATCACACAGGGTCTTCCTCATGTAGAAATTTGTCCCAACAGTTGATTCATTATTGCAACAAAAATATAATATATTTGGGATAATTTAAAATGAGAGGAAGACCTATTTGATTTACTAGAAGAGATGAGTTATCCTTTTTTTATTTTGTTGTATCTCCGTGATTAGCATTGACCAATTCTAGCTATTCAGGTTGATGTAGAAGAAGCTATTGCTGAACAACATTGACAATATGCTACTCTTTTTATGGAAATACGGAGAACAAAAAGCGCAGAAACCGTACGCAAGCGACAATAAAGATCCACGACGAGCAAAGACGAATTCCATAACACCGGATGAAGAACAACTTGTCCATACTGAGTAGATCTTTATAGCTTGAGCCTGTCAAAGCAATTCTTGGCAGTATACTTAAATTATTGTTGATGTATTTGTTGAGATCTGTACCCATAACAATTTTTTTATATTTCATTTATTCGTTGACTTATTTCAGCTAATTTATGAAGGCTTCGATTTATTTTATTTTGTCTACAAATTTTATTTATTCTTTAGATTTGAACTTATTAATTGAAAAGGAATACTAGATTCAAATATTGCAACATATAATGTATATGTTGCAACAGACGACACATCTATTGGAAAATTCGAACAGATTTAGACATATGTTGCAATAGTTAGGTGATCTGTTGGAATTTATCAAACAGGTCTTCCCACTGTTGCAACAGATGGACTTTAGATAAAAACATCAAGATAATGCAACAGATGACACATCTATTGAAAAAAAACACATATCTAGACATATGTCGCAACAGATGGACTTCATCTGTTGTAACAGATGACACATCTATTAGAATAATCGAACAGATTTATACATATGTTGCAACAGGTAGGTTATCTGTTGGAATTTATCAAACAAGTCTTCCCACTAGTGCAACAGATGAACTTTAGATAAAAACATCGAGATAATGCAACAGATGACCAACCTATTGCAACAGATAAACTATATGTCGGAACAGGTAGGACAACTGTTACAACGGATGGAGAATCTGTTACATTATAAAAATTCAACTTTCGTTGGACATAAAAAATTTCCACTACGTGTAAAAAGGTTAAAGTGAATTGAAATAAAAAAAGGCACAACCTATCGACGGTGTTCAGTTCAAACACCTAAAATAAAATAGGCATCAAGTAGATATGTCCATTTTAAACACGTAAAATAAAATAGACATCAAATGTGTTAGTGTCGGTCCTGGCACATTTCGCTGACTTGCCGTCACTTGGCCCCCAACGGTCATTCCCCCCCCCATTGTCTTATATATTCATCTTCTTCCTAAAATTTAACACTAAATTTCCAAATCTTCTTCTTCATCGTCATCTTCTTTTATCTATTCAAATTCTTTAAATTATTACTTTCATTTTTTCCAACTGACCTTGACAATGTCGAGCGCATCTTCCACTATTTTTTGTGATAAAGATTTTTGATATTGTAAGTGCGGTCATGAAGCTCTGTTAAAGACTTCTTGGACTCAACAAAATCTGGGTCGTAGGTTTTTTACTTGTAAGATTTCAAAGGTAATATTTTTTTATTTAATTAATTGATTAATTATTGACTTGTAATTGTTTTGTAATTATGTTCTCTTTTTTATAGAAATTGGGTGGATGCGATTACTTTGATTGGTATGAAGAACGACACCCTTCACAAGCAAATCATGTAATCTGGGATTTGTTGAACAAAGTCAAGGCTTATGAAGAGAAACAAAATCGAGCAAGAAGATACTACATTGTTGTCGTTATTGCTACTGGTTTGGTGTTGTTGGGCACATGGATATTGAAGCCTAATTGCTGAAAATTTCATAGTGGTGTGTGTATTTGCTACTGGTTTGTTATCGACGAGCACATGGATATTCAAGCGTAACTGTTGGAAAATATAAAAAAGATTTAGGCATATGTTGTAAAATTTAGGTCATCTGTGGAAATTATCAAACAGGTCTTCCGACTGTTGCAACAGATTAGACTTAGATTATTAGATTATTCATAGAAATAACATCGGCGTAATGCAACAGATGACCAACCTATTGCAACAGATAAACTATCTGCCAGAACGGATTAAAGATATTTTACAACAGATTGACAATCTAATCTATTGCATTATAAAAAACTCAACTTTCATCAAAAAAAAATTATTGCCACTACATGTACATGTAATAAAGTGAAGGCTGACTTGAAATTAAAATTTTTTATTTCACAGGCTCTTCTATATACACAGGCTTCAAGCGTCCAGTTAGTACCCCATAAGCCCAGACCTCTTGCAGGTTTGCCACAGCGTTGTCACACATAAAAGTCGTTGGCTCAGCCATTTCTGTGCCGGTCAACAAATATTCGATGTGTGTAAGAGCGTGCGAGCCATTCGCTTTAGCGGCATCATCTTTTGGAAGGATCATTCCCCTGTTTCGACCACCGTCAAAATCTCATGATTTCTTCATCAACACTTCCTTTGAAAAATGATTCATCAGTTTACTCTCCCTCAACAAGATGAGCAACATCACCTTCAATGGCTCCACGAAGAGAAAAAGATCGAAATCGTCGATGAGAGGTACGTTGGAGTCATAAACATTGATCTTTCCCTCCTTGAGTAGTATCTCAACAGCCCGATAATTCATGTCGTTCACGCTAATGACTGCAAGAATCCTTTTTGCCTCGGACCAGCTCTTGCCGTGTGGATTTGGCCTATCCCCTCTAACATATCTTAACATTTCTTCTTTATCCAAGACCAACGTAGGAACTAGGAAATCAAGTCCCACGCCAAAGGCTGACGCCTCTCCATTGAGTTGATCGTACCTATCCTTGAGCTTCTTGCAGAAGTCGAGGTCCATTATCCTATCGGCAGCGTCATAAGCTTCCCGGTACGTTAATTGTCTTTTTCTCATGAGGCAGAGAATTATGTCAACATATTGTGAGATAAGAAGTCAATTTTTAAATAGGTTAGTAATTGTAAAGATCCAATGGATGGTCCATATGTTGCATAGGGTTCTCTAAATTAATAATCCAACACAACTTATGCAACAGATGAATAATAAGTTGCAACAGAACCATAACCAGTTGCACCAATATACCCAGTTGTTACAACAGATGTAATCTGTTGCGTAGCTTCTTATTCATGGGATAGATTAGAAGGGCTAGGTTAGGAAAAGTAAACTTGTCTTATCCTCGTACGGCATATGCATATCAGTCATAGTCTGGAAGTCTTGGAGGGGAAAGGGAGGCCTAGGGTAATCTGGTGCGCCTGGCTTTGCATTCTTGGCCTGTCGCAGATCCCTCTTCTCTTCTGCGCCAAGTTTCGCGTATATGTCCACCTTCTTGACTGGCCCTGGAACTTCAACAACTTTTGAAGAGGGAGGAATTGTAATTTTTTTTATTTCCGAGCGGAGAGTACGTCTCTAATTACTCTTTTCTCTCTCCTAACCAACGTTGTAGGAGTGTGTGGCTCCCTCACCTTTTTGGATGGTATGACACACCTCTTGGATTTGAATTCCTCGATAGCTTTAGAGATAGCCTCTACTTTTTCAAAGAGTTTATCCTGTCTGTCCTTGCACTCATCGCATTCGCAACGAGAGCTCGAGGGTGAAGAAGGGTGAGAGGGACCTGTGTAAGGGCAAAAAGGGGTATTTTCAAACATATTTATTCTTTCTTGAGCATCAATATGCTCATCATCACAAGTGGTAGCAGCATCAGCATGCTTGTCACCAACACCAACAACTCCATCAGAAGAAGCACCCAGATCTGCCTTAGTAAAAGGTTGGTCATAAAGAGCCCCAACATTAGGCTGACCTTGCCTAACTGCTCTTCTTATGGCTGTTGCTCCAGTCAATTCCTTCTTTATTAACTCCACCGTTGGGTCTGCAATAGTATCAACATGACCTAAAGTAATATAAGAAGTCATCACCGACTCCTCCTCAGTAAGCACGATCCATGGATGCACAACCTATAAAAAAACAGATGCATTTAAATCATATAATACAATAATTTTCACAGTTGGGCTACAGTTAAAAAAAAGACCCATCTGTTGCATAGTTTGCAGTATATGGTTAAAATCTGTTTAAGTCTGGTTCAGAGAAACTGAGCAACACATGGATAATCTGGTGTAAAATATCAATCATCTATTGCAACAGCTGCATAAGACGGGTAATCTGTTATGTAATAGATGATTTGTACGTCGCAACAGATGAACGATATGTTATCAGATTAAACATCTGTTGCATAATTTGCAGTATATGGTTAATCTTTTAGAAGTCGGGTTCAGAGAACCAAAGCCACAGATGGGTAATCTGATGCAAGATATACCCCGTCGCAACAGATATCCCATCTGGTGCATCAGATATAACATCTCATGCACCAGATATAACATCTGTTCAATATCTTTCTTATCTTTGAGTAGAATTATTTTACTTGAAGAAGACATACTGCATCATCCGGAGGGTTAAAGAGATTAGCCTCCTTAATATTGGTGTTGCTCTTTGCATCCAACCACCTAAACATCCTTGGATGAGAAACCTCATCCGGGTAATCCATTAACTGCTTTCGGAGGGGAGGAATGACTTCAAATGCCCAAGCCTAAAAGTGTAAACATGAAGCAAGCAAAAAAAATCATAATAACTATATTCAATATAAATTAATTGATGAGTAAAATTAGTGATTAATTTTACCATGATAGCCTAAGGAAAGTTGTATAATGTGGTCGTCCCTGAGGATAGCTTTGTCAGTAAATATTAGACAGTCAAGTAAAAGCTGTCATATCCCCAGGGATAATTGTTGAATTTATCAAAATCCTCAGCACGCGCCAACAAATCATCTTCTATGACCTTATTGACGTTTCTTGCCAATATAACCAAATGGGCAAACCAAACTAAGCACAATTGCTCCCTGTACTACTCTGGTATGGTTTTATCCTCGAGATCTGTCAATAAATCCGATGTTTTGTAGCCACGTTAAGCAATGTCAAACAACCCATCTATTTTTCCCTTGCATTTTCTTGCCTTGGATCTTTTGCGGGGTGGTGGTCCTTCTGGACGATGGCATCTCAGGCCCGTCACTATGGCAAACTCTTGCAAGCCAAAACAAACAAGCATGCCACAGTAGTTGATCCAGATTTCATCCATCTTCTTTTTGCCCCCTTCTCCGGATCTTTATCATCCCCCGTGTACTTGATCCTGCGCTTGAGAAGACCATATACTATCGTCATAGAGAAATGGATACGGGCAGAGAGGTCCTCAGGCAGCTCAAGAAAGCGTCCAAAGCAGCTCTTCTTAAAAAGTCCGCCTATGTTTTCGTTCTTCATAATTTTCATAAAATGTTCAAAAAAAATTCCCAAAGTACAATTTGACCAGTTAGTTGTTTTCCTTCTGGGTCATTTATCGGCATCGCAACTTCAAACCTGTCAATACTAAAAGTTTTGACAGGATCATGCTGGGATGTCGATATTAACTCACGCCCCGTCGGTGATCCATTATCATCATGTTGATGATCATCCTCTTTATCTTTCTGACTCTTCAATTCCTCCTCTTTCTCACTTTCATTTTCTTCACCACCATCTACGGACCCTTGTCCACCTCCCTCAATATTTTTTTCATATCTCTCCTCAACTTCACTTTTTTCTGACTGAGATTGTTCAGGAAGCTCCTCCGAATCCCTCTGTACTGTAGCCTTTTCTTTGAGTGGTCAGACGTTAATCCACTTTCACTTTTTTTTCTTTTAGGAGACATGTTTTA
Organism: Capsicum pubescens; assembly: GCA_030864215.1. Taxonomy (NCBI): domain Eukaryota; kingdom Viridiplantae; phylum Streptophyta; class Magnoliopsida; order Solanales; family Solanaceae; genus Capsicum; species Capsicum pubescens. The sequence goes on along the minus strand of CM061540.1, from coordinate 42,792,032 downwards.
CCTACAGATAAAGAAAAGCAAAAATTACATTACAGTTGATGTATGCATAGATTTTAAAAAATATATTACAAATAACACGAATACCGACACACCAACAACCACCACCACAAACACCACCAACCAATGCCAACAAACAAACAAACACCATGAATACCGACACCACCATAAACACCACCAACCAATGCCACCACCGGTTACACCACGACAACCACAAACACCACCACCACCACCACCACCACCACCATCCAACTATACCACGACAGTCAACGGAACACTGCGACGGAAACTAGGGATTTCTCGAGTTCTTCCTATGATTTTACCATCAAAATTCAAAATTGTAAACTCATTCTCGAAGATAATACAACTAAAAGTTTTATTTTTTATAATTAACTTAAAAGCCCTTATTTTTTAGAGAAAAAAAACAAATATAGAGCTCTTCTCGAACTCTGTTGCCTACGAAGACAAAGAAAATGACTGATACAAGCAAGAATGATGTAAAAAATAACACCTATGTGGTCGAAAATGAGAAGAAAAATGATCTGTTGTGGAGGGTTGAGCAAATTTATTGAGTAGTTGTTGTCTGTACTGTATTGTTGAGTGAGAATGAGAGAGAAAGATCTAGACCTCGAGATTTGAAATGATGAAATATTTTGTATGGGTTGATTTGTATTTTGGAAAAGAATGACAAGTAGTTTTAAAAATGTTAATTTGGTCCGAAATGATCTTAATTATTTTTAAAATCATAAAATATATGCGTAATTTTTAAAATCATATAAAAACAATTGAAGTTATAGTTGACCGAGTACTCTAGGAGGTGCCCCTGTGAAAACTCACCCCTGGTCCTAGATTAATCAATTTAGGAATCTAACACATGAACTCAATTGAAATTGTAAAAAACAAATGTTCAACATATTGCGTCAGATTTCTCATCTGTTGTAAATTATCAATCAGATTAGGTAACAACAAATTACGAATCTGATGTAAATTATCAAACAGATTAAGTCATCTGTTGCGACAGATTACCCATCTGTTATAAATTATCAAATGGATAGTCATATGTCGCAACAGATTACCCATATGTTGTAAATTATCAAATAGGCGTTGCCATCTGTTGTGGCTGACCCTATGAGAACTCACCCCTCGTCCTAGATTAATCGATAGTTTACCCTATGAGAACTCACCCCTAGTCCCAGATTATTCAATCAAGGTATTAGTACCTTAGTCCTAGATTAATCAATTAAGGTATTAGTCTAACATATGAGGTAGTAAGAATCGGTTTGGCTCAGAGTGATCGATCGCCGACTCTGGTCGGGAGGAACGCAGTACCGTTTCATCATGCAATTGACAAAGACTCAATTAAAGTTGTAGTTGACCCTATGAGAACTCGCATTCAATTAAGGTATTAGTCTAACATATAAACTCAATTGAATTATATATAAACAAATGTTCAACCTGTTGCAACAGATGTCTTTTCTGTTGGATCAAAAAGATTATGTAATCTGTTGCAACATATTACACATCTGTTGTAAACTATCATACAGATTAAACCATTTGTTGTGACAGATCATGAATCTGTTGTAAACTATCAAATAGATTAAGTCATCTGTTGCAACAGATTACCCATCTGTTGTAAATTATCAAATGAATTGAGTCATATATTACAATAGATTACCCATCTGTTGTAAATTATCAAATAGGCGATGTCATCTATTGTAGTTGACATTATGAGAACTCACCCCTAGTCCTAGATCAATCAATTAAGGCATTAGTCTAACATATGATGTAGTAAGAATCGGTTCGGCTCAGAGCGATTGATTGACGACTCTAGTCGGGAGGAACGCAGTACTGTCTCATCATGCAATTGCCAAAAGACTCAATTGAAGTTGTAGTTGACCTTATGAGAGCTCACCCTTAGTCCCAGATTATTCAATCAAGGTATTAGTACCCTAGTCCTAGATTAATCAATTAAGGTATTAGTCTAACATATGAGGTAGTAAGAATCGGCTCGGCTCAGAGTGATCGATCGACGACTCTGGTCGGAGAAACACAGTACCGTCTCATCATGAAATTGCCAAAAGACTCAATTAAAGTTGTATTTGACCTTATGAGAACTCACATTCAATTAAGGTTTTAGTCTAACATATGAACTCAATTGAAATTACATAAACAAATGTTCAACCTGTTGTAATATATGTCTTTTCTATTGGATCAAATCAAACAAATTAGGTAAGATGTTGCAACATATTACGCATCTATTGTAAACTATCAAACAGATTACGTCATTTGTTGTGACAGATCACGAATCTGTTGTAAACTATCAAACAGATTAAGTCATCTGTTGCACTTAAATATTTTTTATCTTTTTTTTATAAAGCAATTTAGGTATTTCTTGTCTGAGATAAAATAGTTAAAATACTAAGGCGGTAAAAAATATTACTCGGTACAACTTTGATAACTCAAAAATCTCCTGAGTGAGTAGTCTTATCTGGTCTTTTCAATGTCACCATCTTCTCGTGCCCCTCAAAAGTTATTAATGAATGTTTAAAAAACCCCATACCTAGAACTTTCTCTCCTTCAGCCATAAAGTAGTCTAGACTAGACTCAACTCATAACTCTTCTTTATTCTTTATTCTCAATTATCTTTGTTGTTTCCTTTTTTTCTCTCTTTTCTCTCTTCTTTCGGATGAGGATCCTTTGGGATCTCAACCAATCAATATCTTTTCTCGAATGAACTGGATGTTCTGATCCGTTTGCTTTTTTGACATTGCAGGTATGGTTCAAAGTTGCTCTTTTCATCTCATCTTCTTCTTTGTATGTCATTTAAATTAGTTATTTACATCTGTTGCTATCAATGATTTACCCATTACCAGTTTGCTATTTATTGAGAAAATTGAAGGAAAGGTGACTTTTAAGTCTTGAATGAATGAACCGTTGTTTTTATTAAAATATGCGAAAAAAGTCATTTGTTGGGAGAACTTAAAAAGCCTTGTTATCAGTATAGTCTTTTTCTTATGTCTTTTGTTTGGTACTTTGGTGGTGCTGTTGTTGGGGGTGGTGGTTGTGTTGGAACATGTGATGTTTGTGTTGTGGATGGTGTTGGAACATATGGTGTTGTTTTGTTTGTTTCTTTATTGTTGATATTGTTGTTAGTGGTGTTGCAATAGTTTCCTCAACGGTTGCAACTGATGAATCAGCTGTTGGAATAGACGGAGCAACTTTTTGAAGAAATCAAACCAGTAGCAAGGCTGATTTGATTTATTCCAATAGATGGTCTATCTGTTGCAACATGCCATCCATTCTTTGCAAATGATGCCTCATCGGTTGAACTGATGGGTAATCTGTTGCATCATATTGGTCATCTGTTGATTCACTCAATTTTGTGTTACCCTTTTGTAATGTTCTTTTTGTTCTTCTCTTGTTTGACATCAAATGTATTTCTCTTTTTTGCAGACAAAAGGAAGTGAAATTGGATCCACTTTTGCCCGGACAACATTAAAGCTAGAGTAAAGATGGGTTCAGAGAAATAAGTTGTTTGCAGATGGAACCACTTTATATGTGAGAGGTATGTATTACTGATCAACCTATCATGAAAACACACATCCAGTACAATGATTTTGTGAATGTTTGTTCTTTACCTATTAGGCATTAATTCTTCAAATAAGATATGGAATTTTACAGTTAAGATTGTTAGGTTCGAACTGGCAAGGCTGAGGGACCAAGACGGTGGTGTCAATATCCCGTTACAATTTAATGACGGTTTATGCTCATGTTTTTGTGTCAAGTTTGGGGAAGGGTTCAAGTTTTTGGCGGCAGTGTAAATATTCAATAGTGATTGGACTGGTTTTAATGGTACAATGGACTTCTTGAAAGGCCTCCAAAGCCTCGCAATGCAACAAACAACGATAGAACCAATAGAAATCCCCCTGGTCCAAATTTATATGGATGGGTTGTTGGAGGAGATTATTATACAGCAGAAGGTGTTTGGGAGAAAACCTGTGCGGAAAGAGGGAGGTTGAGAAGGCCATATATCATCTTAGTACTTGTTTAAGAGGATACAAAGGGTCGGAAGGAAAGTGTAGTGAAATTAGCTTATGAAATTGACATGAAAAATAAAAAAACTGGATAAGATACGAATGTGAAAGTGTATCCAAAAATGAAAATCCATCAGTCGTTGAAGAAAAAAAAGAATGGTCAAGAGGAATTGACCCTGTGTATCCTCTTAAACAAGTACTAAGATGATATATGGCCTTCTCAACCTCCCTCTTCCTGCACAGGTTTTCTCCCAAACACCTTCTGTTGTATAATAGTTTCCTCCACCAATCCATCCATATAAATTTGGACCAGGGGACTTTCTATTGGTTCTATCGTTGTTTGCTGCATTGTGAGGCTTTAGAGGCCTTTCAAGAAGTCCATTGTGCCATTAAAACCGATCCAATCACTATTGGATATTTGCACTGCCGCCAAAAATTTGAACCCTTTCCCAAACTTGACACAAAAACATGTGCATGAATCGTGTCATTAAATTATAACAGGGTATCGATACCACCGTCTTGGAACCCTTCGGCCTTATCAGTTCGCACCTATCAAACTAAACTGTACAATTTAGGATCTTATTTGAAGGATCAGTGTCTAATCATCGGTAAAAAACTGCATTCACAAAATCATTGCACTTTATGTGTCTTCACGGTAGCCTGATCAATAATATACATAACTCGCATGCATAAAAATGGAATCCATTGCACGCATCTTATTCTTCCTACCCCATCAGGACATGTCAGTGTTGTTTATTCATCTGCACAAATGTGATGACTATTAAAATGGAGGTGTGAAGAGTCATGACTTTTTATCTTAACACATTCAAAACAGCTGATGAATCAAAATCTCCATCTGTTGCAACTGACGAATCAGTTGTTAGAAGAAATCAAAACATTTCCTCCAAACATATGGTCCATCTGTCGCAACAGATAATCTATATGTTGCAACAGATGGTAAATCTGTTGCGATAGACCTGACTTTTTTTTAATTAATCTGCACGCATGTGATTACTTCTTTCTAAATATGTTTGTTTCAATTTAGTTTTCCTATTAATAAAATCAAGAGAATTTTATTATATTCTTTCAAGATTACCCCTATTATTAAATGACTACATAAACTATATTATTCACATTTATACTTTCTAATCATAATTAATAAGGGCAATTTGGTAAAACAATCACCTAATTTATATTTTTATTAATTGGTGTGCCAAGCCCATGGGGCCCAACTAATAGGTAACAGAGGGACTATTAAAAAAGGTGAAGACTTTTTATCTGACACATTCAAAACAACTAATGAATCAAATACTCCATCAGTTGAAACTAAAAATAATGAATCAGCTGTCAGAAGATATCAAAACATCTCCTCCAACTTATACATACTATCTATCTGTTGCAACAGATAATACATAAGTTGCATCAAATGTCTTATTTGTTGCATATACAAACCATCTATTGCAACAGATGGTAAATTTGTTTTGACAGCCATTTGTTGCACATTCAATCCGTCCATTTATTGCAACAGATGCTAAATCCGTTAAAAATGTTGGATGATCTGTTGCAACAGCTCAATAATTACGGCTTTTATCGAGTCTCAAACCGCTATGAAAAGGTAAGAAGTAATTAGTGTAAAAGAAAAAGTCACGACTTTTCACAGAAAACAAAATGCCACCAGTTTGAATGTAATTAATACAATGGAGCTGAACAGTCCTGCCTTTTGGCCTGACACGTTCAGATTATATTATAGGTCCCTCAATTTTCATTCAACTCTATTTATTTCTTGTATTTTTTCCTTTCGTGTGATATCTTCAACTACTTCTCTTCAAAGAGCATATTCCTTTCTCGTTGAGGTAAGTTTTTTTCTGGCGTAAATTTATCAGTTGGTCGTATACGTTGTATTACATTGTGAATATTTTTCTTTACATTTGTCAATTCATGCGTGTTCTAGATATGGCTGATCCTTTTCCGGACATTGCTATTCTACGCGATACAGTGCGGGAACTTCAAAGGCAGGTTAATGACCTGCAGAGCGAGTTGATCGTTGTGAGAGCGATAATGTTCAGAGAGATACAGAGGCTGATGAGAGCCCTGTTGCTGCGAGTTGATTGGTCGGCTGTCATTAATGATGATGATAATAATAATAATTAGAATGTGTTTTTTCTTTTAGCGTATGTATTTTAATTTTTCTATATTGGATCTATACCTAATGTATTTTATTTTTCATTTAATGAAAAATTTACTTTTAGTCAGACTTTGGCGTTTTACTTCCTATTTAATTTTCATTCTGTTTTCTTCTAATCTAATACATGTTAACATGTCGACGGTTGGAGGCAATGTTGAATCCAGTAGCACTAGCAATTTTGGCTTTTGAGTTCTTTCAACAGTTGGAACCGATTGGTCATCTGTTGGGTTTCAACAGATTATCCATCTGTTTCGACAGATTTTCATCTGTTGGAGGAAAGCATTCCAGTTGTTTGTGCAACTGTTGAGAATAATTATGGTCTGCTGTATTATTTAAGTTCATATTTTGCCTCATTTTATTGATGCACAAGTTATTTAAAAAAAAAGACATTTTATATATAATAAATGATAACATTAGGTTCACAACAATGAGTTAAATTTATAAACGTCCACAACAAACAAACAAACAAACAACAACACAAGCTTCTGCAATTACAACGTTCATGGTGGATTATGATTCGGGCATGTAGTTCTTTTGTGTCCAGCGCACTTACATATGGAGCCCTTGTTTCTTCTTGATGAAAATGATTCTCCAACTCCACGCCTCCTTTTATATGGCTTTCTTCCCGGTTTGATAGTGCTCGGGTCAATATATGGAAGAGGTATTAATTTCCCCATAAGCTCTACTGAAACAACTCAAGATTCTTCAGGAGGCACCGAAGTAATATTCCCACTATATGTCATTTCATATTTTTCCACCGAATAATATTGAGAGGAGTGCTCGTAAACTTCAGGTCCATATTTATGGCCGTATTGAGCTCGAAGGGCTTCCATAGCATGTGGACAAGGTATTTTGTCCAAGTCAAAAACTCTACACGTACAAGATCTTGTTTGAAGATCGACCGTGACAGCTTCACCATGACCGATGATACGGAATTTGTAATCTGCTATTTTATGAGAGAATAACCTATTCCTCAAACTGATGTTTGTTGATATTTTATTTCCGATTTCGAGAACAAATCGGGTTTTTTTTATGGGCACTTGAACTGCACACGCCTTTCGTTAAAAAAAATTGCTATATTTCTCGCTTATTTTTTCAAGCATAGCCTTGATGGGAAATTCTCTTTCATCGCCAAACAATGAATTCACCGATTCAGCTATGTTTGATGTCATAATATTATACCTATAGAAAATAATCACTTAGTACGACATCAAACTAAACTTGCAAATCAAACAAGACATTAAATTCATAAGAATGTACCTATTTGCTGGATAGAATGCCCGGCTCCATCTCTCGAAACCGACACGTGCAAGAAATTCTGCTACCTTGGGATTCACATCTGCTATTTGATTGAAATGGTCTAAAAACTCCTCTCTACTATATGCTTTAGCTGCTTTATAAAAAAGGGTGACGACCCTTTCGTTGTGATAGTTATTTTGAATGTTCTCTCCAAGATGCCTGATGCAACAACCAAAGTAAGTTAAAGTGAACCCATCTTTGGAATACTTGGATGCCTATCCGATACAAAACACAACTCTTCGGTATATTCAACGCAGCGTCGCAGTTGTTCAAAAAAAATCCATAAGAGGCATCACTTTTCTTGTCCGCTACACAAAAAGCGACAGGAAAGATGTGATTCTCCGCATCCTGCGCCACCGCCGCTAGCAGAACTCCATTATACCTGCTCTTCAAGAAGGTACCGTCGACAGCTATGCCTTTTCTAAAATGTCGAAAACCTTGAATCCAAGCACCATAGGATACAAAAAAGTACTTGAACCTTTCATTTTTATCCAGATGCAATGCCGTCTTACTTTCAGGATTTGTGGACTCAATCATGTAACGGTAAGCATCCAAGACTTCATACCCATGCTCGAGTGTCCCTCGAACCAGGTTCTTGGCAATCCCCATGGCCGTATATACCTTCCAATAACTGACCAGGACACCCAAATTCGTAAGGAGTTGATTGACCATAAGCCTTGTTGAAGGGCCTTTGCCATTGGGGAAACTACTCTTGAAATATTCACCGAGGACCTTTGCCGTGGTGTGAGGATTTTGGACCGAGATGTGCTCCGAACCACATGTGTGATGCTTTTCATGTTTATGAATGACGAATCTGTCAGAACTTGCGTACTTCACCGCTCTCAACCACCACTTGTAGTTCGAATTAGCACATTTGAAGCAAAAGACAATGCTCGAATTAATCACCTTCTTTATTCTGAAATCTTTTTCCACGCAAGAAATAAACAAAGTGTTAGATAGTTCATTCTTGTCCTTGAATGACATTCCAATAAAAAAGCCAGTCCCGTCGTCTTGAAGATTTCCAGATTGTGTCGATTGAGAAGAACTGCACATCGTATTGGTCGCATCAACGGGCGTAGGTGTTTGATCATCATCTGGAATATTCATGTCTAGATCATCCAACCTATCATCAAAGAAGTCTTCTTTTTCTTCTACGTTCTGGTTCTCATTCTCTCTCATCTTTTCAACCATGTACACCCTTAACACCGGCCTGGTTGAATCACTTAGATAAGAACGCAACCGAACCTGATCGGTTATCTTGAAAGGCAGTACCCTCTGATTTTCAAAGGAGTCGTGCATGTAGCTGATGGCGAATTCTTCCGGTTGACAATTCAGTCCACAAAAGCTGATGATTAAGTTCACAAAATCATCATACGAAACATCACTTTGGACTGTCATAGCTATCGTCTCTAGCATTTCACCCTCCTTCCAACGCCATACATATCGATTGCTCTTCTCTACCCAATGACCATGACAATTCACCCTTATTGTTATTAATCCCTCCACTAGTGGTACCTAAATAAAGTCATTTGTTAAAAAAAGTTGATAATGATTTCATAGTGCCGTGAATGAATCCCAACATATGTGTTATCTGTTGCAACATGTAAGTGATGAGTCGCAACAGATTCTTACCTGTTGGGATTCATGTTACGGGTCTGAATATCTTTTGCAACAGATGAATCGCCTGTTGGAATTGATGTTATAACTAAATCACCTTTGAAGCTGATTCTAACAGATGAGTGACAGTTGCAACAGATAATTAACCTGTTGCGACAGATGACTTACCTGATGCAACAGGTTATTAATATGTTGTAACCTATGTTGGAATCGTGTTCAGGTTCTGTTGCAACAGGTAACTAATCTGTTGCAACATATATGCCAAATATTGCAACAGATGAGCCATCTGTTTAAATATGAATCCAACATATCAGTCTTCCTTTGAAACAGATGTCTCATCTGTCGCAACAGATAATTTATCTATTTAAACAGATGGATTTTATGTTGGATTCATGATTGGGTTCTATCCAGTGTTGGAAAACAACAACACAATAGCAGTTACCCAGATGACAAATTCAACTAAAAATTATAATTTGACTTACCAACGTCTCCTATGAAGTAATGCCAAAGTGGAAAGTGATGCTAGAAATAAAATTTGACCTAAGAAATTGGTCAAATAGCAACAGTAGCGGTAACAACAACAACAACAAATGATCAACAAGAACAAGATGAAGATGATAATGAAGTAGAAGATGATGATAATAAAGCAGAAGATGATTAATGAAGCAACAACAATAATGAACAACAAAAATCGCTAAGAGAGAGAAATCAACAAAGGGTGAGAAGAGAGAGAAAGACATTTTTTTTCCTCCGTTTTTTGTTATATAGGCTAACATTTGGATCAAAGTGTAAATTTAAAAACTTGTGGGTTATTTTCAAACTTTCCCAACTTTCTTAATCCATAATAAAGTAATTGTCACCTCTACCTAATAATTAAGACTTGTGTCACCTACACATCATTTTAAAACTCTTTTGTCACCTGTGGCCCAAACTCCCGTGTTACTTGGAGGCCAAAGTATTCTTTGTTGTAAAAATTACATATATATAGCCATATGTTTATTAGTATTTATTAAAAAATTTAATTATTTTTAAATTTTTATTAAATTTTAATATTTAGCCTTTGAAGATACATATAAGTTAAGTTAGATACGTCCTACAGATACATGTATTAGTTAAACTAATTAGCAGATTAGTTAAACTAATTAGTATGTTTTAATGGATGTAACAACTAAACTAGCATTAATATAGCAATTAACCTAACTAATAATGGTAAAACTAAATAATATCTCACGATATATGGTAATTAGTTTGTTATTCTACCATTTTAAACAAGAACCTTTCCATATTCAGTTTTCAGGTTGCAAAAAGTTCATACATTCCATCAAAATAAATTCATACGACCTCTTTTTTTTTATTTGTTGATCTTCTTTCATCAATTGCAATGAAAATTCATGCGTTCCATAAAAAAAAATCATAGTATCTCTTTTTTTATTTATTTGTTGATTTTCTTTCATCAATTACAATGAAAATTATTATAGGTTGCAAAAATAGTGAAGTTAAGGTTGGAGAAATCTACAAAGACAAGTGTACTGTTATTTTAGTTATGACATGGTATGCCATTGAGCATTCCTTACAGTTAATCTGACAAAAAAGATCTGTATCTTGTTTATGCGAAAAAAAATCTGACAATTTTTTTTTTTTATATCTTGTTTAACATTTTAAAAGTAGTTATTTGTCTCTTGTTTATTCAATTATGCATTTAACGTAAAATTAATTATTGTTTTACATAGTTCTATTTTTTGTTATTTTTAGTAGGCTGAGATACATATTTGATCTAACTAGATACATTTTTCCATCATTTTGTATCTCTGATTCGGGTTATGTATATATATGTATCTCTTGGTGCTTTAGTTTTAGTGATATCAGCATACCAAAAATACATATTAGTAGTGTTAAAGATACATATTGTGTGCGATTGCATATATATGTATTTCTCGTTAATTTTTTCTATACGATAAAATACATCTTAATTTTTTAACATATTGCCGTTGAAATTACATATAACTAACGTGAGATACATCGTACAGATTCTTTTAGATAATTTTTCCTTAATTTATTCTCATTTAAAAAAAAGGGAAAGAAGAATGTTGAATAGATACAAACAGACCTTAAATTCCATGTACTATTTCTAGTAGTTTTTGATCTATGAACAAATAGATGAGTGACATCAAGAATCTCAATAAAGACACTAACCAAATAACTTTTTTTTGCCTTTATTGGTGATATAATTTATGTAAGGATAATGTAACGTAGGTGTTTGAGTGAATGTCTATTTGTATATAGTTGATTGTTATTAGGACTTTACTTGAATGAGTGGTGCAGTTATTTTAAATTAGGAGTCTTTAACAGTAATGACTTTGGAGTCTTATTCTCCAAAACACTTTTGCATATATATATTGATGTAACAAAACACTTTTGTATATATAATTTAGGTGTATATAAATGTATCTCTTGTTATTCCACATTTTTTAACAAGAAATCTTCCATATTTTGTTTTCAGTTATAAACGATTCCTACAACTTTTTTAGATTAATGATATAAAGTACGAGAGCTATAAAAGTGATGAAATCGTTGTTAGCGATGGACAAGTGTACTCTTAATTCAGTTATGGTATGGCATGCCATTGAGCATTGCTTCAATTTCTACGCGAAAAGATCCAAAAAGAAAAAATTTGTATCTTGTTTAACGTTTCAAAAGTAGTTATTTGTCTTTTGACTATTCAATTATGCATTTAACGTAAAATTGATTGTTGTTTTACGTAATTTGTTTTTGTTATTAGTAGGCCGCGATACATATTTGGTCTAATTAGATACATTTTTTCTTCATCTTGTATCTCTGGTTCGGATTGTTTATATATACGTATCTATTGATGTTTTAGTTTTAGTGATATAAACATACCAAAGATACATATTAGTAGTGTTAAATATACATAATGTGCATGATAGTACATATATGTATCTCTCGTTAATTTTTTCTGTACAATAAAATACATCTTAATTTTCTAACATATTGTCGTTGAAGATACATATAACTAACGTGAGATATATCCTACAGATACATTTAATAATTAAACTAATTTGCATAATTTAAGGGTTGTAACGGTTAAAGTTTCTTTAATTTAGCAATTAACCTAACTAATAATGGTAAAAACTAAATAAAATTCCTCGACAATAGGTAATTTGTTTGTTATTCCACATTTTTAAACAATTTTTTTTTCATATTTCATTTCCAGTTATAAACGATTCCAACGACCTTTTTATTGTTTTTTCTTGATTTTGTTTGAAGTAATTGCAATGAATATTTTAGTGTTATTATGCTATTCCGGCATTTGGATTAACAATATAACGTACGAGGGCTAAATAATTGAATTCAAAAAAAAATATTGAATTAAAAATAAATAAATAATGCGAGATACATATAACATACCTCTCATACACTATATGTATCTTTAAGCCTACTAACATGTATCTTTAATATGTTGATTTTACTAAAACTTTTAAACAAGAGTTAAACAAATAACTATAGATACAAAATATTGAAAAAAAGTATCATGTATGTGTAAATATGCATTTAAGTCCGAAATTATCCAGATTCGAAATAACAAGAGATACATAAATGCACAATTACACAAATCAGATATACAAAAAACTTAAAATGTATCTATTGTTTTACATAATATGTATCTTTTGTATAAATATTTGAATCAAAATAAAAAACAGTGTGAGATATTAGAGAGTATTTCCAAGGTGAGTGTAGTTGGATTTTTTCTTCCTCGGAAAGATGAATGACTTTAAATTCGTTGGACACCATATCATCTTTTGTCGGAGGTTTCAATTGATTTTTTGCTTCGCGCAACAAAATATTATTGGATTAGAAGGTTTACCTGAAGTACTGATAACGGAAAACCAATCAGAATTAACCTCTCCAGGGATAATTTTTCTTCACCGAAATAGTAACTTTACCCATAACTCAAGCATAAAAAACATCATCATCTTTAACACGAAACTCCAAACGATCAATTGGGTGAGCTAAAGGGATATGATGTTTAATTTGATTTTTGAGAAAAAACATTGAACATAATAAGAAGAAAGTGAAGATGAATTTAGGTGAAAAAATATCTTAATTAAAAAATGTGAAGAAGAAGAAGAGGAGAAATTGTGGGATAAAATCGTGACCAAAATTTTGGCGTTAATGTAGCCATTAATATAGGAAGAGTTGGTAAAGTTAAAATTGAAAAAAAAAAATGTGTTTTAGGGTGTCTCTCAATTTTTAACCTAAATTAATAAAAGTTGGGATATTTGTAGTTTTTTCAAACTGAAGGAATTTTTAGTAATTTTAAAACTAAAATTGTGCTTTTATGAAATTTTTTCTTCTTTATACTCGGATATCGAAATACGTTTTTATTTTATTTTAAAATATTTGTTTGATCGCAAATAAATTAAATATAATTTGAAGTTGTATTCAGAAAACATATTTTCATTGTTTTTGATATTATTTTTTGCACTTTTTAATTTTTTTTTTGTGAAAAAAAAAAACAAAAAAAAATTATTTTCGTTAAATTTTCAACTTTTTAAATTTATTTTCATCTTTTATATTTTTTTAAAAAGAATACATTTAATTCTGAATATTAACTCCAAAATATTATGGTCAAACATAGCTCCAACTCTAATTTCAACTTCAATATGTCAAATGAAGTGAATATGTTTTTTATTTTCATGGTCAAATGCGTACTAATTGTACTTTCGTATTCTGTTTTGTATTTTTATTTCATTTTATTTCATTTCCTCAAAATGAAATAGGATAAGAGGAAAATGGGGAAGCGGAACAACAACTACACATCACGTGAAATCCCACAAATGGAGTTGAGAAGGTAGAGTGTACGTATACCATATCACTATCTTGCGGAGATAGAGAGACTATTTTCCAAAGGCCCTAGGCTCAAGTGCAATGGGTCAAGTACACAAAGAAGGAATCAGCGAAGACAACATAGTAACTACAAGAGTGATATATTATTACTATCTGTTATTTTTTTTTTTCTCCGCTTAACTTGTTTGTCTTTTGATATGTTATAAAATGGGTAAAAATCATTTACACCCTCGATTTTGCTTTAAAAATCAAACTCCCCATCAATTTTTACAGGGGTGAAAATGTTCACTCTCTAACTTTGCTTTTGAAAATCAAATACCCCTCAACTTTGAACGATAATTATTTCCTTCTCCACCCCTATAAAATATAATATTTATTTTACCTTAAAACATTTACAAAATTTCATTTGTCCTAAGGAATGGAAGGAAGTGAGAGGCAAATCAACAGCTAAATATAAGGCTCCAATGACTCCATTTAACTACTTCTACAACTAATGAATTTAGCACACTGGGAGGGGTAGTATACAATTACTAGGGATGAATAAGGAGGTAAGGCAATGTAGTTTTAATGGGAGTTGGTGTCACAAGTCCCTTGTTGTTGTTGTTGTGATGTTGGTTGGGGGGTGGTGTAGTTTTACTTGGCAACTTTTCTGAATAAAAAATAGAGTAGGTCTTACAGCTGTTATAGAGCATAAAGTGCAGTAACAGTATGCTTCTAATATAATAAAGAGAATAACAACGTTGGTGCGTTTCCAACATAATTTAATTCATGGAAAATAAACTTCAACCACAAAGAAACAATAATTTTATTGATTAATGATGTAGGTACAAATCTGTTCCTTCCTTGATTCCTCTCTCGATTTTCTCCGTAATTCGAGGACCGTTAGTGGCGTATTTCTCGAACATAGGATGATCTTTTTATGAATATCCCATAATTTTGTGGGATATTGGAGATCCCGATCTTTTTACGAATACCCATCAGTTTATGGGATATTCAAGATGCCTGTTTCAGGGAATATGTTACCTTTTAAATAGGCGGGATTTAGGGTAAAGTAGCCTCCTAGAACTCTAACAGAATTTGGGTTCTTCTTAAAGAGTCCACAAATTTTAGATGTCTACAGGGTGGTAACTATGATCAACAAGGAAGAGGCAGGATGTTGATTATTTGGGATAATAAAGTGCTAGATTTTGTACCTCTAGTCATGACTGAGCAATTCATTCATGGCAAGTAGTGATTGTTGGTATGAAGTTTCAACTTACTGCAATCTATGGTTTGCGTACTGTAGGTGATAGAAGAAGGTTGTGGTCAGACTTGAGTATCTTAGCTACTAACATGCAAGAGCCTTGGCTACAATTTGGTGATTACAACACCATATTGGAAATGAATGATAGAAGCAATGGAAAATCAGATACAGCTACGTGAGATTAAAGACTTCTTTGAGTTTGTGAGAGATCATACTTTAACTGGATTAAAGTCTGCATGGAGAAAGCATACTTGGATAATTAAGTGGTCATTGTTATTTAGTATGTATTCGGGTACAAGAATCTGTATATAAGCAGTACGAACTTCAACACTAGTTCAAGTTCAAGACAAGAACACTTAAGAGATGAAATAGAATTTTAAGGCCAAGTCCCCTGACTTCACGGAGTGTCCTTAAGGAATAATTCCCCTCACTGTACCGAGGTTATGGAATCTTCCTCCCAGGATAAAATGGCCTTCTATCCGAACAATAGCGGTACCTCAAATTGTTGGATTTAACGAACTCACTCAACGATTTGATTGATCACACAGAATGTTATTGAAGACAAGAAGAGAGTTTTTTTTTTTTCCAGAAAATTCGTGTCTAAATCTGTGGAGAAAAACAGGTTTATATAGCCTATCAGATGCCTCTTCGAAAAGGTGGCAATGGTTCACTTAAAAGGTGTGGCCTTTCTGGAAAATTATGTCTGTTCGTCCAAGGAATATGTCTTTTCCGAACAAGCATACCATTTTATGAAACAATGTGTCATTTCGTTGAAGGGTTGCATCCCTTTCGAAGCATCACTTCATTTCTGCATAGCATTTCAAAACAGTGTCAGCCATTGCATGCATGCATATAAATGGAGGATAAAAAACACAGAAAAGTTGCGTTTTCCCTTTGGTATTTTCGGATTAAATTTCTGTCAAATAAACTTTGTCCAAAAAAGATAGATCTCCTCGATCGATAGATCCGGAGCCGAGCGATGACGACGACAGCGCGAGACATCTCTTATTTCTTGCCTCACTTACCAAGTGGAATAAGTGTTTCTTAATATAAACACTTAAAAGTCACATTCTCCCACCAATGTGAGAGAATTAGTAGACTTGCCATTTTAGAGTACACTTTCCATTTTAGTATTTTTCTTCTCTATTTTTTCCTTCCACTTGGTTCCCTCCATTTTCCAATCACACTTTTCATATACATTGAACCCAACAGTCATGTCCACAGCAAAATTGATAGGGCCTTAGTAAATGATGAGTGGATATAGATTTTACTTTCGCATTAAAATACTAGTCAGGGATCTTGGACGATGTTCAGATCAAATTAGTGAAGCAAGGATTGAGAAAGCTTAATACAAGAGAGTTTAATGGGATTACTCAAAAGGGTTGACATTACCAGGTAAGAGTTGGCATGCATGCAAATTAAAGGACAATGAAGTCCCTGAATCATGATCCTAATATGTTTACTGTTGAGAAGGAGCTGAAGAAGAACGTTGGAGATTGATAGAAGAAGGTATATTCAATCAGAAGTCTAGAATGAATTGGCTGATCAACTAAGGAATTAATGCAAATACAAAAGATGATCTCTTTACCAGCCTCAAAGGAAGGCAAGCTCAAAATACTATCAAACACTTAATTTTCCTTTAGGTTAATATGCTCACTAAGTAGGAGGAAGTACAACAAGAGGTCACTGATCTTTATACCGAGTTGTTAGGCACTACAGCTGAGACACTTCCAACTATTGATCCTACTACTGTACTTAATAAGCATCAGCGGTCGGAGCTTATCAAACCAGCTGTAACAATAGAAGAGGTTCAGTTAGCTTTAAAGAGCATCGGTGGAAATAAGGCACTAGGAGAAAATGGCATGATTGCATACTTCTTTCAGAAGGCTTGGAATGTGATAGAAGGGGAAGTTACAAATGCAGTGCTGGAGTACTTTACTGATGGCAGTATATATATATATATATATATAAGCCAGTTAACTATACTATACTGGTGTGACTCTAATTCTTAATGTGAATAACCCTACAACAATAAATGAGTTTAGAATCATGTCATGTTGTACCACTCTATATAAACTCATTCCTAAGTTTTTTACACACATAATGAAGCATGTTCTGGATACTATTATTGATGCTAGTCAAACAGCCGTTGTGCCTAGTAAAGTGATTACAAACAATATTATTTTGAGCCATGAAATGGTGAGAGAATATTGGAGAAAAGAAATTTCACCAAGATGCATGCTAAAAATAGACATCCAAAAGACATATAATTCAGTTGAGTGGATTTTTCTGGAACAGGTTCTTAGAGCCTTGAATTTCCCTGACATGTTTGTTACATGAATTATACAATAATTTCCCTGACATGTTTGTTACATGAATTATACAATGCATCCATTCAATTTCTTATTCTATCAATATAAATAGAGTACCTTCTGCGGAGAGGTGTTTAAGACAAAGAGATCCAATCTCCTCATACTTATTAGTCCTCAACATGAAGTATCTTACTTGACTGTTAAAAGGTCTTGCAATGAAACTGATTCAATTAGGATTTATTGATGATTTGTTATTGTTCCATAAGGGTGATATTCAATCTGTCATTACGTTCTATTTTGGACTAGTAGTGCGGATGTATCAAGTAAGCTCTCATTGCTTGAGACAAGTCGTTCAAACCTTTGTTTACTGGAGGAATCGACCTAGAACAAGGCTGCGATATCCAAGTCATTTTGGAATATATGTCACATGAAGGACAAGTTATGAATGAGGTTGATTCATGCATACTATGTGAACGAGGATCATGTAGAGGAAGTCTAAGTTGCTCGGACTCTCTGAAAATGTCATGGGGTGCGTGTTGGATCCTTCAAAGTAGTGCATTTTCGGAGGATCCGACACGGGTGCGGCAACATATTTGGAGAGTCCTAGCAACTTAGGAGCAAGTCATGCCTAAACAGGCATCTTGGCTTCTTCAAGAGATTTTTAAGGCCTCTAAATGCTGTCTTGAAGCTAGAAGTATATGCAATGGAACAGTTTCACATCAGTAAGAGGTATATGAGATTACTTGGTGTGTTTCCAAAGGTAACGTGGACTAGATTGGGGTGTCACAGCTATGGTGCTCTTATGTATGTGAATGTTCATCCTCAGGTTTGCTTCTCTTAACAGGTTATATACTAAAGAAAAATTTTCTGAACTATTATTCTTGTTAATAGTTTGATAAGTCTGGTTTTGCTCTGTAATGTTCAATTGGTAATAAAATGTTTAGTTACCCAAAAAAAAAAAAAAAAAAAAAATCTTTCATTTATGTAATATCTTTTTTAATATATATTCATTTTTTCTTAACCTAGTTATTTACAATTTTTTTTGAAATAGATGTATTTTTGGCATATATACATGTTCATTTTAAAAAAAATATCTTGTTTTAGTGTATAAGATGTAGTATAAATAAATGTGTATATTTATATAGAAAAAAAATGGGTCCTGCATTATATAATTTTTAATAACTTATATATATTTTTATTTTTTAATTGAACACTTTAATAAACTATTACAAAATTTGCAAAGTGCGAAAAAATATTTTGTGGAAACGGAATTAGCTAGTTTTGAGTCCAAAACTTTTATTTTTTTTTAATTATCTCTTCTTACAAAATTTGCAAAATTTTATTTTGTGAAAATGGAATTCGCCAGTTTATGGGTGAACACCTAAAATATTTTTAAAAAAAATTATTTAGAAAACGAATATTAATGAGAATCACAAACAGTTCACCTATTTTTGGACGAATTGTCTTTTTTGATATAATGTTTATAAGAAGTGTGTGTTTTGGTTCATTTGATTCTAAATTCATCTACTTTGATGACAAACTCTCTAATATAATATAATTTAGACTTAAAATAATATGTTATGAGATAATCCGTCCTTACTTTAGGTCAATGATATAAGGGATTATTTCAAGTCTAATAACACAAAACTTGATGGATTGGAGTTCGCTGATTTCTAGTGTTTATGGACATTTCAATAATTGTCAGTTTGTCAGAAATATAAGAGGTTTTAAATATTACTCGTTTATATAAATGAAGACTTCGGTTACTACTATTTTATCTTATTTGAGGATGTTTTCGTCAACAACATCAACAGTAAGGGTATTTTGGTAACTAAAACCTCCAATCAATGACACTTTACCGTGTCTTTTACCTCTACTGTTTTACTTTCCTAAAATCTTCTTTCATCTCCATTTTCTCTGTTTTCCCTTTTCTCCACTGTATTCCCTACGCACCTTGACACCAAGACACAAACTTCAAGCAAAATTCATGTTCTTAATCTCAATTTTCATTAGTCCATCATGAGTTATTTTTGGTAAGTGCATCTTTGATGGTGGAGCAAGTTTTCGAGCAAGTTTTCATTTGATGTTTGTTATATATATGATACATGATGCTAATTATTTCAAGCCTTAATCTTTTTATTACAATCTGTTATTATTATTGTTCTATTATACAAATTAATTAATTCAAGTTTTAATCTTTTTTCTCTAAATCTATAGTTAATATTGTTATGGTACTAACTAATTCAATTATCCTTTGGATATCTTCTTAGTGTTGTTCTGTGATACTAATTAATTAAAGTTTTGATCTTTTTACATTAGGATCTGTAATTAGCTTTGTTTTTGATAACTTAAATTAAAGTTAAACCTCTGTAATTGCTGTTGTTTTATGGTAGTGCTATTTCTTTTCCTAAAGGTAACAATAGTTTTTAGGGCTAATTTTTTATTCAATCACTTTATTTTTATTGATGAATTGTCAGGCAAGAAGTGGAAAGGAGTCAAAGAAGTTGAAGCTCTATTCGTATTGGAGGAGTTCATGTGCATTTCGTGCCCGAAAACCACTCAATTGGAAAGGTTTTTTATTTTTTAAAATTTTTACGATTGCTTTCTTGTTCAGAGAAAAAAAGGAATTAACCTTCTTTCCTGTTTGTCGTCGTTAGGCAGTGTAGTTATAGAAAAGCTGAGTTTAGATTATGTAGAGAGTTTGTTTAGTAGAGTTCCACCAGTTCACTGATGATAACTTGTAGACGTGTAAATGTAGTAAGTGGTGTTTTTGCATCAGTAATCTGAAAATTCAAATAGTTGGAGATGAAAAACAATTGTCTTGGTGTTAATGGTTCTTTTTCACTATACTAAAGAAGGATGATTTTCAAATTGTTTTGTTCCTTTTTAGTGAGTGAATATCTCAAAGTTTATTTTGAAAGTTAGATGTCCAACAGTATCTGCTTCGGATTGATGCAATAAACTGATATTCAAACCATTCTTACAATGCATTTCTTTTCGAGTAGTAAAAATGTGTGACTAAGTTGCTATCACATTTCGACTGCAGATATACGGATATAGAAAGTCACTGTGGACAGAGCACACGACAACTATAGAGCAATTTTTTTAGCGTCCGTCTTGAATGCGTGAGACGGATGCGAGTATTTGGTGAACACAACTGGCTACAGTACACGGCTGGTGAAGTCACTGAAATGAGAGGCCACCTTCTTAAATATCCTGTTGAAATTGATCGAACGGAGAAAGTTAAGTTGCTTCATGGTAAGTTTTTTCCTCTCATTCTAAGCTTGTGTGGGGATATTGTTCTATCCTTTCCCTTTTAACAGATATAGACTAGAAAACAGTAACTTGTTTGGATAATGCATTACAGCTGAGTTTCTGGAGCTCACTTACAACATAGTTCTTAAGTCTTAACTATGTAAATATCACTGTCATGTGTTTAGAATGTTCGCCTTCCGTTATAATTCATAACAAACTCTGAATAGCATATAGAGACTTAACTGGATGAAACTACATAATAGAGTACATATGATGTTTATCTGGGCATGCTTTTGTTGTCTGATTGCAACAGAACATATCAATGGCATATACATAGTTTTCTTGGTCTTTTTTTTCTTGTCTGACTGCAGCAACAAAACTGTCCTCATTAAATCTGAAACAGGCCCTTCTAGATGTGTACACCATTGAATGAGAAATAAGAAAACTTGATGGTATAAAAGTTGTTGTTATTGGTGATCTAGCTTATGGGAGGACAGTTCGTTCAGTTGCTCACTTGCTTGCGAAGTACCAAGATGTGAAAATTTACTTTGTATCCCCTGATGTGGTTAAAATGAAGGTATGAGAAAAGATAAAATTTTGATTGTCTTGAGATAGTAATTAGCATTACCTCTCATTCAATTTAATAAACTTTTGTTCTTTAAAGTCAAATGTAATTACACAATGTTAATTTTGTTTGATAACAGACGAATTGTTACGGATTCATTTTAGGATGACACCAAGGATTATTTGACATCAATGGGGGTTCACTGGGAAGAAAGTGATGATTTGTTGGAGGTCGCTTCTATATGTGGTGTGGTATCAAACTCATATTCAAAGAGAAAAATTTGGAGAGAGGGTTGATTTGTATGAAGAGTCTCGAGGGAAGTATATCGTGGATCTGAGTGTCTTAAATGCTATGCAGAAACATGCAGTAGTGATGCATCCTTTGCCAAGACTTGATTAGGTTAAATTCTGTTATATAGTTTGGCACGTGATTTCGTTTCTTCTCATACCATAATTATGCTTTTTAAATTCCTTTAATGATTTTCTATAGATTACTGTCGATGTGGAAGAGGATCTAAGGGTTTCTTATTTCAGACAAGCTAAGAATGGTTTTTACATTCGGATGGCTCTTTTGAACCTTCTACTCCCTGGCTGGAGACAGATGCATACTTTCTATATCTGGACTATTGTGGAACCATGTTTGTTATCCATTTGAGTGTGGATTCTAAGACCGTTGTAGAATTCAAGAGTTTTATCAACAAAGCTTTCAATCTTAATCCAATTTTAGCCATCAATTGCTATATCCCCACTCTATAAAATTGCTCCAAATAACCAGCATCCTACTGAGACAATCAAGATTAGAACATTTGACCAAATCACTAACCTATAAAAAGCAAGTTGAAAACAAGAAATGTGTGTAGATCATTGCACTTACCCAACTAAGTATTTAAAACCTTCAACTTAGCTTGAAAGTGTGTGCGAAACCCTTAAGGTTTGTGTTCTTTTGTCTCTCGGAATCTATCTATTCCCTCATTCTCGCTAATTTCTTTTGTTACCTACTTAGCTAAGTAGTGGAACTATGTATGCATGTGTTTATTCAGTGTTAAGTATATAATTTGTGCATATATGCTTCGAAACTGTTACTATATCTTTATGTGCTTTATGTATAAAAATATAGTTCACGGTACTGCAGGCTGAAGCATCAATCGCTAAACGAATGAATATTAAGATAAAAGTTACATAGTAAAGTTCTTTATCCCTGAGAATGAAACGATAACAGTTAAGTTGCAATTTCGTAAGATCTGAAATACTATGTGCTCCGCTATTAGTCGTTGCCTATATCTTTCACTTTGTTAGTTTCTCTTATCATTTGATTTTTTTGTCCTTCATTTAATCCTTATTACTGCTCTTGTTTAGGGGTTAGATTGTCTCTAAGATGCATTTTGTTTATCATGATCTTTCGTGTTTGTTTTTGGTGTGCATAAGTCTTGCTTTTATTCAATTGCTTGTTTGTACATACTTTGGCAAATATAGCGAGGGTCCAGTTTTCTGAAATTCTCCCAAACTTCTTACTTCTTAATAGGCTGTTGATCTCTCAACTTCTGAAGTTTCAACCTTTCAGGATGCCAAGGTAATTGGTCTAAACTTGCAAACTAATGCATTTTTAAATAAATTTTTTCAGCATGACAAATGAGATATTTTTATCAGGTATATGATTTGAGCTATCAAGCCGCATTACCTGAAGTTCTAGAGATTCTGAAGTCTGCATGTGAGACACATGGACTGCCATTAGTTCAGACATGAGTTTCATGCGAAAGTGCATATTTTAGTAATGTAGTGGAGTATCATTACACTTATCTTTCATTTTCGCAGTTAATGCACAAATGCAACTTTGCAGATTTCTAGATCAATGGACCAAATAATTGAAATAATCCAATTTGACATTGGATTCTTCTTTTTCAGTTTAATAGATAGAATCTGAAAAAGACTATTGTTTTCACATATCTACTTTTACTTAAAAAAAACTGTTTACTTACTTTTTGCCTTGCTACTATTTTGTTTCCACGTGTGACATGTCTACTTACTTTTTGCCTTTTATTATTACTTACGACAAAAAAATCTGGTCACTACTATTTTGTTTTCACGTCTCTACTGACTTTTTGCCTTTTATAATTACTTACCAAAAAAAATAGCTCACTACTATTTTTCTCTATTTACTTTTTGCCTTTTATTACTCCCTTCGTTTCAAAAAGAATGACCTACTTTTCTTTTTAGTTCGTTTAAAAAAGAATGACCCCTTTTTCTTTTTTGCAATACTTTAATTTCAACTTTCCACATGGCATGTTTAGGACCACAGGATTAAAGGGCATTTTGGTACATTTGACACAACTTTAATTTAAGACCACAAGATTCAAAAGTCTTCTTTATATTCTTAAACTTTGTGCCAAGTCAAAGTAAGTCATTCTTTTTTAAACGGAGGGAGTATTACTTACCAAAAAAAAATCTGGTCACTACTATTTTATTTTCACGTCTCTACTGACTTTTTGCCTTTTATATTACTTACCAAAAAAAAACTGCTCACAACTATTTTGTTTCCACATATCTACTTACTTTTTGCCCTTTATTATTACTTACCAATTACCAAAAAAATCTGATTACTTACTGTTTTCATCTCTGTAAGTTTTTGAACAATGGAAAGTTTTTTATTGTAGCAAGTTACAAGGAAATTATACTTGGGATGTGTTTGGTATGATGAAAAGTGTTTTCTTGAAAAATAAGTGTTTTTTTTTCTTCGTATTTTCTTGTGTTAGATAATGCAAAGTAGAAAATATTATATCAACTATGTTTGTATATGATCTAAGCAAATACTATTGGGGGTGGGGGGTGGGGGTTGTGCCTGTGTTAGTTAGACTGTTATATGGAGCAGCTGATTGTAATCAATTAGGATCAAAGATGAGAAATTAGGTTTGGGGGTGTTAGACAAATTATTGAAGAATTTTTTTGAAATTTGATTCTTATTTTTGGCCTTCGTAATGAGTGGAATAGAATACTTGAAGCTGAATCCCCTTGCATACGTGTCCACGCTGGTTGATGGAGATGCAGTAATTGTCGACTCTTTTGCTATCATAATAGTATGGTTTTCTTGTACTCTGCCATTTGAGTGTGCAAATTTTATCATTACTATGTTGTTGGTGATGAGAAGATTTCTTGGACAGTATCTGAAAGAAAAGTATCCCCAACGAGCATTGTTGCCTCAGGAAAGAAAGCAAAAAATTACATTGACTATTAGAGGTAAGTTCTGAGAATTGTTTGTTTTATAAGTATAAACTTAAGATGGTAACTCACTGACTCTACTTTAGAAACAATTTATAAAGAGAGAGAAGTCAAGCAACCAAAGGAAATAAACTAAAAAAAACGCAGGATTATGAGTTGCAAACTTGCAGGTACGTTTTATGGTAATATGAATAGAATTGATAGAAGATATCTTAATAAAGGTCTCATATGTCATATGAAAGATCGAATTTACCCCTCTGCATATAATTTGACTGAAGTTATTTATACTTTCCTATGAAAGACAAAAGCTATCAAAAGTTTATGCTCTTTCAGATCCTTATTCTTTCTTTCTTGTTTGTGCAGAATGGAACTGTAGGTAGCTCTATACTCTTTTATGCAATTTTATAATTTATGCATTTCGTCTTACTGATAATTGATGGTATTACTGATAATTGATGGTTTTGATCTAATTTGAGACACTGGATTTCCTCTTTGGTTGCATTTCATTCCTAAAATTAAATTTCGAACGGATAGTCAACCATTCAAGGTGATTTTGTCCTTATATTTTTAAGTATTTTTCTTGGGATACTAGTTGTGGAGTTCATTAACATGTGGGACTCCTGCAAATGAAATGATTCACGGCCAAAATTGCTGACATGCTCAAGCAAGAAAATGTTTACGCATCTCAAGGTGAGCCAATTATCTTGTCTCAGGTTAGCTTTTGATTGTGATTTACTATATTCGGACTACTAAGAAACGAGTCTGATATTACTCGCTCTTCGTTATTGTTTGAGTAGATGGAAAATGAGTATGACAATGGTGATGTTCTCGTTCCAAACCTTACGTCAACTGGGCAGCATCGATGGCTACATCTTTGGATACGGGAGTATCATGGGTTATGTGTCAGCATCTAGATGCCCCACTGTGAGTTTCTTGCATCTCACCTTGTGTTTAAGCACCTTGAGAACCTCTATAGACTACTAAATATTTTTGACAATTTGTCATAGTCACTAAGGTAATTAACTTTCTGTGTGTGTTGTGATAATGACAGATTAACACTTGCAATAGATTTTATTGTGACCAATTCAACCAAAATTCTGATAAAACAACAAAGATGTGGACTGAGAAGTTTTTTTTGGTGGTACTGTCCTTACAGACCTGTGGATTATTTAATATACTATGCAATCAAATAAATGACATATATCCCCTTTATCAAGATATGTTTCAATTGTTTTATACATATTTGATAATGGGTGCACGCATACTACAATCAACTTTAAGATATGAAACACCATTGCACACATTCGAGTGGATTATTGATAAAAAAACCATAGTGGATCCAATTATGAAACATAATTATTTTACCTGCAAACATATCTTCGTCTGTACATAGAACGTGCACGAACACACTAGTATATACATAGACACGTTAATAATAATAGTTTAAATTTACTTTTTTGTTGTTACATATTATTTGTTTTTAGTATAGTATTTTTAAAATATACAAAACCTTCAACTTTGCATAGTGATATAACTATTTGTGCGAGTAAGATTAATTCTAGGTTATAAGATGTTAGTCATTTGTTTGCAATATATTAACTTGGATGTTGTTGTAAAAAATTATTTAATAATATGAAGTTTGGGTTGTTTAATTCAAATTTCTAAAATATTTTTGATAAAAATTACATAGTCTTTTCTTTATTTTCTTTTATATGTATGTTACAATCTTCAATGTTATTTTAAGTGGAATTAAAATAAGAATAAATTACGTAAAAACACAACCTTAAGAGGCATAAATAAATAAAACTCCTTATCTTTTAAAATATTTCATAAAATCTCATATTTCTTCTTTTCCTCTTGATACATATTAAATAAGTCTTGATACATATTAAATAAGTAATAGTTTTGCATTCATTTTAGGATAGTAAATAATGGGAGAGAATCTGTTAAATATCTAAAAAAAAATCAAATTAAATTTTTTTTCATCAGATCTTATCATTTGCAATGTATAATTTGATTCAATTTTTTTTTCATCTCTATTAATTTTTTTTTTCTTAAAATTTTGAAAGTTTTACTGTGTGCTTCATGTTGACAAACATTCATTTTCTTTTGAAGAATCTTCATACTGTGGAAGCTAAAAAATCTCATAATTTTCGACGGAACCATGGCAATGATGATGACCACTGCAATGGTCCACAAATTAGATATCGAATGCAACGCTGATACATATATTTTTGATTGATGTGCTTGATACATATATAATGTTGTTAATTTTTCGATACATTTTCGTATTATAAACATTGATATATATGAGTGATATATTTTTTGTCAGTATATTAGTGGTAGATATGAATGATACATTTGTTGTCAAAATACTTGTGATACATATGACAAATAATTTTTGATAGTGATTCATATTTTTGATTCATTTATAAAATGTTTGATATATATAAACTATTTATTTTGTGTGAGATTAAATTTTGAATGGATATTGCGTAATTTTACCAGATGTATCTCCAGATGTAATAGTGGCAAAACATGTTTAAATTATGGGAGAAGGAAGAAAAATTTGAAAGTTGATCTTCTGTTTGCTGATTTTGGGTATTTCAGAGATTCATTTGAAAGTGGATATAGTATGCCACAATTTTTCCGTGATTTACTCTCCATAATAATTGAAATTCAGTTACTTCCTTATTTAATTAACCACTCAGTTACAAACGTATCACAATACATATGTATCAAGGTTGAAGATATGTATCACAAAAACCAAAATTCGAGATATCTTGTAATTAAACAAAGTTATGGTAAAAAGTGTTATAACCCATTAAAAATTTGAAATTTACGTAAGTTTGCCTTTAAAATAACAAAATTCACAATTGAAATCTTTTGGGGCCTAAACATTTTGAACGTCTAAAACAAACGCTTTACTAACCTTACATTTGAATTACCCATGAATCTACCTTTCGAGGATAGAGTGAGAAGGCTATGAGGAGATGAATTCTTTATTTTATTTAAAAAAAAGGAAAAGAGAGAGGAGATCATGCCACTATTGTAGAAAAAAAATTGATATGTAAGCGGAAAAGAGTAAAAAAAAATGAGTTCATGTCGAGTGATGTGGATTAAGCCTATGCCACATGCATGATCAAATCCTATTGCCATAAAAAGTCTCTGTTTGGATGCTTGTTACACATTGTTTCATGATGTATCATAATGTATTCATCTTACTTTATTGTTTTAACGAACACAATATTTAAATAGATTATATATTTCTCGCATAACATAATATCAACAATTTGAAGGGTTAGTCTATAAGAAAAGTAGGGTAGGAGGGAAAAGCTACTATAAATTAACGATGTAGGTTAATGATAAATAAAATTAAGTAAAGACAAAATGAGGAAATAAAAAAGATAATGACGCGATCACACCAAATCGGTCATTACATAGGGACTTTCAATCGCACCTAACGTGGGTTTTAAAAAAATGTTATCCGACCTGCCGGATTCGAACCAGCGACCTAAGGATATCAGCAACAAACTACAGTCCTCCGCTCTACCAACTGAGCTAAGGTCGGATTTGTTGTAAGCTTTGCTTAATACATTTATATTTTTTGTCAGTATTAGCATTCTTTCCTCTTTTATCCATTGTGTATAATATTGGTCAGAACTCACAAAGTTTTGGTTTCTGCCATACTTTCTTATTTAATATAACAATAATATAATTGTAACTTCTCATTTGAGCACATAAATATCTACAATTGTTTTAGATCCTAAGCTTTAGAAGTATTTATTTTTTTATTTAAATTCATGTCCAATCAAACACTGTCATATAGATTAAAAAGGAAAAAATTAACACTCAGGCAATATTTATATATTGCGTGATGTTTGATAAGTGAGAAACGAAAGATTGCCTATATAACTATCGAGTTAGGATTTTCGATGAACATTTTTAATGGCGGAGTTGGAATTTTCATTAATGCGATTCAGACAATAAAGAAATAAACACGATATACATGTACATGCATATATAGTGTAGAAAAATAATTTCGACCTTGTATATACCGCGTAATTTTACGTCGAAGGTGGTCCAAAACCTTCCCTGCAGACTACTGTCGCAATTCAACTATGAAAGAGTAAACTTAAAATGGACTGAAGAGGAACCAATAAATTTAGGGTATGGGCATGAAAAACTATACTATAATCTAATGAATTTGAACTGCATTTATGCTAACAAAAAATCAATAGTTAAGACTTGCAATTTACTACTACTGATATTGTGCCTCCCATGATTGGACAAAACAGAAAAGGCACATTGGTTGATATCTTTACATTGAGGTTAGTAGAACTTGATGGCTCTCATTTGGAGTCACCCTCAACAGTACTAGAGCTATGTCTTTGAGCCTTTTTTTCCATGGTGTCATTTTCTTGCGGTTGACAAGCATAGCGCCGCGCTCCTGGGATATGTTCCTTCGTTGTCAAGCTCCATTGATTCGCTGTAGAAAATAACACGGTGAGGATCGTAGCAGTGCTATTCTAACTGAGAATTTTTCTTGTGTAAATGCTGCATCATTTGGTTTATATGAAGGCCCTTCAGTCTAATATAGCAAGTGCATGAAAGCAAACTAGCTAAGAAACAGTGATTACTACTATGCCTCAATTCCAAACTAGTCGAAAACTAGTTAGGAACCGGGAGGGGGAAAAAGATGATAATTTGTTGCAAGTATTGCAGCATTATAGGACGATCAAACAAATATTAATCTGCGAAAAAAGTATACCTTTTTGCTTCTTATCCCTCATTTGCTTGCCTTGGACAGATGAGCTTCTGATCATGGACATCTTTATACCAGTGTCTACATTTTGAGTACCACTTGACATTGTCTCACAATACGGACGATATTTTCCTTGTATGCGCGGAAATAAGGTTTGCATCCACAAGTAAGGCTGAGACTTCATTTTCTGCTCAACCTCACGATGTATTCCTTCCTCGGCCTCAAACATCTGTGCAACAGCTTCCATTTTTGAGATGTCCTCAGTAACAAATAGGCAGCAGCTACTTCCACATTGACAGTTAAAAGTTTCAAAATCTGCATGATTCAAGTTTGTTTTTGTTAAAGAAACAGGATATGGAAACTGGAAGAGCGGAAAATGGAATGATCAAATGGTGCTCAATAAGTGCAACAAGTTTAAGTCACCTATAGCCCATCGAGCTGCACCAACTGTTGCTTGTAAAACAAATTACAATTTTCCTTTTAAAAAGCTCATTGGAGACGGTAAATAATGTTGAGGAGTTTAGCTCTAGTACCATGAAAAAGGCATATGGGACCAGCGTAACATTTGCACTCAAGGTATGCCACATAACAGAGTCGTTTGCAGAGGATGCAGGTAAATGACCCTTGAGGTTTTGAGCACGTTCTAAGAGAAGTTTTCAACTTCTCCAAGCACCAGCGGGAACGGTGGTATGATCTCAATAGGCATGAAAATGAAGTCATTACACAACGAACATCTATTGAATCTGCTGTGCAATAAGGTTTGTGAGCTAAAGACTTTGGGAGAAGCATTGCTTCTGCACAGAGGAGCTCTTCATAAGAAATAATTGGCATCTTGCCGAGAAGAGCATAACGTTCACTAGCTGCAGCTCCAAATGAAAACCATTCAGCAATTGCAAAATTCACGGCCTCACCACAGTTAAAGCCTGCAGGAACCAAGAAAATTAGTTGTATGGGCAATGTAATATCCGCAATATTGTGTGTGGTCATCGCGAGTGACTTATCAAAATCTAACCATGACTAAATCCTGAATGGTATGCTCTAGGGAAGGTAACAACAAACTCTCCTGGCATTTGCACGGCCTTGTAAACAGGGACACCATATTGCAGCAGAATCTTTGGAGAAACCATTGTTGTTCTCTCTTGAAGAATATTAAAAACGCCATTGATCCCATTTTCTGACAAGATTTCCTCATTGTAAACATGATCCCGAATAAAATTCTCAAACTGAAGAGCTTCATGACCAGGAACTCCATACCAAGTTTTGGCCGCTCCACAGTGTTGATAGTTAATGCTGAGTGGCAAAAGTAAGTAAAATGTAAACAAACTGAATGGTTCAAAAACATCTAAAAGAATGTGATAGTATGACCTGCCTATAGAGATAGTGATCCTCTACATGCCAAGCGAACATACTAAATAGCATTCCAATGTACAGCATGGGTTCTGTTACTCCCTGAAACAAATATAACTATATCAAAACCATTGGAGGATTTACTGAATTCTGCGTTGTTCCCAGAATTTACATCATACACTACCGGGATTTCATTAACAAGCAAGCGCAATGTGGATCTTGGCAGCCGAGGAAGTATCTGCACAGCGAACAACGATATGATATTGGATGAGAAGGAAAAGGTGTACTAATCATGGTATCTGCAAATCTTATTCCTTGACACAAATAACAGTGCGATGAAGTCTATCATGAGAAACAGTAAAATATGAACTTCCATTCACTTCAAATCACCCACAAGCAGAAATAAGCTTAGGATATAGTCCATCGTAGACAATGAAGAAAGATGATAACATAAGAAGACGGACAAAAAAATAGCAACAAAAGTATAAGTAGAACCTTTAAATTCCATTTGCTACTTCCAAGAGGATCAGCGAAAGTGCTTGAGAAGGCACTACCATCTATATTAATTCCATATTCAACCATTCCTTTCTTTGCAAGTGCCATTTCTTTCCAGAATTCTTTTTCCACATATGCAGGAGGAAGACATCCAGATATGCAGTATCTTCGAGCTGTTGCCTTGTTCGCCATTCTCTCAAAATCGCGAATAGTATAATTTCTGGAACGCAAACAAGACACATGAAGCAAATGATCATATAAGATCCAACAGGTACGTAGCAAGACAATGTCAATAATGAGAAACACTATGATAGAAGTGATTTGTGCTGCAGTAAATATGGCCACCTTTTGTGATAATACTTGTTTATATAAAGCTAATACTGAACATCACTCGTTATATAATACCTTCCCCTCATGTAGAAGGTGATCTTATCGCTGTTATTCCATTCAGCAAGTCGAAGAGGTTGCAGCTTAGTGGTAAACTTAAAATGTTTTTGCTCTTTCATCAACACTACTCCAGCTGGAACAGAAGATCCCACAGGAGAGACAATCTTACAAATGCCTGAAATTCAGTAAAATTCTGGTCAATCATCAGAAGATGGATGAAAAAATCATGATAATTACCACAGCACAATGCAAGAAGCAATTAAGAGTTCAACTTAACCATTGTATGGTCAGAAAAGAACAGTATAGTGAATGTATCGAAGATACTTATTTTAACTGTTCTGGTTCCTCGAGCCATTATCAGGTTAATGTGAAAATTCTATAGACTATAATGACACTATTACATTGCTGTGATCTGATAGTGCCGATATCGGAAGTAGGAAACATTTACAGCTCATAACCTTAGAAGCCTAACGTTATACTCCTTTCATCTCAAGACTACGCATTTTGCTTATTGATGCTCCGTTTAACGAATTCTGATAGTGAATTTGAAGAAAATAGTTAATTTTTCAGAAACATAAAATTGAAATGAAGTACTACTACCACATATTTTGATCTTTCTTGTCAAAGTTCACTTAGTTCGACCCTTGAGAAATAGATAGTGACAAATGGTAGGACTGAGAGAGTAATATATAGTATATACGTTGCTCTAAAGCTTTCCAATACTGCAGCTAAAACGGCAAGTTATATTCAGGAATCCGTGACATCTTTTCACATACGTTGCCATACAAATATACTACTCCCTCCGTTTTAACTTGTTCTTCGTAAATTAAAGATATGTATAATGTACCAAAATTCTCTTTGATCTTGTGATCTTAAACATGCCACATGGAACATTAGAATTAAAAAGTTGCCGAAAAAGGAAAGAGACATTCTTTTTGAAACGGACTAAAAAAGAAAGTAAGACAACAGATTGAAGCGGAGTGACTAACATCAAGAGAAAGTTTTCAATTATCAGGGGGTACCATATTTTGATGCTTCAGGAGCAATTTTCTGCACATAAACCAAGGGATCCTCAAACTCTTCCTTCGACGGACGATATACAAGGCATTCTTTCGTCATATCGATCCAATCAAATTCATCCATACTAAGCCGACGGGCTTTTCTTTTTTGAGAAACTTCTCCCTTTCCATGACAAGTGTCATGACGACGAGGTTTCTTCACTTCTCTTCCAGATTTTGTTTTCTGAACAGCATTCAAAACATCTGTATGCTTATATTTTCCTGGCACTCTTTTATCACAAGATAAACAATCCCCCGTTTCAGCCTGCAGAAAAGTCTTGTAAGAGTAAGAATATGAACATTTGTATCCAGAATGCTGCGGAGATTTTGATTTTTAGAACAACAGACTCGATTCCGTAACTTAGAATCTTTATCATTTTTGATCCAAAGTAAGAAAAACAAGTTATAAATCCAAATATGAACATCTATATCCAGAATGCTGCAAAAATTTTGATTCTTAGTTTACTACAAATTTTCTGAAAATATGACAAGAAGTACAAAGGCCTCGGTTTCGTTACTTATAATCCTTTATCATAAACAAGTTATAAATCTAAATATGAACATTTAAACCTATAATGCTGCATAAATTTCGACTCATTACTACGAATTTTTGTGAAAATATGAGTACAACGAAGAACTCAATTTCGTTACTTATAATCTTTATCATTCTTGATCCAAAGTAAGAAAAACAAGTTATACTTCTAAATATGAACATTTAAACCTAGAATGCTGCGTAAATTTAGACTCATTACTACGAATTTTCTGAAATTTGAGTACAATAAACTCAATTTCGTTACTCATAATCTTTATAATTCTTGTTCCAAAGTAAGAAAAACAAGTGATATATCTAACCATGAACATTTAAATTCAGAATGCTGAGAAAATTCAACTCTTATTACTACGAATTTTCTGAAAACAGGAAAGGAAGTACAGCAAACTCAATTTTGTTACTTATAAACTTTATCATTCTTGATCCAAAGTAAGAAAAACAAGTTATATATCTAAATATGAACATTTATATGTAGAATGCTGTGAAAATTTCGACTTTTATTACCACTAATTTTCTGAAAATATGACAGTAAGTACAACGAACTCGATTTCTTGATCCAAAGTAGGAAAAAAAAAAGTTACTTATATATGTATATGAACACTACTTATATCTAGAATGCTGCAAAAATTTCGACTCTTATTACGACTAATTTTCTGAAAGTATGACAGTTAGTACAACAAACTCGATTTCTTGATCCAAAGTAAGAAAAACAAGTTATTTAACCTAAATATGAACGTTTATATACTGTGAAAATTTTGACTCTTATGTCTACGAATTTTCTGAAAATATGAAAGGAAGTACAACAAACATTACCATATCTGAAAAGAAACTCAAAAATCTGCAGTAAAACTGAAGAAACATTACCATATCGAGGGTTCTTCATTCATGTATGCGAAGAATTTTCGAAGAAACGGAGAGAGAGAGAGAGAGAGGCGTTGAAGAAGTTAGAGAGAAGTCTGAGAGCCCGCTCTTTGAAGATTTGAAAATGGATAGTACGTTACAGTTTGTTGGCTATTTATACCTTTGCATTTGGGTAATACCCGTATTGGCCTCTGATGACCCGACCCGTTAATCAACGGACTATTTGCATTTTCATGTGATTTCTACTTGACCATAATTTTCAAAGTGCTTTTGAAAAAAAAAAAAAAAATACTTTTATATTTTCTAAAAATAAAAAGTAGTTTCTGTTACTATTCAAAAAAGGGCAAAAGTCGTCGTCATTTTAAAATAAATATTTTTTGAAAGACATAAATACGTTTGACTTTCCAAAAATATTGTCAATCAGACTATTAATCACAAAAAGATGATTGTACTACTTTCTTCGTTCACTTTTGTTTGTTATGTTATGCTTCAAAAAAATCAATTTAGCTAATATTTGGAGCTAAATTGAATTATATTAATTCAATGTTTTAAATTTAAGACATTAAAAAATTGTACGAAAAATATTTTGAGTTGTGGTTATCTTTAAAAAAAAAAAAAAAAAGATTGGTCAAAACTAATATAGTTTGATTGTCGAGATGAGAGAGGTTGAAACTTTTGCGAGTTAAGACAAACTTATCACATCCCATTGTAATTCCTTAATTAGTTCAAGCGTAAGTAATATTCAAACGTTATATTATGATTTAAAATTATTAACACTTCAACGATCCAATTGTTGGATTGAAAGCAACCGAGATTGTTTATTCCAAAATTATAATATTACAAGTGATAACTTTTTCGAAGTTAAATTTCAACAGTAATATATTCGGGTTTTTTTTGTGTGTGTGTGTGTGAGGTATCTTCGTAAAATTGATATGTTTAAGTTTGCTGGGATATGAAAATTCTTATCTTTAAGTGATTTACTCCATAGTATCAAGATCTCTTTATGATTATGCCTTTCATTTAATAGAAAATCAGTCCACGATTTATCTCACTCCAAATATGTCGAATATTGACCTTGTTGACTTTCAATAAATATCGTCAATGTGTATTTTTGTGTGGATAATTTTCACCATCACTTTGTCTACACCACCATCAACCACCAACCACCAACCGCCAACAATTTAGTATTGCACTAAAGGGGTTCAAAAACTAAAAATGTGTTGCCCAGGGTTTGAACTTGGAACCTTAAGGTTAACTTTGAATATCCTGAACTACTAAGTCATCCTCTAATATTGTGTCGAGGGAATTCAAAATCTATATCTCTACGTAAAAATTAAAAGAATCACCTTATATATACTCTATATAATTTTGTTGAGGTGATTCGAGTGCAGACCCTGCCTGTTTCTAAATCTGTCCTTGCCAACCGCCTTTAGCCACGACTAATGTTGTTAATCGCTGTCACATCATCACCTTAGTTGTTTTAATCATATTCACTGTCATCATCATCACTATAGCCACTTCCGCCACCATTATTAGTCTCTACCATACTACAACCAATCCTAATTACTATCAACCACTTTCACCTTCACTTTCACAATTAGCAACATCGTCAACGACAACCAACACCATCCGATCACCACTACAACACCACCAACTACACCATCGCTACCAACTACTACACTCATGTCAATCACTACAACATTATTACTTCCATCACTACTATACTATCCAATGACAACGACAATCATCACTACAAACTATCTCCACCATCACTATCAAACATAAATAATTTATTTTATCAAATAATAATCTATTTAATTAAAATTTATATTTTCTAATAATATGCAATCATTGTTTTAATTTTAGTTTATATCCTTTTATGTTTATAAATAACTAAACTATCCACATAGCAATCAAACAATTGTGTATAAATATAATTTTGAACTATAAATTTTTAAAAAATCATATCCAATAAAATTTCACTTTTTATTGGGTGAGTAATGAGATTTCACTTTTTTTAAAAAAAGGAAGAAAAAGAAGAAAAAAAGAAATCAGTGGCGGGTAAGGAGTGAGGATCCGCGTGATTAGCTCAACTAACTTTTTGAAATTTTGAAAAAACAGAGGCACCGCATGGCTTTGACGGTTTCTCTTACCTTATCTTAAAACTCCCAATCATTAAAATCAGAGAGTGCGGCACGCAAACCGATGCTGATTTTCATCACAGAAATATTTAATTAAAAAAAAAAAAAAAAGGAAAATATTTGATTTGATCAATTCACAGATCCGATATTTCTTCATAGTTGATCTGAATAATTTTCAGCATAAGTTTTATGATCTTTACCAATTCCCGATGTATTGGAATATAGTTGCAAATGTTGATCACTTTGTGAAAATTTGATCCATAGTTCTGTTGGAAGGCTCGATATCGAGACGCGATTCACCGGAGAAATTTTTTAGATTTGGAATAGTGATTAGAAATAATGAGCGGAGAAGCACAGACGAAGCTTGACGATGATCAAATAGCGGAGCTACGTGAGATATTCCGGTCATTTGATCGGAACAACGACGGAAGTTTAACGCAGCTTGAACTGGGATCATTGCTCCGATCATTAGGGTTAAAACCGAGTGACGATCAATTGGAGGATTTGATTCAGAAAGCGGATAGGAATAGCAATGGATTGATAGAGTTTTCGGAGTTTGTTGAGTTAGTGGCACCGGAGCTTATACAGGCGAAATGTCCGTATTCGGAGGAACAGTTGAAGAAGATTTTTCAGATGTTTGATAGGGATGGCAATGGATTGATTACGGCGGCGGAGTTGGCGCATTCGATGGCTAAATTAGGTCATGCACTTACCCAAGAGGAGTTAACAGGGATGATTAAGGAAGCTGATAGGGATGGTGATGGTTGTATTAGCTTTGAGGAGTTTGCTCAGGCGATGACTTCTGCTGCGTTTGATAATTCGTGGGTATGAACTTACCCGTTTTTCTTTCTGGTAAGTGCAATGTCGACAGTTTCATATGCTTGTTTGATTATTCTTACGCTGGTTAGGATAAAAATAAGTAATATAAGGGTGCAACTTTATTTCTTTGACTAAGCATATGACTCCAACATGTGTCGCTTTAGCCCCTCGTGGGGGCAGCCTCTCACCGCGCTCACTAGATGTATCACTCATCCCGCTTATGCAACAATCCTCTTCCTAGATAGGATCAAGTGCTTGCGGGAAGTTATAGCTAATTGCGAGGATCCAACTTTATTTCTTAACTAAGCCCACCAAGCAAGTTGGAGTTTGTGCAAGTCTGAACTACACGAACACCAAGATAGACCAAAGTGTAGGAGAAATCACACCTTAAAAAGCATGCACCGAACTCTCTAGGAATAGACCAAAAGTGGGGATTTTGTTTGCAACTACGCTAATATGTGGGAATTGGGAAACTGTTCTAGATAAAGTTGTTCGATTCTTCATCTAGTCTATTCAAAGTGATACTAATAAACTAGGTATCTTCAAGCTTTTCATTAACCTATAGTTCATATCTGATGGTTGAATGTTGATAGATGATTGCTAAGTTGAAATTTTCAAACATTAACCATGCAGGTGAAAGAAAGCAGACTGGGCTCGGACAAGAACCCATTTTAATCAGCGAAGCTGCCTTTGTGGAAATAGATGGGGATGTTTCAAATGAGTTCATAAGTTCAACTTGATTTTTCCAATTTTGCTACTCTTTGTTTTGTTTTTGTTTATTGTTTTATCTTTTGGTAGGCAAGTTTTTGTAGCATAATCCATTATTACAGAATGAAAAGCTTTTGGAAGGATGAGACAGAGATCTGCCACAGTATATTTCATGTTTCCCCTTGTCCTAACATAAAAGGTTTTGGAGAAACCCTCACATCTGAAAATATTCTTCTTCGGTTATCAAGATCATAATTAGTTTTGGAAGTCTTTTGGAAAACATTACATACTTTGAGTTTCAAAAACTTTTTTACAAACGAAATATAATCAGCCAGCACCAAATATGTTTTCAAAAAGATTTACTCAAAATATTTTCCAGAAGATACACTCCCAGCTCAAAAAGCAGATTTGAACGTAAAAGTTCACAATCATGATGACAGCCCAAATAAATTTCCTGTTTCTGTAGCAACTTTCCTTCATCCGCTGCAGCATGTGTTCTGCAGTTTTCACAACAGGAACAAACCAGGCTAATCAGATCAAAGCTCATGCCCATAGTAAAATTTGTTGCAGTACAACCTCAGGTAGCTGCCTACTTCCAAAAGCCAAATAACCAATCAAATAGCAAATGTTTGACAGAGAGGAGACTTTGACAGGAATTCACCGGTCCAGCAACTATTGTTCTATGCATCAAAAACTTACAGGATGTTTTACTTAAAGAGTTATAACCAGCATATCTAAGTATCTAACCATAACGCAATGACCAGCTAAAAGATCAGACAAGCGAAATAGCGAAATAGTTTAATGAAATTTGTTTTGCATAAAGCTAGAGGACTAAGCCCTTAGGTGAAGATGGCTTGGTAGGTTCCTCTGTCTTGGAGGCTTTTGGGGACTCTGTAAAAGCATGTATAGGCACATAACCTTCAGCTGAGTTTTTTGCATGTTCTTCTTCTGCCATCTTTTCCTTCGTTTTCTGGCCAACTTCCCCAGCAGCCTTGGTGACCTTATTGAAAGCACCAGTAACCCAAGATGCCCCAGTCAAAATATATCTGTTCTTCATGATGGCAGATCCAGCAGTGCTAACTGTCTGCTCGGCAGCTGCAAAAGCTGATTTTGTCTTTTCAGTAACTAGGAACTTCTGGTCCATTTCTTTCACTTTGTCATTCACAATTGTTGCTCCCAAATTAAGTTTCTCACTAAGGCCAATTTTTTGGTCTAAAGAAGCAACTTTTGCTGAGGCAGTAGATGTGAACTGGTGTTTCTCATCAAATGCCTTGGCTTTGTTAACTGCATCCTTGCCCAAGATGAAGCCCTTTGCCAACATGCTACTCACAACATCTTCTGCCTTTTGAATGGCAGATCCACCAACAGCCGAATGAGCACTCTCGGTTGCCTGTGTGCATATAGGAGGCATACACTGTGTTAGGAAGTGCTATGGGACTACCAGACAGTAGATAAACACCAGAATGTCTATATAAATTATAAAGACCTTGATTGGCAGTGGAGCTGAAGGAGGCAGCTCGTAGTCAGGTTCGAGGGCTATTGTGACAGACTGATCAATAATTGTTGCTCCCTGGAAAATCACAGATGAGCCTACTAAAAAAAAAGAAAAACAAAAAGAGAAAGAGAAGAACGCAAAAATATGGAATGCTAATCCTTCGGCGTTCAAATCAAGCATAAATGCAAGCACTGCTAACTGACCAACCATTGCAAGACTTTTAACAACTCAAAAGTTTCTTTTTGTGTAGCTGTTACTGATTATGCTGTTTAGGTTAATGCACAGGCAAGAGAAGGATTGGGGATCATTCATATCTTTAGAGTTAGACTTGCTTCTGAAACATTTTACTCCTAGAAACCTTTTGAAAAAATACGGCTACAGTGACACACTACAAATAAAATCCATCAAATGGCAGAGGGAAAAGGCCACATATGCATCAAATGGTCATAAAATAGATCTCAAATCTATTTTTCCTTTTGGTTGCATACAATTAATCTGGCAGAACTGGTGAGCTTGAAGACTTCCAAGAACAACTCAAAAAATTTGGGCTAGCTATTACCAATTAAGGGATTTAGGTTAATGCAAAGGAAAGAGAATGGGAAGGGGTTATTCATATCTTCTTCCCTTTCCCTTCAAGAGCACACAAAGGAACAAACGAAGAGAAGGCATATAAAATACTGAAATACTAACACCTAAAATCCAAAGATAACTTTTAGGAAGAAAACTTCGCCTCCCCTCCCTCCCTCCCGCTGGGTCTTCAAGAGAATTGTAAGTTTCCTCGTGCTCGTGCATTTTAAAAGTGACAAACTTCTAACAATGAAATAATTGCCTGTATTATGGAACACAACATCAATTGACCCTGTTTTCGTAATCAGACGCCCCTTTTTGTCTTATATGATTTCCTTATTGACCAAAGGCTCCAACATATAAGCTGAAATACAGAGGACCACTGGCCGTGTAAAGTTAAGTATTACATAGATGGATATCTCCAATGGTATCTAGATTTGTACTGGTCCTACAAGTTTCAAGTGGCAGCCTCTCAAATAATTACTTTAGCTACAGAAAGAAAGAGCACAACATGTATTAGAAAGAAGAGCAAATTTACTACCAGCAACGCACTGTGCAGGAAACACCTCTAATATTTATCACATGCAACCCTATCCTTGATGGCTTGGTGTAAATGACAATTATGGGCCAGTGCGTTGCTGCTTTATAATTGACATTTACACAGGAACTCATTATCTTTTACAGAAATGCACTCAATGAAATTCAAATGACAATATATATCTT
Source organism: Capsicum pubescens (assembly GCA_030864215.1). Classification (NCBI taxonomy): domain Eukaryota; kingdom Viridiplantae; phylum Streptophyta; class Magnoliopsida; order Solanales; family Solanaceae; genus Capsicum; species Capsicum pubescens. The sequence continues at coordinate 42,751,531 of CM061540.1, read as the reverse complement.
ACTGCCCTAAAATCAATCATTCAATAAGAAACTTACAAGCATTTTCAACATCAAATCTGTAAGACTTGAACTAGCGGAAAATTATTATACATATACCATAAAGATTTAACATAGGACTCTAAAGGACAAGAAAAGTAGACTTACAGAAAGAAGAACTGCAGTTTCTGCACCCTGGGGATCCTTGAATGTGACATATGCAGTTTGAGATCGCTCATTCTCACTAGAATAGCCAGAAAAGGCAACTTACATAAAGTCATAAAAGACACCAACAAGGAGCCAATATGGTATCAACTGCTTTTAAATTCTCAAAAGGAAGGTTTTTTCCGATTTCAAAACACGGTTTAGATGGAAAACTGACCGAGGAAAGAAGAATGAAAATATTTTCTATTACCATCACTAACCTCATCATTTCAACATATTCAATATCCCCAGAGAATGAGAAAAACTCCTTGATATCTTGCTCCAACGCACCCAGTGAGACATTGCTCACTTTCACTGTTCTAGCCTGTCATGATGAACAACAAAAAAATGAATAGTAACAGTTGGCAACGTAGGGGAAAAGGCCATGCATTTTATATGTTGATTTCCTTCTTCTTTTGGGAAGGTTAGTGGAGTATCCTGTAACCTTGCCAATATTAAGACAGACTTTTTTCACAGGTGGATTTTATTGTTATGGAGGAGAAAAACCTGAGGCGCTGAGGAATTTACACAAAAGATTCTTAAGAGTCATTAACTGAACAATGGACACCACCACATATTATCAAAATCCACTACTGAATAGGACTTCTTTTTTTAACCAAGAAATCCCCGAAGGCCAGTGGCGAACGGTTTGAAACTCGATGATAATCAGCACACAACGAATAGGATATTGAAGATTACTCTTCTCACTAAAAATCATTTTGATCTTTTAGTCCCAGATACTGCCTATCTTTCAGAAATGAACTACGGTTGTGCATTTATCGTTCTATGGAAGTAATGCCTCATATCAGAAACTGAGGCCACCGCAGAACATCATAGCTAACCAAAAGCACAAAACATGAGGACGAAAAACATACATTCAGAACTCAGAATTGTTCCAAAAAATACCCTTGGTCCTCGAGTCTACTCAAGTCCAATTAAGGACGCTATAGTTTTTCACTCATCAATAACGTCAGGTCCAGTCTCTGGAGCAAATGAGACTAATGATCTAGAATCTAACAATCTTCCAAAAGCATTTCAATCGACGATTCCAATGGAATTCCCAAAAGTACATGTTGGCAACCACAAAAGGGACTCACATATGAATTAGGCACTTCAGCAACTACTATTTGCTAATTGCTCCAAAACAATGAGGAGCGCTACACTGTCGCACACCTCAGTAGAACAAGCAAAATATAGGGCATTTCAATCGAGAATAATTGATAAACTCATGGGCGTACTAATAAACTCGATAAAAACGAATTCAGCCAAAACAAATTGAATCCAATAGATCAGTAACTCAGACATTCTAAATAGATCAAATTGATTCGCAACTAAAAAAGGGAAAACAACGACTTTTGACAATAATCTTCCAAAAGCATTTTAATCGACATTTCAACTGTAATTCAAGTACATTTCAGCAACCAAGAAAGGGATTCACATATGAATTAGGCACTTCAGCTACTACTATTATCTAGTTACTCCAAAACAATAAGGGGCACTAAATTGTCACACACTTTCTTACAGATCGACATAGACCTCACTAGAACAAGCAAAATCGAGGGCATTTCAATCAAGAATGATTAATATGGCTGCACAAAATAAGCTCGATAAGGAATTCAACCACAAAAAATTGATTCCAATAGAACCGTAATTCATAGATTCTAAATAGATCACATTGATTCGCAACTAAAAAAGGGAAGGAAAAAACTCTTGACAATAATAATCTTCCAAAAGCATTTTAATCGACATTTCCAGTTTAATTCCCAAAAGTACATTTCCGCAACCACGAAAGGCACTCACATACTCTCTTTGTCCCAATTTATGTGGCACAACTCGAATTCAAAAGTCAAACAGTTTAATTTTGACTGTGAATTAGGACATGGATATTAAATTTTTTGAAATAAAATTTACATATTAGAAAGCTACTTAAAAAGTATAATAGAAGGGGAGCGTTGGAGTAACTGGTAAAGTTGTTTCCATGTGACCAGGAGATCACGGGTTCAAGCATTGGAAACAGCCTTTGGCAGAAATGCAAGGTAAGGCTGCGTACAATACACCCTTGTGGTGGGGTCGTCCTTCCCTAGACCCTGCTCATAGTGGGAGCTTTAGTGCAGCGGCCTGCCCTCTTTTTTAAAACTTAAAAAGTACAATAAGCCACAATAATGACAAATTCAAAATATCACAAAAATATGATTAAAAAAAGACTTGTTTGAATCTCAAAATCCAAAAAATGCCACATAAATTGGGACGGAGGATTACTAACTACGCACCTCAGCTAGTACTACTACTAACTAATTCCTCCAAAACAATAAGGAAGACTACATTGTAATACACAGTTTCCAACAGATTTATCTACCATACCAAATCCAAGTACTATATACTAGGGTATCACATCACAGTGCAATAAGAACAACCCACACCGACTTCAATTGAACAAGCAAAATCTAGGGCATTTCAATCTAGAACAATCAACAAACTCAATCACAAGGAATTCAACCAAAACAAAAATCGAATCAAATAGAACAGTAAGTATTCATAGAATCTAAACAGATCAAATTGATTCACAAAAAAAAAACAAAAAAAACGATGACAATGAATTACTAACCGACATCGAATCAGAAGAAGATCAAACAAGTGTAATAGCAGTAAATTGAAGCAAAATATAATTGTAGAAATAGAGCAAATAAGGGTTGTTTGTTTGTGGAGTGAGATATACAGAGAGGTGCGTTGTGTGGGTTTTAGGAGAAAAAGGGTTAAACTTCAATAACGTCAACGTGAGACGTGCGAGAGGGGCAAATGGGAAAAATGGGACACGCTGTTTTCGTTTTCGAGGTATAAAAGAGATTTTTTGTGAACTTTTGACCCCTGACTTTTTATAAACTGTATTCCTGAACCAAAAGTAACTTTTTTTTTCTTTCTTTTGACTCCTCCTTTTCTTTGTGTTATGCGTTTAAATTTAAGAAAATTTTGACACACTGAAGAAAAAACCAAACTCAAAATATTCTTTTGTTTTAAGGTTGCGTTCACTGTTACTTACTACTCCCTCCGTTTTATAATAAATGAATTGTTAAATTTTAACACAAAAATTAAGAAAAAAATATTAAAGATATAAATTTAACATAACTTTTCATTTTTACCCAAAAAAAAAATTGACCTTATAATACTTTTTCAAAAGTTAATTGATTGTCAAATCATAAGGGTAAATTTGAAAAAAAAATTCAATGATTCACTTATTTTGAAACACCAATAAATATCCCAACAATTCACTTATTCTGAAACGGAGGGAGTACTGTTTCTCTTTTTCGAGGTCTAACCTATACGAACTTTGATCAATATTAATATATATTTTAATAATTTAAATTTTAAATTTAGATGATCGAAAATTATACGAAAAGTGCTATAAGTTATAATCCTTCTAATATTAACATGACAGAGTATCAAATAATATTAGTCAAAGTTCATGCAGGTTGACTTTGAGAAACGAAATAATGACAAGTAAAAGTAAGAAGGTTTTTTTTACTCAACAACTAACAATAGTATATTAGTGTAATCTCATAAATTGGAGCTAAGAAGTTTCTTTTATTTATTATTATTAATTTGATTCTTTTAAGTTCTTTGTTCCTTGTTTCCTGATTTACACCTTATTACAATACTCTCTTATATAATACTAAGAGCAAATAAAGCAGCCACGAAGTTGCCATATCTACTTCAGCTGTTTCTGATTTTACTATATTATTTTTAATTAATATTATAAATTATTTGTGGATTAAAAAAATAATAATATTTAGTAAAAAAATTAAAATAGAAATTCATGACATGTTTGTTTCAGCTATTTCAATCATAATTTTACTATATCATTCCTAATTAATTATTATATCCCTAATTAAATATTATAAGTCATTTACATATTACAAAATTAATAATATTTAATTAAAAAAATAAAGTAGACATTTACGACTATTTCAGCTGCTTTAACCATAATTTTACTGTATCACCGTTAATTAATTATTATACAAGTATTTTTATAGTCATTTTGCTATGTTGTTTCTAACTAGTTATTACATGCCACTTAGACATATGTGTTTCGTTGCTTTCATCGTGATTTTACTATATCACCTTTAATTAATTATTATTATTAGCTAAGCATTAAAAAATTAATAATATTTTGTAAAAAAAGGTAAAATAGACACAAAATGATATGTCAACATAAAAAATTTGATTGACTATTGAAATTATATTAGTGCACATAAATTGAGATGTAACAGAGGAAGACATAAAGGAACATATATTAGTTGAAAATAAAATACAAAGTATTATAAATCACAATAATCAAGAACTTAATATAAAAGTATATGTGTAAAAAATATAAAAAATAATTAATTAACTGTGGAAATTTAATGTGTACCACATAGATGGAGACAGAGAGAATATTCATATATTATTGAAAAATTATGCGAAGGTCATTGTAAATCTAGATTAATTGAAACAGAAAAAAAAAGATGTTATAAATCACAATAATTAAAAATTTAAATTATTATAAAAAAATAACATATATTAGGTCCGTTATAAGTCATCTAAGTATTAAAAATAATAATATTTAATAAAAAAGTAAAATAGATATAAAATGATAAATTAACTCTTCATCTTTAAATTAAGGGGAAAAGACAGAAACGACACTTCAAATTAAACTATTTCCATGAAAATGGCCATGGAATTTAAATTTCACTTTCTAGCCATTTCAATTTACTGGTTTGTTCTATACCGTTTCTACACACCTTTTATATAATTTTTATACATATAAATATTCTATACGAAAATTATACAGTTTTGATACATAATTTACACAATAATTGTACTTTTTTTTTACACTTTTCATACAATAATTATATAATTTTCATACACTTTCTATATATATTTTATACATATACATATTTGATAGAACTATACAATTTATATACATATATCTTATATTGATACATATTCTATTTAACAACTATATAGTTTTTATATAATTTAATTATTATTTTTAAACAATAAAAAAAAGTAGAATATCTGATCAGTTAAAAAATTTATAACAAAAAAAAAATAGAAATATTTTTAAAAGGGTCGAATTGCCCAAGTTGAATACTGTATCAGTATTGTATATAAACTGTATCAATATTGTATATGGACTGTATATGAACTACGTAGGCCAAAATGACACAAATTAGGAAATGGCTATAAAGCGAAAATAGTATATCCGACTGACCACTTTTTGAAAAGTTTTTAAACTTGGGCTATTTGTTTTAAAAAGTGTTATAAAGTGTCTTTTTCCCTTAAATTAACTTGGAATCTTATATGGACCCACTTAATTTTTTTTCTCATATATACTTTTTATAATAATTTTACTATGTCACTTCTAACTAGTAGAATAGAAGAAGAAGAATTACAAAATCATGATAATTTATTCTCTTATATAATAAGAGCGAATAAAGCAACTGAAATAGGCACGAGGTCGACATGTCTTCTTCAGTTGCTTTAACTGTAATTTTAATGTATCACCCCTAATTAATTATTATAAGTCATTTTATGTATTAGAAAATTAATAATATTTAATAAAATAAATAAAATAAACACTTATGACATGTTTGCTCCAGTTGCTTCAATCGTAATTTTACTATATCATTTCAAATTAATTATTATATCTCTAATTAAATATTATAAGTCATTTACATAATATAAAATTAATAATATTTAATTAAAAAAGAAGTAAAATAGACATTTACGACTGTTTCCGCTGCTTTAACCGTAATTTTTCTGTATTACCGTTAATTAATTATTATACAAATATTTTTTATAGTCATTTTGCTATGTTGCTTCAAATTAGTTATAACAAGTCACTTAAGACGTGTGTGCTTCGTTGTTTTCATCGTGATTTTACTATATCACCCTTAATTAATTATTATTATTTTCTAAGCATTAAAAAATTAATAATATTTCGTAAAAAAGGTAAATAGACACAAAATGATATATCAACATAAAAAAATTGATTGAATATTAAAATTATATTAGTGAACATAAAATTGGGATGTGATAGAGGAAGACATAAAGTAATCTATATTATTTGAAAATGAGATCAAAAGTATTATAAATCACAATAATTAAGAACTTAATATAAAAGTATATGTGTAAAAAAAAATTAAAAAATTGATTGACTGTCGAAATTTTACCTGTGTCACATATAGGGGTGTTCATGGGTCGGTTTGGGTCGGTTATTGGTCAAAATCATAACCAAACCAACTTAGTCGGTTTTTAAATTTCTAAAACCAAACCAAACCAACACAAAAAAATAATTGTCGGTTTGGATCTTATCGGTTTAGTTCGGTTCGGTTCGTTTTTTCGATTTATAACTTTAGTTAATGATAAAAGTTGAAATTTTTCTTAAAAAAATCTAATCCAACATATGAGATGTCAACCGAGTGTTGTTCCTCAACCTTGAAACTAAGATGCCAATTTAGTGTTATACTTAGGCAAAGCCATGAACAACACCATACAAACGGTCCAACAAAAGTATTTAGAAGCTACATATAAGAGAATGATATGATAACCCCCAAAAAGGCAAACACATAATTTTTTTGCTCAATAGGGACCAAAGAGAAAGTTCAAAACTAGTGATTAACTATAGTCTAATAAAACTCACCTATAAAATCCCATAGCCAACAATATAATTTTCACGATTAGTATCATTTGTCATTCAAAGTGCGAAAATTATATAGAATCTCATAACGTACCATCAACTAGATGGAGACATATGACTAAAAGTGCTATGACTAAAGTTAAATTCATCATTAAAATTTAAAATATAAAAAATATTTATATTTTATTTATGAATAATATATAAATAGTTTATATATGCATATGTATGTGTGTATACATATATATATACATATATATGTATATATATATATATATATATATAATTTTTATTGGTTCTATTTGATTATTTTATCGGTTATTTTAGAGTAAAATCAAAATCAAACCACATAAGTATCGGTTTTAAAAATTTAAAATCAAACCAAACCTAACCAAATATCATTTTTTTTAATCGATTTGGTTTGGTTCGCGGTTCGGTTTGGTTTTTAACCAAACCATGAACACCCCCAGTCACATAGATTGAGAGAGAATATTCATATATTATTAAAAAATTATGCAAAAAAAGATTGTAAATCACATAATTAACAACTTTAAAAATTTAAAAGATATAAAATATTTAGCTGACTCTCGGAATTATACCAGCATCACTTAAATTGAAACAGAAGAAAAAAATGTTATAAATCACAATAATTAAAAATTTAAATTATTTTAATAATTTAAATTGTGATAGAAAATAACATATACTGGGCCCATTATAAGTCATCTAGGTATTAAAAAATAATTATATTTAATAAAAAAGCAAAAATAGATATAGAATGATAAATTAACTCTTCATCTTTAAATTAACTTGACGTCTTATATGGGTTCACTTAAATTTTTTTCTCATATACTTTTTATAATAATTTTACTATGTCACTTCTAATTAGTAGAATAGAAGAAAAATTATTACAAAATTATGATAATTTAAAATTTAAATTATTAAAAATATATAATTGACTATCAATGTCACAAAAGTTTGAACTGGGAGAGTAACATATATCTATAATCCATATCTATAATATATAATATATTAAAAGTGTGAAGACTCTTATAGAAGTGATTTGAACTTTTTCCCCTTCATTAAAAATCTCCGTAATATACAAGATAGTCTTTTCACATTTTTTTAGAAAAAATGTATTTAAAAGAAATCAGCTTAAAATATTTTCTGGTCAATTAGAAAAATACACTTAAAATAGGATAGAAAAATACTCCTAAAATAAGACTTTATTAAGGAAATACTTCTATAAATATTGAGTTGCACGTTAAATTAGAGAAGAAATCGGTTTACTTATTGAGAAAATATGATTGATACTTATCTAACTTGGTTTGGTTGCATGTCTAGATTGGTGGATACTTAATTTTTTAACCCTCAACTTCCTATGTTTGTCAACATAATAGAATTCAACGTGTGTGTATATATATATCTTCCTTGTCTTCATTCAAGTTATTCTTTAGAGTCAAATTTTTCGCTCAGACAAGAATTACTTTCATCGAAACTGAAGCTTTGTGATCACTATTGTATTATTTTGTTGTAGTTTACAAGTCGTAGATGAATTTACAGGTGGGAAATAAATGTTGGTTGTCTTTGAGGATTTTTTTTAGGTAAAAGTTAGGTTTAATTGTATTGTTTTTATATCTCTTCTTTGAGATTTTTTTTTTGTGTAAAGGTAAAGTTTAGTTGTATTATTTTAATATCTCTATTATCGTATAATTTTGTTATTGTTTACAGGTGGTAGATGAGTGTCAGAAGTCTTTGAGAATTTTTTTGTGTGTAAAAATTAGATTTAATTGTATTATTTTGATATCTCTATCATTGTGCTGTTTTGTTACAATTTACAGATGGTAGATGAATGTCGATTGACTTTTAAAAATATTTTTGGTAAAGATTAGATTTAATAAACAAATTCTTCATCTTTACATACTCAAAAAACTATTTAATTTAATTATTATATTTATCTCTATTATTTAAACAAATATCCTATTTAATGTAATATTTGAACTCATTAAAGTGAGGTACACGCGCAAATAGCGTACACCTAAACTAGTTATATGGAAATTACATAAAAAAGTATTAAAAAATATAATAATTAACAACTTAAAATATTTAAAAATATATTAAAAATATGACTAATTATCTAAATTTTATTTGTATCATATAAATTGAGATAAAAAAAATAGCACGTGCCCTCGCTATCTAGTTAAAATATACATGCACTTTGACATCTTTATAATCCGAAATAATTGAGGAGACAAAATAAATGGAATTCTTTTTGGGGTATTCTTGAAAATAAACAACGTCATTGGGATCAAATTCATCTTCACCGTCACCTATAACTCAGAGAAAAAAAGTAGTACTCCCTACTTTCCTTTTTAGTCTATTTAAAAAAAAAATAAAAAAATTTAATTTTAGTTTTTTACATGATATGTTTAAAATCATAAGATTGAAGAATTTTTTAATATATTTGACATATCTTTAATTTAACATCACAAGATTTAAAAATCTTCTTTATTTTTTTAAATTTCGTGTCAAGTCAAATTAGATCATTTTTTTTTTAAATCGAGGGAGTACCTTTTAAATACGTACTATTTTCTCATAGAACTATATATTCAATGACATCATCAACTCATGCCTCATTATAGTTAGAATTTACTCCATTCTATTAAATTAGTTAAATAAACACCTTTAAGTTAAAGGACATTTTTTGATCCAATATGTGGAGAAAAGACATTTTTGAACCTTTTCCTTAATAAAGAAATTAATAGTCAAAAACATTCCTATATCATTATGCATATTAGTACATCCTATGTCTGTTCAAATAGAAAGCTCAAGCTACTTCATCCTTAATCAAAGGTCGAGGGTTCGACCCTGGGTATGGAGAAAACTCTGTTGGAAGCGCTGCCACCTTAATGGGCCCTGCAACGCGCGATCCGAATTAGTCGAAGCTCCAATGCGAACACCGAACACCAGACACCGGATAGAAAACTAAAAAAAAAAAAAAGAAGCTCAAAGTGTTAATCTATTGAGTACATCAATAGGAGGGTAATACAAGTTTTATCTATCTTATTGCAAATTTCAAACTCAAAGTCGAAGGCGTTTGGAAAAGGCTTTCGTAAAATGACACAAAAACGAACAAAAAATAGCTTCACATCGGTATTGCATATTACCTTATACTTGTGACGATATTTTATTTAGACACTTATTTTTTAATAGCTCAACTTCTAATAAAATGTTCCAATTAGGCTCTTTCAATTCAAATTTTGACGCATTTTTTTTATCCATCTATTAGATAGTTAAGTTAATCACATACATTGTACCATATCCTCTAATCACACAGGTTAGTCTCAAGTAGAAAAAACGTGAGATTTTATGACTTAATAAATCAAATACTTATAATTAAAGGAGAAAACTTAGTTTACATTAGTAACTACCTATTAAATGAATGATAATACACATAAAAAATAAATTCAAAATTAAAAGTATTTAATCACAACATTTTATTAAGTTCAGTTTTTTTTTTTTTTTGGTTTCCCAAGGTATCCTCACAGCCGGCAGTCGTGAGACTAATCATTCGTTCCTTCGGTCAGCGCACTAAACGGTAGGGAACTGGCCACAGAGTTTGCTCCATTCGCCAGAGATGAGAATCAAACCCTCAACCTCTTGCTTAAGAGGTGAGATGCTGAACCACCACACCGACCCTTGTGGTTAAGTTCAGTTGTTCAATTGAACGAAAGCTTAGTTCGAGAGTAAACTAAGGCATCAAACAACAATAAGCACAACCGATCCGACACCGACCTCAATACAACAACAACAACAAATCCAGTGTATTCCCACATAGTGAGGTCTGGGGAGGGTAAGATGTACGCAGACCATACCTCTACCTCTAAAGAAGTAGAAAGGCTGTTTCCGATAGACCCCCGGCTCAAGACACGAAATACTACACAAATACATAGTAAAACATGGAACAAGATGGCATAACACAAATACGACACCCACAAGTAATAGAAAACAAAGAAAAGCAAACAGATTCGTAATAAAACATGAAACAAGGTATCATAACAAGAATAATACCCCTACCAAGTAATTCCCTACACTAGCTACCCAAATTGACCCTAGCCTTCTGCCCTAATTTGCGTCCTCCAGATCTTCCTATCTAGGGTCATGTCCTCAGTGAGTTGTAACTGCTCGATGTCCCGCCTAATCACCTCTCCCTAGTACTTCTTCGGCCTACCCCTACCCCGCCTAAAACCATCCAAAGATAGCCTCTCACACCTACGAACCGGGGCATCCATGCCCCTCCTCATCACGTGTCCAAACCATCTCAATCGGACTTCCCGCATCTTATACTCCACTGGAGTCATACCAACCTTCTCCCTGATAGTCTCATTCCGAACTCTATCCTCCCTAGTCAGCCCACACATCCAACACAACATCCGCATTTCCGCCACCTTCATTTTTTGAATGTGGGAGTTCTTAACTGGCCAACACTCCGCTCCATACAACATGGCCGGACGGACTACCACCTTGTAGAATTTGCCTTTAAGCTTGGGCGACACCTTCTTATCACACAACACCCCCAACGCGAGCTTCCACTTCACCCATCCTGCCCCAATACGGTGCGAGACATCCTCGTCAATCTCACCGTTACCTTGAATCACGGACCCGAGATACTTGAATCTATCCCTCTTACATACCACCTGTGATTCCAACTTCACTACCACCTCGTTCTCCAGCCTCACGTCATTAAACTTGCATTCCAAATACTCTGTCTTGCTCCTACTCAACCTGAACCCTTTAGACTCAAGAGTTTGTCTCCACACCTCTAATTTATCATTCACACCCCCTCGCGTCTCATCAATCAAAACTACATCACCTGCAAAAAGCATACACCAAGGCACCTCCCCTTGAATACGTCGCGTCAACACATCCATCACCAAAGCAAATAAAAAGGGACTAAGAGTAGATCCCTGATGCAATCCTATCAAGACAGTGAAATGCTCTGAGTCTCCTCCCACCGTCCTCACCTGAGTTTTAGCTCCATCATACATGTCCTTAATTGCTCTGATATATGCCACCGGGACTCCACTCACCTCCAAGCATCTCCAAAGCACCTCCCTGGGGACTTTGTCGTATGCCTTCTCCAAGTCGATAAACACCATGTGCAGGTCCTTCTTCCTTTCCCTATACTGTTCCGCCAGCCTCCGTACCAGGTAAATTGCCTCCGTCGTCGATCGGCCAGGCATAAATCCAAATTGGTTCTCCGAAAAAGACACTATCCGTCTCAACCTCACCTTGACCACTCTCTCCCAAATCTTCATAGAGTGACTCAATAACTTAATCCCCTATAGTTATTGCAACTATGAATGTCACTCTTGTTCTTATAAAGAGGGATCATAGTACTCCACCTCCAAGCCTCGGGCATTTTCGCCGTCTTGAAGAAGCAAAATCTTGGGTACTTCAATAAAAATGAATTCAACCAAAATCAAATCGAAACCACAAGAACTTAGTTCGTGTATCTAAATGAAATATTCTGACAAATTTAAAAAACTAATTATGTACTTCCTCCGTGTCGTCTCAAATTTCCTAATTTGATTTCTCATTTTACTTGTTATTTTTCATTAACCAAGACAAGACAATGTTATTAATTGTTTTTCTTAATTAATGTGTAATGTCAAACTGGGACGAGTAAAATAGGACGGAGAGAGTATTAACCAGATATGTTTTCCTAATTAGCTGTGCAAGAGTTTAAATGAGAAATTATAATGTGTTGAGTAACTTCACTCGAGATTATAACGTGTTGAGCGTCACTAGTTAAATTCTTCACATGAAATTAATTCAATCTGAGTTAAGCCCATTTTCCCATTATCTATGTTTTTCCTCTCCACTTGAAGTTCACTCTTTCGCCATGGAAATAATAGCTTTTCGGAGTTGAAATTGGTGTTGTGTTTAACCATGAATATAAATTAGAGTAGTTTTTGAAACTTCGTGAGAGAAGTAGGAAGTAGGAAAAAATGTGTTTTTAAAAAAAAAAAAATTCACTAAAGTAAAATAACGAGTATGATCAAATACTATAATTTTTACTTTTTTTAATTAAAATAAAATAATTTTTTAAAAAATAAAATAAAATAAATTTTCATGATCAAACGCCTATTAAGGTAAAACGAAAAACAAATAAATTAAAAAACTCTTCAATCAACATGTAGCCCCCCCGCTCCCCCGCCCCCAAAACCCTAAACAAAAGGTCTTTCAAGAAGGGGCAACATATAAAAATAAATAAGCCGCAACAGCACAAGCTGTTCAAGATCTTGTCACGGGCATCCAATTCCCAAAAGTTCAAAATTATTACTCCCTCCGTTCAATTTTATTCTTCTCAAATTTCTTAATTTATTATCCTATTTTATTTGTCCTTTTTTACCTATTAAGATAAGATAATTTTTTTTTTTAGTATACCATTAGTGTAATATATTACTCTTTATTATTAGCATTCTTAAAAAATATTACAAAAAAGAGTATCATTAAGAGTACACCATTAAAAATATAAATGGTGTTTTGGTATTAGCCATCCATCAATATAGAAACTAATAACAAGAGGGGCAAAATGATAAAGTTATACTCCCTCCGTCCTATTTTACCCGTCTCAAATTTCCTAATTTGGTGTCTCATTTTACTTGTCCTTTTTCACTTATCAAGACAAGACAATTTTTTTTTCTTCATGTTTTATTCTTTGTATTAATTACTTTTTTCTTTAAATTAAAATGTAAACATCATTTAATAGGGGTACTATGGTAAACTAACCATATTATTTATTGTTTTTCTTAATAGCTGTGTCATTCCAATTTAGGACGGATAAAATGGGACGGATAAAGTATTACTAATTATTATTTTCTTAATAGCTGTGTCATTCTAATTTAGAACGAATAAAATGGGACTGAGGGAGTAATTGAAACTAGTAATTTGTTTTGCCGCTAATAAAGGAATATTGCACAAAAAGTTCTGATTAGCTGCATAAATTAGTAGGAATATTTCTTAGCCACTACTCATTTAGCCACTCAGCTGGTGCCAGCTTGAGTGTCCATTAATTAATACTGTACAGTATCCTTACTGCTAAGGATTTCATTGAGTAAATACGTGTCTTTATCAAATAGTGTGTCCAAAAGAGGAACTCTTTCTTTCACCCCAAATATCAAATAGTGTGTCCCAAACAGCACAGCTTTCCGTTCGGTCAAAATTTATGCGGATCCGATATATACATCAAGTTAATACATACATGTTATGTGTTTGAATTTAAAATTCATGTTATTTAATCATGATTAATTAATATGTATTTTACTTAATTTAATTATATAACTATGATAAAAAACATTATTTTAGTGTATATACACCAAATGCGTGTAAGTGTTTTACCATTTCCCCTGCCCGACGCAGCAAACGAAAAAGACCTCTTTTTTTCTTTTTTGTTCTTAAAAAGGGGGTTGAAATGAAAGGATAAGTTTGAGACTAGTCTAATTAATCGTTTGGTGTGAGGTATAAGTAATTCAAGGGATAAGTTATCCCAGAATAAAATAAAAGATCAATTAAATCCCTTGTTTGGTTGGAGAAATGGTGGGATAACTTATCCCACCATTTTTGGAAAAAAGCATCGTTTCCATCTCAAAATATACTCGAAAAATCGAAGTCACACCTAAACTATACTAGTGACCTATTACACACCTAAACTATAAAAAAGTGAAACTATTTACACCCTAGATCTGACGTGGAAATAAAATTAAATTAAAAAGAAAAAAAGGCCCGTCTAAAACCAAAATTATTCTTTAAAACTCTCACCCAGCATCCAGCCCCACACAGATTCTCTCTCCTTCTACCCCATTTTTTTTTTCTTCTATTTCTCTCTCAATCTTCTTTCTTCTTCATTTTTTTCAATTCACAACCACTGCTCCTTGTGGTTGATGAAAATGATTTTTTCATAGTAGTTTTTGTAGAGAAAAAGAGAAGTTGAATCGGCGTGTTGAAGTGAGAAGAAGGTTCACCGAACACAGTCGAACTATTGCTTTCTAAATTCAATTCATCTTGTTGATGTACTTTCAAATTAATCTGTTCTTGTACTTTCAAAATTTTTACTCATCTTGTAGAAAATCATTGAAATTAAAAAAAAAAGTCGATCAAATTTTTTTTTTGATGAGACTTGTAAAGATTGGAGAAAACTTATTGAAGAAAAAAAAGAAGAATATGACATTGAATTTGAATGAAGTTGTTGTTTGGGTGTATTGATTTTATATCAACAATGGAAAAAGAAGATGACATTATGGTCGTTGGGAAATTGAAGAAAAAGAAGAAGATGGTTTTGGACATTGAAGAAAAAGAAAAGAAGATGACATTGAATTTGAATGTAGTTGTTGCTTGGGTGTATTGATTTTATATCATCTTCTCGTTAAGAATATGATCCCGTTAATTTTTTTTTTCTTTTTGGTAATTGATGAAAAAGAAGAAGATGGTTTTGGACATTGAAGAATTTATTGAAGAAAAAGAAGAAGAAGGTTTTGGACATTGAAGAATTTATTGAAGAAAAAGAAGAAGAAGGTTTTGGACATTGAAGAAAAAAACATAATTATTTTAAAAAAAAAAATTATGAAGAAGAAAGAAAGAAAAAAGATTTAAATTAAAAAGAAGAAAGAAAAAAGAAGAATTTATGAAAATAATAAATTTATTATTTTTTCGGATGATGTTGATGTGGCACTGACGTGACGCTGATGTGGCAGCGCGTGTAAAACACCACATGCAAGTGATGTAAAGCCTGACAGGGTGTAAAAAGTATCATTTTTTTATAGTTAAGGTGTGTAATAAGTCACTAGTATAGTTTAGGTGTGGTTTAGACTTTTCGGGTATAGTTTGGAGTGAAAACGATGCCTTTTCCCCACCATTTTTCCCATAGTGATGGAATAACTTATCCCATATACATGATGAGATAAGTCATCTCGGATAATCCCAATATTAGTTATTCCGGAATAATAATTTCCCAACCAAACGACCCCGACCTGGATCTAAAGTTGAATTTCCCCAATTAGCGAGTACCAGTGCTTTAAAAAGCGTGGAACGTGAGGCATGGCATTTTACATAGTAAGGAGCAAAACGTGAGGCTCAAGTCCCATATAAATCTACGAAGCATATATTATCTTTAGTTTTGTCATTTTATTACTAAGAAAATAAGCAAAAGTAACATTTTCAATAAATATAAAAATATATCATAATTATTTTCTAGGAAAATTGCTTTCTTTATTTATATTTCCCCGAAAATATCACTAGAATATGAACAACTGATGCCACAAGTATAACTATCAGTACACCAAAAATAAAAACATGATTTATAACAAAAATATTTTTAAAATAATAATTAAAAAAAAATAACGCTCAGGACTTGGTACTTTTACGCCCCAAATTCTAGAACTTATGGATCCACACGCCTTGCATTTGCGCCCCAGTGCCCCCTACCCCCGAACTCGCCCCAAAAATACCTTTGAAAAGTAGAAACCACTACAAATGCTTAGGCCATTCAGAAAGTTATCAACATTACAAGAAACATATATAGGGAAAAAGTTCTCATAATATGCTGGAAAGAGGATCATCTATTTAGTGGAGAAACCACTGCCTTGGATACAAGCCTCACGATAGCATACAATACCATTCAATACATTTGAAACACAAGACAAGCAGTCTATTCATCTTGCTTGCATCTTCATCGAAATCGTTGCATTATGTAAAAAGCAAAAGTTACATACAGATCCTGTGCAACTTCTTCTTTGCATCCCCTTTTCACTTTCTTAATAAGTAAACAACATTTTAGTGTTCTTTTTTAACTAACCCATTGAGCCAGATAAATATACATACAAAAGCCTGAATAAAATACATCAAACTAATACAAGGTCAGACACAACATTTTTTTCTTTTGCGGGGTCCCCTTTTTAACTACTCAGAACATCATCATCATCAGTAGAGAAGATCAGTCTTTCAAGACAAGCTTGTTAATGCCCACCAGTTCAGAGCATCCACGATCCACCTGACAACAAAGTATAACCACATGGTGGAAGTTCAATGCTCTATCCTCTAGAAGTTCACCACACTTGAGCAATTGTGCTCAAGGCAGTATCAAAATACGCAGGATGTAACCAACCTTGTCCCAAAAAATGATGCAAAGTGTAAAACATACGAGTAACAATAAACACTGAAATAGAAGGCGCACAAGGCAAAAAACATAGTACTGACACCTAATGCAACCTCATGATTTTTGTGATACACTGACCCATTTAATGCAGTATACTGAGGCATTCAACAAATTATTGCAGACCCCACAATGCAACGAGAAACATATCAAGAAGAGATCTCCAAGATACCAATATGGTGTTGGAAGTTGTATAACGACGTATATCTACACATTGAGAAGGAAACAAGAATTATATCAAGATATCGCCATGGTGTTAACAAGTTGCATAACCGCGGACATCTGTACGTTGAAAGTGATATTCCTTTAGCCAAGTCACATATACACAATAGGTCTGACGTGATAGATGGTGAAAACCCTGGGTCCTAAAGAGCCCTATTTGTATGGAAATTGAAATGGGGAAAACAACCTAAATAGCAGGAGTTTTGCAAGATTTGTAATCTGATAGACTAGCAATAAGATCATAAGGGAGGGCAAAGATTTTACCTGTCATTGCAGCGTTAAAAAAAGTACATGAAATCATCAAATCTGGGCCACTGATGAAAGTAGTCCCATCTGTTCAGTAAGATTATGCATATGCTTTAGTTTATCCCAATCACTCTCCTGAACTCCTAGGAAATCTTCTTCTTTATCTAAACCATCTTCCACAGCTAGGGAACCAATCTCATCCGTATCCCCAGGGAGAGGGCTTGCAGAAAGAATATGGTCCCAAAAAATATCATTAATTGCTGGAAGCTTCGGCATTTCATCCTGCAAGACATCACCATCTGTGTCTGCCAAAAATCCATCAGGGACAACAGTAGTTAAACCATCCAAAATACCTTGTGTTGTGTCAATATCTGGCTCATTTCCAGTCTCGGACATCTTAAGATCAGCTATTCCAAGAGTATCAAGTCTATTAATCCTCTGTCCTTGATAAAATTCAGGCAAATCATGGACTGCCTGAGAGTTCAAGGCATCAGATTCAGGTAATGCAGGAACTTTGGCCTCCCCAGGAACCACAGTAATGGAAGATTGGGTGACAGACATGGCAGATGAACAAGAGTTGAATGGAAATCCTGAATCTGACATTAGATGAGACTGTGAAGAAGTTGGCAGTACTTCAGAGAGGGTAACACCGGAAATACAACTGGATGTACCACAACTGTCTAGAGGATTTTTAGGCGGGAGGGGATTATTAGTCAAAAAGCCATTCGAGTTCTTCAATCTGTTGTCCAGTCTCCCAGGTGCATTTATTTTCAAAATCTGCTGCATCAATGCTTTTGCAGCCTCATTCATTGAAGGTTGATACCTGACTACCTGTCCATCTGGCAACACATTGTTAGGCTTGCACTCAACATTTTCATCATCCTGCTCAGGAAGTCTCCTTTTCTTATTGAGGCCAGTAATGCGCCTGTTATTGCCATTCTGTTGATGTACCAGTTGGGCTACAAAGCCAGGGCTCTGCATGGCCTTGGCAAGGAACGACATCATTTGCTGTTGCCTGTTCTCCATTAATTGAACACGCTGCCCAACAGTTTGCAATTGGTGATCTGTCTCCTGCTGCTGCTGTCTCAACTTAACCAGCTCCTGCATAAGAACATCCTTATCTCTTTTAAGCCTTTCCACCTCTTCATCAATTCCGAATTTCCCAACTTCAACACAGGATGCAACAGATGCATTTGGCACTTGGGAGGTGGTTTGTTGATGGCCCTGCACCTGAGAGGCTTTTCTCCTGCTTATACTCTTCAACAGGTGTTTGTAGCCTCTAAGAAATCCCTCGTTTGCAAATTCCCAGCGGTCCGGATCAACCTTCCTGAAACCCTGATTGATGAAGGAGGAAAGCAAACTATAAAAAGAAATAAAGTTGCCCGGCGGGTACAAGGAGACTCCATATCATAAAAAAAGCACAAGGGCAGAATACACCACAGTGGCAGAACTACACTCTGCAAAAACAAAACTTTCCGGTCACAGAAAAATCCCCGAAATCCATCTAGTACTTGCAACATTTTTTGACAAGCTCTATTACTTAAAAAAAATTCTTTATCTGGACGGTTAGTACTTAATAAGCATATGAAAATTAATAACGTGGGCTGGGCGTTTGGTGGATGGAAGTAGGCGGAGGAATAGATGCACAAATTGTGCTCAAGTGAGAGGAAGTGAACCTGCTCATCTGCTTCTGCATAAGCTCTCCACCACTGTCTAGCCTGACCTCTAGCTGGAAAGTAGTGAAGTCCACACACTGGGACTCTACAAGCCCCAAGTTACGCAATATCTCCTAGAAATGGTCTAGGAACTCCTGAGCGTCAGCTGTTGGATCACATTCCATCAACTATGTTGGCTATTCGGTATGCACATGAATAAAGCAGTACTAAATTTTGTGACAAAACGCCTTGGTTCAAAAGGCATAGAATAATCTGTGATTTCATCTAAAACTATTCTACCTTTTACGATAAAACTGCCTTTGGTAGATTTACTAAAGCTTCTTCACAGGAAACAGTATATATAAAAAGGAATAATAACTACATTATTAACAAGAATAAATAAGCCAAAAAAGAGGACAGAGTACACAAGGGAGGTTAGCAGGCAATGGATGGAAAGGGGGGAGTTGTGGGGCGTTGCAAAATCATTGGATAACTTAGGTAACGTTTACATCACCTCACTCCGGGAATATTTTCATCCCTGAGGTTTATAGTCCCCTTGACGAATTCAATCAATCCTAAACTCCCACTAAAAAGCCCATCACAATTTGGAATCACTGAGATTAAATCAGATGTGCCATGTTTTGCAATTATTTCTCAAATTAGAAGTACCAATTTCCTTGATCCTTGATAAATCACTTCAAAAACACTTGGAACAAACCTATCAAATGGAACTACTCTACAACTATTCCTACAGAAAATTGGCAATAACCAACTGAACGACTGATAATGGCTTACATATATGCTAGACCAATTCATTATCAGTTCATGCAGACATAAAATTTGTAGATTATGATTCCAAATAGCAGGAATAACCGCTGCACAGTGGAACAGTAACATTTTCATCATAGCGCAATTTTCGATTATTGGAAGTGTAACATTTTCATCTTAACGTAATTTTCGATTATTGGAACAGTAACATTTTCATCTTAACGTAATTCTCGATTATCTAAGGCGCTTAGCCTATTAGATTTCAGAAAGGAAAAAAAAAGCTAGAGAAGCTAAAAGATGAATAAGCAGACGTATTTAAATAAACTACATAAAATTTGCAGAAACAGTAATTTGATTAGTTTCCTTTTAAAAGAACTGTTGACTTAAAGCTTAAGGAAACAGTTGGGACACACAATCATCGAGAGCAAGAGAAGTAGAAAATTGTACTAACGTAAGTATTCAACTGTCTGACGAAGTTGGAGAAGTTATTGTGCTTGAAATACTTGGGCAAAATATCTCTAGCGAACTCCGGCACGTTCCAAACAACAAAGCTATTGTTACTCCTACTCCACGATATCACAAAATCCGTCGATGGATCATCCACTATATCATACGTCTTGCGCAGGAAAGGCGGTGGCGGCGACTTCCCTCCCATCGCCGCAACAGCAGCCTCGTGAACTCCGTCCATTTTCCACTTCACAATAGCACTGCTTGTTCAGTACACCCAGCAACGCACAAAAACACACAACAGAGAAAATAAATATGCGGAAAATGGAAGTGTTGAGATCTGGATAGAAGTACAGAAGAAGAGAGCAAATGGTGTTGTAGGGTAACTAAAAGGAGAAAGAAGAAAGGAGTGGGGACTGAGTGACTGACACCGAGTGGTAGAAATAGCCAAAAGAGAGCATGCGAGAAGGTTCTTGGAGCGGTTGATTTGCGCCAACGAGGCATCTTCTTTACTTCTTTTTATTCTTTGTCCCTAGAGTTTATCGAAATTATTTTCAAGGTACTTATTCGTTGCGAGTATTCATATAGTCATCCAAATATTTGCATATTTGTATTTCGTGTACCCATGAAGTCACCAAAACCTCACTTGAATCCCTGATTAATGACTTAGTTGTTTTTCTTAATTCCTCTCCATGAGCTTCTACCTTTTTTTTTTGCTCCATTTGGTGACTCAAACTCACAATCTTAAGATTCATTCGATGAGAAATATTTATCATCCAAGCAACTTCCTCTTATCAATAATTTAGTTGCACAAGCTGGCTGGGAAACAAGAAAGAGAAAGTTATACACTTCAACCATAAGGAAAATAAGGGATTGTTTGGTACATCGGATAAGGAAAATAATCTCGGGATAAAGTTTAGAATTAACTTTTTTCCTTGGTATGAGGTATTACTTAATTAATTCCAGGCCTATTTATCCAACCACTTGTACCGAAAAGGTGAAATTACAATCATAAAAGAATTAAAGCTGCCCGGCGGGTACAAGGAGATTCCATATCATTAAAAAACAAAAAGAAGCACTAGGACAAAATATGCCAAAGTGGGTGGCAGAAATACACCCTGCTAAAAAAGAAAAAAAATCTGGTCACAAACAAATCCCCGAAATCCATCTATTACTTAAACAATTTTTGACAAGCTCTATTACTTAAAAAATTTCTTTAAATGGACGGTTAATACTTAATAGGCATATGAAAATCAACAACTTGGGTTGGTCGTTTGGTGGATGAAAGTAGGCGGAGGAATAGATGCACAAATTGTGCTCAAGTTAAAGGAAGTGAGCCTGCTGGCCAGCTTCTGCATAAGCTCTCCACCATTATCTAGCCTGACCCCCAGCTGGAAAGTAATGACATCCACTCGCTTGGCCTCTGGAAGGCCTGAGTTATGTAATATCTCCCAGCAATGGTCTAGGAACTCCTGAGCATCAGCTGTTGGAGCACACTCCATCAACTATGGTGGCGATTCAGTATGCACATGAATAAAGTAGAACTAAATTTTGTGACAAAATGCCTTTAGTTCAAAGGCATTGAATTTCCTGTCATTTGATCTAAAACTATTCTACTGGTTACGTCAAAACAACCTTTGTTACATTTACTAAAGCTACTTCACAGGAACAGTAGATATAAAAAGGAACAATAACTATTAGATTAACAAAAAATAAATAAGAATATCCTAAGCTTCCCAAGACCATCAGAATTATTGATATTAAATTAGATGTGCCATCTTTGCAATTATTCTCAAATAATAGTATTACTTTCCTTTATCTTTGATAAATCATTTCCAGAAACACTTAATAAACCTATCAAACGGAACTATCCTACAACTATTCCTGGAGAAAAATGTCAATAACCAAATAACCAACGGAATGACTGATAATGATCCCTAATTTTCTATTTACATATACGCTAGACCAACTCATTATCAGTTCATGGCTTCATGCAGACTTAAAAATTGCAGATTATGATTCCATATTGCAGAAATGACCGCTGCACGGTGGAACATACCAATTTTCATCTTAACGTAATTTTCGATTCATCCTTTTTCCTTTTGATAATCGTGTTGAGACTAAATCCACCGGATCCCTCCCACAGGTTACTCCGTCCACCAGAGCTAGGACAGATGGGAAGAATAGCATAGAGTTTTTTGTCTTAATTTTCGATTATCTATGAAGCTTAGCCAAATAAATTTCAGAAAAAACGAGGAGAGAAGCTAAAAGACTAAAAAAGAGACGCATTTAAATCGACTACATATTTGCAGAACAGAAATTTGATGAGTTTCCTTATTAAAAAAGCCGTAACTTAGGGTTCAAGAAACAGCCAAGACACAATAATCAGAAGCAAAAGAAGTAGAAAAAAAGGTACTAACATAAGTATTCAACTGTCTGACGAAACTGGAGAAGTTATTATGCTTGAAATACTTAGGCAAAATATCTCTAGCAAACTCCGGCACGTTCCAAACAACAAAGCTATTGTTACTCTTACTCCACGACACCACAGAATCCGTCGATGGATCATCCACCATATCATACGTCTTACTCAGAAACGGCGGCGGCGAATTCCCTCCCGCCGCCGCCGCCGCCCCCGCTGCAGCTTCATGAACTCCGTCCATTTTCCACTTCACAATAACACCACTTCTCCAACAAACTCAGCGATTCACAAAAGGTCTATAGAAACAGAGAGAAAAATTGTTAGTATGCGGAAAATGGAAGTATTGAGATCCGGATGGAGAAGTGTCGCTGTAAAAGAGAAAGGAGAGTGGGGACTGCAAGTGTGAAGTGACTGGCACCAAGCGGTGGAAATAGCCAACCAGAGCACGCGAGAAGGGTCTTCAAGCGGTTGATTTGCGCCAACGAGGCATCTCTTTTACTTCTATTTTATTGTTTGTCCCTCGAGTGTGTGGATATTGCTTCAACGAGCCTACTTGTTAGCGAGTATTTGTGTAGGCAGCGAAAATTTTGTATTTTAGCTCACTTGGATCCCTAATTAAAATAGGATTAAGATTTTTAATGAAGTCGAGAATATTACTATTAAGAAGTATTTTTACGTAGGTGATTTTTAACGTCGTTTTATTCACAATCACTATCTACCATCACAATCATTATTACTATTATCGACATTCATTACCATCAACAATCACTATCCATTATCATCACTAACCATCTTTGTCGTCATCATCACTGGTTGTCGTTACCAATTACTAATGTCAGCCATTACCATATTTATCATCTTTCTCGTTATTATTGTATTCACTGCCTCACCGTCATTGTCACCATCGTCGCCGCCACTATCAACCACTTCCCCAACTGCACTCAATCTCTACCACCAATCATCTTCACCATCACATTATTAATCATAGCGACACCGCCAACTACTAACATCAATTAATTTCATCATCACATTCACCGCTACTGATAATCTCATTGTCCAACCAATCATAATAACATGAATCTTCATTACCATCACAACTAGCACTATCGCCAACTCAGCATCAAGATTCACTATTAAAATTATCAAATAAGCAAATTTTTTCATATCATCACTACCAATTATCACTGTCAAGTCACTACAACACAAACCATCTTCATCGTTATTATTATTATCAGTCACTAACACTAACTATTACCACCACCAATAAGGAACATAAATGTTTCATTTTTAAAATCAAATGATATTATTCTTTTATAAAATTTATATAAGTATTTTTTATTATTCATATTTTCTTAACTTTAGGGGTCAAATTAGTGCAAATATCAAACCTTTTCAGTGGATAGACTTCTTTATTACAACTCTTATCAACAACCGGCGTAGTTTCTATAGGAGTGTAACGCTGTACATCTAAATTTTAAAAATTACAGTAAAGTCCTTTTTCTTTTTCATTTTGTTCACATTCGTCTCGCCATAGTACATTATCCATTGATTGGCGCCAACGCCATTGTAGTAGCAGTAACGAAGAACTACTAGATCTCTATAGAGAGAGACGATGTTGATCGGAGTAGGAGGAGCAGCAGTAGCAGATTGTCTATCTCAATGTGGAAGTTCGTTTAGTGGAATTGGGTTGAGGTTGAATTTGAATTCGAATTCTAATTCAACAAGGATAATTAGACCTCGCCGAGCTGTTAATGTTGGATTGTGTGTTGCCAGTTTGATTACTAATTCCGATTCGTTCGAAGTTGGGAGGCTTATTGGTAGCTATGGCTTCATGAACGTCACCAGGTCAGTGAGCGGAGGAGCACTCGAACTGTATTTTTGTGTATAAATAATTGGAAGAGATTTTTTTTTAGCCTCACATTGATCTAGTGGGGCTAAAAAAAATTATGTGTTGGTTAGGAAGTTAGTTATTGATGTACTTATGTTTCTATGAATCATATGGTCTTAAACTAAAATAATGCTGAATGAATCAAAAATGTATTACGCCATATGGAAATTTGAAATTAAAGAGTTGCAAAAACGTTGTAAAAAAGAATTATATAATTAATAAGTTGTTTGGTTTGTAATTTAGAAATTCGCATAACTAATACATGCATAAGTTGTGAGAGAATTTATGAATTATTTTTATGCAAGGTAGAAAGCGGAATGACTAAACCATGCATAAGATAATACATAGAATTTCTCATAACCAATCCATGTATTACTAATATTTGCAACTCTAACCAACTATCAAACAATCCCTCAGTGAGGATTCGTAGAGGTTCAAAATACGAAGAAGTAAACACATGAAGAAGTCGAAGGTGTTCAATATCTACTATATATATAAAAAAAATTAATTTTAACCATGTATAAACAATGTAATTTTCTGCCAAAGAGGGTTCAAATGAACCCCTCGGCTATACCTAGCTCTGCGCCTCTGCCCCTACATTTAATTTTCTTAATTTGGGTTTTTTTTCCCTTCTATTTTTGTAGTTATTCAGGGATTCAATCCGGAATGGGGATGGATTATGCAGTATCAGAAGATATAGGGAGCTTTAAAGTACAAGATGTTGGAGAAGGAAGTGTCAAGATCAGGTGCAAATTCCTTTTTGGGATGATATGTTCACTAGATTGCTGAATTTGGATATTGTAGTTAATAGTGGTTTGTTGTTACCGTTTTTCTTGCTGCTGATATTATCATCCGCAGTTCTTTTGCAGGCTTTATGAAGGAAGGGTAGCCCAAGGTCCACTAAGAGGAACTCGGGTTATTTTTAAAGTGATTTCCATTGCCATTCTTTTCCATTTAGTTATTTTTATAGTCTGACTCGAGTCATAAATTGGAACTCTATCCTGAACTTAATAACTTATGCAATGAGATTTTACTTGCTTCCAAGTGATTATTCAGTGACATGAATGTTCAGGTTATTTTGTCATTACTGCTTTGCTTCTACTTCCTGCAACAGTACTCATGCTACTATACCCGAGTAGGATAACGGATATATAGAAGTGGATGTAACAAACTTGGGAATCTATACCACTGTCGAATGGTTATGGAAACTCTTGTTCCTTGCTTAACCTCGTCTGACCTCCCACTGTTGAGATTCATCTTCTCCCGTGGTTATAGTCTTCTACATATCTTACTCCTTTCTGTCTTTTCTCAAAGAAAAGAATGGGAATCTAAGTTCTAGCTTTCATAGTATTCTCATTAGTCATTGCAATGCTTTTGTTGTCTAAGAATTAACATGTAAGATAGTGGGGCAAATATGTTCTACAGATACATAAAAGACGTTTAATTCAAAGCCTGTATCTTTGATGTTTGCTTCCTCTCTAAGCTTCTTCAGCAGCCACTTTATTGTAAGTGTTCTTGTTCCCTTCCTCCCATAGAACTTCCATATGATCAGAAGTGTTATATGATGCAGGTATATCCTGGACAACAAGTTGGTGGAATTGAGGCTGACATGATGGCTGCGAATGAGCTGAATGCTCATGCTTCCCTTCAAGTAATATAACTATTCTTCGGTTGAATCTATAGCATTTATGGAGTTATTTTCTTGGATCATTGTTGGTCGAATACCTTAAATAAGAAACTTTTCTTTTTAAAATTTTCACAGAGCAGCCCCAAAGATGCCTTTCCACATATTCAAACACTTGTAGGAGGATTCGAGACAAAAACTGGGGAGCAGGTATGTTTATGTTCTTTTGTTAGTCGTAGACAGATCAGATGTGAATTTCTTGCTGTATGTTTCTGATGACATCCTGGAATTTCCGGGCTTTCTCAGTGGCTTGCTTTTAGGGATAATGGAAAATATAGTGCTGCAGATTATGCTAAAATTACAAGCGAAAAAATGGCAAAAGTGATTGCTGGGTGGAACCCGTTTGAGCTGGATCAGACCATTAAAAACAGAAGGTATTTTGTTGTTAGGCTACTTCATGGGGCAATGAGAGGTCTGTCCTATATGCATGACAATGACAGATTACACCAAAGTCTTGGTCCTGCTTCAATTGTCCTAAAGTAGGTTTTCTCCACCACTTCTCTTTGTTTCCATTCATTTGCGGTTCTTCTGTTTTTGGGGGCTACGGTGGAGGGTTGTTCCTTACATTGATACTTCCGTCTGAATCATGATTTTGTTGCAAAATGCCAGTACAGTTGTTGAGAAAGATGCTCCATATCTAGTTCCTCGGCTCCGGGATCTCGCCTTCTCGGTTGACATAAGGTATCCTCATTACATAGCTCGCTCGCCGACAACATTAGTGTCATGAAGCAACAAACAACAGTCAACATATATCTTGATGGGATCCCACTTACTTCGTATTATTTTGGATGATCCAACTATTCTTGTGATTGACCATCTCTGAAGAATATGCTATTTGTCATTTGATACTGCAGTTTACTTTTAAAATGCTGGAAAAGCTGAATATTCTTTTTGTTGACTGTAATGCTGTTTAGCTTGACAACGATTGGTTGATATGTGAAGTATATGCAAAGTAGTTGGTAACTACTACTCTTCCGTATTCTGTTTTAATTTTTGTTATTTGTACCTTTTGAGGTGTTTCTGCCTTTTACTGCTTCCTTAAGGAGTATCTTCAAAGGTCACTAGAGATGAGCAATTCACGTAAAAGCCAGCTTTAGTTTAACTGATTCATTACTTGTTTACTTTATGACAACCATAGGACAACAGTTTCTTCTCAGATAATTGGGCAGTGAAGGTGTTGAAAGTAAAAAAAGGATAGCTATATGACCATGAAGATTGACACTTTATAACCATTTGGCCTTATAGGTATTCTCAACTTGAAGATCGTCCTAATATCTTGTCAGAAGGACTTTGGAGACGGGCATCTGTTGCTGGAGCGTCTAGTCCTTTGGAGAAAAGAGCTTTCGGAATAGCAGATGACATGTACATTCAATGAGTACAATAGCTTTTCGTTGGATTAAAATTTCTGTGTTGCTCATATCACTTCTTTTGTAATTTGCAGATATGAAGCTGGACTTCTTTTTGCTTATTTAGCCTTTGTTCCATTTTGCCAAGCAGGAGTCATGGACAGCATATCATTGCGGGTTTGTGACCCTTACAATTATGTAAATGTTTTATCTTCTGATCTTTTATGGGTTGGGGCTGATTATTATCCTTTGTTATTCTTCTGTCATGCCCTTGCAGAGGCTCCTGGAAAATACTTTTCAACTTGATCTTCAAGCTGTCAGAGAGTAAGAGACCTCACTTTGAATTCTTTGGTTTACTATGTTTTATTGATCGACAAAGTTAAGGCCATAGTTAGGACTTAGGAGCTGTAGAGATGTAGGGGCAACCCCCGAGAGAGATGAAAATGAAGTGCAAAAAGATGTAATTGTCATCTAGTGAATTTTGGAGTAGCCCCTCAATGATAACCTATCTTTAGCAAGGGTTTGAACTCAATCAATTAAAAGACTTGATTGACACTATTTGGCATTTTACATTTCTCACCTTCTTGACTAAACACCCATATATCGTCAGTTCTTATCAGGACTATTCTTATTTTTGACAGGTATTGTTCTGCTGATGATCGCCTGCTAGAAGCAGTCAAGTTTCTTGATCTTGGCGATGGTGCTGGCTGGGAGTTGCTCCAGGTTGACTATCTCAAACATTGAATCCTGTATCTACGATTTCCGTATTATTTTTATAGGCTTCAAAAGACATGAAGCACCGTGACTATGAGGAAGAATGCCTTAAAGTTTGTCTTAGTTTCAAAGCCACTCGTTTGTTCCTATGAAGTTCCTTCATATTAACACTTCAAACTATGCAGGCAATGCTTAATCGTGACTACCGTGGGAGGCCAATTGCGGAAGCTGTAGTAAACCATCGATTCCTGAGTGGTACTTTCGTGTGAGATCACTCCAAATTTGAATTGTACATATATTGTGTGCTGATCCATATGGAGACACCGAGATGAGAACCCACTGCACCAAACTATACCAACCATATATGTTGCAACGTTGTCTCCAATTTTGTAGTTCAAATTTTTATTTTGATTTATTAGTAGCGGTAACAACCTCTCTACCTCTAAGGTAGTTGTAAGGTCTGCTACATTCTATCCTCACCAGACCCCACTTTGTGGGATTATACTGGGTATGTTGTTGTAGTCGAGGTACATGATATGAAGTTCCAATCCAGCCAAGCAAAGGTTGAGTTGGGTATATGAATCATACAGTTCTAGTGAGTCATAAAACTGTTGCAAACTTGCTTGAACCCTGTAAAATGTGGCGCAAGATTTTGCATTATAAATTCAAGCTAAGCTAATTTTTGTACCAAATTGAAACTAAAAAGTTTTAACAATCTGATTGTAAGCATCCAGCTTTCTCAAACATTCGACCTCACTAGTCATTCATTCTCATCAACTTTCTAGCTTATAATTTTTTAAATTTATTTTTTGTTATTTTGACTTAAAACAAATATTTAAAAATACTTTTTTACCTTACACAAACATTAAAAGTGTTTAAAAGCTATTTCGATTTAAAAAAAAAAAAAAAAAAAAATCAATTCAAACAGACTCCTAGTCTGTTAATGCCTTTTCCCATGTAGTCACATTTCTTTTCTTTTTTTTTTGTGTGTGTGGGGTATGTAATTCAAACATGACCACAAATATCAAGATAGGCTCACTAAACCTAATTTCATCAAGTGAAGCCAAGCATAATTAACAAAATAAAAAATGGAGCAAATCGTACACCTAAATTGCCACTTCTCATTCAAGTTCAGTGCAAACAAATTATATTTCGTAACAGCACATCACATCACATGTCTCCAGGGTTGACAGAATGTATGATTGCAACATTGCACTTGAGAGTGTGCTAAAAAATATTTGTGGTAATAGTTCAGTGAAACACTATAACTGCCTCACCACTTTTCAGGGTAGAGGAATAAACACAAGTTTTCTTCAAATAACCAGTAATGTACACCTTCTCTCTCTATGGAGAATTAAAGTTATACAACAAAACTAACTTCAATTAACAGGATTAAGAATTAGGTCAAACCAACTAGCGCAGCAGAAAAATACAAATAACTATTAAGACCCTTGTTTCCTTCGTTTTATTCTTTCTAGCGCGCCAAGAGGGCCATCATTGTCTTTATTCGTGGCAGTAGAGTCGTTCTCTACTTCAGCACCTTCTTCCCTCTTACGGATAAGACCTCCAAACACTGCATCAGGGACATCCTTCTGCGCAATCTCAATTTTCCCATCCTCCTCTTCAGAATCACTTTCCTCGGGTAGCTCAATATCCTCATTGTTTGCTGTGTTTTTCTGTCCATTCGACTCAACTACTCCTGCACTTACAAATCCAACTACCCGACTCTGCTCTTTGCCTTTTGTATCATTTTCAGGGGGCACTAACTGCCTCTCAAGAGCTGCCATCTCATCATCAGCAACACCAGCTTTTTTCAATACATCCTTTGCTTCCTCAAGGGTCTGCATCTGATCATTTTGCATGAGATACTCTGGTAGGATAAAATGTGTCTGCAGGTATAAGAAGCGTGTTAGTATGGTCCATCAACAAAGTTCAAGAAATGCAGAAATGTTTAAAAAGGATATGTATGATCAAGGGAAGGACAAAAAGGTGATGGCAGTATGGTCCATCAACTATTTAAAAGGATATGTGTGAAGGGAAGGACTAAAAACGTTAAGACCAACGGAAGGAAATAGAGAGGAGTTCCCTAAACCATGGTTTTACACCACAGATCTGCCTTAAACCCATACTTATTTCTTACTTAGGGATGAATTAACCGATAGCAGATCATAGGAGAACTCCATGGTGCATGCTATCTGCATTTTGTGTCATTGACAACTAGAAAGGATGTTAACCAAAAACTAGAACTATAGAGAAGGCCATCACTCTAGACAGTGAGGGTTACTTCAAGTAAGACAGAATAGAGTTCCAAAAGAATGAATATCAAATGAGAATGGATAGGTTTGTGGTAACTACTACAACCAACTCAAATATTCTTTTTAATAGGTCCGATAATTCAAATATCAAGGCTCAATTAACCCTCTCACCCCACCCCACCCCCACAAAAAAAATGCAATTATAGATGGAAGTTGAGCATAAAGAACTAAATAGGATAATTCAACTGGAGCACCAAAGAAGTATATTATGTAGTTGAAGATACTTAAGAAAGTGGAAAAAAGTTCCTAGAACAGTCTGAGTCCAACAATGTCACGGAATGTGGCAATGTTACAAGGAGTGGATGTTGGCTCTCAAAGCGTATTATATTCATATGGCTGTTCCACAAATACGAACATTAAAACTAATATGTGATACTGCCAGAAAATAATTAGAAATGATCAAATTAAACTAGGATATAAGCAGGGGATATAAGAGGACAAAATATAAGGTGGCCACCTAAGAATCTAAGATGGTTAGGCCATATTTTACGTAGATCTCCAAATTCACTGATCCAGTAGTGTGACATGTGACAGCTTAAGGTGCTAAAAGAGAAGGAGGTACATAGATCTAAAATCACAAATGAAGTTGTCTCAAAAGACCTAAAATCTCTCATAAATGTGCATTTAGGTTAGGGGAAAAAACAAAGAAAACAAATCACCAGTATAGGTGATACCAACTAGTTGGGTATGGGGCTTGGTAATTGTTAGTAAACTTGCACTTTTTTGATAAACATTGTTAGTAAACTTGCATTAGATCTATCAATTGCCAGAAGTCCTCTTTGTTTGGTTAAAGACTTCTATATCACTGAGGCCTGAGGGGATATTATAACCGGCTAGTTTGAGATTAAGGTATAGTTGACTCAATTGATTGATACAATATACCAAGTCCGTAATAGTTCATACACCAAGAAGTTAAAATGGTAGTAACTTGGGGTGTGTTTGATATGGAGGAGAATGTTTTCCATGGAAAATATTTTCCTAGAAAATGTTTTCTTGGAAAATAAGTGGGTTTCTTATTTAATTTCTAATGTTTGATAGGTAAGCCAAAAATATTATCTCAAGAGTATTTAGATATTATCTAGTAAAACATTATGGGGGTGGGATGTGGTGGAGAGTGGGGGTGACTGGGGTTGGGATGGTCAAGGGGAGGGGGTGGGAAGTTGGGTGGGTGGGGAAGAGACGATGAACTTGCAATGTCACTTATGCAACTTGTTTTCCCTACTTTGATTAAGGAGTCATTTTCCTCATTTTTTAAGGAACTTGCTTTCCTAGAGAAGATTATTTTGACCAACCAAACATGGGAAAATTGGAAAATATTTTCCTCCATGCCAAACACACCCTTAAGCTACGAACTACATTATGAGCCCTTCCTATTTTCAAGAAATTTTCTGGCATAAAACATAAGTAGCTCAAATACAATAGGTTTCCCAGTATCAAGTCTAAGCAGAAGCCAGGTCGTCATCTTCCAGAGTTAATTATGTGCCATGTTGGATGATACACATTGCAAAGTGATTATTTTATTCTGATTAAGTCGGTACCAGCATTCTGACCAGATTAATCCTTCTTATACAAGTTTCCATCCTAGAATAAGCCATAAAGTACCAAATCAAATTCTCTCCCTCACCTTCTTTTAAGCCGCACGCACTCGTCTTTTTTTGGACAAGTTATGCCACAGGTGTTCTTTGGTCCTAATTCTTCGTGAGAATACTATTGAGCTCCCTACTTTATTCATCCCAAATGACATCACATGTGATTAACTTAAATTGAGCACGTATGTACCTGGCTGTAGCTTGCAGATACGCTCCTCTTTACACGGAGCATCTCACGGAAGGTATCCTCGTTTCCATGCTGCACCTCAAACTCATGCCACTTGTTCCAGAAATCAGGGTCAGATCTAGGGTCTGCGAATTGTGATGAGTGCTTGTATAGTGCACGGGCACGATCAATCTCTCCTAAGCTCTTCTCAAGTTCAGCATACTTTAAGCACATAACTTTCACGTCCTTGTCTGGAAGCCCAGACTCAATTGCTTGTTCATATATCTCCCTTGTTCTTGGAACACCAAATATCTCAGCTGCTCGAGCTATGTAGATCTCGTACATGCTCAATTTCTCATTTGCTGGAACAGCTTTTGTAGCTTGATCATAAACCCTCATAGCCCGCTTCGCAAGACCATAGTCTTCCTCTAATTTAGCATATTGAAGATACAATGGCTTCACAGCATCAGCAGGGGCCTGGTGGGAATGGAGACAATACAACGTGAGTACCCAAATATACTTTGGCAAACAGAATTTATGGAACATGCTTTAAGATGCAACTATGTAGACAAGAGGTAGTTAGACATTAAATAAGAGCCTCTACTAACAACATTAAAAACGATTTCTCCCATAATTTGAAAGTGCAACTATCATCCAAGAGATGGCCAATATAGTATTCTAGACTAAAACAGCAGGTCTATGTGATATCGGCAATTTTTTTTGTTAAGGGTGATATCGACAAAATTACAGGCAACGTAGGTCAAGCTGTGTGTATATTTATTGTGCATCCAAAATAAATATAAGATGCACATAGGCAGACATGAAAAGACATCAAACTAAACCTAGGGAAGAAAGATCAAGATGCAAAGCACAGTGCATAAAACGATTCAATGAGCTGTCTACACTTTTAACGCCCTTATCCAGGTAGAAATACTATCATATAAGAAGTAGAGGATGGTGGACGCCCAAAAGAATAATTTGGAAAGTAACTGAAGAATAGGAAAAACGGTGGCCGAGGGGAGATGGATTACCCGACACTTTTTAAACAGAAACACGACTCCTCCAATCAGTTCTTTTTTTTTTTTTTTTAGACTGGTACTGTTGATTTCTCCCATCAGTTTAAACCTGTTGTAAACTTGTAATTGTAGATCCGCCAATTTTCTTTTTCAATTACAATATTAAGTTACACCAGAGGAAGTGTTACAGTGAATTGATTGATTGAGACTATATGCACCCAAAAAGGGGGATGTTCCTGTCGTGCAATGGGTACACAAGTCCAAGGACTTCTAACGACTATCAGATCAGTACAGGCTGTCAAAAAAGTGGTATGATATTGCTAATGAGAATCACATGTCCACTATCAGAGCAATAGCACCATCTCCACATACTTCTTAAGGGAGATGGAGAAAAACTCATGAGATTTTGAAACGTCAGTCGAGTACCTAACATGCCAATCAAAATAACAAATCATTGAATTCCAAAAATGACCATCGATGAACTTACCTTCTTGGAGAATAAGAAAAATTGATTTTACAGTTCAGAATTATTGTTCTTTTTTAATAATTGTGAACTGTAAAATTGATTATTCTTATGCTCCAAGAAGGCAAGTTCATCTATGGTCATATCATAGCAAACCAGCATTTTAGATTTTGACTGAACAAATAAAATGTACTGCGATATACATACCTCTTCCACGGCATGCTCAAATAACTCTCTAGCTCGTTCCAACTTTGACTTTCCATATCTCTTCACAAATTTGGAAAGATAAGTAACCCATATATCCTTTACATGTGGATATTTAAAAATCTTAACGCCCCTCTCATAAACCTTGAATGCATCCTCAAAGTACTTGTGATCCTAGACAAAGTAATACCAAATATTAGGTCAAATCCAGTTGCACCAGAGAACATAGATATACAATATTCTTTTCTAGAGTTCTTTGCATTTGACCTTCTAATGTATGCAATTTTTTAATCTTCACTTTATCCTCTTGGTTTTTTTTAATCATTTACATCTTGATAGTGAAGCCATCCAATAGATAGTCACTAACTATACAAAAGGCTCCTTCTAAATGGAAAAAATAAGAGTAAAGATTTCCGCGTCATAGAAGTGAGAGTGGAACGAGTTCATTCTACAAGCAGACATTACGATAGCATCGCACAGCATAAGGACATTGCTTCACTAATCCCATTTGTGTATAAGTTACTAGTTGATATTTGTTTATAACTTTCATTTGGAAGAAATTAAAAAGAAATCTTGCCTAGTAAGAGACAAAACAAGAAGTTAGTAGTTCTTTAATAAACTTATCAACTTTGTTCTTTAGCTTCCTAAGTGAGGAGAAGTAACGAATGGGATACTCACCATTCTAATGGTGAAGAAGATCTAGAATAGCTTCTCGTTTGCATAAGATCTATGTTTTCTTTTGAGAATGGTTAACTCTACTGTTATATATCCACGGGAATACTACACCCTAGTGTAGTCCCCCTTCACAAAAGTGTTACTTTACAAAATCCATAGATTTCTAGTTACAGCCAGTCAACAGCATTAAAGACTTTCACTGAGCTATCTACCACTACTTGTTTACACCAAAAATAGTAAAGTCCAAACAGTCTGTCTTAATTTTCTGAATATTGCTCTGTTTTCCTTCAAAACATCTTAGAATTTGCAGAAGCTCTATTTTACCCACACAGCTATGTTCTCAGCCAGTTATTCACAGATGTTTTACAGGAATCCTTCTTGGTGACAAATTATTATCCCAATCAGCCTTCCCTCCTTTTTTCTTTATTTTTTTTGATAAAGTAAGTGGTACTAATAACAGCATATGGCATTTGAGCTTACAAAAAATCTCTGGTTGACTATACAGACTATCTAAGCCAGATCTAGGGAGTTAATAAAGTCCTGAAGTTGTTCTGCATTAACAGCCAACTAAACAAATTGGCAATACACCTAGCCTTCAAAATGCCTAAAGCAGTTGACTCCCCATCAAAACATCTCCCATTCCTCTCTAACCAGATAGTTTTGATGGCTTTGTCAACTCTCCATAGGCTTCAACTCTCATAAGCATCCTTAACTGAGAGCGGTGTGGTCCAATTGAGACCAGAGAGGTTGAAAACATGCTCCATAATTCCGAGCCACCTCACAATGAAGAAGAAGGTGTCTGGTGGTTTCAGCGTCTTTTTTGCACATATAGCGTCTGTTTGGGGGCTGAATTTTCCTTTCTTTAGATTGTCTTGGGTAAGATGCCTCATATAGAGCTGTCCAAGCAAAACAAACAACCTTAGGTGGTAGCGCTTGGTCCTCCAAATGAGTTTCCAGGGCCAGTTATCTATCAAGGGGTTTCTAGAGCACAACTGGTGGTAACCTTCCTTTACTGTGTAGACACCCCCACTATGATGCCCCCATTTGAGCTTGTCAACTGACTGAAGATTGATGCGACACTGTTGTAGTCTGGCAAAAAGATCCAATAACTCATTCACTTCCCAATCATGCATGTTTCTTATGAATGTCAGGTCCCAGTTGTTCCCTTCTTTGTCAGCAGCAATTACAGAGTCAGGATCTTGAGCTATTCTGAACAAGACTGGAAAGTCATCCTGAAGAGTGGTACTTCCAAGCCATTTGTCCTTCCAGAATCTTACCCATTACCCATCTCGAAGTGAGTCTGTTGAACGAAAGTGTCCCACAATTTTCTAATACCCTTCTCCCACTATTGCCCCCTAATTTCTTTTCCTTGTCATTTTTTCCGTCCAACCCCACTTTCAATTTGGGAATTCTATCCCTATTTTTCCCACTGTGTATGTTGTTGTAATCCCTATCTTTCCTCA
The DNA here is from genome assembly GCA_030864215.1 of Capsicum pubescens. Classification (NCBI taxonomy): domain Eukaryota; kingdom Viridiplantae; phylum Streptophyta; class Magnoliopsida; order Solanales; family Solanaceae; genus Capsicum; species Capsicum pubescens. The sequence goes on along the minus strand of CM061540.1, from coordinate 42,715,185 downwards.
CAGAATTAGATCTCCTAAAGTTTTGCAAAATAACTTAATTTAAGGAATGCAAAATGCAAAGAACTCCCCATTCTTTTAAGAGCACTTAAAACAGTAGGATGAAACATAAGTAATGATTAGAATGAAATTCATACCTCCAGAAGTACTGCATAATTTATTATGATCTGTGGTGTAGCAATTCTCAGATCCAAAATTCGCTCATAGACCTCACGAGTTGACTCTAAGCTTCCTAGACTCTCCTCCAAATCCACATACAGTAACCAAAGCCTTAGAGATTTGTGTAGCTTAATTTGCACTGGTTCATTTCCATCAGCAGCAACTGCATGTTAAAATATCAGGAGAGGAACCAAGAGTTAGCCCAAATATCGGATCAGCATCAATTGACTACAAATGAAATTAGATATCTAGATTCCTCAGTCAAGATATACTAAATGTTTTCTTAAAACTTTCCAGCTGCATTTTAAAAGATTTAGATTGCTCATGGAGTTCAAAGAAAATAATCAAAAGCATATGTTAGTTTTATAGACAGAAGGGTATAAAAGTAGAGACAAATTTTACTTTACTAAGTTTCCGGAGAAAATGTCTTTTAGAATCCTCTCGGCTGTCTGGATTATTTATTTGATGCAAGTTTTTTCCTGAGCATTTGTTACTTCTGTAGAATTAATTTGTATTTTTAGTTTGGATGAAGAATTACTTCTTAGGTTGTTTTACTTCAAAAGTAACACGGGATCCACATTCAAAATTTTAGTTCCAGATGAATGGTAACTCCAATGTAGTACTTCTTTGTATTTCATGACTCAATTAGATCTAAGGCTGAACTATCATTTAAGCTTGATAGATTAAATACGTACAAGTGACAAGAATAAAGAAACAATCATGAAAAGATAAGAGCACAGATACAAAAGGAAAGTCAGAATTACCTCTCCGTTTCACCTCAACAGTTGGTTCGGCAGTAGCACGTCTCATCAGTTCCAGAGCACCCTTGAAATTCCTGTGCCGTAGTTCCATCTCAGCCCATTCACACCAAACACTGGCCAGATGATCAACAGTTTTGTAGTTCACCTGCACTGCCTTATCAAAGATGACTCTTGCATTTGCAACATCCTTATGATTTTCATAAAGTTTTGCAAATGCAACCCACAAAGTATGTGGCTTCCCCACAGCCTTAACTGGGTCAATAGTTCTAACTGCCTCAGTGTATGTTAATATTTGCTTTGTCGGATTCCCTTCAAAAAGTTTTACCCTTCTATGCCATTGTTCTACATTATGCGGATTTTGCCTCAAAAGGACACTATTCGCGAGCTCTGGCCTCCTATCCATAAGATGTTCTAGCCTCGCTAATCTCAAGTCAACATCTTTATCATCATTTAACCAAAACAATTTAAGCTTCTTCTCCAATTTTGCCACATTCAACCGATCCTCCTCCTCATTCACATCTTCCCCCGCCCCAACTTCACCATTACTCCCATCATCCTCCACCTCGCTATCACTCATCTCCTCCATTTTCAATGCTAGCATACTCTCCTCAAACTGTGAGTACGCATCAAAGATAACACTAAAATCCCTAACAGTCACCACAGTTGTCATCCCTTCTTCGAAAATATCCCTCGCCTTCTCAACCAACTTCCTCCTAATGTAATAATCAGCCAACGACGTCCAAAGCCTCCCAACCTCATCCGTAAACTTCTTAATCCCTCCTCTAATTATCGCATCCACATTCAACCCCGATATCTCGGTCGCATGTCGTGTTAACAAATCACACAACTCCAACCACAGCCTATGTTTAGTCTTCCCTTTAATCGAATAAAACTTATCATCATTCAACACACCAGCTAACCTCTCCGCCGCCTCCTGCCACAACTCTGAATTCAACAAAAACTCAAGCAAATCCTCAATATGTGAAGGATCATACTTCAAATACCTCCTATAAACCCTAAGCGATGTCTCAATAGGAATTCCCCTTTGACTAACAAAAACCAAATAATGCTCCCAAATCCTATCATGCTGAGTAACAGGCAATGCACATAACGCTCTATCAAAAGTCCTCCGCGTTCTCGTTACTAGCTTCTGCTCAGTTAAACTCACCAAATACATAATCCAAATCCTCGGCATTTTATGCATTGTAACAAGCGCTCTCTCGAAAGTGTTGTTTAAAGTTTGATACTGTGAGTGATTAATCGGAAGGTTTCGAACTAATTCGACACGTTCACGGAGATATGCGTGCCATAATTTATAGCTACCTGGAAGAGCTTTTAGTGCTCGCTCGTATAGCATTGCTCGTTTTTTGAAAGGAGAATCTGCTTTTGCTACTAAATAACGCCACCATAGCTTTAGGTTGAATGGATTTCTGAGGATTTCTTCTTCGTATGGAAGGTCTTCTTGGCTCGGGTAGAGCTCCTTTGGGATTGACATATTGAACGGTGTGATTTTTGAATTCGGATTTTGCTTAGGGTTATGCCTCACCACCGCCGCTACTTCCGCTGCCGGAGAAAAAGTAGCCGGAAAATTTAGGGGTTTTGGCCGGGAAGCAAAACCTACTGAAACCAAAATCGATGAAGATAGAGAGAGCAAAGGCTCCAGTCTTCTTCTTTTTTTCTAAAAAAATAAAATAAGAAAATAAATAAATAAATCTTTTAAGTGTTAATTTAAATTGAACAAAAGAGTAACAAAGTCCAAATACTTGGCCATAACTCCAATATTAAGCGTCTTTCGGTAGAGTGTATGATAATAATATTGAAGAACGTAGTATTATTAATCGAAGTATTAGTAATATTAGTATTAATTATATAAATATTATTTTTTACACAGTATTTTAATTTGATATATTAAAATTAATATATATTTACATAATTTTAATAAAAAGATTTGTGTTTATCAAAATATCATTCTTTTCATTAAACATTTTACAAATATTTCCCTGACAATTAAAAAAAATTACAATTTGCCAATAAATCTACTTTTCGTAAAGGAACCTTGAACTCCAATTCTTCATCTTCATCCTCTAAAACTCTTCTTCTTTTACGAAAAAGATTTAATTAATTCAGTATTTTTCATCTGAATTTTTTTCAATTTGTTTTTAATTTGATGAACAAAATAATAAAGCATAACATTTTGTTGGAAAGAGTGACCATTATCTTCTATATATAAATATAAAAACTGAAGTAAAAACAACATGTGTCATCGCTACAAAAAATAATAATTATCATTAAAATTAATCTTAAAATTAAAATTTTAAAACACACAAAAACTGTCGCACAATAAATGAAAATACAATGGAATTTCTATTTACAATTCAGTAAACTTCTATACCAAAAGTGGTTGTAACTCCCCATATTTATCCTTATCAATTACCACAGGCATTATATCCTACTCCTCTATATATTATTTTATCAATATCCAAAAGTTTAACTCATTCTGTTTTCATCATGAAATGCAAATTATAATAAATTTTGTAGAGTCTGAAATCTTCATACTATGTCCAACATTATTGTATTAATTTTGTGGCATTTTCCACTGAGACCAACAATGCTAGTAATTTTGTTGGGGTATCCCTTTTTCTCATGCCATAAATGATGATTTTGGAAAAATCAAAAATCTATGAAGTTACTATATAAACATATTGATAAAGTCAAATATTTATGAAGTTATTTTATTTATAACATCTCTATGAAAATGTTGCTATGAGAACTCTAGATATATTGTATTCACATTTGTAATTGTATTTTGAGACTTCTAATATTTAATAGTTTATACAATATGCAGGTTGATGAGGCTAGAGAGAAGAAATTTTGATTGGCATACAAGTAGAGTCCTACCTAAAATCTACGATATTTTTTCTTTGTGGATATCAAAATGATTCATTTTTTCTTAACATGTTACCAACAACAAAATACTCACTATATTCCACAAGTAGGGTCTAGGGATAATATAACATGTTACAATTTTCAAGAAAAAAATAGGAGAAATTGGAAAAATTCCACGGTGCATGTTGATAAAGGAGGATTTACCCAAAAATAATTCCTAAATCAAAAAATCCTTCACTATGATTATCTTATATTAGAGAACTAGAAAACAAAATCGCGTTTCGCGCTGTTATAAATTCTTTTCTCTATTTTGTTGATATAAAAGAAATAAAAAAATTTACATCACCAAAAATAAAAAAATATGCACATATAATGTAGATGCTTTATTTAGTCGATATAAAAGAAATAAAAAAATTACAAAAACCAAATATGAAAAGCATGTACATGTAATATAAGTAGCTCATATAAGAAAACATTAAATTACGGCGTATAATAAAGATATACTCTACAATAAAAAACTCAAATAAAATTGCAAAATTAAGAAATAAATCACGGAGTATTTTCTTATAGTTTCATGATTACAAATGTCTCGAATAATACCTTTCTTAATTTTAAGGGTGAATTAAAAGCTATTTTGTTTTATAAAGAAAACTTTATCATTTACTCAATAAGGATCAATGATTCTTTACTCACCAACATGGGTTGTGGTGCAGTGGATGGGGCTGCTTCACCCTTAATCAGAGGTCGAGGGTTCGATTCTGAGTAAGGAGAAAACTCTGTTGGGAGCGCTGTCACCTTAATGGGCCCTGCAACGCGCGATCCGGATTAGTCGGGCTCCAATGCGGGCACCAGACATCGGATGGAAAAAAAAAATAAAATTCACTCAATAAGGACCAATAATTCTTTCTTTTTCCCCATCAAATAGTTGTTAATAATTCAAATTATTATTTATATTAGAAGTTGGAATAATTTGTTAAAGTGATTGCAGTTAAACTTTTCTATAAAATCAAGAGGCAGCTTGTAGTTGTTACTTTGTTCATTTTTTCATTAAGAGGAGAAACATGAGCTAGTAAAGTCCACAAATATCCCGTGATTAAAATTGAAGGCCAAGAGCAGCCGCTATTCAGCAACACATTTGATTGAATTGATAAAACGTATACACTCTTCAGAATTTTGTTGTAGCTTTACTTCATATTTTAGCCATCAAATATTGAAAACACTATAAGCAAACAAACGTACCATGACACCGTAATAATTGTGCTGCCTACCAGAAGACATCAAAACTCTTGCTAAAAATGATAAATAGAATACCGTTTTGCTGAATAACACATGACTTTTCAAAAATAATGCCTACCGAAAGACGTCAAAACTCTTGCCAAAAATGATAAATAGAATACAACTTTGCTGAATAACACATGACTTTTCAAAAATAATATATATATCGCTAATTTGTGGCATTAAAATAATTAGCAAATAAGGAACCGAAAAATGAATAACTTATTTTTTCCTAATAAAAATTAATGAATACACTTCTCTTGGTACATAAAAGCAATGAATATACAAGTTGAGCTCAAATGCCAATTTTGTATAAAAAGATGAATACACTGTGTAATCCAAATAGTATAGAAACATAAAAAGTTCACGAAAGAATTTTTTGATACATATATAGCAACATCCTTATCTCTTTTCTTCACAAAAGTTATGATAAACAACAAAATGAAAGCCCTTACAATATGTAAAAATTGTGTTAGAGAAGAAGTCATGATTTATTTGAAGAGAAAAAGTTTACCCTTTATATATATTTTTTGTATGGTCGGTACATTTTCTTGGCCCTTATTTGTTGTAATTAATGTGTTCTTTAAGGGCCATTAGTAAGGACATCAATTGCATCATAAATCAGTGCATGATTTCATATCTACTAAAGAATGACTTTTGAGTTTTCTTTAAACACATAAATATTTAAAATGAGGAAAAAAATCAATTAATGTCCAAAAAAATCACAAAAAAAGATAAATGACATTGGAGGTCTCTAGAGAAAATTGAAGGAAAGGTGTCTTTTAAGTCTTGAATGAAGGATTTGTGACATTGACCAATTTAAAGGGTCAAGCATAATTAAAAAACTTGATTAGGTTAATTGTGGACTTGATTAATATTTTCTAATTTTTTTAATCTTTTCAAAAATACAAATTAACTCACACCCACAAAACTTTCCTCCCTCTGCAAATCAATCTCTCTCTTTTCTCTCTTTCTCTCGATAGTTTCTCTCTCTAACTTTTTCCAACCAACAACTTTTCAAATTTCTCCCTTCAATCTTGTACAACTTCAACCTCTGACAACAAATAGTTTTGAGTTCTTGCCGGTTCCTTTTTGGACTTTCAACCGTCAGTCGACGTGACAACATTCTCCGGCGACAACAACTTCAAGTTCTTCATCGTTTCTTTTCGATTTTCACAAGTAAAAAATTAGGGTTTTTAAGTTATGACGAAAATGAGGAACTTGATTTGTTGGTGTTTGCTATTTTTTTATGTTTTTTGTTATTTTTTTTAATGTTTGTTATTTTTTAGTTGAATTTTTCATCTGGATGTATCTGCTACTGTTGTTTTTTAATAATGGATAAAACATGTAACGTGAATCCAACAGATGAGTATTTGTTGCAACATATATGACTAATATGTTGCACAGATTAGTAATCTGTTGCAACATATTTGACTAATATGTTGCGCAGATTAGTAATCTGTTGCAATATATATGACTAATCTGTTGACCAGATTAGTAATATGTTGCAACATATATGACTAATCCGTTGCAACACATACGACTAATTTGTTGCAACAAATGAGTAATTTATTGCAACATATATGACTAATCTATTGCAACATATATGACTAATTTGCTGCAACAAATGAGTAATCTGTTGCAACATATATGACTAATTTGTTGCAACAAATGAGTAATCTGTTGCAACATATATGACTAATCTGTTGCAACAGATTACTCATCTGTTGAATTCGTTTTATAGTGTTGTAATATGAATCTAACATATGGGTCATCTGTTGCAACAGATTACTCACTTGTTGTAATAGATGACTCATATATTGGATTTATGTTGCAGGTTCTAGCCATTGTAGCAGTAGCAGATACACCAAATAAGAAATTCAACAAAAAATATAATTTTACTTACAAAATAAGCTATGAAGTAATGTCCAAGTGATATACGAACAAAATTTGACCTAAATTTTTTTTAAAAAAATTCAACAGGGGCACAACGAATAAGTAAAACACATGAAAAATTTCATGAAACAGGTAAACAAGACAAAAAATAATATATCATACATCAAATGTAAAAGGATAAAGGGGACAAACATTTGAGTTCTCTTTAAAAACGTTTAAGTTCCCTAATATTTTAATTGTTTTCTAATAGTTGACCCATCTGTTACAACAGATTTTCTATCTGTTTGATAATTTCCAACAGATGAATCATCTGATGCAACATGCTAGTCATCTGTTGATTTAAATTAAGCAATTATTAGTAATGACTAAATTGATTTAACTAAAATTAAAGACGTCTCTACGACAATGGGACAAACATTTGTGTTCTCCTAAAGATATTTGAGTTCCCTAGTATTTTAATTATTTTTCAACAGATTATCTATTTGTTGCAACAAGTTAGTCATCTATTGCAACAGATGTTTATAATAGGTTAGTCATTTGTTTATTCAAATTAAGCAATTATTAATAATAACTAAATTAATTTAATTAAAATTGAAGGCAAGTCTTTAATACAAGACCTTAGACAAGGGGACACATATTTGAGTTCTCGTAAAAACATTTGACCTTTAGTATTTTAAATTGCTTTTCAACACATAGAACTCAGAACCAAAATAGGCCACCTATTTAAAAAGTTACCAAAATATGTTAAACGTAATAATTTATTACGTTTTCTACTTTTTTCTTAACGGTCAACTAACAGAGTTGACTTTTACAAAAATGTAAGAATTTCTTACGTTTTACATTTTTTTTGTAAAATGTAAGAAATTCTTACGTTTTAAAAAAAAATACAAAACATAATAATTTCTTACGTTTTACACGATAACCGAAGAAAAAAATACAATGAATTGTCAAATCAATTAAAAGGGTACTAAAAAAAAGAGTTGTTTAACGTAACAAAAAGTTACGTTCTTAACTTTTTTACAGCGGTGATCCCCCACCCACAATTTCTTTTTCCACAAATGTCCCATCAATTCTACTTTTTTCTCTTTTTACATATAATAATTATGAATTTTTTTATTAGTTAAATTTATTTATATTTTATATCTAGTTCAAATAATTTATTTTTTCTAAGAGAAAATACATAATTACACCACTGATATTGTCCGAGATTTTCAAAAAGACACTTAAACTTTCAATACCACCTATTACCCCACGATTCTTATTTAATCCCTTGTAAATACATCATTTTGACCATATTCTGCAGCAACCCTTAGGCGCGTGGTTTGCACTCTCTTTTTAAATAATAATTTAATTATTAAAAGGTTAAAAAGGTTGGGTTTAACCCAATAACCCGACCCGATTGTAATAAAATATCTGAATCATTTGAAACGATTCATTTCCCATTTCTCTCTCTCTCTTCTTCAATTTTTCTCTCCTATCTGACGCGACTTAGACTCTAAGCTCACACTCGAAGGAGATCGAAGGTGTTTGGGAGAAAAATTTATTGGGGGGAAAACGTATTAACCTAGGAGTGAGGATTTTACAGGTTAGGGTTTTGTGTATTGTAGTTTTAATCTCTCTAATCATAGATTTTTCGAAGTTGTATTTTTTTTGGAAAAAATATTTTTTAGCTCATAATTTAGTGAAATTGATGCAACCATGAACATATTGACTTATGCATGTACAACGTTTATGTTTAATTTTATCGATTTGATGAATTCTTCGAAGTTGTATTTTTTTGGAGGAAAAACATAATTTACTGAAATTGATGCAAATATGAACATATTGACTTATGTGTTTGTTGGATGTTAGTCGATTTTTTGCATTTGTTGTTGTTACTGTTACGGTGTTGTAGTAACATGTACAACTTAGAATTCTTTTTGGGTGTGTGTCAAGTGGGGGTGGGGTGGGGTGGGGTATTTTTTTTCTTTGTTTACTGATTTCAATGTGTTTGTGTGATTGAATTGTTGCTTTTTCAGGTATCTTTCGATGACTTTTGTGCTTATAACTTTAAGATGGTATCATGGGGTGAAATAGAATTTGGTCCCCCACCTGAATATATTGGTGGGTCTGTGACTGAGTTTTTCGATAAAAATATTGATATGATGTCCTACTTTGAGTTAAGAGACTACATTAAATATCTAGGATATTCAACTCAATGTGATTTCTTTGTTAAATGGAATGGTTATTTGGTAGAAATTAAGTGTGATAAGGTTATTTTTGACATTGTCAACATGTTAAAAAATGGGGATGAACTTGAGGTGTATGTTTCACATGGGGTGACTGAACCTGATCAGGCCCCACTTCAATTGGAGTATTTCCCCAATAGAACTGACAATGGGGTAGGTGGGGAACATTTGAACCCTATTAATGAAGGTGATGCTTCTAGCCCTAATTTTCAGCCTTCTACTCCTAAATTCCCTTCCAACCCTCCTGATAAGCCTCCTCCTTCTAATATACCTTCCAAGTCTTTGACCCTACAGTAGATGAGGATCCAAGTGATGATGATTTAGAGGATGATTCAGATTCAAAAAGGGAGTACTAGTCTGGAAAGTGATGTTGACAGTGATGTCCATCAAGAATATATTGATATAAGGGCTAGTAAAAGAAATTTCAATAGGTCACAAAGAAGAAGTATAGGTACAATAGCTGAACAGGTTAATGTTGGTGAAAAGGGTCCAGATATAGGGTATGATGAGACAAATATTGGCACTAGGGATAGCCTAGTTGGTAAACTAAGAGGTGATGAACCTTACTACCCTAGTGATGAAGCTCCTAGCTTTGAATTAGATGATAAAGTAGGTTGGGGAGATGGTGAAGATGGTGATGAAGTAGTGCAACAACCTGTGAGAAGAAAGAACAAAAAAAATAGAGTTGTTATTTATGAAACTTGTGAAAAAATCATTTGGGAATTAGGGTTGGTTTTTCCAAGTGTAAAGGGGTTTAGGCTGGCAGTAACCAGATATACAATTCAAGAAAAGATTCAAATTGAAAAGTATGTGAACGAGCCTTCTAGAGTTAGAGTGAGGTGTTGCAAAGACACTTGCCCTTGGTTGTTGTGTGCAAGCAAAGATAAGAGTAGTGGAGATTTTATTGTTAAAAGATACAACCCTATTCATGTTTGTTTGAGATCAACTTTTAACTATCTTTGCAACTCAATGTTTCTGGTAAGTAAGTATAAAGACAGAATTACTCAACAACCAAACATTAGAGTTGTCCAATTACAGAAGATTATTAGAAAGGAGTTGGATATCCATGTTGGTGAAACAACTGTGAGAAGAGCTAGGTATAAAGTGCTACAAGAGATTATGGGTGATCACATTGTGGAATATGGTAGGATTTTTTATTACAGGGATGAGATTTTGAGGACTAATCCAGGTAGCACTTGTGTTGTCAAAGTTGGAGATGCTGATGAGACTGGACAATTGATCTTTCAAGGTTTTATGTGTGCTTTCATGCTTTAAAGAAAGAATTCTTTGAAGGTGCTAGAAGGTTGATTGGTTTGGATGGTTGTCTCCTCAAAGGTGTGTGCAAAGGTCAAATGTTGGTGGTTGTTTGTAGAGATGGAAACAACCAAATGTTGCCTATTGCCTGGGTAGTTGTTGAGGTTGAGAATCAATTTACATGGGGTTGGTTTGTTGAACTGCTGAAGAATGACCTTGAGCTTGGAGAAGGTCATCAATTGAGCATCATATCTGATATGCAAAAGGTATGACTCTATTCTTAACAACTGTTTGCTTTTTTTTCTCTTTCTTTAAAAATTGTTGGTAGATTAATATACTTATTTTGTTTTGTTAGGGACTGAAAATAGCTGTAAAAGAGTTGTTTCCACTGGTTAAACACAGAAAATATGCAAGACATGTTCTTGCTAATTGGTGTAAACTCTGGAAAGGTATAGAAAGGAGAAGAGTATTTTGGAAGATTGCAAAATCCATATTTGAAGTAGAATTGAAGGAGATATAGAAGCAATGAAGATGTTGGGGAGGGATTATTTGGATGATCTTTTGTGGTATAATTTGGAGACATGGTCAAAAAGATACTTTGAAGAGCATTGCAAATGTGATGTTGTAGACAATAATATGGCAGAGAGTTTTAATGTATGGGTATTTCCAGCAAGGTTCAAAACAATCATCACAATGCTTGAGGAGATTAGGGTGAAAATGATGAAAGGAATTGGTCAGTTGAGACAGTTTTTAAATACTTGGATCATTGATATTTCTCCCATGGCTTTGAAGATTTTACAAGAAAATATTGACAAGTCAATGCAGTGCAATTTGTCTTGGAATGGGGAAAGGGGTTTTGAGATTGTTGACAGGGGTTGTACTCATACTGTTGACATTGTTAGTAGAAGCTGCAGTTGCAGAGCTTGGCAGCTTAGGGTCATTCCTTGTCCTCATGGTGTTGCTTCCCTTCACCACAAGGAATATGAGCCCATTAATTTTGTGGACACCTGCTATCACAAGGATACCTACCTCAACACATATGCTCATTTTATTTAACCAATAAATAACATGAAAATGTGGCCAACATCAAATAATCCTACCGTGAAGCCACCAAAGATCAGGAAGCTGCCTGGAAGACTACATAAAATTAGAAGAAAGGGGGATGATGAAAGTAGAAAAAATAGAAAACTTAGCAAATGTGGTACTGTAATTACTTGTAGCAAATGTGATACTCAGGGACATAATAAAAGATCATGTCCTACAAGAGATCAACCTGGTACAAGTCAATCAGCTGGAACATCTTCTCAGGCACAGGTATTTGTATAATCATTATCTAATATACATTCTGTTAAGTACAAGGACAAGGACTAATCTCTTAAAGCATAGGCTGGAGCTTCTACCGGTAGAGGAAGAGGGAGAGAAAGGGGCAGTGGTCCAAGTCATTCACCTGGAACATCTTACCAGCAAGAGGTATATTTATTTATTTGTTACTATCAATTTTTTTTAAGTATGTGTACTAATATCTCAATAATCAGACCACCACAAACATTGCAAGTGCTACTAAAGAAAGAGGTAGAGGAAAAACAGTGTTTCAGGTGGTTCAAGTGTTCCAAATATCTCAAGTGGTTGAGGAAGAAGAATGACTCAAGAGAGCCAAACCAGTTCTGTCAGTGGAAGGGGCAAAGGAAGGGGTGTGCCTCCTCAAAGGCAAAATCATGAGGACAATAGTGAAGAACATACAAGACCTTTTAAAAGGTCAAGGATGGTGGGGATTGGAATATACCAAGATGAAGATGGATTTACCACTCTTAATGTAAGTACTTTATAGAATTTTTATTTGTGCAGCGTGGAATTTCTGAAGATTGCCTTATAATTTCTGTAATTTGTTTGTGCAGGCTGGAAGAAGAGTCATTAGCACTAGTGCAAAGGGCACAAAGAGGTCTGAAGTTGTGACTGGTGATATTGGCTACACACCAAGACAAGGATTCAAATGAAAAGAGAAGTCGGTCATTACAAATAGCAAACTTGAAAAAATGAGGACTGAAAAGGTTATTCAAACGAGGTCTGCAGCTACTGCCAAAAGTCAAGGCAAAAACATATCAACTAGGAAGACTTATGTGCCATGGAAGTAGATCTTGCTGATATGATGTGTATATTTTGGTGGAGATTGTTGATATTGTCACAAACAATTACTTTTAGTATGTTTTGTTGATGGTGATAGGCTTTTGTTCTTGTTTTGTAGCAATCAAACAATGTTTTGGGCAGTTTCTTTTGTTAGGTACCTTTAGGTATTAAGGTATGTTTTGTTACCAAACAAAATAAGTTTTGTTGTTCAAATTGAAACAAGAGTATGAATGTGTTAAATGAAGTCCTCATTTTCTCTCATTATGGTTGCTTTGTTAGTCTATTCACTGCACTTTACGTTTTGAATGCTCACAAATGTTGTCAATATCACAATATATTGATACAAATAGATTGCAAAGGTATTACACAATTTATTGATATAAAATAAATTGCATCTTATTAAGCAACTGCTATTCCGACAAGAGAAAAGACGAACACTTAGTGTTACACAACCAATCAAAATTTCATCTTGTTAAGCAATTATTATTCCGACAAGAGAAAAGACGAACACTATTTTGTAGAACAAGAGAATGACTATGACAATTTTAATTGCACACAGCTACATTTATCATCCGTTCTCTTGATAATGCTAGTCCAAAATAGAAAAAACACTACAACAATCATGACGATGAGCTTCCAATTACAACATTTGCTCTTCTTCTCCTTCTTCACCACCCATTTGCCATTACTTTCATAAAATGTCAATGCTTCTTCCAACTGCTTGATTCTCTTCGCCAATCTCAGAATAACTGTCTTCGATCATAAATCAGTCTTTTTGGGGTCCCTCCATCTAAAGAAGTTGCATGATTTCTCCTAAAAGGAGCATAAACAAATCAATTGAACAGAAACAAGAGAAAAATTAAGAAAACATGAATAGGGCATACACGATAGCGTGGACAAGACCAAAATCTTCTAGCTGGGTTGTCCTCTGACCATGACGTTTGCATTGACAGTAAGTCTCCATGTTTGCATCGCATTTTTACACGCAACATGGGCTCGTTCTCGTCATTAAAAATTCGATTCAAGATTGCATTTGACATTGTAAAACTATTTTCAGCAAATACCTAGACACAAAATTTAACATGATTTCAAAAAAATTAAGACGAAATTAAAGCTTTTAGGACTGAATTTCTTTAGAAATTACAACATAAATAGAAATATCTTACCTTTTAAGGTTGATTTTGTTGAGAAAAGATTAGAAAAAAAGGCAAAACTTTTTTTCAAAATAGCCGTTAATGGCAACTGGAAGGAGGTTGTGGTTTTAAAGAGGAGAAGAAGAGAATTCCATTTTTTGGACATTTAATTAACATGTGGCAGAGTTTAATTGGGTAACTGAATCACATTTAATTGTTCACGCGTCTGGCATGCGTGACTACACGCTGAGACAAAAAATAAGTCAAAATGGTGTATTTACAAGGGATTAAATAAGAATCGTGGGGTAATAGGTGATATTGAAAGTTTAAGTGTCTTTTTGAAAATCTCGGACAACATCAATGGTGTAATTATGTATTTTCTCTTTTTCTAATAATTTTTTACGTTTTACATAAAAAATAAAAATAAAAAAAGTATCAATTACCTCATTAACTTAACAATTTTCTTATATTTATTATATAAAAAAAATAATCACTTCTATCTTTAATTATCCGATTTCTCTTTAAAAAAATTATACTTTTGAGTTTTTCTTTACTCCAAAATAGTGAAATGTTGAATTATCGTCGATCAAATATGCTACTATATACAAGAATTATATTTTTTTAGGAGTGTTCCTAAAAAATATATATTTTCTTATATTAATTTAGGAGTGTTCCTAAATTGAATTGTGATTTTTTACTCAATTAATTATAATATGAAACGTATTTGTGCATGTGAGTCTCCTCAATATCCTAATCGAAACACTAATCGAAAACTACGATGAATCACTATCCGAAAAAATTAATTTTATATTTTTAACACACCAAAAAAATATAATTCTTGTATATAGTAGCATATTTGATCGACGATAATTCAACATTTCACTATTTTGGAGTAGAGAAAAACTCAAAAGTACAATTTTTTTAGAGAGAAATCGGATAATTAAGGATAGAAATGATTATTTTTTGATATAGAATAAATATAAGAAGATTGTTAAGTTAATGAGGTAATTGATACTTCTATTTTTTAAATTTTTTATGTAAAAACGTAAAAATTTATTACATAGAGGAAAAAATAAATTATTTGAACTACATGTAAAATATAAATAAATTTAACTAATCAAAAAATTCATAATTATCATATGTAAAAAGAGGAAAAAGTAGAAGTGATGGGACATTTGTGGAAAAAGGAATTGTGGGTGGGGGACCACTGCTATAAAAAAGTTAAGAACGTAACTTTTGGTTATGTTGAACAACTCATTTTTTAGTATCTTTTTAATTGATTTGATAATTCACTGCATTTTTTCCTCGGTCATCGTGTAAAACGTAAGAAATTCTTATGTTTTATATTTTTTTTATAAAACGTAAGAATTTCTTACGTTTTACAAAAAAAAATGTAGAACATAAGAAATTCTTACATTTTTTGTAAAAGTCAACTCCGTTAGTTGACCGTTAAGAAAAATAAAAAACGTAATAAATTATTACGTTTAGCCTATTTTGGTAACTTTTAAAATAGGTGACCTATTTTGGTCACTTTTAAAATTATGTGGCTCATTTTGGTTCTGAGTTCACATATATCTTGTCTATTTAATAATTTCCAATAGATGAGTCATATGTTGCAACAATTTAGTCATTTGTTGCAACGAGATGTCTATATTTGTTAGATAATTTTCAATAGATGAGTTAACTATTGCAACAGGTTAGTCATCTGTTGCAACAAATGTCTATATATGTTTGGCCATTTTCAACAAATGTCTTTAACTGTTTGGTCTTTTCCAATAGATTACTCATCTATTGCAACATGTTAATTGAAATCGTAATTGAACTTATCAATTCATCTTTAATTTTAGTTAAATCAATGTTGTTATTACTAATAATGTCTTAAATTGAATCATTTCAAACAAAATTGGTCAATTAACACTTTACTCAGGATGAATACACTTAGATGATCATGTAATTACTATGAGATTAATTGAAATCGTAATTAAATTATCAATTTATTTTTAATTTTAGTTAAATCAATTTAGTTATTACTAATAATTACTTAATTTAAATTATTTCAAATCAAATTGGTCAATTGATCATTCTACTTAAGACGAAACACTTAGTTGATCATGTAATTACTATAAAATTAATTGAAATTGTAAGTGAACTTACTAATTCATCTTTAATTTTAGTTAAATCAATATAGTTATTTCTAATTATGGCTTGGTTTGAATCATTTCAAATAAAATTGGTCAATTGATCACTATACTCACGACAAACACACTTAGTTGATCGTGTAATTACCATGAGATTAATTAAAACAGTAATTGAACTTATTAATACTAGTTAAATCAATTTAGTTATTACTAATATAATGACTTAATATGAATCAATAGATGACTAAGATATTACAAAAGATGAGTAATCTGTTTAAAATGACCAAACAAATAAAGACATATGTTGCAACAGATTAGTCACCTATTTCAACAGATTAGTAATCTGTTGGAAATAACAAACAGATAAAGTCATATGTTGTAACAGATTGGTCATCTGTTAGAAATGACCAACAGATAAAGACATTTGTTACAACAGATGACTAATCTATTACAACATATGTGTATATCTGTTTGATAATTTTCAACAAATGACTCATCTGTTGCAATAGATTAAATCTGTTGCAATAGGTTATACACTTAAATGATCATGTAATTACTATGAGATTAATTGAAATTGTAATTATTAAATCATTTTGATTATTACTAATAATGGCTTAATTTGAATCATTTCAAATAAAATCAGTCAATTGATCACTCTACTCAGAACGAACACACTAAGATGATCGTGTAATTAATATGATAATAATTGAAATCGTAATTGAACTTATCAATTCATCTTTAATTTTAGTTATATCAATGTAGTTATTACTAATAATATCTTAATTTGAATCATTGCAAATAAAATTGGTCAATTAACACTTTACTCAAGACGAATACACTTAGATGATCATGTAATTACTATGAGATTAATTGAAATCGGAATTAAAATTATCAATTCATCATTTTAGTTAAATTAATTTAATTAATCCTAATAAGTGCTTGATTTTAATTATTTCAAATAAAATTGGTCAATTGATCATTCTACTTAAAACGAAACACTTAGTTGATCATGTAATTACTATAAAATTAATTGAAATTGTAAGTCAACTTACTAATTCATCTTTAATTTTAGTTAAATCAATATAGTTATTTCTAATTATGGTTTGGTTTTAATCATTTCAAATAAAATTTGTCAATTGATCACTCTACGTAGGACGAACACACTTAGTTGATAGTGTAATTACCATGAGATTAATTGAAACTGTAATTGAACTTATTAATTCATGTTTAATTTCAGTTAAATAAATTTAGTTATTACTAATATAATGACTTAATATGAATCAATAGATGACTAACATGTTGCAAAAGATGAGTAATCTGTTGAAAATGACTAAACAGGTAAAAATATCTGTTGAAAATGACCAAACAGATAAAGACATCTGTTGGAAATGACCAAATAAATATAGACATATGTTGCAACAGATGACTAACCTGTTGTAATAAATGACTCATCTATTGAAAATTATCAAACAAATATAGACGTCTGTTGCAACAGATGACTAAGTTGTTGCAACAGATGACTCATCTGTTGAAAATTATCAAACATATAGGATATATGTTGGAAAATAATTTAAAATACTAAAGCTCAGATATTTTTAAGAGAACTCAAACGTTTGTCCCCTTGTCTAAGGTCTTGTCTTTAATTTTAGTTAAATCAATTTAGTTATTACTAATAATTGCTTAATTTGAGTCATTTTAAATAAAATTTATCAATTGATCATTCTACTAAGGACGAATACATTAATAGAAATTGTAAGTGGACTTATCAATTCATCTTTAATTTAGTCAAAATCAATTTATTTATTACTAATAATGACTTAATTTGAATCATTTGAAATAAAATTGGTCGATTAATCACTCTCCTCGAGACGAATACACATAGTTGATCATGTAATTACTATGAGATTAATTGAAATTGTAAGTGAACTTATCAATTCATCTTTAATTTTAGTTATATCAATTTAGTTATTACGAATAATTGCTTAATTTGATTCATTTCAAATAAAATTGGTCAATTGATTACTCTAATCATGACGAATACACTTAGTTGATAATTTAATTACTATGACACTAATTGAAATTGTAAGTTTATCTTTAATTTTAGTTAAGTCAATTTATTTATTACTAATAATATCTTAATTTGAATTATTTCAAATAAAATTGGTCGATTGATCACTTTACTCGGGACGAATACACTTAATTAATCATGTAATTACGATTAGATTAATTAAAATTGTAAGTGAACCCATTAATTCATGTTTAATTTTAGTTAAATCAACATAGTTATTACTAATAATGGCTTAATTTGAATCATTTAAAATAAAATTGGTCAATTAATTATTCTACTAAGGATGAAACACTTAATTGATCATTTAATTACTGAGATTAATTGAAATTGTAATTGAACTTACTAATTCATCTTTAATTTTAGTTAAATCAATGTAGTTATTTCTAATAATGGTTTAATTTGAATTATTTCACATAAAATTTGTCAATTAATCATTCTACTCAGTACAAAACACTTAATTGATCATGTAATTATTATGAAATTAATTGAAATCGTAATTGAACTTACTAATTCATCTTTAGTTTTAATTAAATCAATATAGTTATTTCTAATGATGACTTAGTTTGAATCATTTCAAATAAAACTGGTCAATTGATCACTATACTCAGGACGAACATACTTAATTTATCGTGTAATTACCATGAGATTAATTGAAACTGTAATTGAACTTATTAATTCATATTTTATTTTAGTAATCAATTTAGTTATTACTAATAATGATTTAATGTGAATCAATAGATGACTAACATGTTACAACAGATGAGTAATCTGTTGGAAATGACCAAACAAATAAAATCATCTGTTGAAAATGACCAAACAGATATAGACATTTGTCGCAACTAATGACTCACTTATTGCAACACCTAATTCATCTATTGAAAATTATCAAACAGATATAGACATCTGTTGCAACAGATGACTAAGTTGTTGCAACATATGACTATCTGTTGGAAATTACTAAATAGACAAAATATGTGTTGAAAAACAATTTAAAATACTAAAACTCAAATATTTTTTAGGAGAACTCAAACGTTTCCCTCCTTGTCTAAGGTCTTGTCTTCAATTTTAGTTAAATTAATTTAATTATTATTAATAATTGTTTAATTTGAATCAATAAATGACTAACCTGTTATAAACATTTATTGCAACAGATGACTAACTTGTTGCAACAAATAGATGATCTGTTGGAAAATAATTAAAATAATAGGGAACTCAAACATTTTTAGGAGAACTCAAATGTTTGTCCCATTGTCTTAAAGACTTGTCTTTAATTTTAGCTAAATCAATTTAGTTATTACTAATAATTGCTTAATTTGAATCAACAGATGACTAACATGTTGCAACAGATGATTCATCTGTTGGAAATTATCAAACGGATAGAAAATTTGTTATAATAGATGGGTTATCTATTAGAAAGCAATTAAAATACTAGGGAACTTAAATGTTTTTAGGAGAACTCAAACATTTGTCCCCTCGATCCTTTTGCATTTGATGTATGATACACTATTTTTGTCTTCTTTACCTGTTTCATGAATTTTTTTATGTGTTTCACTTATTCGTTGTGCCCTTGTTGAAATTTTTAGAATTTTTTAGGTCAAATTTTGTTCGTATATCACTTGGACATTACTTCATAGGTGATTTTGTAAGTATAATTATGATTTTTGTTGAATTTTTTATTTGGTATATTTGCTACTGCTACAATGGATAGAACCTGCAACATGAATCCAATATATGAGTCATTTATTGCAACTAGTGAATAATTTGTTGCAACATATGACTAATTTGTTGCAACAGATGACCCATATGTTGGATTCATGTTACAACATTATAATACAGATCCAACAGATGAGTAATCTATTGCAACAGATTAGTCATATATGTTGCAACAGATTACTCATATGTTGCAACAGATTAGTCAATATGTTGCAACAGATTACTCATCTGTGCAACAGATTACTCATCTGTTGGATTCACGTTACATGTTTTATCTATTGTTGAAAAAACAGCAATAGCAGATACACCCAGATGAGAAATTCAACTAAAAATTATAATTTTACTTGCTAAAATCACCTATAAGTAATTCTCAAGTGATATACGAATAAAATTTGACCTAAAAAAATTTGATCAAGTAGCAATAGTAGCGGTAACAACAATGTTCAACAACAAGAAGATGATGATGATGATGAACAAGAAGAGATGATAATGAAGAACAAGATGATGAATAAAGCAACAACAAAAATCACGAAGAGAGAGAAAACTCCAATAAATGAGAAGAAAGAGAAACGTGTCTTTTTTCCCTTCAGTTCTAGTTATATTAGGTTTTACATTGGATCAAAGTGTAAATTAAAAAACTTGTGGGTTATTTTCAAACTTTTCTTACTTTCTTAATCCCTAATAAAGTAATTGTCATATCCACTCAATTATTAAGACTTGTGTCACCCACACTTCATTTTAAAACTCTTTTGTCACCTAGAGCCCAAAGCCCCTTGTAGCTTCTTGTCCTACAATTCATGTTACTAACTTTTTGTTGGTTGCACCTTAATTATTGTGTTGTTTTGTTGTAATTTTGCTCTATTACTATATGATGTTGTACTTATTGTTTTTGTTGTTTTTGTTATTTTTGTTATTTTTGTTCTTGCTTGACTTTGTTAATTCTTGTTCGAAAGTTTTGGACTATGTTTCTTAAGTTGATGGTCTATCAGAAACAACCTTTCTATTTCTATATAGGGTAAGGTTTGTGTATTCTCTACTCTCTTCAAATTTCCTTTGTGAGGTTACGCTGAATATGTTATTATTGTTGTTATTTTTCTAGAGAAAATATTTTTCAAAAATATTGACCAATCAAACACGAAAAAATAAGAAAATATTTTCTGAAAAAATTAAACTTTTTTCTTTCTTAAATAAAAATAATGGCTAATTTTTCATGTTAAAAACGGGATGTATGAATTTTGAATATGTCTAAATATGTATCTCCCCTTTACCCATTAACAATGGCTTCAAATGCATTTATATTTGACTCATAGCTGCAATAGCTTGTGCACATCGAATGCCTTTTAAGCCATAATTTGTAATATTTGTTTCGTATAAATTTATTCTTGCTTTTTTAATATGGTATTTTTAACTTTTGATAATGAAAATGGGGTTTTTATTGAGTGCCCAATGTGTTTGAAGAAATTTTCATCCATCCATGTATTGGAATGACACGAAGTCCTCTAAATTCATAAGTAACAGATACTTCCGCAAATCCCCTAGAAAATATGAACTTAAATGGGAACCTATTCACCACGCCTTATGTTTTTTTTTTAGATTCTCTGGAAACTCATACATCTTATAATGTCTTGCATTTTCTCCAGCAGGATTGCTATACTTAACTCAGTTCTTCGTCCCTACGCGAAGAGTTATAATGTCTTGCGTTTTTACCAACAGGATCACTATACTTCTCAATGGCATCAAAACTCAGTTCTTCGTTCCTACGCGAAGAATTAGACTGGTTGACCCACTGCACCCTTATCTATTCATTCTTTTGCATGAAACTCCTTTCTCGCAGTATGCATCTTGATGTTAACCGGAAATTATGGAATCCAATCAAATTCAAATCTCATTCTTCGCCCTTATCTCTGATGACATTATTCTTACGGCAAGGGGCGGACCCACGTGTTATTTTGGGGTGCTCCGGCACTCACTAAACTCGACGTAGAATAGGTATTATTATATAAGAAACACTGAAAAAATGGTATAAAAAATAAAAAAGCATCCATAGAACTAAAACTTGTTTGAGTGTTCTGGCTTTAGGTGGATCTTTCTTCATGTCCAAGTGCTTGAGATCAATTCCCCTTAGCTATGCTGCATTTTTATATTAAATTTTTTTTGCAACTTTTCAGTTACATTTAATGCACACGCACAAGACCCAAGTAGCATATGAGTTTAGCTTTTTTTGTATTACTTTTTTTTTTACTTCTTAATTTATTAAAGTAAAAGTAGTTTTTGTATTTTTTTAATTCTCAAACAAAAAATTTGAAAACCTTTTGGCCTTCTCCATCAAAAATCTTACTCTTCCAAAACTTAAACACCAAATTTTAATGTTGCATTTAAATAGTTATATATTTATATTATGTCATCATTAGCAAATTATGTTAAAAAAAAAAATTAAAGCCAAAGGCGGAGCCAAAATTTGAAGTCGGTGGGTTCTGAATTTAAAGAAATATAAAAAAAAAATAAAAAAATATGTTGTAATGGGGTTCGAACACACGTCCACGGCTAAAGAGAGGCCCTTAATGTTGGTCCATCACCACTACGCCAAGCGATAATGTTTGTCAATGGGTTCACACTATGTAATCATATACATATATTCAAGCTTTAAGTGTAAATATAGAGTTTACGTAAAAGCTACTGGATTCGTCCGAACCCTCGTAGGATACTATAGCTCCACCCCTGATTAAAGCACCCACAACCTTAAAATCTTGGGTCCGCCACTGCTTACGGCAGCATCACTCATTCGAGTTGTAAGTTTGTTTTGTGCGTGATCGCATTGACTATGTTCTGTTCGTGTCAATCCATCAATCCTCTTAAATCAAGTATTTTTTTCTCAAAATTTGCCTCTCGAAACCGATGTCTTGCGTTTTTACCAACAGGATCTCTATACTTCTCAGTGATCGCTATACTTCTCAATGGCATCAAAACCAACAGGATTGCTATACTTCTCAATGATCGCTATACTTCTCAATGGCATCAAAACTCAGTTCTTCATTCCTACGCGAAGAATTAGATATGTTGATCCACTGCACCCTTATCTATTCATTCTTTTGCATGAAACTCCTTTCTTGCAGTATGCATCTTGATGTTAACTGAAAATTATGAAATCCAATCAAATTCAAATCTTATTCTTCGCCCTTATCGTTGATGACATTATTCTTACTGTAGGATCACTCATTCGAGTTGTAAGTTTGTTTTGTGTGTGATCGCATTGACTATGTTCTGTTCGGGTCAATCCATCAATCCTCTTAAATCAAAGTATTTTTTTCTCAAAATTTGTCTCTCGAAGCCGATAGAAAGTTGTTGAGGTAAGTTCCGACAGAGCTACTGTAACACCCCGTATTCAAGTACGTGTATTGGTCTTATTTATATGGAATTAATTTTTTATTTTATTTATACCGGAATTTGTCCATCGATGGTTCCATGCGAAGGCTATTGAATAAGCTTTCCAACGATATAAAGATTTCCAAAAACGGATAGGTTCTGGATATAATCGAGCACGTTCGAAACTGTAAAACGGTGACCGGGATATTTGGGAATAGTAAATGTGCAGGAAAATTTCCTGCACACAAACTACTGAGGCCAGCCGAATTTTTGGGTCAACTTCGAACGATCATAACTCCCTTAATACAATGAACTGGGAGATCTGCGACCTATGAAAAGAAAGATCTTTGAGTCTTCTTTCCAATGAAATTAGTTTCATCCAAATCCAACATCTGAATAAGGAGTTATACCCGTTTTACTTCAGCCTATCAAAATAGATTTTTAGGGTCAACTTTAAACGAGCATAACTCCTTGTACAGGACTAACTGAATGGCCTACTTTATATTAAATGAAAGACCTTTGAATTATCTTTCCAACGATACCAATTTCATCCAAATCCGATATCGGAGCAAAGAGTTATGGTCGATCTACTTTAGCTTATCAAAACAGTCCACCAAAGAACAGATTTGACATTATTTAAATTTTAAAGGCATTTTGGTCATTTTCTATTATATTATGGACAGTAATATGTGTATATATACATGTATATGAGTTCAAAAGCTCATTTTCATCATCAATCATTGAGAAAGAACAAACCCTAGCCAAATTTGACCTTTAAATTACTTTTGATTCAACCGTAGAAATTCCAAAGTAATCCGATAACTGCGTTTGTCATCTCGAGAGCTTCAAACGACACCCATTATTTGTGCAAACAGGATTGCATAATCAAGAGGTGAATTCTAAGGTATCAATATTGTTTGCCTTTGTTCTTTTCCATATGTATATGTGTGATAGAGGATTATATGTATTGGTTGTTATTGAAAGGTGATGGAAATAGGGTTATGGACTATTTTGCATGGTTTGGTTGTATTGAATTGTGGAAGGTGGATATGGTAATTGAGTTATGAAAGGTGGATATTGTGATATACTATTGAATTGATGATTATTTATATCTATGACTCAATTTGGTTTAATGGATTGGTTGGAAGGATAAATGAATCCAAACTTGATATTGGAGGATGTTGTATGAATATGCATGACATGTGAATGTAATTGGAGTATAAGAGGGTTAAAGTGACACCCTTTATGGTGTAATTAAGGCTTACTACTTAACCACTAGTTTGGTGAATTCAAATAATTGAATTGTGACGTTTGGTTGCTAATACTAGATTGCTATATATATTCATTGTAGATAAGTAATCCGAAAAGACGGGAAGTCCATTTGGGACTAGTATTGAAGGTTGACAGTCAGGTATATAAAGCATACTCTATACCATATCTTTGGCATGAAAGTGAACAATTGTTCTATTAAGAAAGTTTTCAAAGTTATTCAATAACATGTGATCCATAATGGTTTTGTATGATGTCCTACGTTACCAATGAACTTGTTTCCACCCTTGTCAAATAGACACATGTGATTCAATTCTCTTGTCTTACTATCACAATATATTCCTTTTTTAGAATCCCGTACACAATCCCCAATATCTGTCAGTGCTGAATTTCATGTCAAATTTTAGACAAACTCGATCCAAAAGTTATAGTAGTAATATTGTTATTTAAATTAAAATATTTAATTCATAAATCAATATATCTTGTAAATGCTCTATATAATTTTTCTTTATTTCATAATATAAAAATAATTAGCAACACGCAAAATACAAAATATATTTTAACTTTTAACAAGAAAATTTATTCCCTTATTATTTTTCATTATAAATCATATTTATATTTATTCCCGTATTATTTTTTATTATAAATCATATTTATATATGAATTAAAATATCAAGTCTTTATTGATTTTAGATTCTTATAACTATGAATTATTTTCTTTCGACATTATTTATAATATTCAAGATAATAAGATGTTAGCACATGTGTTTTACTATATTATCTTAGATGCTATTGTGCACTTTATTTATTAACATGAAGATTTGAGTAGTTTATTTCAAAATTCTAAATATCTTTTGTTAAAATTGAATAGGTTTTCTTTCTTTCTTCTTATTTTGTACCTTTTCTTACAATCTTAAAGATTATTTAAGAGAATATGACATTGTTGGTGGTGTATATTGCATCTTAAGATTAAAATTAAAATATCAACGTGCATGATAATTAATAGGCATAAAATAGAGAAAGTGGCGTTATTATTTTCTGTAATTTGTATAATCACAATGACATATTCTCCACATTATATCTTACTAATTTTTCCACCGCTGCTCAAATTAGTACCCACACCACTTTTATTTGTGGAAGAAATTCACAAGTTACACATGTATAAATGATGTTTTTTTTCTTGTGTTATGATATTAGAAAAAGGTGAGAAGTATTATATTGTGTTCATATTTTTGAAATTAGTAAAGTAAGGAGAAAGTTCAGACAAAGAAAAACATTCTAAATCCCCAACTTATTCTAAATACAAAAAAAAGTAGATTTTATTTTGAAGGAAGTTGTTCTTTCGGTGGAGCTTTGACTCCTCAACTAATCAGAAGTTGTTTGAGTTGTATGACATTTTTGAGTTGTTGCATCATGAAGGACACAAGATAAGAGTTATACTACTCGATCCGTGTAGATAATACCATAGTGAACTTAAATCTCTTTAAAAACAACAAAATATCCGTACCTTATAATATTTATTTATCAACATTGTCGACCCTTGTAAAATTGTTTTAACTGTAATTTACTATAAAATTATTGTCATGTGACAAGGAGGTCATGAGTTTAAGTCTTGAAAACATCCTCGTGTAAAAATGCAAGATAAAGCTATGTAGAATCAGTGTTTTAAAAAGCAGGGGCATGAGGCGGACATTTGTGTAGCATAGGGAATTTTTAATTTCAATTTATAAAAAAGTAAAATAGTGTTATAAAATAAAAATTATAAATAATAATTTAATAGTTTAAAACAATTAAAAATATGATCAAAGAAACTCGTAAAAAATAGAACTTCTAATATTATTTGACAAGTATGAAGAAGGAAATGCTATAATAGCTATGAGATGCAAATCAACTCGCATCTTACATCCCTGGAAGAAAATAATAAAAAAACTTTATTAATATCATCACAATAATTTTGAGATAATAAAATATAATGATTTACTTTCAAATAACTATTATTTTTTAGACATATGACAATAATAAAATATGATAATTTTGCGACGTATGACAATAATATGAAGACCAATAATCAGTGAAGATGTAAAATTCAACTATTTAAGTGTTTTTAAAATAAATCTTAAATGATATTTAACTTTACGATGCTTTCAATAGTAAATATGCAATACAATGACTTGTTAGTTGAGTTATTTTCAACCATCTTACTTCTATGAATTTTAAAAACTATTAAGCATCATTTATTTATTAGAGAATTATAAGGATCGACAATGTTAATTAAGGAATTAGACCCATAATTTATCAAAATTTATTAGGCGAACCCGAGCATTGGGTGTTGGATGTGCTTGGACGTACAGTTGGGCGCTTAAGATGAATCTCACAGGACTAAGCCTTAGACTTATGCCTTAAGGCATTTTGTTAGTGCCCTACCTTCGGGCAAGCCCCAAGGTGAGCCCCAAAATTGTCTTTTAGGTTCTTCTCCAGATTCTATGCATAAAGAGAGATTTAGTGCACCAAACTGTCTACTTTGTAATTTATTATAAAATTCGGGAATTAAAAAAAATTTAAGACTTTGAGATTCTGTAGGTATAAAGCACACGCTTTACTGGACTCATCATTCACCACCTTTACTGACTTTTTATACTCAACGCCCTCAACTAAAAAGAAACAAACTAAAAAAAAAAGAGGTTCTTCTATGGTGGTTAATACTTTTGCTCTAGCAAAGCTTACACAAACAACATTGTTGACCATTACGCACAACCCCAATCCTGCTGGGCAAAAAAAATGTTATTGACAAGTTTATTTACATCTAAGTGATTACAAGGTTCGTGGTCGACTTAACCTCTATGCCACTAAAGCAATGCCTTAGGGCTCCAAAAAATTGGAGCCCTATTTTTTGGAGCCCTATTTTTTTTAAACACGTAATTATGCACACTTCAACAACATACTCAGTATATTCTCATCAAGTGGAATCTAGGGAGGGTAAGTGTACGCAGTCTATACCACTACTTAAAATATGAGATAGAGAGGCTGCTTTCGATAGATCCCTACTTAAAATAAAGCAATCTAAAATAATAATTATGCATATTTATTAAAAAAAATTATATTTATTTATAAATTTCAATATTTGAGGCAGTCGTATAGACTACATACATCTTACCTCCCCAGACCTCACTTTATGAGAGTTACTGAAAGAAAGAAAATTTAACGGACGTAAAATAATTTAATATCGAAACTTTGGATTCTGGGGAGAGGAACAAACTTCGGGAATAGTTTATTATTTGAAACAAAATTTTCTTAATTATCTCCTAATAACTAGAGTCACATTACTACTCAACTTATACTATGGGTAACTTACATAAATTCTCCAGCTTATACTATGGGTAACTTACATAAATTTGTGAATCTTTAAGTGATATTACATAAAATTTTAATTATTTTATTAATTACATTTTATCCTGATTTTTTAAAATGGTGATACATATGTTTATATGGTAATACATATAAAAAAGTGATACATTTGAAAGTAACAAGATATTTATTTAAGAAAATAATAGATTCTCTTTTATTCATTGTATTCTTTTATTTAAGGAAAGATATCTAATTTTTCTCTTTTTTTAGATTTAATTTAGGCGTTTTAATTATGTTTCTCTTTTTCGTCTTTAATTATGAAAGATATGTTTTTTTGTATTTTTTTTTCTTTTTTCGTCTTTAATTTTAGTCTGCTTTTTTTAGATTAATTTTAATTATGTTTCAATTTCGCTTTTAGTCTTTTTGAAAAAATATTATTACTTTTGTTTCCTACACTGACTACACCATTACCTTTCATTAATAACATATGAATCACCCAATAATTGAAATAAATAATTGTATCTATCATATGAATCACCATAATACTATATATATCACCCATTAATATTAAATGAATCACTCAATAATTGAAATAAATAATTGTATCTATCATATGAATCACCATAATACCATATATATGAATCACCCAATAATTAAAATAAATAATGAGAAAATACATCAAATCACCGTTGAACTTGTGGTCAAAACTTACTTTAGACCCTAAACTAATTGAGCAATCATATACCTCCCTTAATAACATTAAAGTAAATTTTTTACCCCCTACAAAAATTATACCACTCTCACTGCGGAGAGTGAAGTACACACGCCCCAATTTGAGCCACGTCAGTGCCATGTCATGTCATTGCCACATAAGAAATTATAATTTTTTTTTAAAAAAATAATAATTTCACACACATATTATTTTTATATATTTTTTTAAAGAAAAATATAGATATATTATTTATATATATATATATAATATATACTTTTAAAATATATATATATGTATATATTTTTTTAAAAAAAGTAAAAGATATATATGCACTATTTATATATGTAAAAAATATATATTTCTTAATATATATATATATATATCCCCCTCCCTTTCCTCCTTCTTAATATATATATTTCTTAATATATATATATATAGATCCCCCTCCCTTTCCTCCTTCTTCTTCAGCCCCGCCACCCCACGATTTCTCCTTCTTCTTCATCTTCAAATAGTCCCCCTCACCCCACCCACCCCCGCGCCCGTTCCTCCTTCTTCTTTCTACTCCCATGAACAACTAACCTCTGCTCCACAAATCTCATTCCTCTTTCTTCTTCTTCCTCCTCCCATGAACAACTGACCTCCGTTCCACAAATAAAATGAAGAAGAATGCGAAGAATTATTGAAAATTAAAGCAAGATGTTAATTTGCTATGGTTGAAGTGGCACTGAATGGTGTTACTTGAGGCCTCTGTCAAGAAATCTTAAGGCAAGAAGTAGTCATTTGAAAAAATTGATTATGATATCCAAGATCAGTGTTATAATGAGTTGATTATGATGATGATTTTTTTTGGTAATTGGATGTAGCCATTTGAAAAAAATAAATTAAGGTGAAAAATAGTATGTAGCAAGATTCAAATTAAATTGTTGTAGATTTTAAATAAAAAACTGTATATTTGAGAATTGTGTGTGTGAATATGTATTGTATATGGTGTTGGTCCTTTTTCAGTAAGGTGTGAGTGATAAAAAAATGGAAGAAGAAGAAGAATTGGGGGTGGTTGGGTGTGAGGAAGAAGGGGAAAAAGGATTAAAAATTTTATGGTGGGCTCCACTAATTAATTTTTTATACTTTTTATTATTTTAACGCGCTTTAATTTTTTTTTACGACGTCAACAGTTAAGGGAGCAAAATAATACACTTTAAAGTTCATAAGGGGGTAAATAATTACAACTTAAGTTTAATGGTTAAAGTAAGTTTTCATTGCAACTTTAGGGGGGAACATGTGTTTTCTCATAAATAATTCCATCTAACATATGAATTGCCATAATACCATATATATCACCCATAAATATCATATGAATCACTCAATAATTGTATCTACCATATGAATCACTATAATACAATATGTATCACCCATTAATATCATATGTATCACCCGTTAAAATCATACAAAATATATCTATCGTATGAATCACCATAATACCCATATAATGATATCAGATTTATCATTCATATGAATCACCATTAAAAAATAAACATGTATGAATAACTAAATAAATTTATATATGTATCAATAGATTTTTTTTTTAAAAAAAGGGAGAGATTTTAGGAGAGGAAAAAAAGTTGCATTCATTAATGGAGGAGAAAAAATCGAAAAGGAAGATGATTTAAGCATTAATGGAAGAGAAAAAATCAGGAAGGAAGATGATTTAATTGTTGATAATTAGAGAGATATTTTAGGGAAGAAAATCTTAAATGAGTTAATGGTAGAGTAAAAATAGGATGTGGGTTTTCTTGATATGTATCAAGAGTAAAGTTGAAAAATGGGATTTTATATAAATTTTTAAAAAGTAAGGGATATTAGATAATATAGTCTCTTAAGTATGGGATTTGTGTAATTTATACTTATGCTATTCATATTTTCTATTCTTTCTTTAATTAGTTTTATTCTCTCCCTCACCTTTCAATTATCAAAGAACAATAATTACCTTTGAAAAAATAGTCAAAAGACCCCAACCTTTACCCTAAATCCCAACTACATACCTATACTTTGCGGGGAATCATAAAGACTTATGTGGCAAAGAGAGTGTATCTCACTCACTCTCTTTCCAAAAATATTTTAAAAAGTATTTTTTACATTTTTTTAAATATTAAAATACATATATATATATAATTTTTATTTTATTTTATTTTCTTTCTTCTTCATCACCATCCTCAAAATACTCTCTCTCATAAAAAACTTCAAAAACTCTTCAATGGCTATCTTGACCAATCTCTTTATCTTCCTCATCTCTATTTATGTCGGAATCTAAATCACATTTTCAATACTTCTATCAATTTCATCTTCTCACCATTAATTTCTCAATTACTATTTTTGTCTCTACCAATTTCATTTTTGTTTCAAATTTCAAAATGAAAATCAACATTCAACACAACAATCAATACTTGCAATAATTATCACCAAAAGAAATAAAACAAAAGGTAATATGACGACCGACAAACTCATCGATGATCGAAAGATCTCAGTCAATTTTCCGGTGAGTTCACAAACGAATTCCGGTTAGTTCATTTTCATGAAAAAGAAAGAAGAAAGGATATCCATTCGTCGAAACCAACAAGAAAACCAACACTTTTTCCATTAAAAAAAATGGTTGGAGCAGTTCACCAAAAATGGTTGGAGCAGTTCACAAAAAATGTTTCTTGGTTTGTGTGTTTTCAACCGGCAAGTTCACCAACGAATTTGGTGTTTGTGTGTGTTTCTTGATTTTTAAGGTGGGGAGGTTGGAGCAGACAAGAAAACCAACACTTTTTACACTTTATGGTTTCATTTTTTTCTTGAAGATGTTAGCTTCTTTCTTTCTCTTTTGTACAGTTCATCGGAAAAAAAATTCTTACCGAAAATCTGAAAGCAACGACAAGAATTAAGGAGGAGGGAAAAAGAAAGAGAATATATATATATTAAAGAATAAAGAGAAAATTAAAATATATAAAGTAAAATAATTAATTTTTTAAAGTAAAAAAGGGAAAAAATGATGTGGCAATGACGTGACATGACGTGGCAGCGAGTGCAGCTCATTGCCTGAAATAATGTCTGGGCATGAGCTTTTAGGGGTGTAAATATTCCACTTTAAAAATGTTCAGAGGGTCGTAGGACCCCGCAAAGTATAAGTGTGTAGTTGGGATTTGGGGTAAAGATTGGATTTTTTTTTGACCATTTTCTCATTACCTTTTGATGTCTTCTTTGAAATTTCAAGAATTGCATCAAGCAATTAAAGATGAGTGCAAGATCATTTCACAGTAATATATCAACTTATCAAATTCTTGAACCAGATTTTATAATCTAACTTTAGTTTATAATTTTGTTTTAAAAAATTATAATTGTTTGATATTCTTAATTCATAAGAATATATTTTGTTTTAGTTATTATTATATTGTAATATAAATATGTCAACTAAAAAATACGATCCAATTTTTAAAAAAGAGAGAAAAAGAAAAAAATTGAAGAATTGAAAAAATATCCGAAAGGAGTTCGTGATAGATTTTTCACAAATAATAAAAACCATGAACCCGAAAATATGAGAGGATGTTCTTCATATGAGAAAGTCACTAATAGAGTTGAGTTAGAAGATAACAACATGCACGACGAAAACCTAGAAAAAGCAAGTAAAAAAATTAACATAGTTCCTCAACATCAAGAATTCTTAAATGATTTAAATAGTAATCCGGATCGCGCTTCCAACGGAGTTTTCTCCATACTCAGGATCGAACCTCAAATTTGAGGGATTTATTAGTAGAAAAATGACCAATTAGAATAACTGGCATAAAACTTTCAATGGATATATTCTTACGACGTTTTTCTCCAACACATTATATTCATAAACTTTTTTTAAACAAAAATATTTTGGGTCTCTCTTTAGAGTTTAGCTTTAGGCCCTCAATCTTGTTGAGACAACCCTTTCAAGGTCATTATGCACAACCCCAGTCCTTTGATTCATTCCATATTTGCATCAGATCAGACGAGAATACTTAATATTACTTTCGAATGAAATAAGGAAATTCATCTCACCTACACAAATAAATGGTGATTTGCTTCAACTTGTACTTTACTTGACAGATGACACATTATGTTAAAATTTATCAATCTTTTTTTATTGCAGGTATCTTCTCCACGGCCACGCGGCCATAATTTCCAGGTTTGCTATGTGTATGGGGAACAAAATAGATTAGCAGACGTGCTAGTATCTACTGCTACTGATTTTAATGGCACCTCCTCAGCATCCATGATGTTTTTTTTGGAAATCCCCACCACCCCTAAGAGATATTTTGAGTTCTGACAAGCAGAAAGATTTAATATCTAGAAGAGTGAAGACCTTGTCAGATCACACAACTATATATAATATAATAACTATAAATGCTACTATTCCTAGCACTAATCAAGTTGTAAATACTATGGATGCTATGACATTTGTAATGACTGAGCTAGCATGAGTGGGCGAGTGGCTCCTTGTTAAATAGATAAAAAATATTTTTCTACCCAAAAAAATAAAAAAATACAAGCACTTAAAAATTACTCCCTCCGTTCTCTATTACTTGTCGTCCTTTTGCTTTTTGAGGACAATTCATTAACTTTGGATAGTATTTTTATTGATAATTGAGTTTTTTTTCGGTTGGGGGTTGGGGGTAGAAAAATTCACAACCTCTGCCCTTTGGGAAGAGGCATGCAAAAATCGAACTAACAGATAAATCAGATCGAAAAAAATATTATTGATTTATTATTATTATTTTTTTGGGTTAATCATTTCTTAATGGTTTTATAAATAAATTTATTGGGTTATCGATTCGATTTTATTTTTTAATATTGAGTTATTAAATAAATTGATAACATATTAAGATTATACCATTTACCTTACTTGTATATTAGACTAGTATATAAATTGTATTAGCTCACTATTTGACTTGATATTGCAACATATAGTTTTCTACTTTTATAGTTCTATTATATTGGAAAATAATTTTTCTAAATAAACACACAAATCTTTAATATAAATTGGGTGTCAAACCTTCACGTTCAATTTTAAATAAAATAAGAACATGACATACTTTCCTCTACTATTGTTAGTTCCTTCACTACTTCACAGACCACAATTGGCACATCATGAATATTTTTTTATTGATTAAATAAAAAATCGAACTGTTAAGGACTAAAAAATTTGACATATCATGAAATTTTCTTATTGATTTAATAAAAAATTGAACTGTTAAGGACCAAAAAATCAATAAAAATTATCTTATTGATTTGATTATTTGTTTAGCGTATTTAAAATTTGATAAACCGAACCGAATCGATCGATGCACACTCCTACCTTTGGGTGAGCACTTCCACAAACTTTGTCCTTTGGGTGCACTTTGCGATAGCTTACTCATTGTGCAATAACTTGCAATCCTTAGCCTCTGTCCTTTGGGTGGGCACTTACACAACCTCTGTCTTTGGATGAGCATGTCTGTAGTAACGTGCTCACCCTAAGCAAGTTCTATGCGACGAGCTCGTGGCTGAACGACATACGAAGGCTGGATTCAAATCCAGATCTTCCACACGAGAGACCCACCTCCCAACCACTCGATCGTGTCCTTGCGGGCATAATTAGATTATGTTGTAATCCTAAAAAGAAAAATGATTTTAATAGGTAATTTTCTCAAATATGGATGATCATACAAGGAATTCACTCTTAGGAGTTATTTGGTAGAGTGTATTAGCAAAAATATATGTATTAAACTTGTGTATTACTAATATCTTGTTCGATATACTTTTTCATCCTATCTATAACTAATGCTCGTATATAGTTATACACTCTATTGTGTATTAAGGTGTGTGTTACTAATATCACCTATTTTTCACGTATTACTAATACAAAGGCTTCAACACATGACATTAACTTGATAAATTATAAAATTACCCCTCAAATCATTTTGTCTCTCTCTATTTTCTGCACTTTGTCATGGAAAATCAACGGTGCCCATTTTCTCCACCTCTTCTTCTTCCTTTTGATAGCAAAAGTGCTGGTTTTCTCTACCTATTCTTCATTCCATTTAATCAAACTAGTATATGTATCCGCGCGATGCGCGAAAATTTTAGAAATGTTAAATCATAAAAAGCTACATCTTATTACTTGATCATACTATATATTTTTTTTGATTATTTTGTCATTTATGAAATTCAAATCATTTTATAAACAATAAGAGAAAGAATTCCTATAAATTGTTGAATAAGAAGATATGAGTACTCTAAGTTGCATATATCTTTTTTGAAGATTTGATATTAAATAATATAACTATTTTAATAGATATTATAGATTTATTCGTTTTAATTTTTGCACTTAAACTTTCACATCTCCCTTTTCCATAATGATGTTGTTATCTATTTCTAAGATTGTGTTATCAAACTCATGGAAGAATTTTTTTTCAATTTCTTTATGTTTACCGTATTTCCAACAACATTAATTAATGCTTGTCGTTCATTTTTTAGGGCCCATTTGACCATACAATGTGAAATAACAATTTCAAATGATGATATGAAATTATTTGAGATGAAGTTGTGATACAAGATCAACAACGAAGGGCACAAAACACACTCCAAATCAGTCCACAATCTTAAGGATCCGAGGACCAAGATGGAGACCACTCTCGGATTCGCTATCAACGAGAAGAATACAAGATATAATGGTGTATATAACACCAAAAACATCTACAAAATGTGAGGAACAAGATGAATAACAGTAACACAAGTTTCGGATTCAATAAAGGACCCAAAATAATCCACTACACAAGATGACAACAACAAAGGTAAAGGATAGATAGTGAGACCAAGATTATTACAAGATTAAAAACTAAAGAGTGTATTAAACTCAAAAACTCCTAATGAATGTAATAATCAAAACCACACTTTTAGGATGACCATCAAGGGAAACAACTCACCTCAAGATCCACCGTTTCCAAATAAAGATCAATACTAGCTTTTTCAAGCCCTAACTAAAACTAAGTGTTCTACTCTCAAGAGAGAGGATTTTTGATGTTTCAATCTTTCATAAACTAAGTGAATAAACCCTAACATGTTCCTTATATATTACAAAATAAATAGAAGTTAAAATGACCAAAAATGCCCTTCAAGAATGGGCCGCCCCTCTAGTGTATGGAGTGGGCTGTTTTGGTGTGTATTTGGGCCTTTAATTACACTTTTCTTGCACATACACTTGGACGTTTTCAATGCACACCCACATAAGTCCATTTTCGTGATTATTCTCGTATCATACTCCCCTTCTTGAAAAGGATTCGACCTCGAATCAAAACCTTACAAAAAACGAAGAGAGGAAAAACAAATACAAACTCCTCATGGCATGAGGTTTAGGGCCCAACAAATCATCTCAATATGCCAAGGTTGCACATATTTGTAATATAACTAAGGATTCTTTGAATTAAATATTAAAAGCTCAGTAAAAGGTGCACAAAAGATTTGGTTATGGGAATCACCAAGAGATAAAGAAACTACATAGGTCCCAATGGCATCAAATAATCCACAAGGTAGAAGTTCCTTCATCTTATGAGCCATAAAACACCATTGCTTCCTTATCTTGTCAAAAGACCACACCAAGGGGGGTGTTTTGATTGGTTCTAAAGTCCATAAAATCCATATAGCATTATCATACACACACATAGATAGACCAACAAACTTCCTACCTCGACATAAAATAATTCCAAAACTAGCATGGACATCATCATAGGCAAAGAGGTAGTATAGGAAAGAATCACGTGCAAAGAAATTCACGGTTGACGAATAAGCATTTAAACATATACACATTCTTTCCTTCAAACAATTAAATAACTTGGCATCCACAAGTTGGTATTCATGCAATGTAAACACAAGTGTGTCAAGCAAGGATGCACATTTAGAAACATTACCCCAAGGAGTCAATGACACTTTTGCCTTCGGGTTTTCAAGAAGGACTACACATTCCTTACCATTAAGAGTACTCTCATCTTTCAAAAAGAGATTTCCATCTTTAGGAGGAATGTTGTCACACCATAGTGGGTTAGCATATCGGCTATAGCTTCCAAGGCAAGCTATACCATTATTTTCACCACTAGGTTCATTAGGAGTATTTATATCATCTTCAAATAAGACATTATACCTAAAGAGAGCATGATCTATCCCGCGGAAAGATTTGGAACAAGTAAGTTCACTCTCTAAAAGTTCATTATCAAGTTTTAAAGATGTCTTAAGCATATGATTATCCCTATGAGCCATGCAAATATTAGAATCAAAGGGCAAGCTCACGGATTCACTCCTATTCCTTTGATCAACATTTTCAACATCATCACCCACTTGAGGTTCATTAATCACATCATACACATCCTCAAGTGGTGGACAATTTTCACACATAAGTTGATCAACACAAATTTCACAAGATAATGTACTCTCATTCAACACAATAGTTTCAACACTAGGTGGACATAAGTCGATCTTACAAGAAGAGTCAATTCGGTCATTAATAGGATCAACTAGTGTATCCACACTCACAACATGTACATCATCATCAAGTGATAAAGAAATAATAGACTCACATATAGGCAAGATACAACTCATACTCAATGGCTACTAGCCACACAATTACCATTCATATGTACAAAAGTGTAAGAGTTAGTTATTTTACCTTGAAGTCCTCAGTACATTCTTCTTTGTCATAGTGTGAAGGTCTTCCATAAGCTTGGGCAGCAACTTCCTTTCGCCATTGTTCGCATTCGCTTTCCATGTTGGTACCTACACAAATGTCCTTAGAAGTAGAAGGACAACCAATGTTAGCTCGGTTTGGTGGTAATCCCCTCACTTCACTTCACACAACCTCTCCTTTGTTCACTCTCGGATTACCACCTTGCACTCTCTTACTCCTCTCAATATTTTGTCTCTCATAATAATTCGGATTGGAGTAGGTAGGCATTTCTCTTCGCGGCTTGGGCAGCAAGTAAGTTATGAGGTGATTCCCCCATTTGTCTCTTACAACATTAGGCCAATTTTACACGTTAAGAACTTGATGTCGTGCAAACCAATCGGCACCTAAGTATACATGACCGTAGGGCAAGGGAAGAACATCGCATCACACCTCTTCATGGTATTCATATTGGGAGAAGACAACTTTTACCCTCTCGGTAACCTTGAACTCGTCCAATGAGTATAGAACAAGTAAAGGCTCTCGAAACAACCCCAAGTAGTTGACCATGGACGAAAGGATGTAGTTTTTATAGTACCTATCATTCAACACAATAAGGCAGCCCGGTATCCCACAAATGGTCACCTTTCCAGAGTGTATACTCCTTCTCGGATCAACATTATAATGCACACAAGTACCTCTCGATTTTGGAGATGCACACCCTCTTCTTCTCGTTGGACAACCTCCACTTGAACTAGTATAGCCATTCACACTATATTGACCTTGATAAGAAGTACTACAAGGTGAAGAATATGAATCTTCACACTCCTCACATTCACTCTCATCATAGCTCTCATAAGCTTTGCGAATGAAAGGGTTACACCTAACACCAAATCTAGGTTCGAAGTGAGAAGTGTAA
This sequence comes from Capsicum pubescens, assembly GCA_030864215.1. NCBI lineage: Eukaryota > Viridiplantae > Streptophyta > Magnoliopsida > Solanales > Solanaceae > Capsicum > Capsicum pubescens. The sequence continues at coordinate 42,677,250 of CM061540.1, read as the reverse complement.
GACTCCTCACATGCCCCAACGTCATCATACTAACATTCACGAGGTCCTACATCATCTCCAAACTCACCATAAGCACTAGGCACTTCATTCACCTAATTTTCTCCCTCAAAACCACAACTCCCAAATCTGCCCAAGTTTCGTTCATGGCTATTTTCATAGCCTCCGCAATCTCCCCCAACTTCGTAGCCATAAAGCCCCTCACTATAATCATAGTCTCCCATGTTATAGTCACAATAATCTCCGGCTATCGAAGATATGTTCCCCTTATATCACCTTTGTACCTACACAATGAACAAACAAGATTAGTAGTAAAAGCTTCTCACTAACACTCGTATACACTCACCTTTATGATTCTTACAATTAGAGCTGCGAATATTGAAAGTTGTTTATACTCCGGTAGTCAATAGGATGTCAATTCTACTTGGCGGCCGGGATAGATTCTTATTTGATCGACTTAAGACACAAAAAATAAAATTTACTTACGAACCTGAAACAAAGAAGTTACTACAAGTTAAAAATGAGAAAAAGTACACAAATAACGAAGACACGAAAGGAACGGATTCAACAATTAATTTACAACTAAGTAGGTGATTACTAGTTGTTAATTAATTCTAGAATCAAGACAGGAAACTAAGAAAACAATAAAGTAAAACTAATAATCTAAAATTTGAGCCAAAATTTGATGCGTGAACAGTAACTTGATGACGTGGCAGCCACATATTGGTTGCGATTTTTACAATTTTTATTTTCCAAAGCCCAAGTTTTGACCAATTTTAATTTGAATTGGTGGAATTTGTTTTAAGGAGGGAAGAATAAGTCTTGGAGCCTTTTTTTCAAGTTTCAAATTTCAAGACTTGACTTTTGTATTACTTCTTCTTAAAACATGGACCATTGTTTCATGGAAAAGTGGTTGAGAAGTGATGTAAAGTCTTTTGGTGTTTGGGGTTCTTTCAAGACTAACAATTACTTACACCTCTTTCCTTCGTCTTTTAGGATTTATCATTCACTTTATGTTCTAACAATATATGAAGGAAGGTGAAGAACTTAAAGAACAACAAAAAACACACCAAGAACAATAGCAACAATCTTCAAGAACAACAACAATTCCAACGGCCAACTCCAATCCACAACAACAAACGACCAGGTCTCTTTAGTGTTGTGTCTTCGATTTTAACAAGAGATGAAGGTTGTGAAGAACTTCAAGAACAACAACAACATTCACCAAGAACAACAACACTACTTTCAACAACAACAACCAAACACACAGCCAATTAAGTTTCTCAACAACAATGTCTACCACAACAATGTTCAACAACAATGGGCCAAGCTTATGTTCACAATAACAACATCAAAATACAAGCTCAAATCAAGATATAGACTCAATGTGTTAGTGAGGAACAAAACTAACACTTAGAGACAACAAAGACAAGTAAAAATTGTAACACCCCGTAAATTTTTTCGTACACTTATCGCGATTATATGGAGTCCTAAAGGCTTGCGTATGGGTTAAATTAAGTTTATGGTGTTCGGAAGTATCCCGTTAATAGTTGTATGTGTAGGTATTGGAATAAGATTTCCAACTATATAAAGTTTGCCCAAAACAGAGGAGTATTTCATATAAGCGAGCACATTCGAAATTTCAAAACGGTGGCCGGGAAGCCTGTGAACAGTAAATCTGCAGGAAAATTACTGCAGCTAGGCAATTTTTTTTTTTGGATCAAATTTAGACGATCATAACTCCTTGTACAAAAAGAACTGTGTGAGATGCTATATATCGACAAAAATCTCCGAGAGTCTTATTTCCGATGAAATTGGTTTCATCCAAATCCAATGTCTGGGTAAGGAGCTATACCCGTTTTACTACAGCCTATCAAAAAAAAAACAGAATTTTGGGACAGATTTTTGGGTCAACTTTAAACGACCATAACTCCTTGTACAGGAAGAACTGGGTGGTATACTTTATATGAAAATGAAAGCCCTTTGAATTATCTTTCCAATGCAATTAGTTTCACCCAAATCCTATACCGGAGCAAAGAGTTATGATCGATTTACTTCAGCCTGTCAAAACTGTCCACTGGGGACAGATTCGGATTTATTTAAATTTTTAGGGCAAAATGGTCATTTTCTATTACCTCTTGGACGAAAATTGGTCTTTATAAACATACACTTAGCCTCATATATATCATATATCATCCAATTATTAAGAGAAGGTAAAACCCTAGCCTAATTTCAACTTCAAATATTTTGTGATTCAACCGTAGAAAATTCGAATTGGTTCCGTAGTTGTGTTCACCATCTCGAAAGCTTCGAGAAGCACCCCATGGTTATGTAAGGAGGATTCTAAATACAAGAGTTCATTGTGAAGGTATGAATATTGTTTATTCTTGATTCTTATCCATGAATAAGTATTGATAAATGATTATGAGTATTGTCTTGATGTTGGAAGATAACTAGAAACATAGTTATGAATTGTTTTGTATAAATTGTTAGTAGTAAATTATGGAAGTTGTTGTATTGGATTATGGAGGATGAATTGTGGTGATATATCATTATATTAGTGGTTATGTATGCCTAGTGATCATGTTGGTATTGGATGGTGATTAAGAGGGGAAATAAAGGCTAAGAGTGATGTTGAGGGATATTGCATGAAAATGCATGATATGTGAATGTAATAAGAGTATAAGAGGATGTATGTAGCACTCTTATTGATGAGTTAAAGGATTACTTCCTAGACATTATTTGGTGAAGTTAATACCTAAATGGTAAGGTTTGGTTGCTAATACTAGTTTGCCACAAATGACTTATTGTAGATAAGTGTTCGAAGAGTACGGGAAGTTAAGTTGGACTTGTATTGAAGTGGTTATATCAAGGTATGTAAGACATACTCTATCTAATCTTTGGCATGAATAATGACCCATGGCACTCTCAAGTAAGCTTCCAACATTGTCCTACGACACATGACACATAATAACATCATATGATATTCGACACTACCAATTGAACTTGTTTTCACTTTTAAGATGTCCGGCTAGTCAAAAAAATGTCCATATACTATTGTTGACTCCGAAATGGTTTAATGAGGTATCCATGATTCTCTACTTCATTTTCATGATATTGATTACCTATTTACATGTTTTTCCTATTGAGGTATCATGGTTTCAAGTTCCATAAGGTGTGACCACAAAGTAACCAATCTCAAAGATTAATTGAATTAAGAATGAAATGTCTTTATTTTAAATTGATGATATGATGTATTGTATTAGTACCACTGATCAGTTGGCCATTGTATTATAAAGATTATGTATATATGCTATTCCAGGGGTGGTCCCTGATGTATTGTATTAGTACTACTGATCAGTTGTCCATTGTATGACATATGTTATGTATTGATAAGGAATACGGGAAGTAATGATATGAAAGTAATGTGCAGGTATCCCATCAGCTCTTTTAAGTGTGGTCTACTCATACTGTTTATTCACTGGTATCTGGGTTCTGTTGATCTTTTGTATCTCATCTTGATACTCACTGCCTTACATACTCAGTACATATTTCCGTACTGACGTCCCTCACGGGGGACCTGTATTCATGCCTGCAGGAACAGGTACTTCAGGTCGTACACCTCCGCAGTAAGAGCCAGGACATTCTGTTGATAGTGGTGAGCTCCAGTTGTTTCGGGGCATCCCAAGTCGTTTCTATATGTACTTTTGGTATTTGTATAAAAGTCTTTTGTGGGCGGGAGTTTGTCCCGACCCTAACTCAGTTGTGTATCTATGTAGAGGCTTTTGTAGACATATTGTACAGCCATAGGAGTGTTTGGTTGATAGACGTGATGGCTCTGATGACCAATTACTGTTTATATATATATATATATGCGTGTCTGCTGGGCTGATACAGGTACTGTTTTCTTCTATTTACAATGAAGTGTTGCCCAAATTTCTAATTTTCATAAGTAATGTAAATGTGAAAGTATAGATTATGAACGGGTTCTTCCGGGCCTCCTCGGCTACGTGTGCCAGTCCGTTCCAATGGGATTTGGGGCGTGACAGAAGTGGTATCAGAGAAGTTCGTCCTAGTGAGTCTACAAAATTGTGTCTACGTAGAATCTCGTTTATCGGTGTGTTGTGCACCACATCTATAAACAGGAGGCTATTGGACATTTAGGGATTGTTTCCATTCTCCATTTCTTAGATCGTGCAATAGAGCCCATATTAGAGATAAAGTCATAATCGATCGCTTAATCCAATTGTTTTTTTTATTATAGTAACGATGCCGGTTACAAGGAGAAAGAATAAGTGGAAGCGAGTAGATGTAGTGGCCGGAGAAGGTACTAGTAAGTCACCACCGGCACAAGCTGAACAAAGTGAGTCTCAAGCTGAGCATATATCAGGATCTTCTTCTCCTCCGGAAGGGCCATCTATTAATGCTGTTGATCGAGATTTGAGGGATGCAGTACAACTTCTGACGCGTATAGTTGCCGGTCAAGTTCAAGGGCAAACTATTCCTACCACGGGTTCTAGTGGTACGGATAGAACAGCTAGCCTTCGGACACAGGATTTTCTGAAACTGGATCCTCCTACTTTTACCGGATCAGATATTAACGAAGACCCGCAGGACTTTGTCGATCAAACCCAAAGGGCTCTAGATGTTATGCACATATCCGGTAAAGAGATGGTTGAGCTAGCAGCATATAGACTGAAAGGAGAGGCTATATTGTGGTACGAGGATTGGAAACGATCTAGGGGTATTGATGCACCTCCAACTACGTGGGGAGAGTTCAAAGATGCATTTATTGATCATTATCTTTCATTTGAGACTCGTCAGGCCCGTGCAGATCAATTCTTAAATCTTCGTCAGGGTAATATGAGTGTAAGGGAGTATAGTCTTCGATTTAACTCCTTGTCTCGATATGCTTCTAATGTGGTAGCTATTATGGATGACAGAGTTCATCACTATGTGGATAGATTGGAACCATACTTGGTTAGAGATTGTACCATTGCTGCTTTGAACAAGGACATGGATATAGCGAGGATACAAGCTTTCGCTCAGAAAATAGAAGATCAGAGGCAAAGAAGAAGAACCCAGGTATCAGATAAAGGATATTCTAAGCAGGCCAGAGCTATAGGGCAGTTTATGGCATCTCATGGAGGTTTTAGGCCTTCGTTCTCTCATAGATTGCCTAGCCCGTTATCTTCTTATCCTGCAATTAGTTCTCCACCGCAAATTCAAAGGTTCAGAGGTAATCAGTTCGGGCAAAGCAGTGAAAATCAGAGTTCGCAAATAGTGGGGTATCAAGGGCAAAGGAGTATGAGTCAATTAAGACCTCCACGACACCCGTGCCCCATATGTAGAAGATTTTACTTTGGCGAATGTCGGCTTGGAACGAACAATTGCTTTTGGTGCGGTAAGCCGGGGCATATGGCTAGAGATTGCCCACGCAGGCCCACAGGTGGTATAACACGACCTACCGGATCAGCTGTTGCGTCATCATCGGTGCCTCCTTTGAGTAGGGGTGCACAACCTATGGGTCACGGTAGAGGTGATAGAGGAGCAGCTAGTTCTAGCGGAGCTCAGAACCGTGTGTATGCCCTAGCAGATCGGCAGAATTTAGAGGCTTCTCCAGACGTGGTTACAGGTACGTTGTCCATCTTTACATTTGATGTGTATGGCTTAATTGATCCTGGTTCTACATTATCGTATGCTACTCCTTTGGTTGCAGGAAGATTCGGAAGAACACCCGAATTATTAGCTAAGCCATTTGAAGTATCAACGCCAGTGGGGGAATCTCTTATAGCTAGGAATGTTTATCAAAATTGTGTTGTGAATATTTGTGGTCGTGATACGATGGCCGATCTTGTTGAGTTAGAAATGGTAGATTTTGATGTTATTATGGGCATGGATTGGTTAGCGTCTTGTTATGCTACAGTAGATTGTCGTTCTAAGAAGGTATATTTCCATTTCCCAAATGAGGCAGTCCTTGAATGGAAGGGTAATGTTGGTGCGCCGAGAGGTAGATTTATTTCTTACTTTAGGGCAAGAAAAATAATTTCCAAGGGGTACATATACCATTTGGTTAGAGTAAGGGATACAGAGGCAGAGCCGCCAACTTTTCAGATCGTTCCGGTTGTGAATGAATTTCCTGATGTATTTCCTGAAGAACTACCAGGTTTACCTCCTGAACGAGAAGTGGAGTTTGGTATTGATATGTTGCCAGACACACAGCCAATCTCAATTCCTCCTTATAGAATGGCACCAGCAGAGTTGCTAGAATTGAAAGAGCAACTGAAAGACTTGCTAGAGAAGGGATTCATCAGGCCTAGTATGTCCTCTTGGGGAGCACCAGTATTGTTTGTGCGTAAGAAAGATGGTTCGCTGAGGATGTGTATTGACTATCGGCAATTGAATAAGGTGACTATCAAGAATAAATACCCTCTTCCCCGAATTGATGATTTATTTGACCAGTTGCAGGGTGCCCAGTGTTTTTCCAAGATTGACTTGAGATCAGGCTATCATCAAGTGAGAGTCAAGGATAAAGATATACCCAAGACAGCTTTCCGAATACGGTATGGTCATTATGAATTCCCGGTTATGTCATTCGGGCTGACAAATGCACCCGCAATTTTTATGGATCTGATGAATAGGCTGTTTAAGCCGTTTCTAGATGTGTTCGTGATAGTTTTCATAGATGATATTCTGGTCTACTCTAGATCAAAGGAGGATCATGTTAATCACTTAAGGCAGGCGTTGCAGATTCTTCGTGATCGTAAGCTGTATGCAAAGTTTTCTAAATGTGAGTTTTGGCTCAAGTCGGTGGCATTTTTGGGCCATATTGTATCCAGTGAAGGCATAAAAGTTGACACTCAGAAGATTGAGGCTGTGAAGAATTGGCCAAGACCCACGACGCCTACGGAGATTCATAGTTTCCTCGGGTTGGCATGTTATTATAGAAGGTTTGTTGAAGGTTTTTTTTCTATTTCTGCACCCTTGACTAAGTTGACGCATAAAGCCTCCAAGTTTCAATGGAATGATGCCTGTGAAAAGAGTTTCCAAGATCTGAAGAGCAAGTTGACTTCTACACCGGTATTGGTACTTCCTGAAGGCACAGAAGGGTATGCAGTGTACTGTGATGCTTCGAGAATTGGCTTAGGATGCGTATTAATGCAACATGGTAGAGTAATAGCCTATGGCTCTAGACAGTTGCGACCACATGAGAGGAATTATCCCACGCATGATCTTGAGCTAGCTGCAGTTGTATTTGCTTTGAAGATATGGCGCCACTACTTATATGGGGTTCATGTTGACATATATACCGATCATAAGAGCCTGCAATATATCTTCAGTCAGAAAGATCTAAACTTGAGGCAGCGGAGATGGCTTGAATTGTTGAAAGATTACGATGTTGATATCTTGTATCATCCAGGAAAAGCGAATGTGGTAGCGGATGCACTGAGTCGTAAGTCTAAAATGGCATCTATAGAAAAGCAGGGGATGATTAAGGATCTTCACCAACTAGCTAATTTGGGAGTTCGACTTCTCGAAACTCCAGATGAAGAGGTTATTGTACGTAATGCAGCGGAATCTTCATTGATAGCTGAAGTGAAAGAGAAGCAGTATGCAGATCCAATTTTATTGCAGCTTAAGGAGGATGTGCAGAGTGGCACGACAAAGGCATTTGAGCTTACGCGAGAAGGAGTGCTTCAGTGTTAGAATCGTTTATGTGTACCTGATGTAGTTGAGCTAAGAAAGAGAATTATGACAGAAGCACACTGTTCAAGGTATTCCATCCATCCAGGGTCGACTAAGATGTATCAAGATTTGAAAGTAATATATTGGTGGAATGACATGAAGAAGAATATTGCCGAATTTGTAGCTGAATGTCCGAATTGTCAAAGAGTCAAAGTAGAACACCAGAAACCCGGTGGTTACATGCAATGTATAGATCTTCCAGTCTGGAAGTGGGACAAGATCAATATGGATTTCATCACGGGTTTGCCTCGTACATTTTGGAAGTTTGATTCCATATGGGTGATCATTGATAGGCTTACCAAATCCGCGCACTTCTTACCAGTTAAGACAACTTATATGGCGGAAGAGTATGCGAAGTTGTATATTAAGGAGATCGTTCGGTTACATGGAGTTCCAATTTCCATTATATCCGATCGAGGAGCCCAATTTACCGCGAATTTCTGGAAGTCTTTTCAAAGGAGTTTGGGGACACAAGTAAATCTAAGTACGGCTTTTCATCCTCAAACGGACGGACAAGCGGAACGTACCATCCAGACACTTGAAGATATGCTACGAGCATGTGTATTAGATTTCAAAGGCAACTGGGATGATCACCTACCTCTTATCGAGTTTGCCTACAATAATAGCTATCATTCAAGTATCAAAATGGCACCATATGAAGCATTGTACGGAAGAAAGTGTAGATCGCCAATAGGATGGTTTGAAGCAGGTGATGCGGTCTTGTTTGGACCGGATCTTGTTTATCAAGCAATGGAGAAGGTTAAAGTGATCCAACAACGGCTTGAAACAGCTCAAAGTCAACACAAATCTTATGCGGATGTTAGAAGAAGAGGACTTGAGTTTTCTATCGACGATTGGGTATTCTTGAAAGTATCACCAATGAAAGGAGTGATGAGGTTTGGCAAGAAAGGAAAGTTAAGTCCACGATACATAGGTCCGTACAAGATCATTCAAAGATTTGGACAAGTTGCTTATGAGTTAGAGCTACCTCAAGAGCTCTCAGCAGTTCATCCCATATTTCATGTTTCGATGCTTCGCAAGTACATCGGAGATCCATCGCACATCACTACTACGGAAGATGTACAAGTTACAGAAGATCTCACTTTTGAAGAAATGCCTATTACTATTCTTGATCGCCAAATTAAAAAGATAAGGAATAAAGAGATAGCATCGGTAAAAGTACTTTGGAGGAATCAACAAGTTGAGGAGATCACATGGGAAGCCGAGGAAGCGATGAAGATTAAGTACCCTTACCTATTCAACGATGAGGAGGAAGTTCATGAGACGGAAGAAGAACAATAACAGGTAAGTGTTTATTTTTATGCAAGTATGTTATGATGATGAATATGTTAATTGTAAGCTTGGACATGTCTTAATTGAGTAACTATGCTAACATTCGAGGACGAATGTTCTTAAGGGGGGGAGAATGTAACACCCCGTAAATTTTTTCGTACACTTATCGCGATTATATGGAGTCCTAAAGGCTTGCGTATGGGTTAAATTAAGTTTATGGTGTTCGGAAGTATCCCGTTAATAGTTGTATGTGTAGGTATTGGAACAAGCTTTCCAACGATATAAAGTTTGCCCAAAACAGAGGAGTATTTCATATAAGCGAGCACATTCGAAATTTCAAAACGGTGGCCGGGAAGCCTGTGAACAGTAAATCTGCAGGAAAATTACTGCAGCTAGGCAATTTTTTTTTTTGGATCAAATTTAGACGATCATAACTCCTTGTACAAAAAGAACTGTGTGAGATGCTATATATCGACAAAAATCTCCGAGAGTCTTATTTCCGATGAAATTGGTTTCATCCAAATCCAATGTCTGAGTAAGGAGCTATACCCGTTTTACTACAGCCTATCAAAAAAAAAATAGAATTTTGGGACAGATTTTTGGGTCAACTTTAAACGACCATAACTCCCTGTACAGGAAGAACTGGGTGGTATACTTTATATGAAAATGAAAACCCTTTGAATTATCTTTCCAATGCAATTGGTTTCACCCAAATCCGATACCGGAGCAAAGAGTTATGATCGATTTACTTCAGCCTGTCAAAACTGTCCACTGGGGACAGATTCGGATTTATTTAAATTTTTAGGGCAAAATGGTCATTTTCTATTACCTCTTGAACGAAAATTGGTCTTTATAAACATACACTTAGCCTCATATATATCATATATCATCCAATTATTAAGAGAAGGTGAAACTCTAGCCTAATTTCAACTTCAAATATTTTGTGATTCAACCGTAGAAAATTCGAATTGGTTCCGTAGTTGTGTTCACCATCTCGAAAGCTTCGAGAAGCACCCCATGGTTATGTAAGGAGGATTCTAAATACAAGAGTTCATTGTTAAGGTATGAATATTGTTTATTCTTGATTCTTATCCATGAATAAGTATTGATAAAGGATTATGAGTATTGTCTTGATGTTGGAAGATAACTAGAAACATAGTTATGAATTGTTTTGTATAAATTGTTAGTAGTAAATTATGGAAGTTGTTGTATTGGATTATGGAGGATGAATTGTGGTGATATATCATTATATTAGTGGTTATGTATGCCTAGTGATCATGTTGGTATTGGATGGTGATTAAGAGGGGAAATAAAGGCTAAGAGTGATGTTGAGGGATATTGCATGAAAATGCATGATATGTGAATGTAATAAGAGTATAAGAGGATGTATGTAGCACTCTTATTGATGAGTTAAAGGATTACTTCCTAGACATTATTTGGTGAAGTTAATACCTAAATGGTAAGGTTTGGTTGCTAATACTAGTTTGCCACAAATGACTTATTGTAGATAAGTGTTCGAAGAGTACGGGAAGTTAAGTTGGACTTGTATTGAAGTGGTTATATCAAGGTATGTAAGACATACTCTATCTAATCTTTGGCATGAATAATGACCCATGGCACTCTCAAGTAAGCTTCCAACATTGTCCTACGACACATGACACATAATAACATCATATGATCTTCGACACTACCAATTGAACTTGTTTTCACTTTTAAGATGTCCGGCTAGTCAAAAAAATGTCCATATACTATTGTTGACTCCGAAATGGTTTAATGAGGTATCCATGATTCTCTACTTCATTTTCATGATATTGATTACCTATTTACATGTTTTTCCTATTGAGGTATCATGGTTTCAAGTTCCATAAGGTGTGACCACAAAGTAACCAATCTCAAAGATTAATTGAATTAAGAATGGAATGTCTTTATTTTAAATTGATGATATGATGTATTGTATTAGTACCACTGATCAGTTGGTCATTGTATTATAAAGATTATGTATATATGCTATTCCAGGGGTGGTCCCTGATGTATTGTATTAGTACCACTGATCAGTTGTCCATTGTATGACATATGTTATGTATTGATAAGGAATACGGGAAGTAATGATATGAAAGTAATGTGCAGGTATCCCATCAGCTCTTTTAAGTGTGGTCTACTCATACTGTTTATTCACTGGTATCTGGGTTCTGTTGATCTTTTGTATCTCATCTTGATACTCACTGCCTTACATACTCAGTACATATTTCCGTACTGACGTCCCTCACGGGGGACCTGTATTCATGCCTGCAGGAACAGGTACTTCAGGTCGTACACCTCCGCAGTAAGAGCCAGGACATTCTGTTGATAGTGGTGAGCTCCAGTTGTTTCGGGGCATCCCAAGTCATTTCTATATGTACTTTTGGTATTTGTATAAAAGTCTTTTGTGGGCGGGAGTTTGTCCCGACCCTAACTCAGTTGTGTATCTATGTAGAGGCTTTTGTAGACATATTGTACAGCCATAGGAGTGTTTGGTTGATAGACGTGATGGCTCTGACGGCCAATTACTGTTTATATATATATATATATGTGTGTGTGTGTGTGTCTGCTGGGCTGATACAGGTACTGTTTTCTTCTATTTACAACGAAGTGCTGCCCAAATTTCTAATTTTCATAAGTAATGTAAATGTGAAAGTATAGGTTATGAACGGGTTCTCCCGGGCCTCCTCGGCTACGGGTGTCAGTCCGCTCCAATGGGATTTGGGGCGTGACAAAAATCTCGTCCAAGACACAACAAAAATATAATTTTTGGCCAAGAACACAAAATGGACAGATTGTTCTTTTTCTGAATTTTTCAGATTTCAATTTTTTATTTTATTTTTCAAGTGAGCTAGCCCAAGATTTGATCTTGTAGGAACAAGATCAAGACATGCTATGATACCAAATGATACAACATCAACAACGGAAGGCACAAAACACACTCTAAATCAGTCCACAATCTTAAGGATCCGAGGATCAAGATGGAGACCACTCTCGGATTCGCTATCGATAAGAAGAATACAAGATACAATGGTGTATATAACACCAAAAACAGCTACAAAACATGAGGAACAAGATGAATAACAATAACACAAGTTTCGAATTCAATAAAGGACCCAAAACAGTCCACTACACAAGATGACAACAACAAAAGTAAAGGATAGATAGTGAGACCAAGATTATTACAAGATTAAGAACTAAAGAGTGTATTAAACTCAAAAAACCCTAATGAATGTAATAATCAAAACCACACTCTTACGGTAACCGTCAAGGAAATCATCTCACCTCAAGATCCATCATTTCTCAAATGAAGATCAATACTAGCTTTTTCAAACCCTAACTAAGACTAAGTGCTCTACTCTCAAGAGAGAGGATTTTTTATGTTTCAATCTTTCATCTTTCGTAAACTAAGTGAATAAACCCTAATATGATCCTTATATATTACAAAACAAATAGTAGTTAAAATGACCAAAAAGGCCCTTCAAGAATGGGCCGCCCCTCTAGTGTATGGAGTGGGTTGTTTTGGTTTGTATTTGAACCTTTAATTACACTTCTCTTACACATACACTTGGACATTTTCAATGCACACCCACATAAGTCCATTTTTGTGATTATTCTCGTATCAAGTTGTATTTTGTTTGGACATGTAATTTGAGCTTTTTAAGTTATATGCGTTTTTATAGATATTGAAACCTCAAAAGTTGTAAAAACAGCATTACATCATTAAAATATCAATAGATTCAAGCTGCGAACTTTAACACATATATAATCATACATACTGGAATTACCATGTATCTGATTCATTTGTTGATTTTAGATTCGCTAGTGTAAGGATCTAGAAATAAAATTATTTTCAGCCACTGATTCCATGAATTAGAATTTACAATTGAAGTGTCTTGCACTAATCTTATTTACTTTCACTTGCACCTACGTACATAGAATTGCAAACACCGTTGCAATTTTAGGAACTTAATCGACTTCATGAAACTACTATTTTTTGAATATGTAAAACTCACACCTATATAAATCATGCAAAACATCTATGAAGTTGCATCTGAATAAATTCAATCATTAAGAAATTTAGAATAACAAATAATGACCACATATATTATCGAGTTAATGGTTGGTGTTGTTGAAATCGAGAATGTCAAATTTTGTGAGGATATTTGAATTGACTCATTTTAAGTGTTTTTAAGTCAAAATAACCTTATGCACTTGTATACTCCTTGCAACTCATTTTGGTTGACCGCCTTATTATAAATACATGTGACAAATTACTTATTCATTTAATAAATCAAGACAAAATTAGTAACATTTTCTCATTTTACCCCTACAATTAATATTCGTTACAAGTATAAACAAATTTCTATGCTCCTATTCATATATCCTATGCTATTTTATTAATATGAGCATAAATGACCTTTATATTCATCAATATAAATAAAGAATAAATTAGTTAAATTAATCATCTTATTTATGATTACGTAATTATCGTGTACAATAAAAAGTAACCAATTAAAATAAAATCAATAATATATGCATGGCCCATTCTGAGTACAGAATGTCAAATATACATATCAAACTATACAGTTATATTTATTTAGTTAATGTGATATGGAATATTTATTTATTTAGTTAATGTGATATGGAATATTTAATACTATACGTTATTATGCATATTTTTATTCAGGGGCGACTTAACCTCACAAAAAAATAGGTGGCCGTCTTAGGCCCTCAAATTTGAGGGTCCTCATTTTTTAGTGATAATATATTATAGATTTTTTTTAAAAAAATAAATATATTATTTATAGAAAAAATAAATTTCATATAAAAGGAAAAAGTTAGTAGAAGAAGTTCATTTATATTTAGAATACTATCTCTCAAGAAAGATTAAATTCATTGATTATATTATTACTTAAAAAGGATTAATTAGAAAAAATTGATTTTATAATTTTGAAAATAGAGTTCATTAAAAAAGAGTTATTTTTTCTTAAAAATTTAAGATCTCTGTTTGATTTTCGCATTAGGCCACAAATATGATTGAGCCGCCCCTGTTTTTATTATCTCCAATATTTAAAGTAAATGTCACATCTTCACTTTGTTTTCAGGCATTTTTATTTCTTCGTGAAGGTACTATCGCAAAAAATTATACACATGTCATTACCACCATTAGATAAAAAAATTGCTACAAAAGAAAAATTAAGAACGACAATTGTTTTCAATTAACCTAGAAACATGCAATACATAGGATTTGCGTCAAACAATTATAGAACATCATACTCTTATAGAGGATTTTTTTCATGTAAAACACATTAGATAATACATATATTTATTTAATATAGATAAGAAATTTTATGTTAGACACAGATATAATGAAAAGCAAAAAAGAATTACGAAACTTTGAAAAATAATCACATATAAAATTCATCAACACTAAATTGAAAAATAAAATAAAATATAAAGCACAATTGCATAAAATGATCTTATATAAGATAAAATGATCAATTCTCTAATATAAAATGATCAATCCTTTAAATTGGTCAATATCACCAATCCTTCATTCAAAATTTAAAAGACATCTTTCCTTCGATTTTCTCAAGCTACAAAGGGAGTACTACATCTACAACTATGAACGGACAACTCGACAAATTTGCAATTATAAATATTTATTTATATAAGGATCATGAAAGTATGTAATTTATTAATGCAGTGGCTTATGATATTATGACATCTTGTTTATGAGTTATGATTTATTTATTTGCGAAGATCGTATAAAAATTAAAGAAATTTTAATATATTTATATTTTTTAAAAATATCAACTTCAAGAGATTTCATATGGTATGTCCAAATGAGCGCTTAGTATCCTAACCAAATAATCTAAAATAATTAGAGTACATTTTTTTAAAAAAAATATAATCCTATATATAATCAGACCTCTCTACAATGATCCTTCCTAATAATAATATTTAAATATTAAATTATTATTTTTATATTATATTTTATTTTATTTTTGTATAAAAGAATTATACCTACAACAATAATGATATTTATTAGTATAATATACATTTGAAAGAAATTATATTTAAACATTATGCAATCATACATATTCGTTATTTCGAAAGAGTAATTATGGTGAGATTTGACTTACCGTAATTCTTTACTATTTGAATAATAAATAAATAAATAAATAAATAAATAAATAATGGATCTACAAAAATCTTGACCGGCAAGTTGTGTCGCTGGAGTTAAGAGAGTCGTCGGTGACGGAAAGAAAATTCAAAGAGGGGTTTTCTAAATTAATATTAATTAATTAATGAGATAAAGAATTGGATTCCTTCTTCCTTTAAAAGGAAAAAAAAAAATCCTTTTTAACTTTCTTTCTCTCCAATTTTTTCCAATTCTTTATCATATCCCCTTTCTTGCTTCAGCTGCTTCATCCAAATTCAGCTGCCACATCTCAGGTAATTAATTAATTATTTTCTGCTGATCTAACAATTTTCCATATGGTTTTATAGAGATTTATTGCTTTTTTTTGCTATACAGATCATGAAGTTTGATTTCATTTTTGATACCCCTTTTGTTGGTTTTGATAAGTTATACTGTTGTTGGGGTGAATTTTTTTTTTCCCCTCAAGTTTTGATCTATATTTTTTTTACTGTTTGGAAATTTTAGCTAAGCTTGGTAGTGGGTGGAGTACAGAGATTTTTTGAGCAGCAGTTGAGGATGGTTGCTATAAGCCTATGGGTCTACACCATTAATTTCTGAATGCTTTCTTTATACAATTAGGAATTGGGCAATCAAATTTGCTAGTTAATTTTGCAAGATTTAGAAAGGCCTTTTCTTGTTTTGGTAACCGTGGTGTCCAGTCCAGCTTGGATGCTAATCCAGAGAGAAAGTGTTAAGTCTTACATAGGTTGGATGAGGAAAAGTTGGAATCTTTATATGGACTTGCATCCTTCCCTCATAAACTACCTTTTGAGGTTGAGTTAGGCCCAAGATCCATTCTTTACGGAAAGCCCTTATTCACATTATTGTGTTTCCTTTTTCACACTTGAAGTAGAGACTTGTTAAAAGTCATTTTTTTATAATCGTGGTGTCGGGGGCAGCTTGAGCGTGTCCAAGAAATCACCTAGTGTTTTTCGTCACCGCTGGCTTTTGAACCTGAGACCTCATGGTTCGCACCCAATTCATTGACCATTAAGCCACACACTTGGGTGCAAAGTGATTTTATTTTTCATACTCCCTTTCGTTGGTTTCAATCAGTTGCACTGTTGTTGGGGTGATTTTTTTTTCCTCAAGCTCAATTGGGTATTCTTTTGATTTTTTTGTTCTGTTTGAAACTTTTAGTTAAGTTTGGTAGTGGGTGGAACTTTGCTTCTTTTCCTCCAGTTCACTTGTTTTCTTTTTCTTATCGCTTTTTGTTCTTTTCTAAAGAGATTTTTGAGCAGCATTTGGGTATGGTTGATATAAGCCTTCACCATTAATTTTTGAATGCTTTCTTTATACATTAGGAATTAGGCACTCAAATATGCTAGGTAATTTTGCAGGACTTTTTAAAGGCCTTTTCTTTTTTTTGATAACTGCAGTATACAACTCAGCTTGCGTGCTAATTCTGTGAGAAAGTGTGAAGTCCCACATCAGTGGGATAAGGAAAGTTGGACTCTTTATATGGACTTGGACAATCCTCCCCTCATAAGTTAGCTTTTGGGATTAACACCAAGATTCATTCTTTACATAAAGACCTTGATTCACCTCATGTTAGAAGCTAGAAAATGTAAATTCTGAAGTTTGTTGTCAAATATTGATTGAAAGTTCCTAGTTTTCTTACTGCGATCTATTATGTTGAACTGCAACTTTGAAAGCAAACCATGTAGTCTGATGGGATCTTTCATCATTCCAGTCTCCAAGTTTTTAGTGTTGCAGAAGTTGTAGATCCTAACGTTTATTAGTACTTGCAATCCATTTATATCAGTGTAAAAGAGAGTCTTGTGTTTAATAGCCTCAAATCAAGTTCGGAGGGGAGGTGGTACCTGCTGCTGGTAGAGGTTGTAGGTATACTGTGGAATTAGTAGAGTTGCACAAAAGCTTGGACCGGATACCACGTTTATCAAAAAAAAAAAAAAAAAAAAAAAACAAGTTTTGAATTTTCAGATAATTTGAATAATAGCTCTTCTACTCAAGGAAAAAGCTAATGTGTATGTTTGTGGATTTATTCACCCATGTGTCCTTTTTATTTTCTGTAGTACATATTTGGCGTGGTGAAAGTTGCTGGGGCTCCTATTACCGGAGGGCTTTTTACTGGACAGCTTTAGGGGACTTTCTTGTGAGGCTTTAGTTTTGTTCTACCTCATGTGTATGAAGGAATTGACGAAGAGCAAAAAATCAAGTCCTGCTCGCAGAGACTAAATGGCCATTGTGGTTGATGATGTATAGATGGAGAGAATACTTCTTGAACGGGCGATACAGATACACCAATTTTTTGCTGGGGATTGATACTAGGTTGTGCGATGCTGAACATCAAACTCTCTCACAATCCGCTTATACAATATAGGCCAATCCGAACCTCTGATTTAGAAGTACTTGAGAAACTCCATGGGGATCTGTTCCCGATCAGGTTTGATTGTGTATTTCATGTTTGGGTCATTCACGTACCATACTGTTAGATATTGTCTTGAACTTTCAAAATGAAGTGTGCTCCTTAACCAAAACCTTTGGTCTTTAAAGCATGCATCTCATCTTGTTAATAACTTCTTTTCTTTTGTTTCCTTTTTGTGTATTAGATATGAGTCTGAGTTCTTCCAAAATGTTGTTAATGGACGGGACATTGTGTCATGGGGAGCTGTTGATCGTAATCGACCCAATGGGCAAAGTGACGAACTTATTGGATTTGTGACTGCTCGGACTGTTTTAGCGAAAGCCAGTGATGTGAGCCTCTCTTCTTTTTTACTCGTAGAATTTAGCCTTGTAAAATTTTGTTAATTTTGAATAACATATACCTACAGATAGAAGAATATCTGAGATATGACTCATCGAGATCAGAGCAAACACTGATTTACATCTTGACTCTGGGGGTTGCAGACTCTTATAGAAATCTTGGAATAGGTGAGGCTTTCTTTTCTCATACACACTCTTAGTTGTACTTCTATTCTTTCATTTTATTACTTACCAAATGTTTGCACTTTTGAATTTTCAGCCAGTTGTCTAATTCGCGAGGTCATAAAATATGCCTTGAACATACCGACTTGTCGAGCAGTTTACCTACATGTGATCTCATATAATAACCCTGCCATATACTTGTACAAGAAAATGTCCTTTCAATGTTTGAGGAGGCTGTGTGACTTTTATTTTATCAATGGTCAGCATTATGATGCGTACTTGTTCATCTACTATGTGAATGGTGGTCGCTCTCCTTGCTCACCCTTGTAAGTTCTAACTTCTCTTTTCGCTGGACTCACATGATGAGAGTTTTCTCTTTCTTTATTGACCTATAGGATTGATTAATTCATCATTTGTGACAATTATCCTGGTAGAGCCATCTTTATCTATTTCATGTCCCTCATGGTTCAAAAGAATATTAGTGGTAGAAGTACAGTCGTCTTTTTTTTTTTTTGAGTAAAAGACATAGAGCACCCTTGAGAAGATGATCTGTTATTCACAGTTTTCAGCTAGAGGATTTGTTAGAGAGACTATTGAGCAAATCTGCTGTTGCAATCTCTTGGACCACTATTTTTCCCTGGTTGTCCAATTCTGTATTGAGAGGTCAACATGCTTTATGACTGCTTTCTGATTTTTAACTTGGAAAATGGGGGGACCCTGGAAGAACTTAATTATATTTACCTTTCCTCTACTATGGCATTGTTTGTCTTGTTAGATTCAGATTCAGTTAGAAAGAACAGAAATACACTTATTTGTGATGAGCAGTTGGCTTCGTGCATGTTTGGTGTTAACTCCCTGTACTAAAAGAGCATCAAACATGCGAAACACGGAGAAGTATGAGTTTTGGGGGTTGTAGGGATGAAGATGGCCTCCTACCCTTTTCTTAAAGTGGTAGCCTGAGATTGCTATCACAGTGTAGTCCAGGATTTTGGCATACTTTTAACTCCAAAGTAGAAAGAGAGAGCTTGGTTGTATTAATAATAGTCCAACTGGGGAATTATGTTAAGAATAAAGAGAGGAATAGAATCCAATTCATGTTCATGTTAACCAAAGAGTAGATCCAATATCACATAATCTATTTGAATTGTCCTTTAGGAGTCTCCTGTTCAAACAACCTTGGGAGGAAAGGCACAATATTTAAACATGAAACATAGATTGGAAAATGCTGAAGTGCTGCAAAGAAAAAATCAGCAACTTGATTGGAGAAATAGTACAGAGCAATTAGGTTTCTTTTTCCTATTTAGAAGGTGAAATCATCACAAGAAATGCTCTATGAAAGCATTGTAGCCTCATGTATCTCTGAGCTAGTGATGACCTAATGTTTATTTATGTCAAGTTCCACAACTTGATAGTCATAGTCATGTCTGAATTGTTTCACCTAATAGTCCGTGGCAGTTAGATTCCTGTGTGGGATAAAAGCAGTTTATAAGTGCTAATTTACTTTTGCACGTTGTCCTTTAACTAACAAGTAAGCTAGAATCTGTCTTTCAATTGAAATAAGTGAAAAGTTTGAAGGTTCCGGTCGATGATTTTCTTTTCAAACACAACGACGACTACTACTATAAGTCAATCCCTGGCTACTTTTCTGATGGATGTTACTTTACTATTTGACAATTGTCCTTTTGAATTTCAGAGAACTCATTAAGCTTTTAGTTACTGGTGCAAAAAGTGGCTTCAATACGGTAGCTGCCAAGATTTGGAGGAAAGAAGACAGAAAGCCTTCCAAGTGGTCCAAATGCAAGGAGTCTGGCTCCCTTCTTCCAACAAAACATAGCAAGAGGATGTCGAACGAGGATGCTCTGACTCAGTTCGTTTAATCCTCTACTAGCTTCTGTATTTCAGTTGATACTGGAAATGGACCCTAAAGCCAGAAGGAAATGTAGTCTTCTATCTGTTAGTCTTTATTTAACATTGTATTTTACCTGTACCTAGAACAAACCATTTGTGATAATCTTCATCTTCTGTGCTTGTGATTTACTTGTCGATATGTAAATTCTTGTGAAAAGTCACTCAGGAAATTTAATAATATGTGTCGAGAATTGAGCTGAGTACATTGTCTTGTTGCCCTTACTAGGAGTCATGGAACTATTGTAGTTTCTTGTTCTATGATCTATGTTAATATCTATTGTTTTGTGTAGTTAGATTGTAGTAGTGTTATTTTGTTGTAGTAATGTGTGCTACTATCGTTTATATTTTTGTTATTTGTATTTCCATCACTAGTTTTCTAGCATGTTCTTGTTTTGAGTCGTCCTTTTGTCCTGAGCCGGGGGTCCATCCCGGCTCATCGCAAACCACCTCTCTACTTCTTTGGAGGTAGTGGTATGGACTGCGTATATTTTACCCTCTCCAGACCCCACTATGTGAGAATATATTGAGTTTTTTGTTGTTGTTCTTGTTTTGAGCCGGGGGTCTTTCTAAAATAGCTTATCTCCCAGAGGTAAGGTTTGCGTACACTCTATCCTCCCCAGATCCTACTTTATGTGACTACACTAGGTATGTTGTGTTGAGAATTGAGATGAATTGACAGGCAAGACGGGATACTCAAATGGCCAGCATATTCCACGTTCAATTCTCAGATGTGAAGCGCGGATCGATTTACTAGTTTCTTAATGATTAATTTCACGAATATTCACTCAACTTTTATTGCGTTACAGGAAAGTCACCAAACTATTTTTACAACGAAATGAACATCTTGAAACAGTAAAAATCCATTGATCATAATATGCATGATTTATAGATCGTTTCCATCAGAATCTGCCTCCATCCTCTTATTGTCCAAATTACCACTCTCTCTGCTTTGCTTCTTGTGTGCAATATCAATGAAGAAATCAGTCAGCATGGTCTCGAATTCGGGGGCCTTAGCATAACCAGGAAAATAATTGATATCAACAACAAGATATCGAGTTCCGATTCTACTGTCCCTCAACATATCGAAGTTAAACAGATGCAGCTTCAAAGCATCCCTCATCCTACTAGCCACTTCGTTTACAAAGCTCAAAGGCGGCATCTCCATCGCCTCCACCATCTCTGCATAACTCTCGCAATCACTCTGATTTTGAGGAGCAAAGTTAGATATCCTTGAAAACGATATCAAGTTCTCTGAGCTGCTGGTGTTCAATTTCTCTTCGTTTATATCAGGTAACGACTTCCTTTTCACGCATTTTACGTGATCACCTGCTACGTAAACTTTGAAAATGACTCCCCCGTGGTTCACGAATTCCTGCAGCACGATTGGCGGGTCTAGTTTTGTTAGTCCATTTTGGTTTAGGACTAAAGACATTTGATGTGAGTTCGCAGCGCCATCTGCTATCAATGGCTTAGCAATTACTGGAAATTTTAAGCCCTCACGAGTCATAGCGTCCTGCAGAGCTTCCGATGATTCATCGGAAACGAAAACCTGCAAAGCAATTACATATCAAAGCTTACAACCTAGTGGTGTCGATGAAAATCCCCGATCTAATAAATTATAAATTTAATTCACACTATCAAGGGCGGATTTGTCATACTCGTTTCATTGCGAGCTCAGCAATGCACTTACAATGTATAAATAATCTATTTTAAACTCCGTAAACTGTCACGTACGTTCTAAAATTCAGAATCTATAAACTTAAATCCTAAATTCGCTCCATACTTATCATTTTTTCCTAGAGGAGGAGGTCAACTGAATCCGCGTAAAAATAATATAAAAACAATTATATATATATATATATATATTTTTTATTTTTTTTAAAAGGAATTCCTCATTTTCTTCCCAAATTCTCGAATTAAAGAAAACCTGCAAAGGAGTTCCGAGATTCTGGATTTTCAATTCGTTGACGAATTCGAGCATAGTGACTCGATTCTGGAGCTTGTCGATGGCATTTAAGGGGTCGATTATGAAAGTGGTAGGGCTCTTGAGTGAAAATTCTTCGAGCTGTTTCTTCCACTCCGCGTCATATAGCTTGTGAATGACGCAGTCGAAAGGACCTTGTTCGATCAATGGCTTGGCGAGATCAATTTGAGTGAAATCAACACCTCTATTTCGGGCATGGATTATCAGAGAATATTTCATAAATGTGCTGATCTTTTGAGGTGAAAGAGCGTAACCTATACGAAACCTCTTCCCTGCTGGTGATTCCGACATTGCTAGCTCTATAGTTGTTGGAAACGAGTGATGAAAAGCCAATAAATGGTGCAATAAGGAGAAGCTAAAAGGGATTGATTATGAGTAATGAGTTGTGAACAACATGATAATAGGAATATATATGGAGTAGCAAAACTTGTGATAAAAGAAACATGGCAATTGGCAATAGAAAATTTATAGTAGTAGCTTTGTTTTTGAAAGTGCACTTGGGAATAAGTACAAGAGAACATGGCAATATAATATTGATAGCTTTTTTTCTTGTACCCTTACATCGGTTTTGTAAGTTGGACACTTCTACTTAAATGTTTGTTATCTGAACCTCTGAATCTACTAAAAAGTAACATTTTAAACACTTTTTTTGTGAGTGTAACACACTCTCGCCGAAAATCTTAGTACCTTAATTGGTTAGTTACCTGAACTTTCACCTTGTTGGTGAGGGCCCCATATTGTAATCCCCTTTCCCTACCCTCATTAAATAAATAAAAAAACTCTCGTCACGTCAACTGTCATATCAACTTTCACGTTATTTTTAAATATAAAAAATATTAAATATTAAAATAAATAAATAATTATTTTTTTTAAAACAATCCCTCCGGCCCTTTCCCTCTTTTCCCTCTCTCTTCCCGTTTTCTTTCTCTTTCCCCGATTCTTATTCTCCCTCTCTCTCTCTTTCTTATGCTTTTCTTCTACTCTCTCTCTCTCTTCTCCTCCTCCTTTTCTTTATAAACCCAATTAATATATTCTACTTCTAATTAATAAAAAAAAGACAATTAAAATTGTTAGATTTTATAATTTTTTTCATATAAATTTAAGATTCATAATACTCATTTTGTATATTAATTGTGTTTAGTTATTTGGTGTGAAATTTTAAATTTTTTTGTTAGCGGGTGATTCCTTGATAAAATTGATTATTTTTTTTTAATTAATTTCATGGTATTTGATTTGAATTAATTCCATGATATCTTGATCAAATCTTACCCAAAAGCTGAAATTTAACACAAAAAATTGACCAAAATTGCTAATGAACTTAGAGGAAATTTTTTTTTGTAATGGAATTTTATAATGGGATTTTGTAATGCTGGGGTTCTTGATAGAATTTTGTAATGCTGTGGGCTGGGGTGGAGTGGGGAGTGACGGAATGTTGGTGGGGTGATTGTTGTGTTACTTGGGGAGGGTGAAAGACGGGGTGGGGGAATGAGGAGTGGGTGGAAGATGAGAAGAGGGTGGGAGACGGGGAGGGTGTTGAATGGGGGACGGGAATGGTGATGGACTAGTGGATGGGGTGGGGGACAGTGGTGACTGGTGGATGGGGTGGAGGACGGTGGGGGACGATGGGGGAGGGGGTGGGGTGATGGACGGGGTTGGGGGTGGGGGAGGGCCTTTTTTATTTTATTTTTAAAATATATTTTTTAGTTTTTAAAAATATTTTAAAATTTAAAAAGCTGAAAAAATATTGAATATTTTTAAAATATTATTTTTAAAAATTTTGAAAATATTTTTAAATTTAAAAAACTGAAAAAAAACTGGGTGGGGTGGAGGGGCTGGGATGGGGGGAGTGGCTGGACTGGGAAGGGGGCGGGGGTAGGGTTTATTTTATTTTTTTAATTTTTTTAGAATATTTTAAAATTTAAAAATTGAAAAAAAAAACTTTTTTTTATTTTAAAATTATTTTAATATAAAATTGGCAAAAAATTACCCCCACTCGCACCCTAGGCGAGTGTAATCACTCTCCTCGTCCTAGTCAGCATTTTAATACCACATAGACAAAGTCAACGGTCAAAGGGTTTAAAATATAACTTTTTAGTGGGTTTAGCGGTTCAGATGACAAACATGTAAGTAGAAGTGTCCAACTTATAAAACCGACATAGTATAGGGGTTATCTTTTTTCTTTTAGAAAATTGGGAATAAGCAAAAGAAGAGAACATGCATTATATTTAATTGATAACTTTATTTTCGAAGTGTGAAATCGGAAGGGAAATTCCGTTTGGCCATGAAAATTACTTTTTTTTCGGAGTTGGAGTTGGAGTTAGAGTTTTGTTTGGCCATGAATATAAATTAAGTAGCCGTTTGACTATGAAAATTACTTTTTTCGGAGTTGAAATTGGAGTTGAAGATGAAGTTGGAGTTGGAATTATGTTTGGTCGTGTCTTTTTTTTTTTTAGACTTTTGATTTATTTATTTTAAATATGATTTTATGCCCTCAACTTTTAAAAATTATCAAAATCACTCAACTACTAATTTATCTACTAACATACAACCAAATGTTGAGAAAATAATTTATATGTCTTCAATTGATAAAATAATTAACGACAAACTAATTATTATGATTGTTATTCTTCTAAAATTTGAATAAAAATATCACAAGCACGAGCTAAATAAGTTTATCTAACCATAATCAATTGAATAGAGAAAAATATATTTTGATAAATATGATTGATAGATATAAATATATTTTATATATTCTTAAATTTGTTGATGAAAATTCTTAATTATTTTCACTTGAATTAATTATTTTATTGAATTTGGTCTTTTTAAAAAAATTACGAAATTTAATTAATAAGAGGAGTTTGTGTAAACATTTAAAGATTGAGGTTATATGTAATAATAATGGAAGTTGGAATTGGAAGTGGAAAAAAGGGAAAACAACATTTTTGTTGTTTTCCCTTTTTGAAATTTAATTCCGGAATTGTTTTTCAAATTTTCATGGGCAAACACCATAATTTCTAATTCCGGAATTTTTTTTCAAAAAAAAGGGAAAAATATCCATGGCCAAACGGGCCCTAAAGTTATTTTTGAAATTTTGTGAGAGAAGTATGAATGAAAAAAGTTTGTTTTTCACTTTTTTAAATAATTTTTCGAAGTTAGAGTTGGAAAATTCCTAACCAGACGGTGCATATTTTTACTTTTTTTCACTAAAGTAAAATAATTTTTGAGAAAAAAGAAAAAAAATTCCATGGACAAACCGCTACTTACTAGCTGATTGACTATCAATCAGCGGTGTGATAGGAATAATCAAAAGCACACAACATGCATGATCATATCTTTGTTTAAGACTAAAATTACAATTGGGAATAATTGAATCAGAAAAAGTGGTGAAAATATGCTTTGGGGATTCTTCATTTATAAAACTTTACAAAGAAGCCCAACATGGGAATGAGTGATAGTAATATTTTATGAATTTAAGTTTTGTATATAGTATAATTTTTTGACACCATGACGTCATATTAGCATGTTGTCAATTAATTTCTACTTAATTTTCTATTTCAAACATTATATTTTTTTTTCTTACGCCGCCTCCTCTCCTCTTCAAAGTTCCCCATCTTCCCCGATCTCCTAACGACTTATCTCATAATCCATTCCATTATTCTATAATATCTTGTTAATTAATCTCTAAAAATCTTAAATGGTGAATAGACAAATGATGATTTAATTTATCAATAAAGATAAAGTCAATGAACTCTACATCTCCTATATCACTATTAACTTTTTGTTCTACTTCTTTAATTTTTGTATGCTCTTTTTCTATATTGATTCTTTAATTACTTTCAATCAAGTCATATTTTCAAGTTGTTTGTGATTTTTTTTCAGAATTGATAATTGTATTTGATTTGTATTAATGGTTACATTGTTATCAATTTTCTTGCTATAATTTCATATGAAGAAACAACTAGAATTTAAAAATTATTTGTGAAATTAAAAAATTATACATTTGTGATAAGTATAATATTGAGAAAAATAGATATAGAATTTTTTATTTAAAAAAGAAGATAAAATTGATTGATAAGATAACTATAAATTAATTTTGGGCAAAATGCTCTATTGGACCCCTGTACTATGTTAGTTTTATAAGTTGGACACTTCTACTTATATATTTGTCATTTGGACCCCTGAACCCACGAAAAAACTACATTTTAAACATTTTTTTGGAGAGTGTAACACACTCTCCCATGTCAGCTGCCACATCATCTGCCACGTGTGCCACGTCATCTGCCACGTCATTTAAAAAAATAGAAAAAGTATTACATTAAATTTCAAGTCATTTTTAAATGCTACATAACAAATTAAATATTAAAATTAATTTAATTAAATAAGAAAAAAATATAAATTATAGAAAAATTTGAATAATCATGCTTTTAAAATTTGAAAAATCATTTTTAAAATTAAAAAATTATAAAAAAAAGTATTACATTAAAATTAATTAATTTAAATTAGTAAAAAATAATTAATTAAAATTCTTAACTAATTAATTTATTTAAATTAATTAAATTATCAAATTTAAAATTCTTACCTAATTTTAAAAAAAATACTTAAATAATTAATTAATTTAAATATGATTTACATATTTAAAATATTTAATTTAAATTAATTGTGGGAGGAGGGGCTGGGGGGCTGGGGGAGGGGCTGAGTGGGGTGGGGATGGGGAAGGGGGTTGCGTGGGCCTAGGTGGGGTGGAGTGGGGGGCTGGGGAAGAGGAAGGGGTTACGTGAGGCTGGGTGGGCTGGGGGTGGGGTAGGGTGGAAGGCTAGAGAGAGGGGTGGGTAAGGTGGGGATGAGATGGGGTGGGGGTGGGAGAGACTGGGTGGGGTGGGGTGGAAGGCTGGGGAGAGGGGTAGGTAGGGTGGGGATGAGATGAGGTGGGGGTGGGAGAGACTGGGTGGGGTGGGGAGGGGTTGGAGGGGGGGTGGGAATCTTTTTTTAAAGTTATTATTTTAAAATTTTTTAAAATATTTTTAAATTAAAAATGATGGAGGAAAAAATGAGAGGCTGAGGGGTGTAGGGGTGGGGACGGGCTGGGGTGGTGTGGGGTGGGAATTTTTTCCTTTTTAAATTTTTAAAAATATTTTTAAAATGATTTTAAAAATTTTAAAAATAATTTTAAATTATTTTAAAAAATTTAAAATTTAAAAAGACGGAGGGAAAAAAGGATCCTTTTTTTTATATTAAAAAAAAAATTAAAAAAAATTATAAAAATAATTTTAAATTATTTTTCAATTTTTAATTTTTTTTTAGAAATTTTTTAAAATTTAAAAAGATGGAGGAAAAAAAAGAACCCTTTTTATTTTATTTTTTAAAATTTTAATATTATTTTTATTTATTTTTAATTATTTTTATGTAAAATTGGCCAAAAATTGACCCCACTCGCACCCCTAGGCGAGTGGTTACACTTTCTTTGTCCTAGTCACCATGGCAAGGTCAACGGTTAAAGAGTGCAAAATGCTGTTTTTTGATGGGTTCAAGGGTCCAGGTGATAAACATGTAAGTAGAAGTGTCCAACTTACAAAACTGACATAGTATAAGGGTCCAATAGAGCATTCTGCCTTGATTTTGATTAGAGCTAAAATGTACTTAACTTTCCTTGGTATATTTTGTCATAATTATAATCATATTTTTACTTCTAGAGTTGAGGTCTTAAAAAAAAAGGCAAACACCATAAATTTCGACAGTTTGAAGTTAATTATTGGAAATTTTGATATTTTATATAATTACTAAAAAATTTAATTTTGGGTCTGAATAGATACATAATTAGCTCCTGATACATCTAACGAATATATATTTTTTGCATTTGTAAAGATACATAATTAGCTTCAAATACATTTTTTCGATTTGAGATAGATACATAATTAGTTCCCTCATACATCAAATGAAGATATATAATTAGTTGAGATTTTTATAATTACTAGTTTTCTTATATATTAAACGATGATATATAATTAGTTGTAATTTTTATAATTACTCTGTAAGGACGAAGATTTATGTAAATATGATAAGTTTAAAGTGTATATTGTACTCCCTCCATTTCGGAATAAGTGAATTGTTGGGGTATTTATTGGTGTTTTAAAATAAGTGAATCATTGCATTTTTTTTTCAAATTTGCCCTTATGATTTGACAATCAATTAACTTTTAAAAGGTATTACAGTATCAACATTTTCTTTTTTTTTTTTGGGTAAAAATGAAAAGTTGTGTTAAATTTATGTCTTTAATGTTTTTTTCTTTAATACTGTATGCCAAAATCAAATAATTTATTTATTATGAAATGGTGGGAGTATTATTTTTCCTAAAAAAAAAGAAAAGAAGAAATGGCCCGTACAAACATCCTGTTAAACCCTAAACCCTGTCCCTGTTCTACTCTTTAACGCTCTTTCAGGGAACTGGTGTAAAAAATTTTATACCTGTAAAATCCCTGTGGCGTTCGTAAATTTTTGCTGCCGAAACAATAGGAATAGACTAAAATGGCGTCAGTTTCATTGAAGAAGAGCTACAAGTGTGTGCAATCTCTACAGCAATTCTACACAGGCGGGCCTTACGCTGTCGCTTCAGATGAATCGTTTCTCGCATGTGCGTGTAATGACACTGTCAAAATCGTAGATTTATCCAACGCTTCCATAAAATCGACGATAGAGGGTGATTCTGAACCAGTGACTGCTTTAGCTCTTAGTCCTGATAATAATTTCCTCTTTTCTGCTAGTCATAGTAGGCAAATCAGAGTTTGGGACCTTGACACGCTCAAATGTATACGCTCCTGGAAGGTAATAATCTTCAACTTCGTAGCTTTATGTTGTTTAACGAGTTTGGATTGAGGGATTGTAGTGATTATTCTTGCTGCTTTACACTATGTTTGTGTTGTTGCATATTATTTCATAATTTATCGTGTTGTATTGATTCTAGAGTGTTTGGATAGATTGTATTGTTTTCCGTGTTACATAATGTCACACATCAACAATTGAAGGATTAGACGTATAAGAAAAGTAGTTACGGGGTAGAGCTACTGTTAAAAGGTAGAGTAAATGATAGTAATTTCCTCTTTTCTGCTAGTCATAGGAGTCAGATTAGAGTTTGGGACCTTTCTACGTTGAAATGTCTACGCTCCTGGAAGGTAATAATCTTCAAGTTTGTAGCTGTACGTTGTTTAAATGGCGTAATTGTTGTAGAGGAATTGTATGTCTGAGTTTGGATCGAGGGATTGTAGTTGTTATTGCTGCTTTACGCACTATGTTTGTGTTGTTACATATTGTATTGTATCGTAGTGTTTTGTTTTAATGAATTCTACAATGTTTTGATAGATTATTTAGTTTTCCGTCGTTACATAATGCCGCACATCAACAATTGAAGGATTAGACCTGTAAGAAATTTAGGTACGGGGTAGAGCTACTATAAGAAGGTAGAGTAAATGATAAAAAGGCAGAGCTACCATAGAGGGTGATTCTGAACCAGTGACAGCTATTGCTCTTAGTCCTAATAATAATTTCCTGTTTTGCTAGTCACAGCAGACAGATTAGAGTTTGGGACCTTTCCACGTTGAAATGCCTATGCTCCTGGAAGATAATAATCGTCAATTTTTTAGCTTTACATTGTTTAACAGGCTTAATTTGATATAGAGGAGTCATTTAGCCGAGTTTGGATTGAGGGGTTATAACCGTTATTGTTGCTTTACACTATTTCGGGATGGTTGTTAGTTGTTACATATTATTTCATGATGTATTGTATTGTATTCAAGTTGGTGTCAAGTTGTTTGGCCCATAGTTGCTTGGACTCTCCAATAATGTTGCCGCACCGGTGTCGGATCCTTCAAAAATACACTACTTTTGGAGGATCCGACATGCACCCGCCTACATTTTTGAAGAGCCCGAGCAACATAGGACTTTGGCCTATTTTGACTTGGCACGGAGTTTAAGAAAGTAAAAGGACTTTTGAATCTTATGGCCTTAAATTAAAGATATGTCAAACACACATTCTTTTTGAAACGGACTAAAAGGAAAGTAGGCCAAAAAAATTGAAATGGAGAGAGTATTGTGATGTAATGTTTTAATGAATACAATGTTTGGCTGGATTATATCGTTTTCCGTCGTTATATAATGTTACACATCAATAATTTGAAGGATAAACCTACGAGAAAAGTAGGGTATGGAGTAGAGCTACTAAAGGTAGGATAAAGAATAAAATAAGATTATTAAATAATAAGTGAAAGCAAATTGAGAAAAAAGTTAACGACGCGATCACACTAAATTGGTCAATACACAAATGGGACTTTTCGTCGTTACTTAACGATGGATTTAATGATACGATACAATAAATTTTAAGTAATAGTATATACAGATGACGTGTTTAAACTACCTAACACGATACAATACAATAGGTAACAAACTAGCTGTTAGTAGGTGGGAGAGCTAGCAGAGTATTTGGTGTTCATTCTAACTTGAATGTTGATATGGGCCCTTTTCAGGGGCATGAAGGACCTGTAATGGGGATGGTTTGTGATGCATCAGGTGGATTGCTTGCAACAGCTGGGGCTGACAGGAAAGTTCGCGTGTGGGACATAGATGGAGGCTTCTGCACACATTATTTCAAAGGTCACAAGGGGGTTGTCACCAGCATTATGTTTCATCCTGACCCGAATCGGCTGCTGGTGAGATTTGAATTGTTTTTGTAGCTAGCGTGCTTCCTTGTCATATTGAAGGTGTAAATGAATCACATTGTTTTTTCAGCATACTTCTTACATAATTATACGAGGGCACAATATCTATTTCCTATTTTCTGGTCCATTGGGCTTCTCATGTTCCAATTTTGTTTGCATTATATTTCTCGTGTTTCCTTTGAACATATTTGAGGATTGGAAGCATTTTCTGTGCTACATGGACCTGGCTACTAATACATCACCAATACGGGTGTGTATAACTATCCCGTATGGCTGCGGGCATCATTTAGCTAATTTTAATACTAAAAAGTATCACATCACGTCCATGTTACAGCTGCTCAACATGGATATGTTAAGGCAAATGAGATATCCACAGCGAAGGACGAATTCAAAATAATATCATCCATCGGCAATGGAATATTCATTTGTAAAATTATAAATTGCAAACCAAGAAAGCTGATTTCATCCTCCTAGATTTTATTTTGCATCATTTTTTAGTTTCAAAATTTGATTCGGTCATTTGGATATCCATTGCACTTCATTATCCTTTGTGAATTTCACCTTCCTGGTTCTGAACCCAGATAAGGAATGAGGGTTGCCAACGGTAGAGAGTCAACAATCAGCAAAAAACTAGTCAGATGATGATAAATCCTCAAAATAAGAATGGGTATACAAAATTCATGTAGTCGACTTCAACTGAGATTGAGGTGTTGTAGTAGTTATTACATGTATATCCAATTTTCTCGTGATGCTCTAATGGTCTCTCATATCATTGTTTTAGCTGGGAATAGTGACTCCTTTACAGTCCATCTCAGGCGGGGCTTTTGTCTTGTTGACTTTTTTATGATATTTGAGGTCTCTAGACTGAATTGACAATCCTATGTAATCTGGTGGCTCTTGCTATAGCATGTAGAAATGAAGGACACTGCATTTTTGTTTAGGTATTAGAATTCAATGATGAAAAAAGGAAAACGGAAGCTTTGAAAACCTCCCATTTATTAGCTGGTAAAGTTTTTGTTTCTAACAAATCACTGCTTATCGTCGATCCTTTTTACTGTAGCTAGCTATCAAGTAAGCTTTCGTTATGCTATGTTATTAAAAGCAAAAAACACAAAAAAGCTCTAAGGCCCATTGGGCTTTACACACAAATAAAGCGCGGGCTTTAATGAAAATTGGTGCAAAGGGAGAAAAGTACAAATATATATGTTTAGTCCAAGACTAATAATTATAAGCATGAATGACAAATATATGAACAAAGAAATTGTAAAAGAATTACAATAAAGAGAAATATCAATTGCTTAGTGTCGCCTCTTCAAAAGAGGCTTATTGGCAAGGGAAAGTTTGCTTGGAACCTTGATGATGACACTGAAACACACATTAAGCGCGTCAAAGCGCTCAAAAGGTTTGAGCCTCGCTTTAATGCACTTTATGCGCGCCTTTGACAACACTGTTGTTATGTAGTTGTTAATCTGAGTCATTTTTCTATTTACTCCCCATATTTGATAAAATAAGTTTCTTCCTAGTTATGCTGTGGTGGACATTTAATGCACCCGCTGCCCCTTTTTTTATGCTGTGGTGGACATGCTAAATTCTACCCTTACAGTCTCTTATTTCTCCTTGTTTTCTTCTCTTCTTGTTGAACTAATTTGCTCACTTTTTGTGTGTTTGTTTATAGCTATTGTCTGGTGGTGATGATGGCTCTGTAAGGATCTGGGATCTGAGAAGGAAGAAATGTCTTTCAACACTGGCGAAGCATCAATCAGCTATCACTTCCATGGCAATATCTGAAGATGGATGGACTTTGCTTAGCGCAGGAAGAGATAAGGCATGTTCTCTGACTTATCTGTTTCTCCCACTTTTTTTTTTAGCTGGGCAGTTTGAGAAAAACTAATTGTTACTGAGGTCATAAATAAACTAATGAGGACTCCATGGAGCTTTACCTGTCTCGTGGCCTTTAAAGTTGAATCCAAAGAGTCTAGCAGAGAATGGTAGCTTGCATCACACAATGTATAAGCTGGTATGGAGCTTCTTTCCTAACAGAATATTTTCCTCCAAAAAAAGAAAAATCCTGGGTTTCAAGATGTCATACCAAAGGG
The DNA here is from genome assembly GCA_030864215.1 of Capsicum pubescens. Lineage (NCBI taxonomy): Eukaryota > Viridiplantae > Streptophyta > Magnoliopsida > Solanales > Solanaceae > Capsicum > Capsicum pubescens. The sequence continues at coordinate 42,644,406 of CM061540.1, read as the reverse complement.
ACTGTCACAATTTTCCTCCCAAAAAAGGAAAATCCTGGGTTTCCAGATGTCATACCAAAGGGAATGCCACCTTTCAAAAGAGAAGACATGAACACTTTGTGGGACTATACTGGGTATGTTGTTGTTGCTGCTGCTTCCTTTTTGGTTGGGAGTGTACTTGTGAAGGTTTGCTTCATAAAATTTGATCCAGATTGAGTTGTGTACTCAATGCTCCCTATTCTTGCACGGCTGTAATTCTTTTTTATATCTTGGCCTTGTTGAGTACCTGGTAATTTTTTAACATTGTCATGCTGGGTCAGAAATCTTATCTATTTGCTAAAACAAGAAAATATTAAAGAATATCTTGCCATTGAGTTGTTTGATGTCCTATATTACATGCTAGAGGAGACTTCTGTCATGCATATTACTAATCCAAATGCTTTTGTTTAAAGTCATCAGCTTGAAAGTGCTTTTATTTTTTCTTCCGATTCTTCTTTATGATGACACCTTGAGTGCTGTTAAAACACTTTCTGACACTAAGACTAATGTCAGGTTCTAAATTTGTGGAACTTACATGATTATGGCTGCATGACTACCATACCAATGTTTGAGTCACTTGAAGCTGTGTGTATAATCGGCCCAGAGTCTCCTTTTGCTGCATCTCTGGCTTCATCGACATATCCACAGACAAAGAAGAGAAGTGATGTACCATCAATCAATTTCATCACTGTTGGAGAACGAGGATTAGTACGGATATGGAGTGCTGATAGGTACTTGGCAATCACTTTAAAGTTCTAAATTAGATCTAAAATTCAGTTGAAACTTGAAAGATGCAGGAATTCAGCTTTTTAGTTGCCTTCTCGGATAGCACTTTCTCTAATCTATTGTTTCCAAGTGTTCTTATGTTTTGTTGATTTCTCTTGCAGAAAGTGAAAACAACTTGTCACATGCCACTCATTAATATACTCTCTTGAAAATGGTGAATTAGAAATAGGCTTTCAATAATTATGCTTATAGTTTATAAATTCAATATATACCAAAGCCTTTTGATGAACATTTCAGCCATGTTATTCCTACATTTCTTTATGAGACTGTGACAATATAGAATAAAATTAGGTCCCAATAAGATGCAGGGTTTGTGGAGATCTTGAGAATATGCTTTTTGTTCTTTGAGAGAGAGGGTTTAGAATGAATTTCATTGCAAATGGACTTGGAATGGAAATAGAAGTTATTTAATTTAGCAGTTAGTGTGGGTTCTCCCCCCTCCATCCTCTTAATTCACTCCCTTGAGGATGTGACCCTAAGGTGATTGACCGCCCTCAGGCATCACTCATGAATAAGCTAGTTAGTTCCACATGTTGTGTTGGTGGCCCAAATAATTGTTAGTAATGAAAAGCCAGTCCCTATATGTGATACACATTTTTTTTGAAACTGGTAACTTCTATATGCATTATACACATTGTCTGCTAAGCTGACTGGCTGAGCACCAATTTAGGTACTCTTGGGTGATATCAATTCAGCGCTCCATAATCTGTGAGGATTCTTTTTGCAGAACTTATTGAAGAGGAAGTATATAAGAATATGGTTAATGTATGATTAATATGATTGATCTAACAGTGAGAAGGATCAAGGATGGAGGGGTGATGAACTAAAAATGAAATACGAAAAAGTAATTAAGTTAAAGGGAGAAAATAAGCAAGTGAGGATATGTAGCTAGTGTATTTAATCGAGAATTGTCCGAATTATCAGGCGTATGGTGAGGTTTGAATGAAGCTTGTAACTATCACTCGATAGACAATTTTATTAGTGGTATGACAAGAACTTCCCCAACATTCTCTGTTCAATATTTTGGCTTCAATCCTTCTAAAATGCTGTTGGATTACTAAATCATTTTATTTGCTTGTGCAACAGAGCACTTTGCCTTTTTGAGCAGAAAGCCTCCGATATCACCGTAAGCTGTGATGATGAAGACTCAAAGAGAGGCTTTACTTCTGCTTTGATTATGCCTACAAGTCAGGAGTTGCTTTGTGTTACAGCTGACCAACAGTTTTTTCTTTATTATCCTGAGGAATCTGAAGGTAGCCTAAATCTAGTTCTTAGGAGGAGGTTTGTTGGACACAATGAAGAGATTGCAGATATGAAATTTTTGGGTGCCGAGGAACAGTTCCTTGCTGTGTCGACAAGCGTAGAGCAGGTCAGTTCTGGAACGCTTTCATAGGTGTAAATTATTGAATAATGTATAGAATATGGCAGATTGTGGTCATGTTTGTGGCCCATATTGAAGTTGCTCTTCAGCATTTAAAATCCTTGAATGTGTTTTTCTGTAAGTTAAAATTTAATGATATAGAGGAGAGAACTATTTAGTTGCATTCGGCTATTAAAACCATGTTATGGTGATATCATATTTGAGGGTTGTCGGGATTATGTTTATGATATTTATTAGTCAATTGTTCTGCAGTAGTTTTTGGTTGGTTAAGGGGCCTCTAATCTTTATTGAGCCATCATCATTTGTTGTTTCACAACTGATGTGTACTTTGATATGCAAGAGAAAAAACTGGTCTAAAAAGAGATGTTACTGTATTGCCTGTTATTTTTGGTAAAAAGGACGATTTTTATTCAAAGTTTCCTTGGCCCTCTATTTCCAACATATTTACTGAACCTGTGAAACAACCTCTCTACTTCTTCGGAGGTAGCGGTATGGACTGCGTACATCTTACCCTCCCCAAACCCTACTTTGTGGGAATACACTGGGTTTGTTGTTGTTGTTGTTGTTGTTGTTTACTGAACCTGTGAACATTTATCATTTATCAAAATTAACCAGTGAGAAAGGACATGTCAAAACGATTTACTTTATTATTGTTCTCATAATTCTAGACATTTTGAAGAATATCAATGAATAAGAAGTCAGTACATTCTTTCATGTCACATAGAGTGTCCTGAATCTAATAGTCCAAATTGTTCTTTTTTATCTTTCTGTTTATTTTAAAAGATTCCTATGTGAAGAGAAAGCACGTGCCTCCTATCTGAAGAGAAATCATGCAAGTTTAGTACTCCTTTCTATATATTTTTATGTGATACAAGATTAAGAAATTGACTTTTATGCTGTAAAACTGGCGCCTGCATCAGAGAAGTAGTTGAAATTTCCTTTTGATAAAGCAATCATCCATCATTATTTAATTTACATTCTTTTCTGAGTTGCTAAAATGCTGCATATATACAGGTGCGAGTGTATGATCTTACATCAATGTCGTGCTCTTATGTCTTGGCTGGGCATACTGATGTTGTTTTGTGCCTTGATACCTGTGTATCAAGTTCTGGAAGAACTTTTATTGTAACAGGGAGCAAGGACAACACCGTAAGTTTGTCCCATCTCTTATTGCTATTAGAACAATATGCAGCATTTGATTGTATGCTGTTGCTTTTAATCTTTACCTGCCAGGTTACCAAGATTAGTATCAAATTGTTTTGCTACTCTAATTCTAGTGCTTCAATAGGTTAGGTTATGGGATTGCCAGAGCAAAGCTTGTGTTGGAGTTGGCATAGGTCACATGGGAGCTGTTGGTGCTGTTGCTTTTTCAAAGAAACAGAGGAGTTTCTTTGTGAGTGGTAGTAGGTATATGATTATCCCTGATCACTGTAGTGGACATATATTCTTCTGCCTATGTATATTGTATTGAGAGCAGCATCTTGACGACCTTTTAGGGAATCAAAATTGTGTCCTAGAAATCTATTTTTAGCTGCATTGTTGATTTTTTGTCATAGTAGGAACTCATATAGGCGCATTTGTAAATTTAGAATTAGTTGATAATCAAGTCTTTTGACATGACTCTAGTCTAAATTCAGTCCTCTAGGCTATAGTAGGATTTTTGATAAGAATTAAAGCTACTATGTTACACAAAGAATTTGTACCCCCGCCCAAAATAAATAAATAAAAATACAGGAGAATGTGATCTAATACATCGATGCTTTTGCAATAATTTTCCTTCTGAATTATAGTGCTCAACATTTTTTATGTAGTTATGCCATTATGATGCTTATTTGAAGTATGTACTAAGATGAGGATTTAGCACCAAATTGAGTTTGCTTACGGCTTTGTTGACTTGAGTTATATTCTTTTCTACTGGTTGTTTGCAAATAAAAATTCATTGTCCTGATCTGTAAACCTTCTATTTTTACCTTTGAACTCTTTACATCATCTTTTGAGGCCTCTAAGGGCTCATTTGTTTGCACTTAATGGAGGTTTGAATCTGAATGGTTCAGACTTCAGACCATTACGTGCATTTGTTTTTTATTAAGATTTGAGCTCTTAATAGGTCTTAATCATTCAACTATAGAATCAAGTCTTAATAGGTATTCTGGTGTTGGATAATATTCACTGCCACTCTATTCATAATCATCAGTCACCACCTTTGCCACCGCCATCATTGTCAACCACCACCCATCTCCACCATCACAACCACCAACGACAACAAATATTGCTACCAACCACTATTCTCAACCGCTACCACACGTACTACCTCTATTATTCTAATTATATTTAACGTCACCACCGCCGTCAACAGCACCACCATCATCAACCACTACCGGCCAATCCCTACTATCGACCAACTCATCTATCACAACTAGCACCACCACTAACTACCACTAATACACCACAACCTCCACACATTCTTCGGCGGCCACCACCATTATCACTAGTAATGCCACCTCTACCATCACTTCAATCACTATCATCGCTAAAATTTATCTTTACTAGCTATCATCTCCATCGTCACAACTAACAATATCTCCAACTAGCACCAACACATCGTCAACCATCATTCATTCATTTTTCAGCCATCACAATCAACACCTCCAACTACTAACATCAAGCAACGTCACATCACAACCACCACCAGCAGTCCACCACTATCAACCGCCACCATCATAACAGTCACTACAATACCAACCATCACAACTATCACCACTAATATTACTAATCACTAACATCAATCATTATCACCCAAATCACCATTATAAACCATCTTGATTATCACTAACAAACATAAATATTTTTTTTTCAATCAAATAATAATTTTGTTGTATTAAATTACATACTTTTTGGATATATAATTAGTTTTTTATTTGAATTGTATTTTTTATTTTATTATATATACAAATAATTTTTTTTTTGTACATTCATATGTTGAAAAACAAACAGTCTTAATCATTCAGTTTTCAGATCTAGAGACAACATCTTAATCATTCAGACGTGCATTCAGATTCAGATTCAGACAATCTTAAAAAAACAAATGCAACCTAAATCTGTTACAAGATGTTGATTAGTGAAGCAAAATAATTCAACGTGTTGCCTTATCATATCTTCTTGAAATGATATCTTTCTTCTTTCTGCATTCTTCCAGTGACCGTACTCTCAAGGTGTGGAATTTGGATGCTGTCTCTGACAACAATGAAGAATCTTTAACTTTGAAAACAAAAGCAGTTGTTGCAGCGCATGACAAGGATATCAACTCTTTGGCGGTGTCACCAAATGACAGTCTTGTTTGCAGTGGTTCCCAGGTTTGTAACATTGAGACATCTGATTAAAGCTTGGCATTAAAGAGCTGCTGCAGGAGACATTTGCATCTTAAGCTTCTTTCATATTTTCTAAATCTTCCTTCCGTTCTTGTCATATTACTAGGATCGTACTGCTTGCATATGGAGACTTCCGGACCTAGTATCAGTGGTTGTACTGAAAGGGCATAAAAGGGGGATATGGTCTGTGGAGTTTTCGCCAGTTGATCAATGCGTGATGACAGCTTCTGGAGATAAGACGATAAAGATTTGGGCAATATCAGATGGATCATGTTTGAGAACATTTGAAGGGCATACAACTAGTGTGTTAAGAGCGTCATTTCTTACCCGTGGCACCCAGTTTGTTTCTTGTGGTAACATGACATTCCGGAAGCTATTTGTAGCTTTATTTTAGTGTTGATTTGTCTGTTTCCCATTGCCTGTTTTTGCTAAAAAATATGACCCTTTTTCCAGGCGCTGATGGTTTGGTGAAGTTGTGGACAGTTAAGACTGATGAGTGTATTGCGACATATGACCAACATGAGGATAAGGTGCTCAAATTTTTATGTTTTTTAATTTATATCCATTTTCTTGTAAAAGAGCTTTATATTATCTCCATCTTTGAAGATCCAATTATTCTGTGTTAATGTGTACAGACCTGCACAGTTAATTTGGTTTTTGAGCTCTGCTATTGTTGGTATTGTATTACAATATTTGAGTGCATGGCCTAAGATTCCAAGAATGATTTTCTTCAACTGTTATTTGAATTTGACACTTTCATGACAACTGGGGAGCAATGATTATGTCCTATCTTGTTGATCGACAAGGTGGCTCTCTGGTTAAAACTACCCGCGGTTCTAGAATGGTACTGAAATTTGAAAGAAGCGGAAGAATGGGGATGAGTAGCTCTGAGGAAACCTTAAGAAAGAATGAATATGCAGTTCTGAAGTAGAGCTGTTTACGGACTTGGCATATTCTTGGATTTAATGTTCACTCTGCATGAAATTACTTCTTTAACTGCTGCATTCTGGTACCACATGTTTTTAGGTCTTTGAATGTGATTGTAAAATCTCTCCGTTGATTGATCGTTGTCTATTTGACTGAATAATTTTGCCTTTACTTCTTGTAAGAACCATCATTGTCAGTTAGTTCAGTGCTTTTTGCAGAGTGTAGTTGCTGACCCCAGTTCATTTTGTTAATTCCAGTCAGTTGCTTTTCTGATTTTTACTGCAGATGGGATCTAATATCATGATTTCTCCTCTAACTTGTTCTCCAGATTTGGGCCCTGGCTGTTGGTAAGAAAACGGAAATGCTTGCAACTGGGGGTGGTGATGCAGTGATCAATTTGTGGCATGACTCAACAGCTTCAGATAAAGAGGAAGCTTTTCGTAAAGAAGTGAGTGATTATGTCACTTATGTTCAAGGAGTACTTTCAGTTAATTTATCAGATCGACAATTTAACCTTGTCATTTTTCTTCTGTCTTCTATATCTCTTGAGAGAATTTGGGAACTGTTTCTGTGAACAATTCAAGATACCTATGGTTTTACAGCCATATTAGTAAAATTTAGTTAGGTAGCTGGTTGCTGTGAGCTGTTTTTTCAACTTATATTATACATTATACCAAGGAAGAACCAAGAACTGGTTTGTTCTGTTGTGGTTATGTCTGAAAATTTATCACAGAACTTCATGTGATGATATCGATATGTTGTGTGTGCAGGAGGAAAGCGTTCTAAGGGGTCAAGAGCTAGAAAATGCTTTAATAGATGCTGACTACACAAGAGCAATTCAAATTGCGTTTGAACTTCGCAGACCACATAAACTTCTAGAGTTATTTGGCGAACTCTGCAGGTAGTCTTTACTTCTCCAGTTCTTTTCCCATTTTTCTTACTGACGGCTCTATTTATTTGTTCTATTTTTGGTTCTTCATGGTGAAAATCTTGTACCACGAATTTCATCTAACATCAAAGCTTTTGCCAGGAAGAGAGATATGGAAGATCAGATGGGAAAAGCACTAAAGGCTCTTACTAAGGAAGAGTTGTGCTTGCTTTTTGAATATGTCCGGGAATGGAACACAAAGCCAAAGTTTTGTCGTATTGCACAATTTGTTCTTTCGGGTGTGTACAGAACTCTCCCACTTACTGAGATTCTTCAGGTACCGTTATCCTGTCCCCTTAAATACTAAGTAGAAAATTTGGCCATAAGCTGGAAATAAAAATTGTTAAAATGCTTAGCAGGTTCATTGATGGTGTGTTGTTGTATATTAGCGAAACATTTTCCAGAAAAAAACGTAATCTATTTTCTCATGCTCACTTGGTTTAAAGTTTTGGAATATATTTTTGGTAAAATGGTTCAGTGGACTTTTGTACTATGTCCATTTTGTAATGTGGATACTCCTACTTGCATGTTTGTCATTTGGACCCTTGAACCCGCTAAAAAGCAACATTTTAATCCCTTTGACCGTTGAACGGACCTATGTGGCATTAAAATGGCTGACTAGGACAAAGTGCATGCAGGCACGCGCCTAGGGTGCGAGTGGGGCCCAAATTTTGATCAATTTTATATTAAAATAATTAAAAGAATTTTTTATTTTTTTTAAGAAAAAAGGCCCCCCCCCTTCCCGCAGCCCACAAGCTGCCATGGCCATTAGAGCCATTAGCACCACCATTAACGCCCCAACCCCCACCCCTGCATCCCCCAAGGCTGCCATGGCAGCTGCAGCACCACCATGAACGCCCCAAACCGACTAGCACCACTGCAGTGTCCCCCCCTCCCCCAGTTAACGCTGGCCATGACCATTAACACCGGCCATCACCGTTATAACACTTCAATCCAACAACACCACAACTAGAATTTCCACTTCCTTGAATCAACAACCTCTGACTCACAAACATCAATTGGTTTCCCGTCCCCCCCCTCCCCCCCCCCCCCAACCACCAGTTGCCCCACTTCAATGTCACCTCCTTCCTTTAGGACTGGCAACGGACCGGGACAGGTAACGCCGGACCGGTTTGACCGGAATCGGTACCGGAGCTTCCGTACCGTTTTACGTCGCCGGAATCGGTGTTACCGGAATATCAGAATTTTTCCCTTGTTCGGACCGGTCCGCTTGCTACCGGTGTGGAACCGGAGCGACACCGGAACATAACGTGCTGCTACAGTGTTTGTTTTAAATTTTAAATTTTAATTTAAATTATATATATTACTTAATGGCATTAATATATAAGTTTAACTTAATGGCATTAATATATAAGTTTTATATATATATTAACTTATATAATTTATTAACTCTTTTTTAATAAGTTTAAGTTTTAATATATCTTACAAAATTTAAAACTTTAACTTAAAAAAATATATGTTAAGTTTAAGTTGATATAATATTTTTAATTAGTTTAAGAAGTTAAAAATTTTCCTAACTTTATAAATTTTGTATTAATTTTTTTTTTCCATAATTGCAACAAACAAAAGACAAATTTTAAAATAAAATTAGGCGAATAGCCGTTATATTTATTCAAATTTCATACGTTGTACATTTATTACAAAGATATTAAATGAAAATCTAATCTACGCAACAACGTTCTAGAAAGGGTTCTGTTTGAATTAGATCTCTATTGTAAAATCTTATTAATATCTAAATTGTCTATAATATTTTTGGTGTAACTTTTCTATTTCTTCGGCGGATAAATCTTCTGGAATTGATCTTTTTCCTTGTTCTTCCATTGCTTCCATTCCGTCATCACTATTTTCCTCATAAATTTTATCTATTTCATTTCCAATATGGGGCGGTAATTTGGGGAGCCCAAAATTTCTTCGTTCGGCATTGATCCAATCTCTAAATAATACCGAAATCTCCAAACTATCCCTTGCTAACGAATATCGATGATCTCCTATTATAAATCTTCCTGCGCTGAAAGCTTGCTCCGAAGCAATTGAAGAAGCTTGAGTTGATAGCAAATCTCGAACCATCCTTGAAAGTTTTGGAAATTGCCTAATATGGGTCTTCCACCATGATAAAAGTTGTTGTTTTCCATTTTCATCTCTTATACTTTCCCGATCCTGCGAAAGATACGAATCAAAATCATTACTCCTACAACATTGAAGACCAAGTTCTTCGCCCTTCTCGTCTTCTGAATCATCATATCTACGTCTAGAAGTAGTAGGTTCGATTGACCCAATATTTTGTTCCATAACTTGATACAAGTTATATAAACTCTTAGCGGTAGGTACTATGCTAGCACAACAAGTTTCAACTGATGGCTTTTCATGAGGTCCAATTTCTAAATTGTTGTATAATTTTCTAACCAACATCACTGTACCATGTTCTTTATAAAATGGGTTGAATAAATTAGTTGTCAAAAAAATTTGTGGAATAAGAAAATAATATTTTTAAAATGTTTCAAACATAGATTCAATTGCCTCTTTGTAAGGGCATAATTTTTTTATATTCAGCAAGTACTTTAGAAATAACAGTAGTAGTTACTAAAACAGAAGAAATAGTTGGAGTATATTGAGAAGATACTGTTTCCGTAGCTTGATGAAAAGTTTTCAAAAATTTACAAAGCTCTTGTATTTCAGTCCAATCATCTTCATCTAACATTAAATTAACATCCTCATTATAAGCATTATAAACTAATTGTATAGGTTTACGATATATAAAAGCAACTTTAAGCATTTGAAACAAAGAATTCCATCGAGTAGGAATTTCTTTTGGAACTTTTCTATATGGAAGTTCACATTGATTACATTTATATTTAAAATCATCCATTACAATTTTAAAAATATAACTACAAGCAATTCGAACTTTAAGACAACCATTTCCAAATAAATGAACACCTTCATGTACTATCAAATTTAAAATATGCGCAACACATCTCACATGAAAATGATCTTCATCCATAGGACATAATCTAGTTTTTAACTCTTCAATAGCTTTCAAATTATTAGAAGCATTATCTAATGCGCATGTCATAGGTTTACCAATAAATCTAAAATATGTCATGCTCTCCGCTATTGTACTAGCTATATACATGCCGGTTTTAGACTCATCAGCATATTTATAAGCAATAATTCTTTTTTGTATGTTCCAATAGTGATCAATCCAATGAGCCATGAGAGTAAAATAATCATTACCGATAACACTACGACCCATATCAGAAGTAACAAATATTCTACCATCAAATTTATCAAATAAGCAACGAAGAAAATGGCAATGTTCAGCTTGAAATTTAAAAATATCATTTTTAATAGTATTTCGTGAAAAACCTTTAAAAGAGGGATTATATACTCGTTGAATATAATGAATAAAACCGGAATGCGAAGGAAAACTAAAAGACAAACCCATAACAACAACCATTTTCGCTAGTTCTTCTCTATCTACATCTTCACTATATGTCGATGATGAACTTGCTTCAGCCGGGTTAAACATGTCTAAATGCGTTTGAACCATATTACCTCCTACAGATTCATGCACAAATTGTGTACCATCTTTTTTTGCCTTAGCCTCATTTTTTAGACGAACAAATTCTTTATTACGTCTCGTCAAATGCGAAGTTAGCAACCCTGTCCTGCCATTTTTCCCCCCGATCAAATGTTTAAAAACTTGCTTGCATTTATTGCAAGTAGCAGTACTTTTTACCCTATCATGCTCCATAAATTTTCAAACTAAAGACCTTTTAGTACGTTCTGTACCTTTGGCCCTAGTAAATTCCGGTAAAGGGGAAAGTTCTTCACCGTGTTCCGGTAATTCCGTAACTGGACTAGTAGGGGTAGGGGTATCACCTAACTCTTGTTCTTCTATATCATCTTCCTCCGGTAAGTCTTCCTCAAAATTATTATAACGCCTACTTAGGGTCTCATTATCTAATTCCATACCGATACCAACATCGAAACCATTAGGTTGTGATAAAGAAGTTTCATTAAATCTAGGCGGTAATGAACTAGTAGTAGTACTAGCCTTACTTTTTTTATTTCTACGAAAAACCTTACCAAAGATTGATTTTTTACCACTACTATTTTTTTCGAAATCCATAATTTAAATTAAAATATTAAAACAAGCAATACAAATATTATAAATTAAAAAATTAATGTAAGTAAACAAATGTAGATACTAAAAAATAAAAATATAGATATTAACGTAAATAAAAAGGGATTAAAGTTGGAACGAATATACCGAACGTCTGCGTAAAAGCAGACGTATACTAAATGTCGGAATTAAAAGATGATAATTGAAGCTTGTAATATCTTCAATAAATCTTCACTAATATAATAATTGAATCTTCAACTCCAACTAATATAATAATTATAAATATTTAGAGAGAATGTGAGAATATTAAGATAGAGAGTATGCGAATTGATAATATTTGTGTGAAAAAAGAATTGAAATGAAGGATATTTATAGTGAAAATTTTAAGAGGTGGTGTGGGGTAATTGGGAGGGGGGGTTGGTTAAACGGCTACAAAGAAACGGCCAAAAGAGCCGTTGCCAGTGTCGTGACAGATACCTCCCCATTTAAAAAAAAAAAAAAAGACAGATATTTAAGCGTCTGACGGACCGGAACCGGAACTACCGGATTTTTTCGAAGGTTTGCACTGGTAACGTTATCCGAACCATTGGGTACCGGTATACCGGCACTAACCGGTACCGTGGCGTTACCGATACCGGAACCATGCCGGAATCGGAGTTGGCGGAACGGAATGGAATTTTCCGGTTTCGTTGCCAGGCTTACCTTCCTTGTTCCCAAGCCACAATTTTCAAAATCCACAACAATCCTTCAAACCCCATAACCCTCAAATTCCACCAAACCCAAGCTTGAAATCACAACAACAAATGTCAATTCTTCCACCCTTCTCAACCTTCCCGTAACTTTCACTCCAAAAATGTCAATTCTTCTACACCTAATGATCATAATAATAAGAGTAACACCAAGAAGACAAGCTCAAGCAATTGCGACAAAATCATTTATGTAGATATTGATGATATTCAGAATTTGCCATCTTTAGTTGGAACTTGCCCTTTCTTGCGGAATATCAAAGGAAGGAACAAGAAGGGTACACCTATACTCATTTTATTATACCATATGTTCTAATTTCAAGACCCCGAGGTGCTTCCTGTTCTTCCCTTTTTAGTTAAAACTTGATCAAGGAATGATGATTTTGTAGCTACAGGTAAATGCTTGGATTTGATATATGGAAGATTGGATACCTGTTGCTGTTGTAGTGTTGTTGGAATGTATTTTTGTGCATTTCATATGATTTTGAGTTTTCTTTGATGGATTATGGCTTTCGTGTTTTCTGGTTTTTAATATTCTGTTTATCGCATTAAATGGAAGAAGAAGTTGAAGGAAGAATAGGCGGAGGGAGAAATTAGTCATTTTCAATTATACTAATTACTATATAACTAGAAATTAGCTAATTGCAGTGGGAGAATATGATTTTAGAAATCAAAGAAAAAAAATTGAAGAGGTGAGAGTATGGTTTTAGCAAATTGCAGTGGGGATGTTCAAAATGAAGATGAGAAGATGGAAGGGGAAATGGGTGGGGCGGGGGAGGGGGGAGGGGGAGGTTCTTTTCCTTTAAAAAAAATTTATTTTCTATTTTTAATTGAAAAATGACGTGGAATCTACGTGGAAGCTGATGTGGCAGCAAGTGTGTTACACACCCCGAAAAAGGGTTCAAAATATTCGTTTTTATTGAATTCAAGGGTCCAGATGACAAACATGTAAGTAGGGATATTCACTTTACAAATCGGACATAGTACAAGGGTCCACCGAACTATTTTGCCTATATTTTTTTTAGGAAAACAAGCTCCTTGAAATATGGAAAATGACTTTCTTGACGGAAGTTAGGGAAAACAAGTGGCATTAGCTCCTCGCACCCTCACAACCACACACTCTGCCACAACCCCACGCCGACAACCAGCCCTCATCCCCATCCCTCGCCCCACCGCAACCCCCTCCATGCCCCACCCCTCTGTCCACATAATTTTGTGTTAGATATATACAAATGCTTTTGAAATAATATTTTTCACCTGCATACCTAATGTAAGGAAATAAGTAAGAAACCACTTGTTTTCCTAGAAAATGTTTTCCTTTGAAATTATATTCCATGGAAAACATTTTCCTCCATACCGAACACACCCATAGTCCAGAATATTTTCCATACAAGCAAAGTTCACTGGCCAGTGAGATCTCCTTAAGTATTTCTCTGTTGCTTTGATAGGTGTTCAAAATGTTGTCATATGCTATAATCACTATCAACAAAAAGTGAGTGTATATTAGTTTGGTGTATTGGTCTTTTCGGTACTTGAGTGTTTTCTTTATAGCAAGAACGTCCATTTAGTTGATTGGCTGCTTGATCTACATGCTTTGATTAGATGTACATTTTGCATGACTTTATACTGCCATGCTGTGTGCTCTAGGCACTGCTTGTAGCCGTTTTGCTCAACTTGAAGCTAGTTTTACTTACCTAATGCTTTCCTTAGAGATCTTACCCCTTTTCATCTCATTATTATATAGATAAGGGGCATTGCGAAACTTCTTGAAGGTCTTATTCCTTATTCTGAAAGGCATTTCAGTAGAATAGATAGATCAGCAAGAAGCATATTCATGTTGGACTATACTTTAACCGGAATGTCGGTCCTTGAGCCAGAACATGATGAGGGGAGATTGGAGGACAAGGATGCTAAACTTCCCAATGCTGCAGATAGCGAGCCATTAAGTGACATTACCTCAACGGATGAAGAGAAGCACCATGAAGATGAGGGGAAATTGGAGGACAAGGATGCTGAACTTCCCGATTCTGCAGATAGCGAGCCGTTAAGTGACATTACCTCAACGGACAAACAGAAGCATCATAAAGAATTGAAAGAAAAGAATTCTTCAAAAAAGCGAAAAAACAAATCAAGAAATGGTGCTAGTAAGAAAGTGAAAGGGGGCGACTAACACGTTTGATTCAGTGGCGTAGGCTGTTGCAATTCCGATCAGTTGAGAGAGTGCTTCTCCTGATCTTCATGAAATGCGTTGCACGTGCCTGTGCAATAGGAATATCCGTCATCTCTTTTCCTCTCCTGCCATTTTTTCTTTCATATAATAGCGGGTAGAGTACATCAGTAATTTTTAAGTACTGTAAAGATATTGGGTTGCAAATGAAAATTTTGATAAGTTATGTCTTGAGGCACTCACATTTATTGTTATTTCAGTTTTATTTTGGGTTTTCATTGTAAAAGCAGATGTATGAAGTTTGACTCTTAACGGTATAGCCTGCAACATCAAATGTGTCCGCACAGCAGCCTGGGGACTCTTGGAGTAATTGATAAAATTGCTTCCATGTAATCAGAAAGTCGCTTGTTCGAGTTGCGGAAGAGCCTCTTGCACAAATGCGCGATAAGGTTGTGTAGTAGATCCTTTTGATTTGGTTCTTTTCAGACCGTGTGCATGGTAGTAGCTTTCGTGAACTGGGCACATCCCTAAGAAATGCAGCGAAACTAAGCCTATCAAACGGGCCCAGTTGACTCGGCCCAACCCGGCCCGAACTGGTCCATTTAATGAAACTGGCCTGGTTTGATCTGGTCCGATAAGTCCAAGGGCTTTAGGGTACTGGGTCTTGGATTATTTTTTTTTTTGGCCCGGTTAACCTGGCCCGGACCCAGCCCGGTTGGGGCTCGCCGATTAACCGGCCCGGCTTGTTTTTTTTTTTTTTTTTTTTTTTTTTTTTCTCATTCTCTCTCAATTCTCAATTATTCTATAAATTTAATTTCCTAAAGTGCTCACTTTAATTTTTTTATTTTGCGATTACAAAGTACGAGTGGAATTTTCTAAAGTCGCAACCTTCGAATACTTTCAAAATTTGATATTGTCGTTCCATCTCTTACGTTTAATTTTTATTTAGTGTATTAATTGTTGAATATTTAATTTTATTATATTTGTGTATTTTGAATTTTTTTAGTTTAATTTATATTATGGATAAATTAAGAACTCTCGCTACTAAAGATGTTAAAATTTTTTGTCCCGGAAGCGGTAGTGGTAGTAAAAAGCGAATTACTAGCGGTAGAGGTAGTTCAAGTAGTAGATATACCCGTGTGCCTCCGACACCGCTTAGTTAACCTTTTGAGGAAGAAGTACGTGTACCTTTAGGTGTAAGTGCTCACAATATGGATTATGTAGAAGCTCAGGAAAATTACGGTATAGAAGAAGAAAATGAAGTAGATGCGGTTAATTTAGACAAAGATGATGAAAATATTGGTGAAAAACCCGCAGTAGGAAATGCTAACGTTAGATCTGAATCGGTTAATCTCCCTTCCCGTCCTCCCCGTGCCCCAAGAGCTTGTAAAACAACTAGTATTGCATGACAATTTTTTGAACTTATATCAGATATTGAGGTGCAATGCAATATTTGTCAACAAATATATAAGCATAAAAGCGGAGGCAAACAAGGGGGTACGGGTACGTTAATGAGACATATAGGTGATGTTCACGAAAGAGAGTTAAATATTGCACGAGGTGGTGGGGATGTTGGTGGGCCAACGCAAACTAGAATGGACCCAGCAACCGATCAGGTAACGAAGAAGTATAATAAATTGAGGGACCGAGAAGAAATAACTAAAATGGTAGCTGTGGGTTGTTTGCCTTTTAGTTTTCCTTCTTCTGATGTCTTTATTCATTATATTCAAGCAATTTATAATCCTATGTTTAATGGTGTTTCTAGAAGTACTTGTCGAGCTGATATTTTTAGACTTCATTCATAATATTGTTTTTATTTATCAACATTGTTAAAAAATATTCAATGTAGATTGTATCTAACTTCTGATCTTGGTCGTGCTGTAAATAAAAATGACTATTTAACCGTTACTTGTCACTGGATGGATAGTAATTTTGTGATGCAAAAATGTATTCTTGTTTTTTTATATGATGAAGATCGTGAACATACTGTAGATTTTATTGCTGATCTATTGTTAAAGTTGCCGAATTTTATGATATCGAAAATAAAATTTTATGTATTGCTTTTGATAATGCTTCTAACAATAAGACTGCTATAAAAAAATTAAAATCTAAGCTATCTTCGTCGTTGCCTGAAATTTTTCATATTAAATGTGCATGCCATATATATAATTTAATTGTAAAAGATGGTCTTGAGTTTTTTGAGCTTTATATTGAAAAAATCCGTCTTGTTGTTGGTTTTATTCAAGAAAATAATCAAACAAAAAGAATTAGAGAATTTAAAGTTAAATGTCAAGAAAATGGACTTGCACCGATATTGATGCCTGAGGAAATTGATATTAGATGGAATTCTACGTATGACTTTTTAAAACCTTGTTATAAAGATAGAGTTCCTATTATACTAGCTTTTAACCAATATTGCGGTTCATTTGCTGATTTGCTGATTGCATGCTACATGATTCTGATTGGGTTGTAATTAATGATCTTGTTAAGTTTTTAGAAAAAATTTATGTAGCTACGGTTGAATTTTCGGTGCTTATTATCCTACTGTTTGTAAATTTTGGCATATATAGCCTATATTTCTGGTTTGCTCAAAGAATATAAAAATAAAGAAGGTTATAAAGAAGCTGTTGGTGCCATTTTAGTACTATTATTTATGCTAACTTAGAAATAAATACTAATAATGATTCTGAACAAGTACAACCTGATTTATGGACGGCTATGGGTGATGCGAATGGATACATAGAAAAATTATATAATCACTATGCTGATTTATTTGATTTAGCCGTACCTACAAATATCACTCCAACTGTCGCTCATCATCCTCCCGAGGAGCCATCATCTTCTAAAGGCCGACACATAGTGGTTTTCCTGATTCCTTTTATGATTTACCTTGTTGGAACAGTATTGATGACAGAGTTTACACATCAACTTATCGGGAAGAGCTGAGATATTATCTTCAGTCGCCGCCAGAGGATCGCATACGACGGATCAACACGTTGGATTGGTGGAGGAGTAATGAAACATAATATCCTGTGCTTTCAAGATTAGCAAGAGATATCTTGAATGTTCCAATGTCAACCGTTGCATCAGAGAGCGCCTTTAGTCAGGGACGACAGCAGCTTGGAGACAACCGACACTCATTGGGAAGCAATGCAATGAATGTTCTAGTTTGCCTCAGAGATTGGATTAGAGCGGAAAGAAGAAACCAAGGAATGGAACCGGAGCCGAACGACGAGCTGAAACTTGAATAAATAATGTCTTCACGGGAGAACTCAGCAGAATCAAGTCCAATGCATGGTTTTGCCCCCGTTGACTTTGACTATCCTATGCAAGTTCCCGTTAATATTAACATGACTGAGTTGAAAAAAATGATGCATAATTTGTAGATTTTTCATTCATGTAAATTATAAATTTTGGATCATTTCGCAATCAATAAAATTCAACATTCATTCACTCCTTAGTCCTTACTTTGTAATTTTTTTCATTTAATGATTTAAATTGAATTTCTACTTTATATTAAAAACTTACTTCTAATATATTATTAATTTACTACCAAGTATTATTGATTTATTATATTAAGTAGCATATGTTTTGTATATTTATGTATATATCGTCTATAGATGTGTATATTTAATGTATACATGTGTATATATTTTATAAATTATATATATATTGTAGTGTATATATATATATTGTAGTATATGTTTTATTTAAAGTAGTACATATATATTGAATAGTGCGTATATGTGTGTATATATCTTCTATAGACGTGTATATTTAACGTATACATATGTATATGTTTTATAAATTAGTAAATAACTATATATATATGTATATATATATATTGTAGTATATTTTATTTAAAGTAGTACATATATATTGAATGGTGCGTATATGTGTGTATATATCTTCTATAGACGTGTATATTTAACGTATACATGTGTATATGTTTTATAAATTAGTATATAACTATATATATATATATATTGTAATGTATATATATTGAAGTATATTTTATTTAAACTTTAAAGTAGCAATATACATTGAATGGTGCGTATATATGTGTATATATTTTTTAAATTCTAATGTAGTATATACTATATATATAGTGTATATATATTGTTTAACGTATTTAAAAAGTTTACTGTTGAGCCCGGCCCGGCCCGGCTCACTTAACCCCAACCCGGGCCCGGCCCACAACCCGGATAATTTTAACGGGCCGGTTCCAGGTTGATCCAGCCCGACCCACTTAACACCCTTAAGCGAAACCCATTTTCATTGTGTGCTGTCGAGCAACTATTTTTCACTTCATGTAATTAAGAAATAATCATTGCCATAAAACTTTTAATCTAGTTCTTTTTGGTGTGTTTCTTATAACAAGAAAATATAGGAAAAAGAGCACTTTTAACCGAATATTGTTTTTTTTTTAGTTAAGAAAGTGGCCAAGTTAGTGGTTATGGTAGCTACGACAACAGCTTTCGAGAGTTTGTATGCGGCTTTAGAGGAGAAAGACGAGGATAGAAAGTTGAATAGGATTGCCAAGGTTAGGCAATGGAGGGCTTGTGACCTTCCAAGTGAAGTGCATCAAGGGGGAGGATGACAAAGTGTTGGTTGAAGATGTCCTCAATTAGGAGGAGGTGGTAGTCCTATTTTCATAGACTTTTGAATGATGAGGGAGACAAAGGTTTCGTGCTGAGGGACTTGGAGAACTCAGAGAGGTATTGCGATTATGGTTATTATAGGTGTATCAAGGTTAAGGAGGTTAAGGGTGCCATACTATTATTTGTAGGATGCGTAGGGGTAGGGCAACTAGGTTAGACGAGATTTCGATGAATCTTTGGAGGAGCACTAGCGAGGCAGGTTTGGAGTGACTGACAAGGTTGTTTAACATTATTTTTAGAGTGGCAAAATGTCTTACAAAGAGCGAGGGGGACATTCAAAGTTGTAACAACTATAGGGGTATCAAGTTGTTGAGTCATATTATGAGGGTTTGGGAAAGGGGGGTAGAGTTGAGACTGAAGAGGATTGTGACTATTTTCGAGAAGCAGTTCGATTTCATGCCAAGTCGCTCGACTATTGAGGCCATTCACCTTGCGAGGAGATTAGTAGAGCAGTTTAGGGAGAGGAAGAAGGACTTGCACATGGTGTTCATTGATCTTGAAAAAACATGTGACAAAATTCCATAGAGATTCTGTGGAGGTGCTTGGAGGCTATGAGAGTGCCTGTGGTGAACACTAAATCGATTCAGGACATGTATGACGACGCAAAGACTCATGTGAGGATGGTAGGGAGAGACTTATAGCACTTTCCTGTTTTGACAGGGTTGCACCAGGGATCGACTCTTATCCCAATTTTATTTGTCTGGGTGATGGATGATTTGACGCGTCATATTCAAGGGGAGATGCCTTGATATAAGTTATTTGTTGATGATGTGTATTGATTGACGAGACTCGGGGAGGAGTTAATGATAAATTGAAGATTTGGAGACAGATCCTTGAGTCTAAGGGATTTAGGTTGAGCAGGACCAAGATGGAGTACTTGGAATGTAAGTTTAATGATTTACCGCATCAGACCATTCAAAAGAGGGAGAGTTTCAAGTATCTTGGGTCTATGATTCAGGAAAATGATAAGATTGACGAAAATATCATGTACTGTATTGGTGTAGGATAGTTGAAATGGAGGCTCGCTTTGGGAGTCTTGTGTAATAAGAAGGTGTTTTCTAAGCTCAAAGGTAAGTTCTACGGAGTGGCAGTCCGATCGACTATGTTGTATGAAGCGGCGTGTTAGCTAGTTTAGAACTCCCACATCCAAAAGTTGAAGGTGGAGGAGATGAGGATATTGTGATGGATGTGTGGACTTATCAGGAGGGATAGAGTTAGAAATAAGATTATTGGGAAGAAGTTGAGAGTGACTTTAGTGGAGGACAAAATGCGAGAAGTAAGATTCCGATGGTTCGAGCATGTGATGAGAAGGGGCACGAATGTTCCAGTACGGATGTGTGAGAGGCTGGCTATGGATGATTTTAGGCGAGGTGGAGGTAGGCCGAAGAAATATTGAAGGGAGATGATTAGACATAACATGGAGCAGTTACAACTTATAGAGGACATGACCCTTGATATGAAGGTGTGGAGGACGATGATTAGGATAGAGAGTTAGTGGATAGAAGTACATTCATAATAGTAAGGAAGAGTGTTTCGTTTGCATCTGTGCCTGTAGTTTCTTGTAATATCTTGTTCGTGTGTTTTGGTGATATCTATAATTTTCGAATAGTTACTTTGTAGTATTATCTTATGAGTGTTTTGTTTCTTTATTATCTAGCATGCGGTATCTCTTTTTGTTGTTTGTATTTATGCTTTTTGTTTGTTATACCGCTATCTGTCATGAGCTGGGATCTATCCAAAACAACATCTATACTTCATGCGAGGTAGTGATATGAATTCCGTACACTTTCCTCCCCAGAGTCCAGACCTCACTTTGTGAAAATACACTAAGTAGCCGTTTGGCCATAATTTTTTTTTCCTTTTTTTCGGAAAATTATTTCATTTTAGTGGAAAAAATGCACCGTTTGGCCATGAATTTTTCAACTCCAACTCCGAAAAATTATTTGGAAAAGTGAAAATAAATTTTACTTGTTTTCACCTTTTTCACTCATATTTCTCTCACAAAATTTCAAAAACAACTTTAATTTATCAAACATAACTCCAACTCCAACTTCATCTTCATCTTCATCTTCATCTTCAACTCCAACTCCAATTCCGAAAAAAAATAATTTCATGGCCAAACGGGGATATATTATTGTTTGATTATTCACGAATTTTCAAAGCACGTGTGAGGATGGATAAACAATCTTTTAAATTATAATATCACCAAATATCTAAATTAAAGTTATCTCAATTCTTAACTCTCAAGTAAGTCATTAGGTGTTTTAGATATACATCAAGTTCGATGTACAATATATTAACTTTAATTATATGGTGTAATTAAACATCAAACCTCGCATCTGTGCCCTATGTTTTTTGGGGGTTGTGACTTTAATTTAATTCAATTATCGATTTGGTACAATTTATCTTTTTTTCTTTTAACTTCATTGTACAATTTTATTCTTAGAATTCGTTTGGCCTTTGATTTCCTAAGTAGTTTTTGGAAAAAAGTTTGATAAATAGTGTTTAGCTATATAATCTATTATTATTTGATAAATAATTTAAATTTGCAAATTTTAGAAAAAACCTAGCCTGTGAGCCAAATGTCATTTTTCGAGAACTTTTAAAGGTGAAATATGTTTTCTAAATAGTATGATCAAATACATAGTGAAACTTCATCCAAGCTTCCCCCAAAAATAATTTGTCAAAAGTATTTGAAAATCTATGATCAAACGCTAGCTTAACGTGAACCAACGATCATTCTCTCATGTTTTGAATTCCTCAAAAGACAAGTCAAACATCCATGTGATAATCTTATAGATGCAATAATTTCAATGTCTCATTTGGTTTTCTTTATGTTGAGTCCAATAGAATCCTTTTTTAAGTTTTAGCAATGTGAAAGCTTAGAAAATATATAGAAAAAGATTTTATCTGAAGTTTAAAGCAAGCAACCTCTCAAGGTTTGAATTGTTGATATCGATGACTGTCCAGTAATGGTGGACCTCATCATGCTTTATATCCTTTTAAGTTTTAATTAATAAAAATCATGCTTATATTAGTTGCCAGAATATTATTTTTCTTTTACTTTCTCTAGAATTGAATTCCAAAAATTATGTTTGAAAATTTGAAAAAAAAGGCCTAAATTACCCTTCAACTATGTAAAATGAAGCAAAAAAGGTTCTCGGTTTACCTATTGGATCTAAAATGTCCTTCTCGTCTATTTATTGGGCCTAAAATATCATTTTCGTTTATCTATTGGGGGCTATTTTGCTCTTTTATTTCATAAATCAATTTAGCCTCAATTATTAATGACGTGACTATTTTTATTGGCCAATTAATAATTAATTAAAATAATTAATTTTTTCTAAAATTTCAACCCATCCAAACCTAATAATTCGATTCACTAAGATCCCGGGATTATTAATCTCACCCTCAAGGAGGGATAAGGAAAACACTACAATTCCGAAATAACTAATTTCGGGATGAGTTATTTCATTCATTTTGTCTCAAACAAACATGGGATAGTCTCTTCTTCTAAATTAATCCCGGGATTAATTATTCTTATCCCTCCAACCAAACAACTCCTTAGTTCAGGTATTAATCTACAACTATGGTTTCTGGCTCACCTTTGAGGTAAAACGTATAATCGTCATTTGTAGTCTTTTGCTCATTATTTCTTTGTATTTTTAGATGCAAGGTTGTGGGTGACTGAGATAAATCTCTATGTTCGATTGAACAAGAGAGTTTCCTTATGTATGCATCTTAACCTCAGTTTTGCTTATTGTCATATATTTCTGTGAAAATGCTTTAGAAAGTAAGGCATATTTTCACTCACTGATAATACTATCAACCTAATAATTAAGCTTTGCTCACAGTATTCTCAAATTATGCCTCACAAGCTTGTAGAGAGATTGCGACTTGTTGTTTCATCTCACTAATATTTATTAACGTGCAAGTAATGAAAATCATCACAATGTAGTAGTATGAGACCCCCTACAACTGTTTTGCAGTAATGAACTTTTACATTATAACTAGACAAA
This sequence comes from Capsicum pubescens, assembly GCA_030864215.1. NCBI lineage: Eukaryota > Viridiplantae > Streptophyta > Magnoliopsida > Solanales > Solanaceae > Capsicum > Capsicum pubescens. Next base: position 42,621,261 of record CM061540.1, on the reverse strand, counting down.
TGATATTGAGCTCAAATTCAAATAAACCCGAGGCTTTTCTTTCTCCTCTTTGAAAGACTATATTAACCAAATAAATAGTACACAATATCAATTTTTCGTCATTCTAAATTAATCTGTTAAATAAAAGACCAGAATAGCCCCAATAGGTAGATGACAAAGGCCAGTGACGGAGCCAAGAAGTTCATTAAGGGGGTTTGAAAGTGCACACACGAACTAACCAAAGGAGATTCAACATATACAAACATATACATAAAAAATAATTTTAACCGTATATAAATAGTGTAACTTTCTGCCAAAGGGGGTCGAACCCCCTGTATATATGCTAGATCTGCCACTGACAATGACATTTTAGGCCCAATAGATAGACTAAAAAGGACAATTTAGGTCCAATAGATAGACGAAGTACATTTTTTAACCATTTAACATAGTTAAAGGGCATTTTAAGTCCTTTTCCGTTGAAATTTTTCTAAAGTTGAATTTCAAAATTTTAAAAAATAATAATAAAAAATTGTATCTACTATTTTCACTCAAAATCACTCATTAAAAACCCCATCTCCATTCATACATAACACTTTCACATATTTGCATCCACATTATTGACACAGTTAAAACCAAACTTCACTAAAATTTCTCCAAGGTAATGCCAGCTTGCATAGACCTCAGAATACAAATGTGTACAATAAATAGTGCCACAAAATTATTAAAGAGGCTGGACAACAACACTCAACTAATTTTTTTGACAAGCTGGTATGTTCGTTTTGACTAAAAAATTTGCCAATCACATTTATGGTTTTGCGTGTGAACAGCAAAGACTTCAAAATTCAAAATTGAGTATTGGAGAATTGTGATCCACAAGACTAGTAAAAGGACCCCAATTTGTTTCCCATTTCACAGTGTGTCACTATGTTTTCTGCTCATTGACAGTTAGCTAGGAGTAGTTGGTTCTTGAAGAGACCACAAATGTGAAAGAATTTAATGTAGATTCAGAGCTACTCCGCCCCTTTACTTTTAAACATCACCGTTAGATTTGGCACGCCTATTAAGAAAATAATGACAAACTATTTTACGTTTTTACTTGTCACTTACTTTCTCCGTCCGTTGCATATTAGTTGATCATCTTACTAAAAGTAATTGTCTCATATCAGCTGATCACCTTACTAAATCAAGATAACTTTAACGAAAAAGGTTCAAATTTACCTCTCTACTTTAAAAAATTGACTAAATATACCCTTAGTCATATTTTGAGGTTAAATTTATCCTCAATGTCATAATTTGAGGCCATATACCCTCATTGTTAAGAAACTTTTCACATATTTTAATAGAAAAGCAAAATCAACATTAAATTGTCTATTCTTTAAAATTAAATCACACTCTAATCTAATTCGTCCAATTCGACCGATAAAAAATACACAAACTAATATACATATCTCTCCGTTTCGTTGGTCAAATTTTTTCAACGAATAAAAATACTTCTCTTTCCACATACAATATTGATAGGCTATTTACAAATGAACAAAAAGTAAAACGAAATAGGATAACGTAGAAGCATAGAACTACAAAAAGGTTTTATTATAAACTCTGCTCCTGTTCGATTATGTTCAAATTTCAAATTTTGGTATGCAATTTTATGTGCATCTGGATTTTAAAACCAGTGAATAAGTTTTCTCAGCAAATAACTTGATGAAAAATTTGTGCAGATCTAAATTGCATATAAAGACAAATGAATAAAGAGATGTCACGATTGATACATAGATAGGTCTCTTAACTCAATCATCTGGCGAAATATTTAATGAACTTAATGTAATGCATTTGACCGTCGAGTGTTATTTTTCATGAGTTCTACTCTGATACAGATCCATGAACTGAGAAGGATATATTTTTTGTGTGTTTGCACTGATGCGGATCAATTTTTCATGAGCTATGCACTGATAAACATCTAGTGACTTAATCTCGTTGAAAAAATTTGACCAACATAACCGAATGGATTTATTTATTTGTGTTTTTTCTATGGCTCGAGTCAGATCAAACGGATTAGATTAGAATGTGTTTTATTTCTAAAAGATGGGGCATTTAACATTGATTTTGCTTTTCTATTAAAAAAAAGGTACATGTGAAAAGTTTCTTAATAATGATGGTAAATATGACATCAAAGTATGACATCGAGGTAAATTTGATCTCAAAGTATGACGAAGGATATATTTAATCAATTTTTTAAAGTAGAGAGGTAAATTTAGTTTCAAAGTATGACCAGGGGGGTAAATTTGAACCTAAAGTATGATGAAGGGTATATTTAGCTAATTTTAAAAAATAGAGGGGTAGATTTAACAATTTTTCCTAGCTTTAATTAAAAAAAATTCATCTTATCCTTGCAATTAATTCTTTTTGAAAATGTTCACATTTATCTGTAAAGTTCTCAAAAAGCTTTTTAAGGGGTGAAATGGTAAAATTATCTTTTTATTTATAATTTTTTAATTGATGTGTACTTCTAATATGGGACACAGAGATTATTTCTAAAATGGAAAAGACTCAAAAATACCCCTGAGCTATCCGAAATAGCTCAATGTCCGTCGTTAGATTTTTGGCTCAAAAATACTTTGGCTCAAAAATACCCCTCCTCTAACGGAATTCGGAAAAGGATCAAAAATACCCCTGAACTATCTGAAATGGGTGAAAAATACCCCTCTGTTAAATATTTGGCTCAAAAATACCCCTCCCTTAACGAAATTAAATTATTTCGATTATTTCGTTAATTTATATAAAGTTCATCATTTAATTTATATTTCGTTAATTTTCTTTAAGTGAAAAATTATATTTCGTTAATTTCTTTAAAGATTAAAAAGATGTAAAGTGAAAATACTTTTTTAGAATAAATGTATGTTTATTTTCCAAATCAAATTCAATCAATTTATATTATAATTCAAATACATTTTTTCATTATCTTATTTTTAAAATTAAAAAAATACTTTTATGTAAAAAAAATTAAAGTATTAGGGTTAAAAAGTTAAAGTTAGAGTTTAATTCAATCAAAATAATTTAATTTCGTTAAGGGGAGGGGTATTTTTTAGCCAAATATTTAACAGAGGGGTATTTAACGAAACTAAATTATTTCGATTATTTCGTTAATTTATATAAAGTTCATCATTTAATTTATATTTCGGTAATTTCTTTAAGTGAATTTATATTTCGTTAATTTCGTTAATTTCTTTAAAGATTAAAAAGATGTAAAGTGAAAATACCTTTTTAGAATAAATGTATGTTTATTTTCCAAATCAAATTCAACCAATTTATATTATAATTCAAATACTTTTTTTCATTATCTTATTTTAAAATTAAAAAAATACTTTTATGTAAAAAAAATTAAAGTATTAGGATTAAAAAGTTAAAGATAGGGTTTAATTCAATTGAAATAATTTAATTTCGTTAAGGGGGTATTTTTGAGCCAAATATTTAACAGAGGGGTATTTAACGAAATTAAATTATTTCGATTATTTCGTTAATTTATATAAAGTTCATCATTTAATTTATATTTTGGTAATTTCTTTAAGTGAATTTATATTTCGTTAATTTCTTTAAAGATTAAAAAGATGTAAAGTGAAAATACCTTTTTAGAATAAATGTATGTTTATTTTCCAAATCAAATTCAACCAATTTATATTATAATTCAAATACTTTTTTTCATTATCTTATTTTAAAATTAAAAAAATACTTTTATGTAGAAAATTAAATTATTAGGATTAAAAAGTTAAAGTTAGGGTTTAATTCAATCGAAATAATTTAATTTCGTTAAGGGGAGGGATATTTATGAGCCAAATATTTAACAGATGGGTATTTAACGAAATTAAATTATTTTGATTATTTCGTTAATTTATATAAAGTTCATCATTTAATTTTTATTTCGTTAATTTCTTTAAGTGAAAATTTATATTTCATTAATTTCATTAATTTACATTTCGTTAATTTCTTTAAAGATTAAAAAGATGTAAAGTGAAAATACCTTTTTAGAATAAATGTATGTTTATTTTCCAAATCAAATTCAACCAATTTATATTATAATTCAAATACTTTTTTTCATTATCTTATTTTAAAATTAAAAAAATACTTTTATGTAGAAAATTAAATTATTAGGATTAAAAAGTTAAAGTTAGGGTTTAATTCAATCGAAATAATTTAATTTCGTTAAGGGGAGGGATATTTATGAGCCAAATATTTAACAGATGGGTATTTAACGAAATTAAATTATTTTGATTATTTCGTTAATTTATATAAAGTTCATCATTTAATTTTTATTTCGTTAATTTCTTTAAGTGAAAATTTATATTTCATTAATTTACATTTCGTTAATTTCTTTAAAGATTTAAAATATGTAAAGTGAAAATACCTTTTAAGAATAAATGTATGTTTATTTTTCAAATCAAATTCAACCAATTTAAATTATAATTCAAATACTTTTTTTCATTATCTTAGTTTTAAAATTAAAAAAATACTTTTATGTGAAAAATTTAAAGTATTAGGGTTAAAAAGTTAAAGTTAGGGTTTAATTCAATCGAAATAATTTAATTTCGTTAAGGGGGATATTTTTGAGACAAATATTAACAGAGGGGTATTTTTGACCCATTTCAGATAGTTCAGGGGTATTTTTTATCCTTTTCCGAATTCCGTTAGTGGGAGAGGTATTTTTGAGCCAAATATTTAACGGAGGGGTATTTTTGAGCCAAAAATCTAACGAGGGGCATTTTTGAGCTATTTCAGACAGTTCAGGGGTATTTTTGAGCTTTTTCCGTTTCTAAAATGAAGTTCTATTTTTACCTGTTATTTTTTACATATCAAGAAAAAACAACAGTGTTTTTCTTGTTTTATAACATTAATTTTTTATTTTCAAACCATTTTCAAGACGTAATATTTTAAACATCAATTAATAGGGATAATATGATAAAATAGTCATCTCAAAAATTAATTTCTTAATGAATATGTCAAGTCAAAATATGACAAGTAAAAGCGAACGGAGAGAGTATCACACTACTTGTATTAATTTATGTTTAGTGTTAGGTCTTAGAATATGATTTGAAAAATAACTAATTAATATTAAAATAAAACATGAAAAGATAATTATTTTTTCTTCATATGTTAAAGATGACAAGTGAAAGTGAAAAGAGGGAGTATTTGGATTGACTTATTTTAAGTGTTTTTAAATTTTAAAAAGTTCTAAAGCAATTTTATAATGTTTGAATAAAATTTAAAAAATACTTTAAATGCTTATTTACCGAGAAAATCATAAATTGAACTTTTAACTTATAAATAAGGGTATTAAATGGCCTGTGCTGGCCTAAAACCAGATCGAACCGAACCGACCCACGTAGAGAGGCTAGGTTGGGTTCATCACAAAATCAAACCTGCACGATATTAGTTGGGTTACCAGTGGCGCAGTACCTGTTCTGGCCTGATTCAACGACTAAATTTTTGTATAAATATTATATACTTGGAAAAAAAACTAAATTTTAAAATATCATTTTAATATAAAACCGACTTTGGTCTAGTAGAACCCGACCTCACTAGCTATTCCCAGATAAACCTAGTCCGATTCAAACTGGACCCCCAACCCCAATAACCAAACCCGAACCCCAGATCACCTAGATTGAATATTTTCTGAACCGAACCGATTCAACTCGGCCCCTTAGCATCATTACTTTATAAACCATAAGTTATAAGTCCATCCAAATAATCTTCTAGTGATTTACTCTATCAAAAAAAAGAAAAAAACTCCTTTTATTTTTTATTTTTTTCCTTCTAAGTGGTTTGGTGTTGGGTACTACGCAGTTTTGATGATTGACAAACTGACACATGAATGAAACATGTTACTTGAGCTGGTCCACGCATAGGAAAACATAGGAAAACAGATTTTCAGTTTCACTGATAGATGCAGACAAGATTGCTTAAAGACAAGAACGAATAAGCAAGCCTAATTCCGATATACTCAAGCTACTGATCATGTGGGGAATATAATAAGTTGAATTTGATTAAAACACTTAATGATAAGGGAAAACAATTTGAGTTGAAAAAAGAATCCTACGTTAAGGAGTTTCACTTCTGAGTATATCTTGAAGAGTCCTATGTGTGGGAGCAGAAAGATTCTGATAAATAAGCATGTGCTGATTTAAAAGAGTCGGAGTTTTACTACAACACTAAGGAGACAAGAGTTGGAATTAAAGAAAGAGTCTCACTTGAAGTAGAACTCTATGTAATGAGAGTTTTGATTAAAGTAGGAGTTTAAAATAAAGAATGACTCTTGAAAGAGCTGTGCTTAAATAGAAGATGCATCGACAGATTGACTTCACGAAGTGCTACTCAATCACTGAAGAAACACGTTGAAGAACCTGGTAATCCAGCTAAGAGTTTTAGCGTTGATATTTAAAGTTGTTCATTGTGTTTGAGCTATTTATGTAATATTAATTTCAGTGTGTTATAAACTGAATTAGTAGCTAGTCTTCGAGTTGGGGAAAACTCAGAGACTTTGGGAACACATACCTTGAGGTGTGTGTAGTTAGGAATTAGAGTTTATAATTCATAGTTATTGAGTTATAGGGATTAGAGTTTATAATTCCTAGTTGTTGAGTTATAGAAATTAGAGTTTATAATTCCTATTTGTTGGTTACAACAGTTTTGTAATCAGTCGTTGTTGAGGCTCAGTTTTTTAGTGAAGATGGGGTTAAATCCTGTAGAGGTGCAGGTCGTGATTTTTTACACCTTTTGAGCCGGGTGTTTTCCACATAAAAATTATTGTATTCTTTACTTTCTGTTTACTGCTTCCTTGAAACACGTCAGACAATACGTTCCATTGATAAGTAAAAGTTAGGCGAAAATAAAAAAATCAGTAGACACGAATTCTTAAAATTTGGTACAGGCCGTATCTAACTACTTGTATTTGTTTGCCAACCATCCACTTGACCACACACTCTTTTAATGTTCTTCCTCCTTATCTTCTTTAAATGCCTTCACTTTTTTCTTATTATCATACTTGCATATCTTGTTTTTGTTGTCTTCCAGCTGAACCGTTCCTCACATTTTTTTTCCCAAAGGAGCAGAAGGGGTTGCTCATACTCTCATTCTTACTTGTTTTAACTCTGTTGTTGGACAGTCATGACTATTGCAGCAGACTTTTACGATGAGCAAGATTCTGTGTTTTGTTCAAAGAGAGTTTGTGTGATGGATGCTGCTGGTCATCTTGGATCCGCACTTGTTCATAGTCTTTTGCTCAGAGGTTACACTGTACATGCTGCTTTTCAAAACCATGGTTCGTTTCTTGTTTGAATACTATGTAAGATGTAGCTTTAAAGTTGTATACACTGATGGTATAAATAATTTTTTACAGCGTCGGTATGATTTGATCAGTTATATGTAGTTATAGACGACTCTTTTACTCTTTCTGTTGTTATATCAATTTACTATGAAGAATTACCTCCTATTCTACTTGATAAAGTTGTTGTCGTGTGATCAAGAGGTCGAGTTCAAGGCCTCTTGCAAAAATGCAAGGTAAGGCTGACTACAATAAAGCTTGTGGTCCGACACTTCTCCAAAACCCCGGGCCTCCGTGCATAACGAGAAATTTAGTACACCGAACTGCCCTTTTTAGTGTACGTGGGAAAGTGCACAATGGGGTTCATTAGAAACCCTTATAAGAAATCTCATGGAGCCTTCAAAATTGTTGCCGCACCTATGTATCTGATCCTAAAAAAAGATAATATTTTTGGGAGGATCCGACATTCATTGATATTTTTTAAGAGTCCGACCAACCTATGTGGTTTCCAATTTGCTTTCTTGGTGAAGTTGAAAGATATGTGGTTTTTGCTTATACTTGGTCTTAATTAGGCCTTTATTGGTAGCTTGAGGTCTACCACAGTACCATCCTATGTAGTACTATTATTTTAAACTTTGAAAAGACTATACATTAAAGTAGAATAGGACCACACAAAAAGGGTGTAGCCGTTTCCAATTTTAATGGGATGAGCTGTATGATTGGAAAGAGAAAGGTAAACAAAGAAAGAGCTGTCAAAGTAGTTGAGGCAGGAGAAGCTAAATATTTTACTTGTCAATTTTTGTTTTATCATTGTGTTTTTTTTTTTTTTTTGTTAAAGTTTTATCATTGTTATTGATTCATAATAACTGTAACATTTCTAATCTTTTTTTTTATAAACCTTTTAGGACCTTGTTGAAAGTTTATGAACTGAATCTTGAAATTGAAAATCTGACACTGAAATTTTGATGGTACAGATGAAATGCAATGTTTTAAGAGGAAGTATGGTTGTGGCAACGTTGATGACAGCAAAAGCAAGAAATTGATATGTTTCCATGCTGACCCCTTGGATTATCACAGCATTGTGGATGCTCTCAAAGGCTGTTGTGGTCTGTTTTACTCGTTCGAGGCCCCCTCTGACTACCCTACCTACGACGTGAGTTATTCCACAAACTACTCGATTACCATCGTTGTAATTGGATCAAAAGTAAAATAGAACATGAACTCGTAATCCTAAGCAGTAGGAGGAGCCGGGGCTCTGATCACGTGCTTGTGAAGAATGAGCCGCGGCCCTCATAGGCAGTGACTTCTGTCCAAACTTTTGATATTGGGTTCTGATTTTCATGTGTGGAACTTTCAAAATGAGGCTCTCTACGTTTAAGTTCAGTGTGTTAAGAGTTCATCCAACTAACTAACTAGATCATTGTGCTATGTTGCAGGAATTGATGGGAGAAATGGAAGTCAGAGCAGCTCACAATGTGATGGAAGCCTGTGCACAAACAGATACCTTAAACAAGGTAGTTTTTACATCCTCCGCAACAGCTGTGTTATGGGGCACAAGGAAAAGGGACCAACACGACACTCCTGTGGCTTCTCATTCTGACTCCTATGTCGATGAAAGAGACTGGACTGACATCAACTTTTGCAAAAAATACAAGGTAACTTACCTACTCAATCCTCCACAATTCATCCAGACCAACTAATGACTTTTCACCGACTTTGGCTTAAGCACTTGACGAATGGGTACTTTTAACGTTACCAAATGCATAGATAAGCTTAAAAGATAGTGCTTACTAGATACTTTTCCAAGTCTAACATGAATTGGCACGACAGTTATGGCACGGGCTATCAAAGACACAAGCGGAGAAAGCAGCATGGGCATTGGCAATGGACAGAGAAGTGAGCATGGTGTCCATAAATGCAGGATTGTTAATTCATCCAGACCTCAGTATAAGAGAACCTTACTTGAAGGGAGCTGCAGAAATGTACGAAGATGGTGTGTTTGTTGCTGTGGACCTCAAGTTCTTAGTAGATGCCCATATTTGTGTGTTTGAGGATGTTTCCTCTTACGGACGATACTTATGCTTCAACAGAGTCATAAACACTAGTAAGGATGCTACCACATTAGCCAATATGCTTCTGCCTCCTTCAGCGTCATCTGAAACACAAAGGTAAATGTTATTATCTTCTTCATTCATAGCAAGTAGCAACCACCATTGAGTTCGTTCTACTTTAGACTAACCATTTACGCGTGAACTGCAGTTTGGAGGACGATATTGTATATGAGCAAAGGATTAGCAACAAGAAGCTAAACAAGCTGATGCTCGGATTTGATACTGGACTGGACGTCCAAGTCAATTGATTGATGCCATCACCGCGTATAAAGCATGGCTCGTACAGAACTAATCCAAAGAACATTGTTTCGCTCCAAAGAGACGAGAAGAACCACATCATTATTTTAGACAGATTTTGGAAATTCAATCTTCATTAGTTTATTACAAATTCTTTTGCCTTTTGTCTGAAGATACCTACTACGAAATTCATTTACAAGAAAGTTGCATATAAAGGAAGCATGACAGAAATGCTATATGACCAAACAGAAGCATTTGTCTTCATATATGTAGCAGTAGCTAGTAGTACCTTTTCACTTGCAAATTACTAATCAAATTAAGAATGGATGTTTCGTCCCAAATGTCTTGGAACTTTTTATAATCTAACCACAATAACTATTAACATTACACTATCTTATGCCTCTGTATTGTCAAATTGTGGCACTGCCAATTTTTGGGTGTCATTTGGAAGCCAATTTTTGATTTGGTAAAGCTTTATTGACTACTACAATTTGGTTTACCCCGGATGATGATGCCTCATGTGTTACATAGACTTAGGGGTCGTTTGGTCGAGTGTGTTAAACAAAATAATGCATGCATTATTCTTGTGTATTATTAGTACCTTGTTTGGTACATTTCTTAGCCTATGTATAACTAATATAAGACAATTAGTTATACGCTCTATTGTGTATTGAGGTGTGTATTACTAATACTTCAAAATCCATGACATTAGTAATGTAATGGATCTAATGCATGCATTAGCATGATTAAAGACACATTTATCCCTCAAAAAAATTTCCGTGTCCTTTCCAATATTTATATGGAGGGTATTTTTGGAAAAAAGATTCATTTTAGAAATTATCTAATTCATATTATTTTTAATACATCAAACCAAACACTGCTTAAGAAAAATACAGCATAACTAATGCAAGCATAACTAACACAAGCATTACTAATACAAACATTATTAATAAATCATTTTTATATTATTTTTATACACTCTATCAAACGACCCTTAGTTTAATGCTAAGAATCAATGCTGCAAGGTTCATGTGACTATGGCACCTTCATGGACATCAAGATTTACCAAAAAATATATATATATAAAAAAAGAAAATCTCTTACCAGCTATACGTAAAACAATACCTGTGAAAATATTTTAACCGATGGTGCACCGACTGCTAATACTCCTTTGTTACAATTTGTCTGATTTTGTCTCGCGGCTTTAAACTAAAGATAATGTACCAAATGTCCTTTACCTTGTGATCTTAGACATGCCATATAAAAAGTTGGACTTAAAAGTTATCAAAAATGGGAAAGAAGACAATTAAACTAAAGACATGTAGAATGTACCAAATTTCCTTTACCTTGTGATCTTAGACATGCCATATAAAAAGCTGGACTTAAAGAGTTATCAAAAATGAGAAAGAGGTATTTTTTCGAAACAGTCAAAAAAACAGCAGGACAAATAAATTGAAATGGACGAGTTAAGTTCTTTTGCATTGTACCAAGAAATGCAGTGTGTTTTGTCTTTCTGCACGTGGTATATTAACTAGCTCAAAGGCTAAATATGCCATTTGAAACATGAGTTGACTTCCATATCCAATTGCCTAAAGATAAGTACATATAACCATAACTATTCAGGAGAAGTTGACGAAAAATAAAATTACCTCCCATAACATGACAATAGTAGGGTAAAATATTTTGCACTTCAAATGTATGCGTGGTAAATCCTTAGTGGTCGTTCGTTGATTACATTGTGGGATTATGTTGTCCCATTTTTTGGTACTACTTTTTTAAATGAGATGAACAATTCCTGAATTATTGACACAATATGGTATCTATCAACTCTCACAAGAGTATAATACCACAATAGTGGTATACGCAATTCAGAAATTACTGGTCTCAAGATAAAACAGCTATACACATCTTTGCCCTCCTCCAAAAATTACTTCTCAATTTTAAGAAATACACCATCAGAATGGAAAATAAAAGTTCATATCGACTTATCCGGTTCTAAACCAAACATATGGTTTATATTGTATCATATATCGCATATTTAGTCCAATGAATCAAACGTCTACTAATAAAAATACATCTTATCTTTAATCCGTATTATAATTCCGAATAACTTGTTCGCCAACCGAACAACCCCTTTAAAAAATTACTGACAATTTGCTCCATCACACCAGAATTTTGTTCCATTATACCACCTTCCTATGTTTTCTACTCACTACTAATGCTACGCCTGATGGGATATACACGACGACATAGGTACACACATCACCTTAGAACTTCTGAAGGAAAAACGAGGTTCAGCCTAGTTAAAACATTTTTATTAAACCATTCCATCTCAATGATCAATGCCCATATGGTGCTTCTGTGCAGACACGTCAGGCACTTAATGACATGGAAAGAACCGAGGATAACCTGTATTTGCGTACTTTAGTTGAACCTTTTGGTTGAATTTTGACCTCAGTCCTAGAATGGACAGTGACTTCTTTCCAGTCAGAAGCTGAAGCCCCTTCACCACGATAATCTCGAAGACAGTAGAGCACTTGGAGCTTGGAATGAGCTGCAACTCCCAAAGCAACAAAAGATATCTTAGATTGGAGGAAAAAATGAACGTAACATCCAGCAGACATATAACCACCAACGTAATGAAATTATCACAAGGTTATCTTCAAGTACAATCAGCTAAATGCATTTGTCAATTACCATAGCTATTATTTTCCTTACCTAAACCAAACATGCTTGTTTTCTGGATTGTCATTCTACTAACTTTTGATCTCCTGATGTTTCCCAATGCCCGAATATCTTCACCGTCGCCTTTGAACTCCAGAAACTCTCCAAGGACAAATTTATTACCTTTGAGCTCTAACCTGCATGAATCAGAATAATTTGAGTAAAATTTCCAAGTTGCAACACTTAATTATAACTTGAACTCTGCAAGGATATGTGCAGATTGCTTCCATGAGGAGACGGAATGTCTATTAACTCATGAACATCTGCATGCATTATGGCTTTTCTCTCTCTAGCTCCCCCTCACCCACCCGCCAGTCCCACAAAAGAAGAAACACGCACACTCTCTCTCTCTCTCTCTCTTCAAACAAACATTTCCCACGGGCATGGTGGGCTTTATTGGCCAACTTTCTCTTGCTTGAGGTTATTCTTCCATGTTCGTTCAATATCTTACACTGCAAATAAATTAGTAAAGGACCAAAACACTTTCTTGTAGGTCCCTAACTTAACTACATGAATTTTGACGTTCTAGCAGGAGGGTCAACATTCATGGTCATAACGGACAAACAAACTGTTTCCATTTAATTCAGGAAAAAATTAGTGTCATAAAACAATATAAAGAAGAATGTAATGCAACAGACCTGTCCCACATCGGAGCTGTGCTGAGTACAAGATTAAGCTTCTCATGTATTGATTCCTGCATTTCCTTCTTCCCACCATGAAATGCACCTCTAATCCAACTAGAAAGCATGTTTGATTCAGGTTTTAGTTGTATCCACTGGTCATAGGTTATGACCTCGGAGGGAAAAGAGTCTGAGCCAATGGTACTGCAACAAAGAAATCAGCATTATTCATAAGATGCAAGTTTAATGATCACAAGAAAAAAAACACAACACTGGAATAACATAAAAGATCTAATTCAAAAGTTAATTCTAAATAGTTCATGTTTATTGTTTATTTTGTTTACATGGAATTATCTCCATCAAATGTTGATATTTATTCTGAATTCTCTGCTTATTTTGTTTAATTTTCTAGAGTTACCAATTCAAATTGAAGAGTGACATCTTTAATAAACTCTCATAGGCTTTATCTTGTAAAGATTTATGCAACTCAATTTTTTTAAGACTATATTAACTATATTCTAAGATCAATACTCCTATTCAAATGACTTGACCAGCTTAACCTATGAAATAAAAGGGAGTACAAGAGCCCCGTATATTTTCTCTTTGTAAAGGTAAGAGCAACCAATCGTCTGTGATAACAGATACAGATACCCTATAGTTGCTCAAAAAATTCAGAAAGAATAATATCCCCTTAATTTGCACAGAAGTGCTTTCTATCCCTTCAAAAGCTCGTCGGTTTCTTTCTCACCAAATAGTTACAAAATACCAGTGGAAACCTTTGCATTCTCTAGCCCTCATGGTTGATAACTTCTATCGTTGAAAGTACACATCATCCTTGTGGCACTTTTCTGGCTTCAATGTTGGGATTTTTAATTTTTGATGTCACAAGATACTTTTATTTTCAGGTAAAAGTAAAGAGAGTTATAACATGCAAACTAATGCATTACTATTATTAAACTAATACAGAGAACTATTTTTTCTTTAGACTTCAGGAAGAGTGTTTTCTTTTGTGATTATTTAAATACCAAAAGGATTTCCAGAGAACATAACAGTATTTTCTGCTCTATATGTAACATGTGAACAATACTTGTATTGAGGTTTATTCTAACAGTTAAATTTTTCCCCTGAATCGAGTGACTTGCACCCAATTGCCTCAAAGTATGTTTTTGCTCTGTAGGGATCAGATCGAGATGCCACATCGCTCACATCAAGTGGGTGCATTCTCTCAGCAAGATATTTACTTTATAACATGATACCCCTAAAGATGTTCTGAGGTTCACCAAACTATTCAATGTTACACTAAGGCGTGAAAAAAATGAGTGGACAAAACAGTAGCATGGTTACAACGCATAACAAAAGAACATATTGAACGTTGTGAGGGCTATAAAACTTATGAGCCAATTTGGATTTTTTCCAATGAATATACAACAACGGTTCTAATTTTGCAAAGTAAATCAGGGAAATTTATAGGATATGAAGGAAGCGTCTAGACACATATAGACCATCAAAAGAAAACGCTTTAGAGGGTGTAGGAGAAAAAAGGAATTCATATCGAATATAAATATGTTGTAGAGGATAAGAACGCGGGGCAAAGGAGCCGTCACAAATTTGAAAATAAAGATAGCAGATACAGAAGTAGTCGATTAGCCTTTGGATTCTCTCTCTCTGTAGGTTCAAACACGAGGATTGCTTGAAAAGGAGAGTCAAATTCTCTCAGGTTCTACCATGTAACACTCTTCAACAGAATTATAGCCTTAGCTGGCCGGCACCAAGAAGGCTAGTAATGTACCTGTCTTGCCTCAGCCCCTCTAACACCTTCTCTATCTATCATTAGAAATAGGTAGGTGGAATACCTCACTAAACAATTAATCACAAAGCTATCACCTGGTTTACCAACTGTAATATTCAGCTATGGAGCTGGGATGGATCTTTAATGCCTTAAACAGCTAAGAACAACTGGTTGCATTCAGTTCAACTAACAAAATCTCACATCTCAACAGTTCCCTTTGGAAAGAAAATGCTCCTCAAGCTTCAAATAACTTGAAGAATAATGTACAATACATGCTTAATCTCAGCATTTACTATAAATAACGAGAAGATGACGAAAATGCATACCAGAACTTGGGGTTTGAACATATGACTTTGCAAGACAAATATCCTTCAGGAAGAGTGATGCCCCTTTGTTCAAGGTAGGACTCAAGAATAGGAACTAATTGTTTTGCTTCCGCAACCTGAAATATAGAAATTTATAATAACAATGCATAAAACTAAAATCTTGATATCAGAAGAAGAAAGCAAGATCCAGTAATCAATGATAAATAATAGAAGATGACAAGTTGTTTCATAAGATGAAATCGACCCCAACGTGTTTGGTTGTGAGACACAGTTGTTGTCTACACTTGCAAAGAACTAATGCAATAATCAACCAAGCATTAGGTGCATCTGAATGGAATTATTCTTACCTCAACATGTTTTGTAACTGTGGTATCTGGGCTTAGCTTGGATGTACTTCGACTATTCCACCTGGTACCTGCTATCTCCACTCACAGGTCCCGTCAATTTGGGATCCAAATTCAAGATTTTCCTTGGAAGTTTCGAGAAGTATTTGGAATGGAATAATATTGATTCATACAGAAGAAAGGGTTCTCTATTGATTCAAACATTGTACCTATGGGATAGGGATCGAGGAAGGGGAAAACGAAATAATGGTTAACTCCACCCACCCCAGCTCAGTCAAATGGGATGGATTTACTGCCTCCATTGAATTTGAACTATGATACCTCATGATTCTCATCCCAGTTCATTGACCACTACGCCACACCCTTGGTGCAGTTTCTTAAATTTTATAAGTGCACCCTTGGTGCAATGCTCAACTGAAATCGTAAAGCAGAATTTTGATGCAGAACATATTAAAATCTCAATTAAGAACTTATTTTTTTACAAGGCAAGTTAAATTTTATTAATGCTAGTGCGCAGAAGGCGGTGCAAAAGCACCAAACAATCTCACCTCACAATTTATGAGCATTTGATCTCGCATGTATCCTCTAATAGCTCAAACAAAGATGGCCTTACTTCCCTAACATGCAAGCAGCAAAATTCATGCTGTTTAACATACCTGTTGCAATTCATCTTCCCGGAAATAGCCTTTCAACATGCATACATGATTCCAAAAGCAATCTCTAACCCTATCTCGAAATAGATTCTTTCTAGAGAAGGACTGTTAAAGCTTAGCCCACTATTGCTCATGGTTGAGCGCTCCTATTTTATGCTCCAGGAAAACTATACTATGCCGACATATACTTCGAGGCATCCATATCGACCCTAGAAAGTCAGGAGGCGGCATTCTTTGATCAATTCGTCAAAGTACCAGAGGAATACATATCAACCAGATAGTCAGGAGGAGGCCTTCTTTGATCACTTGAGCAAAGGACCGGAGTTGGTCATATAAATTTTTGATATAACCGAGACATCCCAGGTGGGTCAGTTGGTACACATGTTAGTAACTCTGCGATCATGAACTCACTCCTCTACCCTGATCCCACTTAAGTACCATTTTCGTGCCAATGGCAAGATACAATCTCGTCATCTACGCACAATTCACTCATCCCATGTTCTGACCTTATCATTGAACCAAAACCCAGAATGCAGGAATTGTTCATATATTTTTGAGGGTCTCTTCAGATTTCTAGAGAGGCTGGCTTTTCTGAAATAACTCCATGTCAATCTACCTTTTGATGGAGAAGATTTACCTAAAATTGTCAAGCTTCAGTAAGAAACAAAATCATTACTCTGCACTTCAATCCAACCCAAGATCATTACTTCCATACTTAAGTTGTTGAGCAAGTAGCATCTATCCTTCCAGGGAGAGTGGATCTACAGTAAAGAAAATTTTCCATGTAGAAAGGAAACAGCTGGATCTAGTTAGTGGCTTAGTGCTTTACCTTAAAGTCCCTAAGCATTAACTCAAGGTGAACGGTGGACATTGCATCATCCCTTCTTGGGAAGACCATCACTGAAGAAATCCTAGACAGCTCATGTCAATACTACTAGTTTAAAAAGAAAAAAAAAAAAAGCTATACTGGCATGAAGAAAAGACCTAAAGAGAATGATCTCCCAAATAGAGGGTTATAGATTTGAAAGTTGAAACCCCTCTTCCCGGTCGAGCTCACGCACGGAGCTTGCCAGTGCCATTTACCTCTTCAGTTTGGTTTCTCGGGGACGGGGTTTACCCTGAGATTCCCTTGTCAACCAAAAAAAAAAAAGAAAGAAAAGAGAAGACCTAAAGAGAATTATTATTGCATAATCAGAAAAAGTTTATTACTGAGTGGCACCTAGACATATTCACTTCGGAAATTCTTGCAAAAAGAACATGGCAAGGTTAGCATTCTAAGCAGTCGTGCAAGTGCAAGTGCAGAAGCAAGAATTTCACATAAACTATGAGATTTAAGGCAATGTGTTTTTTTAATCAAGAGATTTAAGGCAATGTTTGACCAGACAAATAATAGAAAAACCATGACAGTGAACTAAGTTTTTCCATGTCAAGTAACCAATCAAGTATCAAGCTGTTTTAGCATCATCAGATCCAGAAACACCTAAAAAGGAAATAAGGTCAGATTTGTAACTCACGGGATCTGGGAGACGCTCCGTCTTATGGCTTCCAGTACAAACCCATGTCCCGTCCCTATCAACAGATATAAACCCTGATGCATTCTTAACACAAACTACCACTGCTTCCCTGTAGAAAAAAAGAGACAAATTTGTGAATGGGTTTTGTTTCCATCTAATTGAAGGAAACAAGTTCTTTAAATAACAGATATAGCAAAAACACAAAAACATGGCCTTGTGCTACCTTGGAAAATGAAATGAGATTGAACAAACACACACAGAAGTTTGTACTTTAGAATCGTTTAAAGGGAGGTGTAAGCGAGACACTTTATCATGGAGGAAGGTGTTAGCCCAAGGCACAGGGCATAAATCCCGTGTTTCATATTTTTAATATCTCTAAACATAAAATGAAAAAAGCATTTTAAAAGTTAATTTTTTTTCAATAGAATGCATTAAAATTTTATAAATTCAAAAGTAAAGATGCCATAAAGTTGTCGATTTTAACTGTCTACTCACAACATATAGGTCCAATAACAACAACCATTCCACAGTGCTCAACAAGTTGCGGTTGGCTATATGAATAATAACATTTTAGTACAGCAACCACGAATTGTAAAGCCACAAATGGGGCAAAAACCCATGTGATAGTCCCATGAACTTTATCCCCATGATTTCCTTGAGACGCTTTGAGGTTGCCTCACTTCAGAGGGACGACAAAAACAACAATAAACTAGGTGTAATCCGAAAAATCGGGGTCTCCTTCAGGAGGATAAAGTGTACGCAAACCTTACCCCTACCTTGAGAAGGCAGAAAGGCTATTTATGGAAGACCCTCGATTCGATTAGCGAGCATCAGAAAAGCTAAAAGAAACATGCGGAAGTAAAGAAGACATATGCGGAAGTAAAGAAGACATACTCCCTCCGTTTCGTTTTAGTTGGCACTCTTTCTAGATATATTTGTTTCAATTTAGTTATCTCTTTCACGAAATCAAGTGGATTTTATTATGTTCTTCAAATACTGCCCTTAACATTAAATGACTAAACAAAGTGTATTTATTTAAATTTATATTATCAAAGCATAATTAATAAGGCTAAGTTGGTAAAATATACCCTTAATTAATATTTTCTTAATGGGTGTGCCAAGTCCACACAGGGGTCAACTAATATGAAACGGAAGGAGTATAAAACAGTCCAATAAAGTTCCAACATAGAGTTTATTGCTTGAAAATGGTTAAAGTTTTATCATAGGTTATGTCCAAAATTAAGGCAACAGCCAAGGAAAAAGGTACTCCCTCCATCTCATTTTAGTTGGGCACATTCCATTTTACACGGTAATTAAAAAATCATAAATTAAATGATGAATTTTACTATTTTACCATTTACCCATATTAATGATATTCATTGGGAATAAGAACACATATTAATTGTATGGGTAAAATGGGAAAAAATTAATTAATTTTATCCTGATTTAGTAAGTGATCAACTAATACGAGACATTTATTTTTAGTAAGACGACCAACTAAAATGGGACGGAGTAAGTAATGTTTCTAGAGAAAATAAATTACACAATACCTACACACACCTTATTCAAATAAGCATTCATGCAATAGATTGTGATGTAGATTGAAGAAACGCACCGTTTAGTGACGAGAACTAAATCAATACTCTGTCGAGTACCAGAGTCCTCATCCGGAATTTGAAGCCCAACGTGTGCCTTACCACCATAAAGCTTCTCAAGTCTACGATCATATAAATCACAAATTCAAAAATCATCAATCAATTGAATGAAAACACGAGCTTAAAAAAGACAAAGAAGACTACAATACACCTTTCGGCAACGGTGAATAGAGCGTTGTAATCGGAAGTTCCAACATCGATAACATCGTCGTCGAAAAAGAAGTACTTAAGTATTAAAACAACGGTAACGAAACAAATCAGCTCCGTCAACATGTTGACCCTCTCTCGCCGTCGCCGATTATGATTAACGGGATCGGATGTTTGGGTGGAAGAGAAATGGGAATTTTTGTGGCGTGAGAAAAGAGGAAAGTTTATTCAAAGAAGAGTGAAGCGGGTCAGTGGTTTACTTGATTTAGCGGTTTGGGATTTTAACTTGGAGCTCCGAGAAATTTCCCCTTGGAGCTCCGAGAAATTTCCCGCTACTTTCTTTCCCTTAACTACCCAAGTTAAGATCAGCCCACAGCCAAACGTAGGGCACTTCGAATTGAAAGAGAAACAAGTTTATTACTTTCTACTTTCCCTTTTAATTCGTTTTAAAAAAAAAAAAAAATTGTTCTTTTTTAATAATTTTTTAATTTTAACTTTTCATATAACATATTTAAAACCACAAAATTGAAAAGCATTTTGATACATTTAACATATTTTTAATTTAACATCATAAAATTCAAAAATCTTCTTTATTTTTTTAAACTCCGTCCCAAGTCAAATTAGGTCATTCTTTTTTAAACGGAGAAAGTAATTAAGTAAGATTCTTTCAAGTTTTAAAAATCAGGTAAAAAAATTTAAAAAATATTTTTTTAATATTTTCACTCCAACAACTAAAAAAATTATCTCAATAATTATAGAAATTATCCCAACAATTATTAAAATTATTCAATAACTTTGCAAAGTGATTAGATAATTGTGCAAAGTTGTTGGATAACTTTGATAATTGTTGGAACAACTAATGCAGTTATTGAATAATTGTCTCAGTTGTATCTTTTTTAACTTAATAATATTGTGAAACTCACTTGTCACTTTTATTTAACTAAAGACTCAGCTTATTTTTCTCCAAACTTAGGGTTCGTTTGGTTATTAGGATACACAATATAACAATCTCTGGTAATAAAGTATTGTATGTGATGGTGCTTTACTCGTTCAAAATTCAAGTAGGCATTTGATCATGAAAATAAAATAAAAAATTAGAGTTGAAGTTGGAGCTGAAATTAGTGTTTGGTTATGAATATAAATTGGAGTTGTATTTTTGACTTTTTATGAGAGAAGTAAAAGTGAAAACAAATTAATTAATTAATTATTTATGAGAGTAGCAAAAGTGAAAAAAATAAAAAAATATATTTTTTTAAATATAATTTTAAATTATATTCAAATTTTTTACAATCAAATGTATAATTTTCACTAAAATAAAATAATTTTTAGAACAAAAATAAAAAAGTTGTGATGATCAAAACACCTCCACATGAATGAATACAAGTAATGTTGGTAGGAATCGTCCAATAGAGTGGGTTCACTATTGACTTATGATCCTTTGAATCAAATATTTATTCTAAGTCCTTTTTTTTTTTTTAAACCATTCGGTGTCCGGTACCCACTTTTTAGGAGTTCGACTATATTTGAATTCGTCCCGCGTTAGGCTCCGTTTGAGGGAGAGAGCTCCCAACAGAGTGTTTGTCCATACCCAGGGTCGAACCCTCGCCCTCTAGGTAGGTCGGGGCAGCCCCTTTCCGCTGCGCCACCACTGTTGTTGGTACAAGTAAGTCCTTTTCATTAGTTGATACTTGATACATAAGGAATTAGTTAACGGAAAATTATAAAAAAAAATAAAAAAATATAATTAATAATGTTATATTATAAAATATACTCAATTCTATGTTATATTATCACATATGACCCAGTTATATAAAAAAAAAAAAAAAAAAAAGTTACCTTACATCTTTAGCTAAATTATTACTCTCTTACGCACATCTCCCATGCATCTTCATCTAACAAAATAAGAAACTGAATTCGATTTTCAATTTCCTCAACGTTAGACATTTCTCATGAAAAGTTGCTACTTGCAGAAGCAGTTAAGTTTATAACAATTTTTTCTTTCATTGATTGTAAATGGATATTCTCGTTGAATCTTGTAGATGCCTCAAGTGTTGTTATATTTTTCTTTTTGAGATTTTGTGTCAAACTCTTGCCTGAAACCTTCTGAATTACGTACCTACTTATTGCTGCAGCTTAGAATATTTATCCGTATTATACCTTAACTAGTTGGATTTTTATACTTTTGAATTGACATATATCTAAGTAGCACTCTTAATCAAAGACATTTCTGCTTTTTGTCTATGATGAGGGGTCCTTCTTTTTAAAAAAAATGTGTGAGAAAAATCCAAAGACACTTTCTCAAACAATAGCTGTAAAACAAAATTTACTTTTATCTTATTCTTAATAGTATATTTTATGGTTTAAATATGGTGACACCAAAAAGGTTACCACCAAAGGGTGTGGTGCAGTAGATGGGGTTGCTCTTCCCTTTACTAGAAGTTTCTGATTCGAGCCCTGGGTATGGAAAAATCCTTGGTAGGAAGCGCTACCCCCCGAATCGGACACTACCCGATGCGAATCCAGATTAGTCGGGCTCCAATGCGGGTACTGAACACCGAATGGAAAACCAAAACAAAAAAAAAAAAGACACAAAAAGGTTATTTTTTATTTTTCATATGGTGTTTGATACTCATATTAGAGTCCGACTAAATTTGAATTCGTTGAAAAGTCCCATGTTGAGGAGTAATGCGATTCCTAATAAAGATGAGCACGTACTCAGGGTCTCGGATGAAGGAGTACTTATTACCACTCCGCCCAACCGTTATTGATGATAAAAAGGTTGGTCTACAAACAACCTTCGAACTTATTTAGAATTGAGGCATTATGATCATTGTAATTATCTTTTTTGTGTTGTATTTGGGTGGGAGAGTTACAACGGTTTGTCGAAATATAATATATATCTTTATATAGGGAAATTCAAGATTTAAAGTTTTCTTGAGTTATTGAGATTAAAATTAATAATTTGAATATATTAAATGAGTTTCTTGAAACTAATATAGAGTTTAGATCAAAACTACTTGAATTTGCCGAGCTTATATCACAAAGTATACATCCTCATTTAGGGGAGCATAAATTTATGTGTGGAAATTACTAAAATTTAAATAAATATTACATTTAGCTCAATAACTTAAGAAGTAACATGAGTCACGTACATACTAAACACGTTAAAAATCAAATCTGTCCGATTTGAATCTTGAATGGTACATGTTGATAGAAGGAATTGACCATGAGGTGTTGGAATGGAGACACACAAGGCTAGTAGACATTGAAACGTTACTTCTACAACAGACCAAATAAAATTTATCTCGATGAAAAAAAAATGAATGTAAAATTTAATGTGTTATATTTTGTCATAATATATATGGTTTTCACATCTACTGTATTCGTTTTAGAGTAACGTTAAATATTTCATCCATTTCAATTTATATGATATATTTTGATTTGGCACAAAATAAAAATAAAATATTAAACTTGTAATTTAGATAATTTATAGATATAAAATAAAAAATTAAAAGCTAAACTGCTTCACAAAAAAATGTTATTTTAAAAACGGGCTAAAAAAATAGATACATCACTTAATTGAGAGAAAGAATGTAATGATGTATATTGTGCTATGAGGCATAATATATTATATTGGAGTGTGTATTTTGAAATTTTCTCCTTTATAAATAATAACCCCTTAAACTTGACATTTTGTAAGATAGCCATATAAACTTAAGGGTTCTAATCGGTAACTTCATAAGTTTATGGTGCTATCTTGCAAATCATGCAAAGTTTAAGGGGTTATTTAGGTAAGATGTAATTTCAATCAATAATGAGTAAGCACTTGTTGAAAGCGATTTACTTGTTCCTCTACTAAATGTGTTTTTCACCTTTTTGCAGCACTATTAGTGGTATTTTCGTTTAGCCATAAAAAAAATTCCACTTTATTTCACAAAAATAATTTTATTTAAAAAAAATAATATTTTTTTGGATGGATAAACAACTGAAACAAACCTTGTTTCACTCTTTTTCATTTTGAAAAAAATATTATTTTTACACTTTCATAATATAACCCCATTTAAATTAGGGAAAATAGTCCGAAAAATACTTGTACTTTACATGAATTTGCAGTTGCGCATATCGAACTTTGCGGATTTTTTTTTTTCATATTTAAATGACATATATCTGCCCACTTGGACCACTTATTCAGTCACCCAAAGAGCGGTAATTCACACGCGACCTTTCAACAAATAATTAATATGTCGAATTCATGCCCCCAAACTGTACATCTGCATCTAGTAGAGCATAAATTTATATGTTTAAATCACCTAAATTTAAGTGTAGATATTGCATTTAATCCGATAATCTATAGAATAAAGTGAATGTCGTGCTAAATACGAATCTGTCTTGTTTAAATCTTGAATTTGTATGTATTGATTGAAGGATGCATCGATCATGAGGTGTTGGAATGGAGACACCACAAAGCTTATATACATTGAAACATTATTTCTACGATAGGTCAAATAAAATTTGTCCCAATAAGAGAAAAAATGAACGTAGAATTTATGTAATTATCAAATTTTGTCATGATATATATAATTTCCACATGTTTTTTGTTTTATTTTAGAGTAATATGCTAATACTCCCTCTGTTCTGTTTTATAAAATATTTTTTGACTAGTGAATTTGATCGCTTTTCGCACGATTATAAATTAACTTGTCAAATTTATGATAGAATATTTTTAACGACGAAAATTATAATAGTGGAATGTTAGTTCTAACTTTGGCACACACTGAAAATAAATAAATTCATGAAGCTATAAGATAACAAAATCTAAATTCAAAATAAATTATAAAAATTTATCCAATTTGCAAGTCACGATTCTTTATTAGTAAAGACAATCATTTATGGAATTAAATTTCACCATGAACTTATTTTTTGAAGCTCTACATGGTAGCTTAGAGTAATTTTTTAAGTCTAAATACCAATCAAAAGTCATCAAATATTTTAAATCTATCGCCATAACTTGTCTTCACTACAAACTTCTTTCGAGATTGTGTTTTTTTGTTGTTACCATTTAAAACTTTCAAATATATACTAAAATTTTAAATTGAAGACAAAGAATCAAAGATACATGGAAAGGAGAGGGAGACAGAAATACATAATGAAAACGAATTTTGTTGAAAGAGTGATATATATATATATATGAAAATACTATTAATTAATAAATTATTATAATAAAGGTTAAAAATTGATTAATTAAATTGTAGTTAAGTAACTTTTTTGTCTAATAAAATTAAGATAAAAAGATAAAATGAATGTCAAAAGTCGAGAGAGAGAGAGAGAGAGAGAGAGTGAGTGTGAATGAATTCTAAATTGTATTATTTAGTTATGCCAAAAATATCTTTATTGACATAATGAAACTAAAAAAGTTTCATCTTGTAGGTTATAATTTTGTATTTCTTCTTTGTTTCCCTATTCTTTCATTCCTATATAGGTTGTCTTTTTAATTTTTCTTTTTATTCGTTACAACTCTTTTTTTTTTAAATTTATCCTCTTTTACTTCTTTCCCCACGTAACTGTTATGGCTCTATAAAAATTTAGAATCGTTTTGTCGCATATTTAGATGGATTAGGATTAACTTTCACTTAATTACATAAATAAGTTCAAACACTAATTAAAAATCAAAGAAGAAAATAGAATGAAAAACAAAAAGATGAAAGAACAAATTATTTAACTTTCTTTGAGATGTACGGACAATCAGAGGCTCACCTAATTGCTTCAAGTTCTTGCATACAGGCAAAATTTCTTAGTCTTGAATACACATGAAAAAAGTGACATAATGATCATTTTAACAAAGTAGTAGAATAATTAAAACATAAATATTCTTGAACAAAGTTAATCTAAAAATATTATACATCATAAAAGAAATTGTTCAAGCGTATAAAATTACTTTTGAAAAAATATATTTA
This sequence comes from Capsicum pubescens, assembly GCA_030864215.1. NCBI lineage: Eukaryota > Viridiplantae > Streptophyta > Magnoliopsida > Solanales > Solanaceae > Capsicum > Capsicum pubescens. The sequence continues at coordinate 42,595,896 of CM061540.1, read as the reverse complement.
ATATTGAAGTATATTCATCATATGTACCGAGCTTCTTGATACAAATGGCATAGCATGAGTCATCAAAATTTAGCAACAAAAAGTTATGAAATGAAACAATATGAACTTTTGAATAAAAAAGATGAGAAATTTTAGCCTCTAGAGAAATAAATTCATTTGAATTTACTGAGAATAGATCACATATAAGTAAGTTTAATCAAGACAAAATATTCATCAATACATGAATCTCATGAGACAATTTGCTACTATTCAAATTAAAAGATTGCCTAGAACTCAAGTTGGAGCATTTTCTACGCACAACTATAACAACTAAATGATTTATTCATGTCTGCATAATTCGATAGTGTGATCTCTCTCTCTCTATATATATAGAGAGAGAGAGACAGAGAAAGAGAGAGAGATTAATTTGTCTTTTATCCTCCCATTTTTTAGCACATTATTACTACACATTAATAAAATTAATTAAGATTAAAGATTAAAGGTGGTAGAATACATTAATATATATTAAAATCTCTAATAAAGAAGGTACTCATAGTGGGAGGCAAAAAGTTGATGAATTGAATAATTAATTTTTGAATTATGAAAAAAAAAAAAATAGATAAATGAAGAAGAATTTGTCAAAAGGTGAAAAAAGAGATAAATAAAAATGGAGGTTCTAGAGAAGTGTCATTTCACCTTCTCTATATTTCTTCGATATTATTATTATTATTATCTATAATTTTAATTTAATACGAATCATCACAAAAATTATAGAGAAAGATAAAAATAATTAAAAAGAAAAAAGATAAATTATCTTCTTGTAGATAAACTAATTGAAGGTTATGAATATGAAAGGTTTGAGAGATGACATTAGTAATATTTAAGATTAGAATTTATGCAATTGAATGTATGAACTAAAGACATGATCTTGCCAAGTGGTTCTTATGTCTTACTCCTCAAATCTTTACATAGTCATCATTTCATCTTTATTTCATCCGTTCACTAGTTGATCTTCTTCGTATTCCTGTAAAAAAGAATACAACACAAAAATTAATACATTATGAATAAGAATTGTAAGAAAATAGATTTAAATCATACATGTTCTTGCTTAGAAGTTACAAATAATTTAAGATAATGATAATAATAATAAATTTAGTGTAAATCAAATCAATTAAAATGTCAAAAGAATAATACATGAAGAAGGAGGGGGAGGAGGGGGAGGTGGGAGGAGGAGGAGATTTAAATCATACATGTTCTTGCTTAGAAGTTACAAATAATTTAGGATAATAATAATAATAAATTTAGTGTAAATCAAATCAATTAAAATGTCAAAAGAACAATACATGAAGGAGGAGGAAGAGGAGGAGCGGGGGGGCGGAGGAGGAGATTTAAATCATAAATGTTCTTGCTTAAAAGTTACAAATAATTTAGGATAATAATAATAATAATAAATTTAGTGTAAATCAAATCAATTAAAATGCCAAAAGAACAATACATGAGGGGGAGGGGGAGGGGGAGGGGGAGGGGGAGGAGGGGGAGGACATTTTAGAAGGTACACAAATGAATTTTTTAAAATGAATATATGTAAGTGTTGGACAATAAAATTTCGAGACCGAAAAATAAATAATTCGAGACAAGAAAATATTGCAACAATCGATTTTATTGATTTCAATAAGTGAGTGTTACAATCTCTATGAATCCTCCGATTCGCCTTTTCGAATATAAATTAAAGGGCTTAAAGCTTAGTCTTGAATTTGAATTTGATTTGATGGACTTGAGAGACTTGATCTTGACTTGTGATTGAATTCAAGAGCTTTTGAGCTTGTTCTTGAATATTGCGGTCTTGATCTTGAACTTTGATGAACTTGATTTGAATGCTTAAGCTTTTTAGAGAAATTGCGGCGTTTGATCCACGAGTTTTCTCTTGCTACTTGTTAGAGTTTTGGGGTCTCTCTTCTGAATTATGAGACCCCTATTTATAGTTGTAGGAAAGGAAGAGTCGTGATGAATATGGACTTTCTTTGACCAATCATATTTAAGTGATGTGACGTCTTTTATGGGCTTTTATTTCATGGGTCTGCTGCATCAGTTTGACATGTGGCACGGTCCTATTGGCTGTTTCACTTGACTTGGCATGTCACGTCATTTGACACGTGGCGCTTATTTGGGCCTCTAGAATATGACAATATTCTTGGGCTTAGCAAAGTGAGTTCATTATTTATGGCCCAAATTAATGGGCTAGCCCAATAAAAATTGGACTTTAATTAAACTCCTATATGTTTGGACTTAAATAATTAATCTAATTATATTAATCCACAATATTTATTTAGGACTAATATATTTTGAATTTAATATAATTCAAATTTTGTACGGATTTAAATTTAATAAAATTGCATCGCCCACGGTAAGTTCGAAAAATATATAGTGAATGAAATATTCTTAATTTTGTTATTGGAGAGAAGAAGACTTATAATGCTTCTATTTACAGGACAACAATCTCTATATATAATAATAAAGGAGGAACATAGAGAAGGTGATGTGACACCTCTCTATGACCTCCATTCTTATTTATCCTTTTTCTTTTTTTTAAATAAAAAAAAATCTCTATTTTTTTCATAAATTAATTAATTTCTTTCACAATTAAAATAAATGTATTAATTAGTATTTCATTTATTCATATTTTTTAATATAAAAATTTAATTGTCTTTATTTTCATTACTCGCATGACTTTTGATGGTCATAACTCATAAATTATATTAATAGCCACATTCATGATATCATTTGATATTCCATATTGTTGTCCTATAAATAGAGGCATTATGAGTTTTTTTTCCATCATCAAAATTAAGATTATTTCTTTCATTGTATATTGGTTAGAATTTTCATTGTTTGAACTCTCATATATTTCTTTCCAAACAAAAATAAAAACCATTTGGTACCTTCTAAAATGTCACATAATTGAGATTGTGACAACACATCGGAGAAAAGAAAGGTTCAAAGAGAACTAAGTGATGATGCAATTTCAAGCAGATGTGAAAGTGGTGAAGAGTGTAAATTTGCTGAAGAAGAGACACTGAACATAACCGATATATTAGCATATTTGGTCGTTGTCATTCTTTATGGTATTTGGCTCTAGCTTGAATATTGTGGATGTCTTCATAGTTTTTGGAGTCCTATTACTTTTCATGTTGTGATCTTCCTATTCACTTTCTATTGACGTTTAATTCATTTGTTTTGAGTTGCAGAATTTATTTATGATCACAATGACATCATATTATAAATATATGTCTAATTACAATCTAAATGAAGGATTTATATCAGACAATATATGAGAAATCTTTCCGTTGCATTATTTTTAGTATTATTGAATTGCTTTTTAATTATTGAAGTGCTTCTAAGATAAAAAGAGTTTTTTAAACACTTTCACAATGCAAGTGTGGGTATATAAATATCTGCTAAATATTTATTTATTCGTCAATTTCAACAATAGGTAAAATTAATATGGAGATGAGAATTCTGAATCTCATCACAATATAACTTGAGTAAAAATATAAATCATTATCTATAATCTTAAATCTAAATCGAATAGTCATATAGAGGAATTAAAATTTCTAAGTCACTTAGAAAATGAATAAAAGAAAATACATTTATTTTAAAATCTCTTAATTATGTGTAAATATATGATGTAAGATCAAAAAAATTATTACGAGTCTAAATTTATAGTCTCAACTCAAGATTAATGCACGTTGCATCATGGATAATTATTCAAGTGCTTTTAACATCTAATTAATGTGCATTTTTTTTTAAACATGAAACAAATGATTAAAAAATAAAAAAAAATAAAAAAAAGGTAAAATTTAAATACAAATCCTAACATAAAAGGTTTTCCCTAATAACTGAATATTTTTGTATGTGTATTGAAGCCTTGCAAATATTATTTTTCTAATTCTATTAATTTCCTTTGCTCTATTTTTCTCACTTTTTTTTTGTGAATTTAATATATATTGAATCTGGTATTCATTTGAAAAATTTAATGTAATCTTGTATATATGTGTGAGTGTGTGTGTGTTTTATTCGGTACACTTTAGTTTAACTATTTATTTTTTTATTTTTTTAGATAGTTTCTGTATTTTTTATTTCATAGTTTAGTTTATTCTAATATAAGAAAATATTAATAAAACGAAATAATTACTATCTAATAAATAAAATGAAGTAACTATGTATATGTGTCACTGTGTGTATATATATAGCTAAATAATCAAAAATAAGAATGCCTTTAAAAATACCTTCTTTTTCTCGTTTATGAAAATGAAGTTTCTCCAAACTCTATTTTTTTAATAAAAATATTTTATACTTTTAATTTCATCAACATACATAATTAAGTTTTATATGTGCATATAAAAATTTATCTCCGTTCTTATTTAAATTTATAAGAAAATTATTTCGTATTTTTTATTTCGACCGGATTATTTTACTAGTATAAATATGAAATGATATCATGAAAGGAGTTATGAACATCAAAGGTCATGAGAGTAATGAAAATTAAAAACATTAAACTTTTATATTAAAGGATATAAATAAATGTAGGAATAGTAATTGATCCATTTATTTGATTATTAAACAAATTGACTGATAAATGAAAAAATGCAAAAAAAAAAGTTCAAAAAAAGGAGAAAAAAGATAAATGGATTTTCTTGAATCTAAGAGGTGCCACATCAACATACTACTTAGCCTCCTTTATATATATATACTAGTCAAGTATACGTGCTTTGCACTTATGTCTCACGTTGATTAATAATAATTTTTCATATAAAAAAATTATTGTGTGTATATTATAGTATTAAGTAAATAATTTTTTGTAAAAAAAATGTAAAACTTTTAAGATAAAACTGCACTTAAAAGAAAAATATGATAACTCATCACCACATCTTTTCTCATTTGTTATTATTCAAGAAGTATTTTTTGTTTCTATAATTCGGTACTTAAATAAATAGTTAGTACATATAGCTAGAATTATATTGTTCTACCATAACAACAACATACCAACTACATCCCCATAGAGTGTGATCAGGAGAGGATAAGTTTACATTATTCATACCTAATCTTCAACAAAAGAAAAAATATCAATTTTACTTCATGTACAATTCAACTTCTTTCACGCCAGCTTATTGATTTCATTTCATTAGTATTATTACATTGTGTTCTTCCACGCTAGCTTACTAGTCTCATTAAATTAATATTATTACATCGTGTCTTTTTCTTATAACTTGTATAGCAATTATTATATATTTAAGAGTCTCTCCATTTATTTATAAAGATATTGATATAATAATTAGAGGAAAAAAAAGGTGGAAAACATTTATTTAGTTTGTGTGCACATTCTATGCTTCTTTCAGTTTCAACTTCTGTCCTTCATATATGCAGGGACGTACATAGCTGATAGTACCATCAATGTGCATCAAAATTTACAGGAAACTTATTTTCCTACTCTCATATATATATTTTTTTTTTAATAATTAATCACAGAGAAAATCTTAAAGTGATAGCCTAAGGTATAAAATTTATAGAAAGATTATTAAAAATACCTGATTATAAACTGCTAAGAAACTACATATTCCTACCACACAAATGGAAAAAAAGAAAAAGAAAAAGAACAAGCATACATTATCAATAGAAAAGTAGAAAAAGATGAAGAATAATATAAATATTTATACTTTATTTTTTCTTTATATCATCAAGAAATAAAGAAATCTTGAACAATGATAACAAAGAGAAATTATAAAAACATAATTTGTAATAAATTAAATTAGCATATGACTGATATAAAAAAATATATAATATTGAGAGAACAATCTCCTCTACATGACTACGTTGTTGTGAAAGAAATAATAATCAATTTATAGAAGTCCAAATTCTTTTCTTCTAATAAAGGAATTCTCTAAATATGAAAAAAAAGTTAATTTCTTTTGAAAAAAATAACAATCAACTATACTATTAAATTATTTAAGGTATTATTTTATATTTTTATTCTGACTTGTACTCTCCCCCCCCCCCCCCCAATTCTTAATTATTTATAATTTAGGAATCAATATTATTAATATAATTATATAACAAATTAATGATGTGAAAAGGCGATTTTTATCTATTGTAGAGACTTTAACGAAGGGCAAAAAGTCCAAATCACTTTTATAATGGTCTTCACACTTTTAATATATATTAGAGATTAGAGATATTTGCACTCAACAGCAGTGTGGTCTGTTAGTTCAATGAAGTAGGTTGAGCACCACGAGGTCTCAGGTTCATTTCTCAACAAAAAAACAAACGGGATTCTTCCTCTCTGTCCTAGCCTTGGTGGACAGAGTTACCCACATGCATGCTGGTCCGAACACCCCGACTATCCAAGAAAGAAAATCGAGAAAAACATACCAAACACACCTTTAGTTGATTTTACATTGGTCCGTCCGTATCGACTTTGCCAAAATAATAATTCTCTTAAGAAATCTCGAGCTTATTCATATCATAATTTTGGTATCATCACATTCACTCTGGATCACAATAGCAGGAGTAGATAATCCTGAGATAAAACAATATGATTATGAAAAAAGAAAAAATGGTTTTCTTGAAGCTATTCACATTCAATTTGAATGGTGTTTTTCCCTGGAAGATCTGGCAACAAACACCATAAAAGGGACATTTGGTCCTAACCACCATGACACTAGCCAGTGGCAGGTTTGAAGGCAATAGACCCATCAACTGCAAGTGAAATTGCAGTTATACCATGCGAGCCAACTTGAGTAACAGTAGTGAAATCGACCATATAACTACGCGAACAGTTATAAAACCGATCTCTCTGAGGCGAGCGAGCAGCTTGACTAGTTGAGTAACAATTCTTCAAGAACACTAATGAATTTAACATCACAAAGTTAACTAGGATATAGACGATGGACGCAAGACCAATTCTAGACCATATCATAGTACACTTGGAAAAGCATCTCTTCTCCTGATGGAAATCAGATACCAATAAAAGTATAGAGAAAGAAAAAAAGCTAAAAAGAAATAAGACAAAATAAAGAGATACTAGCCCAACATGATAAAACCACATTGAGAAACTGAACCCCAGAACTAATAAGAATGGAGCACTACAGATGATACAATCTTTTTCTTATGTAAACACCTATTTGGGACAAACAAATAAACAAAGAAGAGAAAATAAAGCAAAGATTTTGAGCAAACACATTTAGGTTCAACATTTACTCTTGAATTTAGTATACCTCTCTACATGTCAGGCACGGGATAGGTGACAACCGGTGTATTACTTCTGGCTGCTGGTGCTCTTCTTCTTCAGTAGGCTTCCGAATTTATGAAGCAAAGGTTTCTTCTTCTTCTGACTCGACGTCTTTGTGGGAGATGTGCCACCATTCTCGGGATTTTCCGCTGAAGGTAATCCATTAATCTGGTCGAAGCTCTCTCCAAAATCTGTCTTAGACTCTGATTCATCCTCTTGTACTGACTCTCTTTCGGGGGAGAAGTCTTTGTCGCCAATCTTGCAGCTCTCCCACATTTTAAGCTCGCCTTCTGCTGAATCATCGTCTTCCTTTTCTTTGTGGTCGTTTCCATTCAGTTCTCCATTTGGCTTCTCAACTTCAGCTAGGGTCTCAACAGCTTTATCATGCAAGGTGATGTTGTCTTCAGATTTTTCTTCAGTGGATTGCTCAGATTGATGAGGAATAACTTCAATCTTAGGCTTCTCCTCCACTCTTCCTCCTCCATTTTCCTCAGAGAATTCCACCACCTTTGGAAGCATATCATAGTCCTTTTCACTTTCAGAAAGCTCTCCATTTTCTTCAGATTCTTTTTGGGCCAAAGCTTCTTTGAGGGACTTGGACAACTCTTCAACTTTCTTTAAAGACTCCGCCTCTCTACTTCGAAGCTCCTCATTTTCCTGAAGCATATTCTGCACTATATTTTCCTTGTCCATTAAAGACTCTTTCAACTTCATGCTTTCACCCTTTGCTTCACCAAGAACCTCCTTTAGATAGGTCACCTCGGATTCAGCTTCCTTTAGGGAATTCTTCAACTGAATTGCTTCCTCTTTGAAAGAAGCTTCTTCCTCAGCCTCTTTTAGCAGATTTACCAATCGGCTTATTTCCTTTTCCATTGAAGAATGTTCTTCTTCAGTTTTCTTTACACAATTCATCAGATGAAGCTCCTTGTCCTCCCACTCAGCCTTCCAAATCTGGTGATCATTCTTAGATTGTTCAACTGAAGTAGTGAGATCATCAATTTTCTCTTTTGCTTCATCGAGCAGGCTTTCATACTTTTCATTGGTTGCTTTCAGTACTAACTTCAAATCTTCTATTTGTGTTTCATAATGTTCCTGTTCAGCTTGGCTAGACAAAAACCTCTCTTTAGCCTCTCTTGCTTCCGAAGAAACTTCATGCAATGCTGATGCCAAACTTTCCATCGCCTTCTTACTTTTCTCTTCCTCCTCCCTGGAACTTTCCAACTCATTTATAAGTTCATTTTTTTCCTCCAACAGGGACTGAACACTCCCTGCCGCTAGTTTCTCATGCTCGATAGCCTGAGTTTTCTCCTCCTTCACAGTTTCAAGCTCAGCAATAAGTGACTCGACCTTCTTTGCCAATTCAGAAGCTTCTTCCTTGGCAACCTGAGCACGACGTTCTGATTCCTCAAGATCCCCTTTCTGTCTTGCCGTTGACATCTCCAGTAGGCCCACCTTCTCCTTGAGAGAAGCAATCTCAGCATCTGCTTCATGTAACAAATCATTACTTCCTTCCAGCTGTTTCATGATTGACTCCAGTGATTCAGATGCAGACCTCTCCAAATGACGGGCTTCCTTAGACTGTGCCTCCAATTCCTCAATCTTCCTCTGACATTCCTCTACTAGATTATGTGCATAAGATTCAGCCATCCTAGCAGCCTCCAGATCGACATTAAGCTGCTCCAGGAGAGCTTCTTTCTCCACCAATTTCTCTTCGTAACTTTTTGCATCCTCGAGTTCTTCTGTCAGTGCCTCTATCTCAAGTTTCAGGTCTTCCAACAACTTGTTCTTCTGATTATCTTCTTTTCTCAATGCCTCAATCTGAAGTTTCAGATATTCCAACAACTTATTTTTCTCACCGTCATCTTTTCTCAATACCTCATTCGCAAGTTTCAGATTTTCTAACAACATATTCTTCTCGACATCTCCTTTCCTCAGTGACTCTTTCTCATGTTCCAGATTTTCCAACAACTTATTTTTCTCACCATTTTCTTTCCTCAGAGCCTCTGTCTCAAGTTTCAGATTTTCCAACAACTTGTTCTTCTCGCCGTCTTCTGCTTTCAGTGCCTCTATCTCAAGCTTCAGGTTTCCCAACAACTTATTCTTCTCAATATCTTCTTCTCTAAGTGCTGCTATCTCATGGTTCAGATCTTCCACCAACTTATTCTTCTCGCAAGAATCGCTTTGATTCCTAGATTCAAGCAAAGATTTCACTCTCACTAACTCGGCGGATAGAATTTCCACCTTCTCTGCCTGAATTTCAGCAATCTTTGTGGCATCATCAGCATGGCTGAGTGCCTGATTTTTGGCATCAGAAGTCATAGATAATTCTTGCTTTACCCTTTGAAGTTCCTCTGTAGCGGATAGGAGAGCAGCAACATCCAAAGCATGTTGGTTCTTCACAGCTTCGAGCTCCTTCTGCCATTCCTCTTCTCTCTTCTGAGATGCTTCAATACCTGCTTGTTCCATCTCAACAGCACGGAACTTTTCAATTTCGGAGGTCTCCTCAGCTCGCTTTTGAGCCACCGTAGCTTCTCTCAGCTTCTCATTGGCCTCTTCAACCATTTTCTGAGATTCCTTCACTTCTTCAAGAGCTTTCTCCTTCTCCTTCTCAGCCAAAGCTAATTTCTCCTTTGCCTTCTTAAGATCTTCATGAACAACATTCAATTCAGCTTGCAGCTCTGATGGCTTCAGAATCCGTGTTGGCTTTTTCTGACAATAATTAAATCATGCAATAACGCCGATCAGAATGTATACAAACTATATAAATTATGTATCATTTTAGCGATTACCGTAAGAGTCTACATAATTCACTCATCACCACGACCGCTAGTACATTATTCAAACAGATGGCGAATCAGGAGTAGGATTTCCACTTAACTAAACACATAGCACAGCAAGATCATTGCAACTTAAGTTGCATCCTAGCATTCAACTCCATGCCTTTTCCATTTCTAGATCCAATTCACCCCCACCCCAAAAAAGATGCTGACCAAAACCAAGGATAAGTAGTCAAGGACTGAATTATCTGAAACTTACATCAGGTGGGGTACTGATCTTAGGAGACCGCCGTTCCACAGAAGGCTTGGAAGTAACAGATCTTGGAGATTTCTCAACTGGAATGCGTGAATTCTGCAATGGCGAGGTCGAGTCAGCATCAGATTTCGATAGTCCCCTGCTCAATTTACTCACTCGGTCCCGAGGAGTTGCTGGTGTTGACTTGTTAGGATTTTCCCCCAGAGTGGATCTGATATACAAGTTCATATAAGCAACAATTAGGTAGTTCCCAAAATGCACTATTAGAAGCAGAAACACATTACCCTTTTCACTGAAATGCAAACAAATTGTGTTGGATCCAAGCCAAAGGTGGAAACTTTATATCCAGTTACATCAAAAAGTTTCTTTCTTTTTAAATTTTCTAACAGCATTTATCATATAGTTTGCAGTAAACAAGACAGCATCAAGAGCACAAAAACCTATTACAAGTTTAGATCCAAAGATCAAGTCAAAAGCACATAAAAATCCTCAGAGAATTATGATCCAACAAAAAAAACAGCAAGCAAATCTAGGCAACTATCCAAGTACTACAAAAAATGCACAAAATCAAGAAATTCTTTTTCTAGGAAACAGTAACCAACAAAGCACCTCAAAATGCAGATACAACCCACAAACAAGGATCGAATGAAAATCTTGAAAACACCCAAATCAGATCCAGTGACACTTACTTCGATTTAGTAGCCATGGGTGTCGGTGGGGTGACAGATTCTTGCAACAAACAAGAAACAAGTTCTGATTACACAAGTTATAAGGAAACAAGAATGGTGCTTTATCAAGAATTGAGGATGTTTTTGCTGCTGCTATAGTGCTGACATGGTCTAGGTTTAGAGAGAGAGAGATAGGAGAAACAAAGAAATTTTGAGTCTGTATATGAAGAAAAGAGTAAAAATGGAAGTAGTAATAGTAGTAGTACTAGTAGGAGCAGGAGTAGTATATCAGTAGTAGAACTGAGGGAAGGGAAGAATTTACAGAGAAAATCATTTGGGTTTGGTGTTCTTCTGTCTCCAGAGTGGCCACACCATTACATTAGTAACACTACTTTGTCTGTGTCTTTCTCTCTCACACACACACTTTCTCTCTCTCTATGTGCACTATTGTGAATGTATTACAAGAATGTGCGGTGTAGCGGACGAAACTGCTTTTTCTTTTCGTGAGTTCTGATACGAAAGCTCTTGATAGAATGTGATTATGCGAATTCGAAAATAATATCATATTAAAACAGAAAATGGTTGTATTATAAGAGGGAAATTACAAAGAAACCCCCTTATGTTGTTTTCGAGGTCTTAAACTTTTGCTACGCATAAAGATCGAAAAAGAATCAGACTACAATAATCTATTATATACGTTTTATTATATATTTCTACAAAATATTATCTTCACATCTCAAACTATTTTCTGATCATAGATTAGCAACTTAACCAATTACGTTAAGACTTAGAAGAGTCAATTGTGTACAGTTCCATTATGTATTTATTTCTAGAGGAGGTTACTTTCACATCTCCAACTTCGAATCGTCTGATAATAACTTTACCGGCTACATACTTTCTCCGTTTAAAAAAGAATAACCTATTTCGACTTGACACAAAATTTAAAAAAATAAAAAAGACTTTCTAATTTGCAATCTTAAATTAAAATTGTGTCGAATGTACTAAAATACCCTTTAATCTTGTGGCTCTAAATATGTCACGTGAAAAGTTGAAATTAAAATATTATTAAAAAAGGAAACAGGTCTTTTTTTTTTTTCTTTTTCAAACGGAGGGAGTAAATGTTTTCTTTTGAGTAGAGTGAGTCAAAAAATGGAAAGGAAAAAGGCGTATGCTTTAATAGCCTGTTGTACGTAGGGTTAACTTTTTACAGAAGCAGAGGAAGACTTGTGAATCCAAATTCCAAATATCTACTTCTTCTTCACTGCTTTTTCAGCATAAAGATAAGGAAATGGGGACAAAGGGTCCAAGAAGGGGTCACTATTTTTGCCTGTGTCTGTTTGTATAAAGCTGCACTTTCTTTTACTACAAAAATAGGAATTTGACAAAATTCAAGATTTGCCTTCTTAACTAGTCTTCTATCTCTTTTCAAGATTTGTTTATATTGTACTAACCTTTCTTTAGGAAATTTACATGATCAATAATTATTCATTCCATTCATTTTTTTAAACATAACAAATTATACTCCTGTGTTTTATCATAATATCTATGAGTATTAGCATTTCAAAAAGCTTTGAACAATAATTTAGGAAATAGTACATAGTTAATGTTAAAAGTAAAGTAAAAAAAATTATTTTTTCCTTGATATTATTATGATATACTGGGGTGGATTAAAGGTAAGGTTAGTAAAGTTTTTGCTTTAGGGCCTCAAAATTTTGAGGCCTTAAAAATTATAATAGTAAAATTTATGATTTTCAACTTCACTTGAAATAATATTGACGATAGTGAAATATGACAAAAAAATAATAATAAAGAAAAAAAACTATCTAATATTTATCTGAAATGTTTTAGAACTTTGGATTAAACAACTCAAACTTCTTATTAATAAATAAAGTTTTAACTACAATATCCAAATTAATGTATTATAAATAAATGTCTAACATTTTAAGAATCGATCATTACTTTTATTAATAATCATATTAATATGTAAAGTTAAATGTTATTTGTCTTTTAAAAATACTACATAAAAAATAATTAATATTCCAGAATCAATTAGAAAAGACAATTTTAAATTATTACAGTATTATTTTTATATATATATATATTTAAGGTGTTTTATTAAAATTTAATTTTAGACATTAATGAATGAATAAGAATGAAAATTTATTTTAATTTAGTGAACCGCAGTAGTGTTTTAACAAGTTTGAAGTTTCGTGGTCACATAATTTGGCTTTTCAATTTAAGATCATTTTCTTTTGACAACTAATGTAAAATATTGTGTTCTGCAAATTGGCAAAATGGTCAGAGTATTTATTTTATCAACTTCTCCTAAATAGTATTGTTCGTCATTTTATTTAAATTGATTTAAAAAAAAAAACTTTGAGTGGGGTCCAAACGTCCAATGATACATTGATTAGAGAAGTTGAGGGGAATTAATTGTAATTTTATTTTTTTATGATTAAATGTATGACTGATATCACCTTAAATGAGTAGTTACGCATAGTAACCAAATATGTTATTGCATAATTAAAATTTAATAAATTAATAATGTATGTGTACTTAATAAATAAATATATATGTATATACATTTATAACGGAAAAGATCAAAAATACCTTTAAACTATTGAAAATGGATCAAAAATGCTCTTCGTTTGTTTTTTTGGCTCAAAAATATCCTTCCATTAATTTTTTGGCTCAAAAATACCCTTCTTTCAAACGAAATGTCACAAAATACACCACGTGAAAAAAAATACTTAATCAGTCTATGTCAGCATACACATGAAAAATTACTCCATTTAATCATCTTATCATCAGCCCATTTTATTCTATTTAAAAATCCAACCCGATCCATATTCCAAAAAACTGAACCAAGAAGAAACAAATTGAAGAATTTGATTGCTTATTTTTCTTGTGATGGGGAATAATCAGGTCCTCAAATTGTTGACATGAAAGAATCAAGTTTTAATTGGGTAAATCCTAAACAATTGGATCTTCGAATAATCGATTCGGTGTCCAAGAGCTCGGGTTGCTACTGAATGTCCTATTTAAATTACTCTAATGAGAAACTTGATTGTAGTGAGAGGAATGGTAATTCAAAGACAAAATAAAAATTTGGAGAGAGAAAGTTTAGCGGCAATGTCGGACAATCACAAGTTGATGAGGTCAAGAATTTGCTCAAGTAAGTGTCGTAACTTTAAAAAACGTTAATAATGAAATGAAGTGTGGTTGGGATGATTTGAGAAAAAAATTAAAGAATTGATTTTTGTCTCTTGGTTCGGATTTTTTTAATATGGGTCGGGTTATTTTTTAAACAAAATAAAATGTGTTGATGGTTAGATGGATTAAATAAAGTTATTTTCCACGTGTATGCTGATATGGACTGGTTAACTGGTTTTTTTTTTTATCCACGTGGCATGTCTTGTGGCATTCCGTTAGAGAGAAGGGTATTTTTTAGCCAAAAAATTAACGGACGGGTATTTTTGAGTCAAAAAATTAATGGAGGGGTATTTTTGAGCCAAAATAACAAATAGAGGGATATTTTTGAGCCAAAAAACAAATGAAGGATATTTTTTATCCATTTTCAATAATTTAGAGGTATTTTTGACCTTTTTTCATATTTATAATGAAAATAATTTATCTTGAAAAATATAATTTTCTACTTACGCTTAAATATTTTTAGCCTTTAAATATCTTGACGGAACAATCTCTTAATTGTTCACAACATGACAAAAGAGTCTAGAAATTATATTTAACCTCTTCATAATTTTCAAATTTGCTTTCTCTTATTTATAGAGTATTAATCTTTTACAACAAAAAAATATTTTGTTGCCTAGCAATTGAATGGCATTTATTTATTCCCATCTTTACTGTTTTTAACGTTTGAAGTTCCATTTTGTAGTTTGTACGTTTTAATTTGACTACCATATGTAACGGCAATCATTTTGTAAAAAGAAGTTACAAAATGTATTAACTTCCAATTAATTTTACTTTTATTTAGAGGGTCCCCACAACTTTCAAACAGCAAGAATCATCAGTATCACATCAATAATACTGCCGGCAGTGGCTACTGTAACACAATCATATCTTTACTTAGTGGATTTGTACTTGCCATATGAAATCAGATTAATACCAAGTCGAAGTTTTGTTAATATCCTTAGTGAATTTGTACTTGCCATATGAAATTAGATTAATGCGAAGTTGAAGTTTTGTTTATAGTTATTAGCGAAGAAAATGGTCAAATATACTCTTTAACTTTGCGAAAAGGTTCAAATATATACTTCGTTATAAGTTTGATCTAAATATGTCCTCGCTGATAAATTTTGATAAACAAAATTTGAGTCGGTTTATGGGTATGGGTTGGTCCAAATTAGTGGATCGGGTTATGAGTTGTAACAGAGGGTATATTTGGACCTTTTCGCAAAGTTAAGGGGTATAGTTGTTCCTAAACTTTAACAGCGAGGGCATATTTGGACCAAACTTGTAACAGATGGTATATTAGGACCTTTTCACAAAGTTTAGGGGGTATATTTACCCCTAAACTTTAACAGCGAGAGCATATTTGAACTAAACTTATAACATAAGGTATATTTGAACCTTTTCACAAAGTTAAGGGGTATATTTGATCCTTTACCCTAGATATTATTTAATTTTTTAAATTATATTTTTATTATAAATATATAATTTCATAAGTTGAGAAAAATGATCAAAAAAATAATAATCAATTCTTATATGATTTTCGAATGAGCAAACCATAGTTGATAAAGCAAGATTTTGAAATATTCTAAAACGTGCATTATTGATCAATCACATATCTCTATGTCTTTTTATAAACAAATGCTTGTGATTAAATTTTTTTAACTACTATTAATTTTAGGAAAAAGACATTATTTCTACTTCATATTATACAAGAAAAGTCTAAGTCACACCTAAATTATATAAGTCTTCTATTACACACCTTAACTATATAAAAGTGATATTATTATCTCCCCGCGACCCTCATTCTAAGGCGCGTGTGTTACACTTATTTTAAACGAGTCCAGTCTATTAAATAACAAAAGTAAACGGCTAAAAACATTAAGGGAAAGAGCATCGCTTCCACCCCAAACTATAGTCGAAAAGTCGAATCCATACCTAAACTATATAAGTGACCTATTACACACCTTAACTATAAAAAAAGTGATATTTTTTACTGACGTGGTGCTGACGTGACAGCGCGTGTAAAATACTACACCACATGCAAGTGGTGGTAGCCTGACAGGATGTAAATAGTTTCATTTTTTTATAGTTTAGGTGTGTAATAAGTCACTAGTATAATTTAGGTGTGGCTTCGACTTTTCGGGTATAGTTTGGGATGAAAACGATGCCTTTTCCCTTAATTTTATAAAAAATCACTTATCAATAATTGGCATAGTAATTAGTTTTTAATATAATCCTTTCACATGATAAAAACAATTTCTTCATATCAAGCTTGATTCTTTTTTCAAAAATTAAAATTCTAAATATTTTTTATTATAAAATATAAATTTATCGATCAAATTTTACTCTCCTTGAATAAAGATGACTCCATCATCAAAAGTGGAACACGTCTTGCCATGATTCTTTTTTTAATTCTTGAAAATTAAATCTGTAACCGCTAATTAAGAATTAAGTATCCAAAAAAATCACCATTCATACAGTAAACATAGATGTTACTCCCTCCGTTTCGGAATAAGTGAATTGTTGGGGTATTTATTGGTGTTTCAAAATAAGTGAATTATTGAATTTTTTTTCAAATTCACCCTTATGATTTGACAATCAATTAACTTTTAAAAAGGTATTACAAGGTCAGTTTTTTCTTTTTTTGGGGTAAAAATGAAAAATTATGTTAAATTTGTGTCTTTAATGTTTTTTTTCTTAATTTATGTATCAAAATTTAACAATTTATTTATTATAAAACGGAGGAAATAATATACAGTAACTCATAGCCAATAGGTGGAGATAGGTAGGAAGTTGACAAGCAAACAAACGAGCAGATAAGATTAGTTAGTTATTACTACTATAAGTAATAATAATAATACTACTCCACATGCTACAAGGCACAAGTCACTTCAAGATGAAATTGCAATTATTATTACGTTACCTTTAGCTTGCTAGCTGGGAATATAATAGTATATACTATAGTTTATGATATATAATCTATGAACTATATAACGTACTAACATTTAGGTAGGAAACTGAGTCCCTACACAGATCAATTAAATTTTCTGCCTCTTTTAGATCTCTTGTCTTAGCCACACATCTTTAATTGTGATTAACTCACATTCCTGCTGCCTCTGCATAGTCTGTTTTAATTTATTTATCTGATGTTGAATTGACATGAATATGTAAAATGTCTATCTACCCTTTAATCATGAAGTATTAAATTAAAAAAAGTTTGTCAAAATCAAAGAACGAGATATTTAAAAAAAAATAAAAATCAGGAAAATAGACAAATAAATTAAATAGACCTTAACCTGATATTATGCAAATATCTTACACTTTTCATGCACAGAATTTAAACTCAATTAGAGTTATTATATAGACAATTACCCATTGTTATTGGTTATCTTAGTAGGATGTTGTAAAAAAATGTATTGTCATTACATTGAAGCTAAACTTAATAATCTTGTATTAACCTCCATGTCCATAGGCCATAGCAAAATGCATAAACAATTCTGTACTAACCCTTCGTTCCTTTTTATTAGTCCAGTATCAACTTTACAAATATTTAAAAAAAAAAATTTATTAACAGTTATATCAAATGTAATGACAATAGCCAACGAAGGGTGGTCAGATGAACACCCTTTGTTGAAATTTTTTTCCGAGTATATAGGTTAAATATAAATATTTATGGTTATATACATGTTGTTGCATACCCTTGACAAGCTAGAGAAGCATAGTCCAGTGGTCAAGAGTGTGCATTTCCGCATCAACAACTCGGTTCGAACCTTGACAGGTGTAGCAGTGCTTTATTTTCTTTGTGTTTTAAACAGTTCTTTACCCAAGGGAAAATATGAACACCCTTAACTTCTCCGATAAGTTTGGACATTGATTACTTAACGATAAATGTAGTGTTGAAAAAAATAATAAATTTATCTTGATTTGTTAAAATGAACTAGTAAAAAGGAAATTTTATTTTAGCATACTAGAGTCTAGTAAAAGAGAATGGAGAGGGAGTGGTAATTAAGTTAGAATTTGAGTATAGATTTAGTAGAAACTTGACAAAAGAATGAGTATTTGAAGTTTGTTAATTGTTGGGAAAAAAAAGAAGAGTTTGATGATAAATAGTTTTTGAAATTTGAAGTTGTTTTTGAACTCATACGGAAGAAATTAATTTTTTCTTTTTTTTTATGAAATATGAATTTGGTCGTCATTAATCATTTGATATAGTATTCAATACGTATATGTATATACATTTATCTTTCACTTCATGCTTTTTCTTTCTGGAGTTTGATGTAAATCTAAAGGCAGCATGAAAAACATCTATATTGTAATACGTAAGAGGAAGGACGACTAAGCAACTATGCTACTATTGGCACCGTAAACTAAAAACTACAACTGAAAATTCAACTTTAGGTGGTCGTTATGATCAGAAACTCACTCTTGGATTCTTCTACCAACTCATTTAACTCCACCCCCTTTTTTTTTTTGAACAAATAATATTTTTATTTTAAAAAATCCACTATGGTGAAAAGGGAGCTTAACAATAACTTCTTCTTTGATAATTAACTTAGATAAATTTACTGTAATATGCAAATAATTTTGGTTCCATTTTCGTTAATCTGTTCTTTTCACTTGAAATATGACATATCATCATTATGTACTATCTATTAGAGATGAGAATATCATTAGAAGGTATGAACTTACATTTCACCTTTATATTAATCTATATAAGGAAGTTCTCTATATAGAACTAACTAGAAAGAGACTAAATCATGAGAAGGGGGGATTAATCAATAATGATTAATTTAGGAGTAGTATCAATCAAGGAAATTAAAAGGGAGACAAGCTCAATAATTAGTATTGAAATTAGCGTCTTATTATATTATATCATTTTAATGATAAACAGGCCAACTAATTCATCATGTGCTAAAGGAGAAAAAAAATCTCAACAAATAATCAAACCCCACTTGGAAAAAGGAAAAATAAAGGAACCAAAATCCCTAAATCTAATTAAATGAATTATGTTCTTCTAACTATTTTTTTTTTTCGTTTTATTCTTCGTAATTATGGATTAATAATATGAAATTTTCAATTGCTAGTTAATATAAGGTGGAGTTTTCAAGCCTACGCAAGTATCATCTAATATAAAGTTGATTCTTATGTTATAGATAAGATAGAATTGATTAATAATGTTAAGTCCACTAACCCATACAAATTTCAAAATATATAAAGAATTTGAGCTGCTTATGGGAAATACTACACTTAAGATTGATATGTGTTGTTAATAGATTTCAAGCTAGCCCAATGAAGGGTGGAGCTAAGGGCGCGAGGGGTTTATTTGAATCTAACGGATAATATATATATATATATATATAAGATTAAAATCATATATGGATATTGTATGTATAATTGATATGGAATCGTTGACTTCTTTTTATGCTTATTCCTTTATATTTTGAATACTCTTACTGAAAATTCTGACGATGTTACTAAGCATAATTAGGCTAAGTCTTGAGAATGCACTCTCTTTTATATGGTTGTTAGTTGTTACCTATTGTTTTATAATGTCATGTTAATTGCAGTGTGTTGTATTGTATCGTGTTGTATTATCTTAATAAATACAATATTTGAACAAACTATATTGTTTTCCGTTGTTACATAATCTCACACAACAATAATTTGAAGAATAAATCCTACAAAAAAAAGTAACACACGAGGTAGAGCTACTATGAAAAGGAAGGATAACGAATAAAATATGATTTATTTTTATTTTAATAAATAAAGGTAAAATAATATAAGGTAACGGCGAGATCACACCAAATTCATTATTACATAAATTTAGACTCTACCTAGCCATGAAATTTAACGCTACATAAAAAGTAATAATCGAAACAAATATGATATTTAAACTAACAACACAAAACCATAAGTAACAACCATCCACCCAGGGGTGGCACCATCTTTGGACAACGGGGTTCATCCGAACTTTCTTCGGCAGAAAATTATACTATTTATGCAGGGTTAAAATTATTTTTTTATGTATCTATAATAGATGTTGAACCCCCTTCGATTAGTTCGTTTGTTCACTTCTCAACCCCTTAGTGAAAATCCTGACTCTGCCACTGCGTGTTGATGCAGCAGGGTAAGGTTGTAGCCTCTGCTTCCAAGCAACTTAAGGTTCATGAGATTTCATTGGGCGGGGGACACCTTTGTAACAGCTCTTGATAGGACCAATTCTGAATTCCTCGGTAAACCCTAGTTGTCGACAACCAAAAAGCCATAGTTTTTCGGCCACCATGGCCATCATAGTCGGTGGGAATATCCCACCGAACGACAGTAGCAAGCGTAGTATGGAGGATACAAGTAACGAGCATCAAAAGATGAATAATAGTTTAAAGTATGCAGATTTGTTGAAGCCAAAAGTAGTGGATAATACTAGTATTAGGGTTCCTCCGAAATCCATAGTAATGTTGCATGGGGAACCTAATATTACGTGGAAATCGTCCGAAGTTCAAAACCTAATCATGCAGGAAAAACTTTAACATGCGATCATTGGTAAGTTTTCTTATGGCAAGCCACATATTTTCATACTGAGAAAAATGATTCCTAATCAGTGTGGAATCAAAGGCCAATGTAATATAGGAGTTATGGATGAAAGACATGTATTAATAAGGCTTGAGATGTTAGAAGATTATGTTCAATTACGGTCAACAACAGCCTTTTACATTAATTCGAGGGATAGATATTGGCAAGTGAGGACTTTGAAGTGGGATCCATGGTTCGAGCCTGATGTTAAAACTTCAATTGCAGTAGCTTGGATTTCCATGCCAGTTCTTCCTCCGAATTTTTTTGCTAAAGATGCAGTATTTTCAATTGCAGCAGCAGTAGGGAGGCCACTCACAGTAGAACGTGCACAATGGAAGCAATAATTCTATAGGATCAATAGAACTTACATATAATCTAGATAACATAATCAAAATGAAAATCAGAAAACTTACCTCTTGAAGCTTTCACACAATTCGTTCTACACCTTGTTTGCCAGGTCTGCTGCCTTCTACTACTTCCTGATTAACCTTATTAATCAACCTTGTGTGGGAAAGTACTTTGGGATTGGAGAAGAATAATTGAATTCAGAAAAATCAGTCTCTACTTATTCCCACTTTCAATTGAATAAGGAAGAGAAAGAGGCAAACGTTTTGGCTCTTTATTGAAATCTTAAAGCGAAAAAATATTTTTAGCCTTAATACACCTTAAAGCCAAAATATTTTTAGCTTTAAATTTGTCATAATACCAAAATTAATTCTTAATTCTTTTATTCCTTATTTACAAAAGACCGGTAAATATTACCTCTTCTATAACTCCTTTTCTTTTTCAAATTTGATTAGTTAATCAGGTATAGTAGGGACTACAAATTTATTAACTGAGGTTTTCAATTATGATATTAGTTCGGTAATTAATGAACTATCATATCATAATAAATTACAAATTATTCCACTAGAAATCTGTAATTGCACTCCTCGATTTAATTTCAAAATCTACCATTACATCTTATTTAACTCCCTATGTTAGAATTACCAAAACCAATTAATTAAATTAAATTCTCTAAAAAATTTAGCTCATTGATTAATTTAATCCTTTATTTATAATGCTTAACTTATTTCACACGACGGATACAAAATCCACCTGCAGGGTTTTCACGTGAAAACTTATAAGCAACCATAATGGTGTGTCTTCTATCTCAAGTCCGAGACATGGTTCTATCAACTAATTAATATTTCACTAAGTGATTCGTCATCATCCAACCTATCAGGAATATGTTGACTCACAAAAGAGTCTTACCTTTTAATAGATTAAAACGACAAAACAAACCACATAGATCATAATAATTATATCAAGATTAAGAGTATAAGTACATGTCATGGTCTAGAGAAATCGTTTATTAATATTCAAAATATAAACGAATATCTCTAATTGGTCCGTTCAATACATACGAAATGTACTAGCACAAGAAGTCAGAATATTACCACTCCCATAATTAAGATCAAATTATATTTAATCTTGTACTGCAATCATCAAGATGTTTGTCCTACCTCATCTTTGATTGTGAACGTTAATTTATTACTTATAAGAATCGACAATTTTAATCTTCTGTGTATGAGTTAAAATACTCCATACACAAAATTGTCTACTATATAAGCAAAAGACACACATGTTAACACAATGATCTATTCAAATAAAGATTTTATTAATATAATAAATAGTCTTTACATAAGATGAAAATATAATATTATAACGCAAATTACATGGTTAATAGTACATCCTAACAATCTCCCACTTAGACTCATAATCATGAATGCACAATTTTAACACCCATTTCTTCCACATACTTATCAAAAACCTTCTGGGTTAAGCCCTTTGTAAATGGGTCCGCCAAATTATTCTTCGACTCAATCTTCAAAATTCTCACATCACCCCTTTGAGTTATATCCCGAATCAAGTGGTATTTTCTCTCAATATGCTTACTTCTTTTATGGCTTCGTGGTTCTTTCGAGTTTGCAACTGCACCACTATTGTCACAATAAAGTGGCAGTGGTATTTGAACTGAAGGAACAACTCCAAGCTCTTTCAGAAAGTTATCGAGCTAAATAGCCTCTTTAGCTGCCTCAGAGGCAGCCACATATTCGGCTTCCATGGTGGAATCAACAACACACGATTGCTTGATACTCCTCCAAATAATGGCTCCACCTCCTAAAGTAAACACATATCCTGAGGTAGATTTTCTAGAATCTTTATCCGACTGAAAATCTGAATCAGTATACCCAATAGGTACAAGATCCCCGGAGTGAAAAATAAGCATGTAATCCCTAGTCCTTTTAGGGTACTTGATTATATGCTTAACCACATTCCAATGTTCTTGCCCAGGATTAGACTGAAATCTGCTAACCATGCCAACAACAAAACAAATATATAGTCTAGCGCACAACATAGCCTACATGAGGCTACCTACAGCAGAAGCATAAGGGTCCGCCTTCATTCTCTCTATCTCATCAGTCATTTTGGGCGACTTATCTTTTGATGGAGTAATTCCATGCCTAAAGGAAGGAATCCCTTTTTGAAATTTTGCATGCTAAATCTTGCAAGAATAGTATCAATATAAAGTGCTTGAGATAAGCCTAATATCTTTTATTTACGATCTCGCATAAGATTGATCCCAACGATATGAGCCGCTTCTCCCAAATATTTCATATCAAAATGCGAGGACAGCCACTCTTTAACAGAATTCAACATGCTCACATTATTTTCTATGAGCAAAATGTCATCTACGTACAGAATAAAAAATGCTACTCTGTCTTCATCCCATTTTTTATAAACGCATGACTCATTTTCACATTGATCAAAACCAAAAGTCTTAATCGAATTATCAAAACAAGTATTCCATGCTCTAGATGCTTGTTTCAAACCATAAATAGATTTCTTAAGTTTACAAAACTTTTGTTCATTACCACTTTTCATAAAATCTTCTGGTTGTGCCATATAAATGCACTCGTCAAGACCTTCATTTAGAAAAGCTGTCTTGACATCTATTTGCCAAATCTCATAGTCATAATGAGCAATAATGGATAAGAGAATCCTAATGGATTTAAGCATAGCTATCGGCTAAAAAGTTTTCTCATGATCAATTTCTTCTTTTTGAGTAAATTCTTTCGCAACAAGCCTAGCCTTAAAAGTTTACACTTTTCCATTCACACCTCTCTTTTTCTTATAGATCTATCTACATGCAATGGGTTTGACTCCCGTAGGTGGTTCTACAAGTTCTCAGACTTGATTGGAATACATAGACTCCATTTCATATTTCATAGCAGCAATCCACATTTTAGCATGTTTATCATATAGTGCTTCGGCGTAATTAAGAGGATCCATATTAGACTCCTCAGGGATTTATCATACAATTCTCCCAAGAGCGCAAATCGTAAAGGTTTTCTAATAATTCTCCTACTACGACGACTAGTCACTACAAGATATGCTACATTTGGAACTAAATTTTGAATACCCTCAATGTCCTCCTGTACTATGACAGGTTCCTCGACATTATCCTGAACGTTTTCCTCAACAATTGCAGGCTGCTCGACGTTACTCCCACTACTTTGAGGTAGTGTAATGTCAAGTAGTTGCTCTTGTGCAACCTCTTGCTTATTGACATTTCTTCCACTACGTGAATGCAATGGTATGTCAATAATAGTTTTTGGAATTTGTTCTTGTGTTTCATTATTCGTTATTCTATTGTTCAATTCCTGTAAAACAAGTTTACTTCTAGGAACGTGGTTCATTAAATAATCCTCTTCAAGAAATCTGGCATTTGTCGAAACAATTACCTTTTGTTCCTTAGGACAATAAAATAAACCCCCTTTTGTTCCTTTTGGATATCCAATAAAAATGCACACTTCTGTCCTAGATTCCAACTTATCAGTTTTTTCTTTTAGCACCATGTGCTGGACAACCCCAAACCCGAAGATGCCGTAGGCTAGGCGTGCACCACTCTACAATTATAGGGTTAAATGTATTGATTTTGAAGGAACCAAGTTCAGAATATAATTTGCAGTTTCTAATGCATAACCCCAAAAATAAAAAGGCAAATATAAATAACTTAACATTGATCTAACCATTTTCATAAGAGTTCTATTTCGGCGTTCTGCCACACCATTTTGTTGTGGTGTTCCCAGAGCAGAATAATGAGATGTAATTTTTGATTCTGATAAGTATTTAATGAATTCCACAGAAAGGTATTCACCACCACGATCAGATCGAAATGTATGGATATTTTTGTTATGTCGCTTTTCCGTTTTCATCTTAAATTCTTTAATTTTTTCAAAGCATTCAGATTTACGGTGCAATAAATAAATATATTCATATTTCGAGTAATCATCTGTGAAAGTCACAAAATACTCAAAACCACCTCTTGCTTGTATATTCATTAGATCACACAAATCAGTATGAATTAATTCTAACTTATTACCAGCTCTATTTTCTTTGGAAGGAAAATGTCTCTTGGTCATTTTTACCTTCTAAACAAAATTCACAAGTCGGAAGTGCCTCCACTTTTAATGAACTCAAAGGTCCATCAGAAATCAACCGTGAGATCCTATTTAAGTTAATATGACCTAGACGTAAGTTCCATAAGTATGTTTCACTCAATTTCGAAATACGTCTTCTTTTATGTTATTGATCAACATTATTAAGTTTCATTTTTTGTAGCATATCATGGGAAACATCAAATACAAATAAATCATGTATTCTAGGAGCAGAAATAATAAAATGCTTATTAAACTTAATAATTGCACAATTATTAGCAAAATAAACATTGTAACCAGCATTCATTATTCTTGAAACTGAAAGCAAATTTCTTCTTATAGAAAGTACGTAAGGAATATTATTCAGTCTTAAAACTCTAGAACTACTAAACGAAATAGAAATATTTCCTATAGCTAAGGCTGGTGTTGGTTCTCTATTTGCTTGAAACACGTTCAATTCATTTTCACTTAGGCGTCGTGTTTCCTGAAACCCCTGCAAGAATGTGCAGATATGATTAGTGGCTCCCGAATCTTTAGCCCAAAATTGGGTAGAAACAACTGCTAAAAATATTTCAACGACATATGAAAATGATGTACCTTGTTTCTGCATCTTAGCTATGTAGACGGGACACTGTTTCTTATAATGACTAAGTTGCTTTCAATGATAGCATTTGCCCTTAGGCTTAGCCACACCACCATTAGCACTTGAAACCTTACGAGGCTTTTTTTTTTTTCATCTTTCGACTTAGAAGTCAAAGACGAAGGTTTGTCAACCTCCAATACCGCAAGAAGGGCTTGTTGCTTAATGATAGATTCTGCCTCTTGCAGCTCATTCAACAGTTTTACAAGAGAAAGTCCATCTTATTCATGTTATAATTCAAGCAAAACTGCTGAAAACTATCTGGCAGAGTCTGTAGGACCATCTCAACCTGAGAACTGCCCCAAGAATTTCCAGCTCGTTCAATAGACTCATCATTTTAAGAACATGTTCTCTTACCGAAGTTCCTTCAACCATTTTTGTGGTCAAAAGAGCTTTTATGGCCGTCTGCTTTGCAACACAATTTTTCTCACCAAGCATATCTTTGAGAGATTCAAGCATATCATAAGCAGTAGTCATGGACTAATGTTGCTGCTGCAACACATTTTCCATAGAGGCAAGAATGTAGCATCTTGCCATTTCGTCAGCTTTGACCCACTTATCGTAGGCTTTAATCTCATCATCAGTGGGTTCATCCAACTTAATAGGGCATTCCTCAACCAGTACAAATTTAAAGCCCTCAGCAGTAAGAACAATATCCAAATTACGTTTTTAGTCCACATAGTTAGGGTCTTCTAATTTATTTTGATTCAGGATGGAAGTTAAGGGGTTGAATGAAGACATGGTTAATCTGTTATATAATCAAATTAAAATAGATCATTAGACATGATGCAGAATAATAAAATTCTTCAAAAACACATCACACATATAATCATGGATATAAACAGTTAGAATCGTTAGGAAAACTTAACCATTTAAGCAAATATACATGTAATGTCAGATATTTTATCTCTTAAATAAAATAGAACCAACTCAGTTGGAGAGTCAACTGTTGATTTAAGTTATATAAATATCACATTTCATAAGTCTCTGTACCATTGAACCAGCATGTAACTTAGTTGGAAAGTTAATACAAGTCATCAAAAACAAGAGACTACAAAACAGTATTACAATATACAAGTTTATCCGATGGGGAAGATGACTGATGTCAACATGTAAACTAATATTATGTACTGTTATTAACCATTAAAAATTATAATAAATAATCCCTATCACCACCGGTTTGCAAAAAATAATATTTTCAGAATTTTTAATTTTTTCGAAAACATAAAAACGCCTAAAAACTCATCAAAACGACCCCGAATGGACAAAAAATGACCTGGAACATAATTTTTGTGAGTATTGTTCAGTGGGTCATTTCCAATAAACGTACCAAATTTCAGGTCATTCGGAGTTCGTCAAAAACTGAAAAACTCCAAAACCGACCAAATCGATAATTATTGGCCGAGCTGTTACTAGGGACAACGGGCTGCTTGCATTGCTTGGCCTTACTGCTACTGTTCATACAGTGAGTAACGACTATACTTTATCATAGTCGAGATTCATCATCGTTTTTCCCTTAATCTACAAAACTAATTTTCATAAAACTATGTAAAATTCGTTTTATGCTTTCTTGATGATAAATTTAAATTCTGTTGGAATCAATAACATCATCGAAAACATGAGAAATAGCCAGCAACAACATGATATCAAAAACATGAAAAGCATCCAACAACAACATGATTTCAAAAAACATGAAAAACAGCCAACAACAACATGATTTATACAATTATTATCCGAAGTATGTACAACAAATCATGTAATTTCTTTTACATTATCTAGCATATGTAAGAAGACTACTGATACCAATTGTTAGAACATGCACAACGAAAACAATAATTCTACAGGATCAATATAACTTACATATAATCTAGATAACATAATCAAAACGAAAATCAGAAAACTTACCTCTTAAAGCTTTCACACAGTTCGTTCTACACCTTGTTTGCCAGGTCTGCTGCCTTCTACTACTTCCTGATTAACCTTATTAATCAATCTTGTGTGGGTAAGTACTTTGGGATTGGAGAAGAATAATTGAATTCAGAAAAATCAGCCTCTACTTATTCCCACTTTCAATTGAATGAGGAAGAGAAAGAGGCAAACATCTTGGCCCTTTATTTAAACCTTAAAGCAAAAAAACGTTTTCAGCCTTAATACACCTTAATGCCAAAACGTTTTTAGCTTTAAATTTTTCATAATGCCAAAATTAATTCTTAATTATTTTATTCCTTATTTACAAAAGACCGGTAAATATTACCTCTTCTATAACTCCTTTTCTTTTTCAAATTTGATTAGTTAATCAAGTATAGTAGGGACCATAGATTTATTAACTGAGGCTTCCAATTATGATAATAATTCGATAATGAATAAATTATCATAGCATAATAAATTATAAATTATTCCACTAGAAATCTGTAATTGCACTCCTCGGTTTAATTTCAAAATCTACAATTACATCTTATTTAACTCCCCATGTTAGAATTACCGACACCAATCAATTAAATTAAATTCTCTAAAAAATTTAACTCATTGATTAATTTAATTCTTTATTTATAATGCTTAACTTATTTCACATGACGGATACAAAATCCACCTGCAGGGTTTTCACGTGAAAACTTATAAGCAACCATAATGGTGTGTCTTCTATCTCAAGTCCGAGACATGGTTCTATCAACTAATTAATATTTCACTAAGTGATTCGTCGTCATCCAACCTATCAGGAATATGTTGACTCACAAAAGAGTCTCACCTTTTAATAGATTAAAACGATAAAACAAACCACATAGATCATAATAATTATATCAAGATTAAGAGTATAAGTGCATGTCATGGTCTAGAGAAATCGTTTATTAATATTCAGAACATAAACGAATATCCCTAATTGATCCGTTCAATACATACGAAATATACTAACACAAGAAGTCGGAATAGTACCACTCCCATAATTAAGATCAAATTATATTTAATCTTGTGTTGCAATCATCAAGATGTTTGTCCTACCTCATCTTTGATTGTGAACGTTAATTTATTACTTATAAAAACCGACAATTTTAATCTTCTGTGGATAAGTTAAAATACTCCATACACAAAATTATCTACTATATAAGCAAAGGACACACATGTTAACACAATGATCTATTCAAATAAAGATTTTATTAATATAATAAATAGTCTTTACCTGGGATGAAAATATAATACTATAACACAAATTACATGGTTAATAGTATATCCTAATAGCTAGAACACTCATCCGGAATTATATGAAAAAATGAAGGAGGAGAGCAAAGGTACAAAAGGAAAACCAATAAATAAGGAACCTGTTGAACAAAGAAAACAACAGCCTCAACATCAGGGTAACATAAGAAGAGAAAACACAAATAATCATCAGTGGCTCACAAGGAAGAATAGATACAGGAAGGATAGGTATGGTCGTCTTCTAGGAGAAGTAAATGAGAAAAATGATGAGGACCTTCAATTTTCCAATTCTTTTAATGTTTTAAAGGACAATGAAGGTTAAGATGAAGGCGATAAAGTTTATTCAGAAACTGGAGACAAAAAACAAGGGGAAGTCCAAGAAGAAGGAGAGAAACTCAGTACAAAAGATTGGGTTAACAAAAGCTTTGGAAAAAGTACAGAATTACAACAAGATATTCAGGAAGTTGATAAAGGGAAGGTAACAAATGATAAGAATGACAAGGGAGAAATGAATCATCAAGGAGATGTTTAGCATGATGAGAATGATAAAAAAAATAGAACATCAGAAGGAAATTAACACAGAAGAGTTGAAGAAGGATGAAGAAGAGAAGAAAATACAGTTGTTTGATGGAAGAACAAATGAATTAATGGTGTTGGAAGGTATATCTCTTTTAGCTATTCAATCAGATAAGTTAATGGAGAGTTGCAATGAAAAGAAAGAAGACATGGATGGAAATAACTTGGAAGACAATATCAATCAAGTAGCTAAAGCTACAGATTTGTCACCAAAGCAAATAGAGTCTCTGAAAAACAAGCAAGAAAAAACAAAAAAGAAGAATAAGGGTAGTAGTGCAACCTCAGTCATAATTCATACAAGGAGTCATACTTCTAAGATTAAACCTTGAATGCATTAATATGAAATATAAGGTTTGTTAATACCCAACAGGACTTTACCAAATTAATCACAATGCAGAGAAAACATCATTTCTATTTTATAAATATTATGGAACCTTTTCAAGATTGGCAGTATATAGAGGAATACAGGAGAAAATTGAGGATGAAACATGCAGTAGTAAATGTAACTGGTAAGATATGGATATTCATAGATGAAAATGTGGAATTTAGTATAGTTAAAGATGAGGAGCAACAATTATCTCTGAAGTGACAAAGTTAAGATACTGATGTTTCTTTGATAGTTACATTAGTATATGCCAAATGTAGTTCAGGAGAAAGGCAAGAATTATGGGACTCATTATTATACATAGTAGATGCATACCAACAACCATGGATAATTGGGGGTGATTTCAATGTCATAAGAAATGAAGAAGAAAAATTGGAGGGGTTACCAGTTACATTCAATGAAACACATAATTTTAACCAGTGCATAAATTTGTGTAATCTGGAAGAACCTCAATTTAATGAAAGCAGATATACTTGGTGGAATGGGAGAACTGATGAAGATTGCATAATTAAAAGGTTGTATAGAGTGTTGTACAATGATAGGTTACACAATTTATTTCAGACTATGGATGTTGAGCATTTACCTAAAAGTGGATCAAATCATTCTCCTATGCTAATTTATTTCAGAATAGAAAGAGAGCAAATAATCAGATCATTCAGATTTCTGAATTGGTGTCTGAAGGAAGAATCATTCTTGGAAGTGATCAAACAAAATTAGACAACAAATATAGAAGGAAATCCTTTCATTGTGTTTTAGCAGAAGCTGAAGAAAACTAAAACAGCCTTGACAAGGTGGAGTAAAGAAATTTTTTGTAATATATTCCAAGAAATAGCAACACTGGAAGATATTATCAAAGTTAGAAAGAAGCAATTTGAGGAGAATCCTAGTGGAATAAGCAGGGAAAATTTGAGTAAAACTCAAGCTTAGTTAAATTTGTAATTAAAGTGGGAAGAAAAGTTCTGGAGGCAGAAAGCTGGGTATGAATGATTTAAAAATGGAGAAAGAAATACAAAATTCTTCCATACAACTATTAAAGAAAGAAGGAGTAGATTAAGAATAAGAAGAATATAGAATGGAGAAGGTGAGTGGATGGAAAAAGAGCAAGAGATAGTTGATTCAGCTATTAATTTCTTTCATAACCAGTTTACTAAACAGGAAGATGTAGAGGATTTTTCCATGCTAGATGAAGTACCAAGCCTAGTAACTGAGCAACAGAATAAGGAGATCTTGAGGATTCCTACTAAAGATGAAGTAAAAGATGCAGTAATGGGCTTGAACAGGAACAGTGTAGGGGGACCTGATGGAATCACTGGAGCCTTTTATCAGGATGCATAGGAAATTACAAACCAGGACATACACAAAATAGTAATAGCTTTGTTTTGTGGATACCAACTTTCTAGATTCATTACTTATACTAATTTGATATTATTACCAAAAAAAGTTAGTAGTGAATACTTTTTCAGATATGAGGACTATATCATTTAGTAATTTTGTGAATAAAATCTTCTCAAGAATTATTCATGAGAGGATTAAAGGCTTATTACCTCAGTTGATATCACCAGAACAAGCAGGTTTTATTCAGGGAAGAAGCATAGCTGAAAATGTATTGGTGGTGCAGGAAATAGTTCCAGAAATAAGAAAAAGGGGTAAACCTCCTAATATGGTCATGAAATTAGATATGATGAAGGCATATGACAAGGTGAAATGGCTTTTTCTTACCAAGGTGCTGAGGAAAATGGGTTTCTCAAAAGTTCTTATAGACATAGGGTATAGATTGTTAGAGAACAACTGGTATTCAATTCTCTTGAATGGGCAGCCAAAAGAATTTTTAAATCATCAAGAGGATTGAAGCAGGGTGATCCTTTATAACCTACTTTGTTCATTATTGCAGCTGAAGTTTTCTCTAGGAATCTAAAGAAACTGATGCAGGAAAAGGAGTTTAAGCAGTTTGGTATGCCAAGAGGAAGTCCTAAATTGAATCACTTAGCTTTTGCAGATGGTATGATTATATTATGCAAAGGTGAAGTGAGAACATTGCAGTTGGTGTCTAATACTTTGGACAAATATGAAGCAGTATCTGGACAGAAAATTAACAAAGAAAAAAGTGCAATCTATCTGCACAAAGGGTGTAACACCACGTATTCAAGTACATGTATTGGCGTATTCAAGTACGTGTATTGGTCTTATTTATATGGAATTAATTTTTTTATTTTATTTATACCGGAATTTTCCCATCGATGGTTCCATACGAAGGTTATTGAATAAGCTTTCCAACGATATAAAGATTTCCAAAAACGGATAAGTTTCGGATATAATCGAGCACGTTCGAAACTATAAAACAGTGGTCGGGATATGGTGAATAGTAAATGTGCAGGAAAATTTCCTGCACACAAACTACTGAGGCCTGCCAGTTTTTAGGGTCAACTTCAAACAATCATAACTCCTTGTACAGGACGAACTGGGTGTCCTACTTTATATGAAATGAAAGCCCTTTGAATTATCTTTCCAACGATACCAATTTCACTCAAATCCGATATCGGAGGAAAGAGTTATGGTCAATCTACTTTAGCTTGTCAAAACAGTCCACCATGGACAGATTCAGATTTACTTAAAATTTTAAGGGCAATATGGTCATTTTTCATCACCTCATGAACGAAAATTGGTCATTATATACATATACTTAGCCTCATATCCATTTTTTATCATCCATTATTGAAGAATAAGAAACCCTAGCCAAATTTCAACTCCAATTATCTTATGATTCAACCGTAGAAAATCCAAATTAATTCCGTAGTTGTGTTCACCGTCTCGAGGGCTTCGAGAAGCACCCCTTATTTGTGCCAACAAGACTTCAAAATCAAAAGGGTCATTTTATGGTAAGGATGTAAATTATGTTGGTGTTATTTATATGGATATGTATATATATGCATGTAAGCATAAGAAGTGTGTTATTTGATTGTTGTTGAAAGATGATTGGAAATGATGTTGGATTATTCTTGTGCATGGTTGGATTATGTTGAATTGTGAAGGGATTTGGTGTGATGATGTGGTATTGAAAGGATGATTATATATATATATATATATATATATATATACACACACACATAAACCTATTGTTCAAGTTGATTTTTGGAATGCTATGCAAATATTGGTTGTATGGAATTATGGAAGAGAATTGTGGTGTTGGGTTGCTAATACTAGATGCCAAACATTTCATTGTAGATAAGTGATTTGTAAAGGCGGGAAGTTGTGTTGAATTGGTAGCCGAATCTACGACGAGGTATGTAAAGCATACTCTAACAATGTTCTTTGGCATGAAAACACCAATGTTCCATCAAGTAAGATTCCGAGGCTGTCCAAAAACATGTATTGTTCTACGTTACCAACGAAGTTGTTTCCATCCTATAAAGTGTCAAAATGTTTCATTGATATACCAAAAGGCTCCTATTTCATTGTTGTGATATTGATGATTCTGAAACACATTGTTGATGTACCAATGAGTCTTTATTACATCGTTATTGTATAGAAGGTCTATTACTTGGTTCCTATTGATGTATCATTGTTTCAAAGTATCAAAAATGTGGTGGCGACCGAAATAACAATCTCAAAGATTAATTGAACTAAGTGATGGAAGTTCTCTCTTATCGGGTGGTATCCCAGGGGCATAAGCCTAGCATGGGTCGATCCCTATTTATGTGTTTATGGGTGGTATCCCAGGGGCATAAGCCTAGCATGGGTCGATCCCAGTTGATATGTACTGGAGGCAGCCTAATGGTCACAGTACAGTACAGTAATGATTACAAAGACAATAAGAACGAAGGTAAAGTGATTGAATAAATACAATGTACAGGTTGTCACAAGTTCTAGTAAGTGTGGTCCACTCCTATTACAATTTATTCATTTGTTTCTGATTTCTATTGAGCTCCTATATCATATGTGATTATCTACAGCTTTACATAATCAGTACATATTTCGTACTGACGTCCCCCATGGGGACCTGCATTTCATGCTGCAGGCACAGGTACCTCAGCTCATACACCGCACAAGTAGGAGCCAGGTCATACAACTATTGTTGGTGAGCTCCAGTTTGCTTCGGAGCTTTCAGAGTCGGTTCCTTATGTTTTGTTATTGTACAAGAGTCATGTGTGGGCGAGGATTTGTCCCGACCCTAGTTATGTCATGTATATCCTAGAGGCTTTGTAGACATAAGGAAGGGTAAAGTCATGGAAGTTTATATAGTGATGTTATATTTGTATATGTGGTGGCCCCGACGGCCAAGTATTATATATATATATATTTGTGCGTGTTGTGCTGATACAGATAATTAGACCCTTCTATATGCAACGAAGTGCTGTTCAAATTTTTGGTGACATATAAGTGAAAGTACAGGTATTTGAACGGGTTCTCCGTGCCTTCTCGGCTTCGGGTGCCAGTCCGGCTCGATGGGATTTTTGGGGCGTGACAATAGTGGTATCAGAGCGCGGTTCGTCCTAGTGAGTCTACAAAGCCGTGTCTATGTAGAGTCTTGTTTATCGGTGTGTTGTGCACCGCCTCTATAAACAGGAGGCTATGGAAATTTAGGAATTGTTTCTTTTCTTCATGTCTTAGATCGTGCGATAGAGCTTATATTGTATATGAAGTCATAGTTGACCACTGAATCAGTTTGTTTCTCTTATTATAGTAATGATGCCGGTTACCAGAAGCAAGAATACCGGTAAGCAAGTAGATGTGGCTGCCGGAGAGGGGACTAGTAAGTCACCCACTATACCAGCTAATCAAAGTGAGGCTCCAGCTGAGCATGCATCAGAAACTTCCCCCAGTCCGGAAGAAATAAGGGGGAGGAGAACTATATCCCCAGAGCCACCTATTAATGTTGTTGATCAAGATCTTAGAAATGCAGTGCAACTTTTGACTCGTATAGTTGTTGGGCAAGCTCAAGGGCAAACCATTCCTACTGCAGGTCCTAGTGGTATAGATAGGGCGGCTAGCCTTCGAACACAGGATTTTCTTAAGATGGATCCTCCTACTTTTACTGGATCAGATCTTAACGAGGACCCACAAGACTTTATTGATCAGATCCAAAGGGCCCTAGAGGTGATGCATGTATCGGGCAGAGAGACATTGGAGTTAGCCGCGTATAGATTCAAAGGTAAGGCTATATATTGGTATGAAGACTGGAAACGGTCAAGGGGCATTGATGCACCCACAGCTACTTGGAAAGAGTTCAAAGAGGCATTTATTGATCATTATCTTCCATATGAGACTCGTCAGGCCCGTGCGGATCAGTTCTTAAATCTTCGACAGGGTAATACAAGTGTGAGGGAGTATAGTTTTCGATTTTATTCTCTATCCAAATATGCTCCTAATGTTATAGCTACTATGGATGACAGAGTTCATCGGTATGTGGTTGGATTGGATCCGTATTTGGTTAGGGATTGTACTATTGCTGCACTGAATAAAGACATGGATATAGCTAGGATCCAAGCATTTGCACAGAAAATGGAAGATCAGAGGCAAAGAAAAAGAACACAGGAATTTGAAAGCGGATCTTCTAAGAGGGCCAGATCTACAGGGCAGTTTATGGCGCCACAGGGAGGTTTTAGACCTCAATTTTCTGCTAGACCACTTAGGCCATTATTTTCTTATTCTGCACAGCATCAGGGGTTCAGAGGTAGTCAATTTGGGCAAAGAAGTGAGGGTCATAGTTCGCGATCAGTGGGTTACCAAGGGCAAGGGAATATGAGCCAATCGAGACCTCCTCGAGAGCAATGCAATAAATGTGGAAGGTATCATTTGGGCGCATGTCGGCTGGGGACCAATGTTTGCTTTTGGTGCGGTATGTCGGGGCATATGATGAGGGAATGCCCACGAAGGGACATAGGGGGTATGGCACGACCTACGGGGTTATTTGTTGCATCATCATCATCGATGCCTTATTCGGGAAGGGTGCACAGCCAATGGGTCATGTTAGAGGTGATAGAGAAGCCACGAGTTCTAGCGAGGCTCAAAATCGTACGTATGCTCTAGCGGATCGACAGAATTTAGAGGTTTCCCCAGATGTGGTTACGGGTACGTTGTCTATATTTTCATTCGATTTATATGCCTTAATTGATCCCGGTTCTACATTATCTTATGTTACTCCATTGGTTGCTGGAAAATTCGAAAGAATACCCGAACTATTAGTTAAGCCATTTGAAGTGTCCACACCGGTCGGGGAATCTATTATAGCTAGAAGGGTTTATCGAAACTGCATAGTAACTGTTTGTGGTCGTGATACGATGACTGATCTTGTGGAGTTAGAAATGGTAGATTTTGATGTTATAATGGGTATGGACTGGTTGGCGTCTTGTTATGCCACAATTGATTGCTGCACGAAAAAGGTATATTTCCATTTTCTAAATGAATCAGTCCTTGAATGGAAAGGTGAAATTAGCGCGCCAAGAGGTAGATTTATTTCTTATTTTAAGGCAAGAAGAATGATTTCCAAGGGATATATATATCATTTAGTTAGAGTAAGGGATACAGAAGCGGAGCCACCAACTCTTCACGCTGTTCCGGTGGTAAATGAATTTTCTGATGTATTTCCTGAAGATCTTCCAGGTTTGCCTCCTGAACGAGAAGTAGAGTTTGGTATTGATGTAATACCAGACACCCAACCAATCTCCATTCCTCCGTATAGAATGGCCCCAGCATAATTACGAGAATTGAAAGAGCAATTGAAAGATTTGCTAGAAAAGGGGTTCATTAGGCCTAGTATTTCCCCTTGGGGAGCACCAGTGTTATTTGTACGCAAAAAGGATGGCTCGCTGAGGATGTGTATTGATTATCGACAATTGAATAAGGTGACTATTAAGAATAAATATCCTCTACCAAGAATTGATGATTTATTTGATCAGTTACAGGGCGCCAAGTGCTTTTCTAAGATTGATTTGAGGTCAGGTTACCACCAAGTGAGGGTCAAAGAAAAAGATATACCCAAAACAGCTTTCCGAACAAGGTATGGTCATTATGAGTTTCTAGTTATGTCATTTGGGCTAACAAATGCACCCGCAACTTTTATGGATTTGATGAATAGGGTTTTTAAGCCATTCCTGAATGTATTTGTGATAGTTTTTATAGATGATATTCTAGTTTATTCTAGATCAGAAGAGGACCATGACAATCACTTACGACAGGCATTGCAGACTCTTCGTGATTATAAGTTTTATGCAAAGTTCTCTAAATGTGAGTTTTGGTTAAAGTCGGTGGCATTTTTGGGTCATATTGTATCTAGTGAAGGGATAAAGGTTGATGCTCAAAAGATAGAAGTTGTGAAGAACTGGCCAAGGCCCACAACGCCTACGGAGATTCGTAGTTTTCTCGGGTTGGCCGGTTATTATAGAAGGTTTGTTAAAGGCTTTTCTTCCATTTCAGCACCCTTAACCAAGCTAACCCATAAAGCATCCAAATTCCAATGGAATGATGCCTGTGAGAAGAGTTTTCAAGATTTAAAGAACAAGTTGATTTCTACACCCGTGTTGGTACTTCCAGAAGGCACCGAAGGGTATACAGTGTATTGTGATGCTTCCAGAATTGGTTTAGGATGTGTATTGATGCAGCATGGTAAGGTAATAGCATATGCTTCTAGACAATTGCGGCCACATGAGAAAAATTATCCTACACACGATTTTAAGCTGGCAGCAGTTATTTTTGCTTTAAAGATATGGCGCCACTACTTATATGGGGTTCATGTTGATATATATACTGACCATAAGAGCTTGCAATATATTTTTAATCAGAAGGATCTAAATTTAAGGTAGCAGAGATGGCTTGAACTATTAAAGGACTACGATGTTGATATCTTGTACCATCCAGGGAAAGCAAATGTGGTAGCTGATGCGTTAAGTCGTAAGGTTATGAT
The DNA here is from genome assembly GCA_030864215.1 of Capsicum pubescens. NCBI lineage: Eukaryota > Viridiplantae > Streptophyta > Magnoliopsida > Solanales > Solanaceae > Capsicum > Capsicum pubescens. Next base: position 42,557,992 of record CM061540.1, on the reverse strand, counting down.
GGCGCCTATAGAAAGGCAAGGGATGGTTACGGATCTTCACCAGTTAGCTAGTTTGGGAGTTCGCCTTCTTGAAACTCCGAATAAAGAGCTTATCGTACATAATGCTGCGGAATCTTCATTAGTAGCTGAAGTGAAAGAGAAGCAATATGCAGACCCTATTTTATTACAGATTAAGGAGAACGTTCAGAGTGGTACGACCAAGGCATTTGAGTTTACGCGAGAAGGAGTACTTCAGTGCCAAAATCGATTGTGTGTGCCGGATATAGACGGGCTAAGAAAGAAGATTAGGACAGAGGCACATTTTTCAAGGTATTCCATTCATCCAGGATCAACCAAAATGTATCAAGATTTGAAAGATATGTATTGGTGGAATGACATGAAGAAGAGCATTGCAGAATTTGTAGCTGAATGTCCAAATTGTCAAAGAGTTAAAGTTGAGCACCAAAAACCCGGAGGCTATATGTAATGCATAGATCTTCCAATTTGGAAGTGAGACATGATCAACATGGATTTTGTTATAGGTTGGCCTCGTACAGCTCGGAAATTTGATTCTATATGGGTGATTGTGGATAGGCTTACTAAATCCGCACATTTCTTACCCGTTAAGACCACTTACATAGTTGAAGAATATTCGAAGCTGTATGTTAAGGAAATAGTCCGATTACATGGAGTGCCAACTTCTATTATATCGGATCGGGGAACTCAATTTACCGCAAACTTTTGGAAGTCTTTCCAACGGAGTTTGGGAACACAAGTGAATCTGAGTACAGCTTTTCACCCTCAAACGGATGGACAAGCAGAGCGCACCATTCAAACACTTGAAGATATGCTACGAGCATGTGTTATAGATTTTAAAGGCAGCTGGGATGATCATTTACCTCTTATTGAGTTTGCCTACAATAATAGCTATCATTCAAGTATCAAAATGGCACCATATGAAGTTTTATATGAGAGAAAGTGTAGATCACCAATAGGATGGTTCGAAGCGGGTGAAACTCTTATGTTCGGACCGGATCTTGTGTATCAAGCCATAGAAAAAGTCAAGGTGATTCAGCAACGGTTGAAAACAGCCCAAAGTCGACACAAGTCATATGCGGATAGTAGAAGAAGAGGGCTAGAATTTTCGTTAGGCGATTGGGTATTTTTGAAGGTATCGCCAATGAAAGGGGTGATGAGATTTGGCAAGAAAGGAAAGTTGAGTCCACGATATATAGACCCGTATAAGATTATTCGAAGATGTGGGCAAGTTGCTTATGAATTAGAGCTACCCCGGGAACTCTTATCAGTGCATCCAGTATTTCATGTATCGATGCTTCGAAAGTGCATCGAAGATCCGTCTTTTATTACTTCTACTGAAGATGTGCAAGTAACAGAAGATCTTACCTATGAGGAGATGCCTATTGCTATATTAGATCATCAAGTTAAGAAGATGAGAAATAAAGAAGTAGCATCGGTGAAAGTACTTTGGAGAAATCAACAAAGGGAAGAGATTACATGGGAAGTTGAGGAAGCAATGAAATCTAAGTACCCTCATTTGTTCAAAGATGAAGAGGAAGTGCAAGAAACGGAGTTAGAACATTAACAAGTAAGTTTTTGTTTATATATGCATAGTATTTATGTGATGATGTGAATGTTAATGGTGGACTTGAACTTGTTTTGGTTGAATAACTACGCTAACATTCGAGGACGAATTTCCTAAAGGGGGAAGGATGTAACACCCCGTATTCAAGTACATGTACTGGCGTATTCAAGTACGTGTATTGGTCTTATTTATATGGAATTAATTTTTTTATTTTATTTATACCAGAATTTGCCCGTCGATGGTTCCATACGAAGGTTATTGAATAAGCTTTCCAACGATATAAAGATTTCCAAAAACGGATAAGTTTCGGATATAATCGAGCACGTTCGAAACTATAAAACGGTGGCCGGGATATGGTGAATAGTAAATGTGCAGGAAAATTTCCTGCACACAAACTACTGAGGCCTGCCAGTTTTTAGGGTCAACTTCAAACGATCATAACTCCTTGTACAGGACGAACTGGGTGGCCTAATTTATATGAAATGAAATTCCTTTGAATTATCTTTCCAACGATACCAATTTCACCCAAATCCGATATCGGAGCAAAGAGTTATGGTCAATCTACTTTAGCTTGTCAAAACAGTCCACCATGGACAGATTCAGATTTACTTAAAATTTTAAGGGCAATATGGTCATTTTTCATCACCTCATGAACGAAAATTGGTCATTATATACATATACTTAGCCTCATATTCATTTTTTATCATCCATTATTGAAGAATAAGAAACCCTAGCCAAATTTCAACTCCAATTATCTTGTGATTCAACCGTAGAAAATCCAAATTGATTCCGTAGTTGTGTTCACTGTCTCGAGGGCTTCGAGAAGCACCCCTTATTTGTGCCAATAGGACTTCGAAATCAAAAGGTCCATTTTATGGTAAGGATGTAAATTATGTGTAACACCCCGTAAATTTTTTCGTACACTTATCGCGATTATATGGAGTCCTAAAGGCTTGCGTATGGGTTAAATTAAGTTTATGGTGTTCGGAAGTATCCCGTCAATAGTTGTATGTGTAGGTATTGGAATAAGCTTTCCAACGATATAAAGTTTGCCCAAAACAGAGGAGTATTTCATATAAGCGAGCACATTCGAAATTTTAAAACGGTGGCCGGGAAGCCTGTGAACAGTAAATCTGCAGGAAAATTACTGCAGCTAGGCAATTTTCTTTGGATCAACTTTAGACGATCATAACTCCTTGTACAAAAAGAAATGTGTAAGCTGCTATATATCGACGAAAATCTCCTAGAGTCTTCTTTCCGATGAAATTGGTTTCATCCAAATCCAATGTCTGAGTAAGGAGCTATACCCGTTTTACTACAGCCTATCAAAAAAAATTTAGAATTTTGGGACAGATTTTTGGGTCAACTTTAAACGGCCATAACTCTTTGTACAGGAAGAACTGGGTGGTATACTTTATATGAAAATGAAAGCCCTTTGAATTATATTTCCAATGCAATTGGTTTCACCCAAATCCGATACTGGAGCAAAGAGTTATGATCGATTTACTTCAACCTGTCAAAACTGTCCACTGGGGACAGATTCGGATTTATTTAAATTTTTAGGGCAAAATGGTCATTTTCTATTACCTCTTGGACGAAAATTGGTCTTTATAAACATACACTTAGCCTCATATATATCATATATCATCCAATTATTAAGAGAAGGTGAAACCCTAGCCTAATTTCAACTTCAAATATTTTGTGATTCAACCGTAGAAAATTCGAATTGGTTCCGTAGTTGTGTTCACCATCTCGAAAGCTTCGAGAAGCACCCCATGGTTATGTAAGGAGGATTCTAAATACAAGAGTTCATTGTTAAGTTATGAATATTGTTTATTCTTGATTCTTATCCATGAATAAGTATTGATAAAGGATTATGAGTATTGTCTTGATGTTGGAAGATAACTAGAAACATAGTTATGAATTGTTTTGTATAAATTGTTAGTAGTAAATTATGGAAGTTGTTGTATTGGATTATGGAGGATGAATTGTGGTGATATATCATTATATTAGTGGTTATGTATGCCTAGTGATCATGTTGGTATTGGATGATGATTAAGAGGGGAAATAAAGGCTAAGAGTGATGTTGAGGGATATTGCATGAAAATGCATGATATGTGAATGTAATAAGAGTATAAGAGGATGTATGTAGCACTCTTATTGACGAGTTAAAGGATTACTTCCTAGACATTATTTGGTGAAGTTAATACCTAAATGGTAAGGTTTGGTTGCTAATACTAGTTTGCCACAAATGACTTATTGTAGATAAGTGTTCGAAGAGTACGGGAAGTCAAGTTGGACTTGTATTGAAGTGGTTATATCAAGGTATGTAAGACATACTCTATCTAATCTTTGGCATGAATAATGACCCATGGCACTCTCAAGTAAGCTTCCAACATTGTCCTACGACACATGACACATAATAACATCATTTGATCTTCGACACCACCAATTGAACTTGTTTTCATTTTTAAGATGTCCGGCTAGTCAAAAAAATGTCCATATACTATTGTTGACTCCGAAATGGTTTAATGAGGTATCCATGATTCTCTACTTCATTTTCATGATATTGATTACCTATTTACATGTTTTTCCTATTGAGGTATCATGGTTTCAAGTTCCATAAGGTGTGACCACAAAGTAACCAATCTCAAAGATTAATTGAATTAAGAAATGGAATGTCTTTATTTTAAATTGATGATATGATGTATTGTATTAGTACCACTGATCAGCTGGCCATTGTATTATAAAGATTATGTATATATGCTATTCCAGGGGTGGTCCCTGATGTATTGTATTAGTACCACTGATCAGTTGGCCATTGTATGACATATATTATGTATTGATAAGGAATACGGGAAGTAATGATATGAAAGTAATGTGCAGGTATCCCATCAACTCTTTTAAGTGTGGTCTACTCATACTGTTTATTCACTGGTATCTGGGTTCTGTTGATCTTTTGTATCTCATCTTGATACTCACTGCCTTACATACTCAGTACATATTTCCGTACTGACGTCCCTCACGGGGGACCTGTATTCATGCCTGCAGGAACGGGTACTTCAGGTCGTACACCTCCGCAGTAAGAGCCAGGATATTCTGTTGATAGTGGTGAGCTCCAGTTGTTTCGGGGCATCCCAAGTCGTTTCTATATGTACTTTTGGTATTTGTATAAAAGTCTTTTGTGGGCGAGAGTTTGTCCCGACCCTAACTCAGTTGTGTATCTATGTAGAGGCTTTTGTAGACATATTGTACAGCCATAGGAGTGTTTGGTTGATAGACGTGATGGCTCTGACGGCCAATTACTGATAATATATATATATATGCGTGTCTGCTGGGCTAATACAGGTACTGTTTTCTTCTATTTACAACGAAGTGCTGCCCAAATTTCTAATTTTCATAAGTAATGTAAGTGTGAAAGTATAGGTTATGAACGGGTTCTCCCGGGCCTCCTCGGCTACGGGTGCCAGTCCGCTCCAATGGGATTTGGGGGCGTGACATTATGTTGGTGTTATTTATATGGATTTGTAATTATATGCATGTAAGCATAAGAAGTGTGTTATTTGATTGTTGTTGAAAGATGATTGGAAATGATGTTGGATTATTCTTGTGCATGGTTGGATTATGTTGAATTGTGAAGGGATTTGGTGTGATGATGTGGTATTGAAATGATGATTATATATATATATATATCTATACACATAAACCTATTGTTCAAGTTGGTTTTTGGAATGCTTTTCAAATATTGGTTGTATGGAATTATGGAAGAGAATTGTGGTGTTGGGTTGCTAATACTATATGCCAAACATTTCATTGTAGATAAGTGATTTGTAAAGGCGGGAAGTTGTGTTGAATTGGTATCCGAATCTACGACGAGGTATGTAAAGCATACTCTAACAATGTTCTTTGGCATGAAAACACCAATGTTCCATCAAGTAAGATTCCGAGGTTGTCCAAAAACATGTATTGTTCTACGTTACCAACGAAGTTGTTTCCATCCTATAAAGTGTCAAAATATTTCATTGATATACCAAAAGGCTCCTATTTCATTGTTGTGATATTGATGATTCTGAAACACATTGTTGATGTACCAATGAGTCTTTATTACATCGTTATTGTATAGAAGGTCTATTACTTGGTTCCTATTGATGTATCATTGTTTCAAAGTATCAAAAATGTGGTGGCGACCGAAATAACAATCTCAAAGATTAATTGAACTAAGTGATGGAAGTTCTCTCTTATCGGGTGGTATCCCAGGGGCATAAGCCTAGCATGGGTCGATCCCTATTTATGTGTTTATGGGTGGTATCCCAGGGGCATAAGCCTAGCATGGGTCGATCCCTATTTATGTGTTTATGGGTGGTATCCCAGGGGCATAAGCCTAGCATGGGTCGATCCCAGTTGATATGTACTGGAGGCAGCCTAATGGTCACAGTACAGTACAGTAATGATTACAAAGACGATAAGAACGAAGGTAAAGTGATTGAATAAATACAATGTACAGGTTGTCACAAGTTCTAGTAAGTGTGGTCCACTCCTATTACGATTTATTCACTTGTTTCTGATTTCTATTGAGCTCTTATATCATATGTGATTATCTACAGCTTTACATAATCAGTACATATTTCGTACTGACGTCCCCCACGGGGACCTGCATTTCATGCTGCAGGCACAGGTACCTCAGCTCATACACCGCACAAGTAGGAGCCAGGTCATACAGCTATTGTTGGTGAGCTCCAGTTTGCTTCGGAGCTTTCCGAGTCGGTTCCTTATGTTTTGTTATTGTACAGGAGTCATGTGTGGGCGAGGGTTTGTCCCGACCCTAGTTATGTCATGTATATCCTAGAGGCTTTGTAGACATAAGGAAGGGTAAAGTCATGGAAGTTTATATAGTGATGTTATATTTGTATATGTGGTGGCCCCGACGGCCAAGTATTATATATATATATATATATTTGTGCGTGTTGTGATGATACAGGTAATTAGACCCTTCTATATGCAACGAAGTGCTGTCCAAATTTTTGGTGACATATAAGTGAAAGTACAGGTATTTGAACGGGTTCTCCCGGGCCTTCTCGGCTTCGGGTGCCAGTCCGGCCCGATGGGATTTTTGGGGCGTGACAAAGGGGTTTCTAATAGAGTGAGAATATTAGCAGAAGTTGCTACAGACATCTTGATGAAAGATTTTCCTTTCACATACCTTGGTTGTCCTATTTTCTATATGAGGAAGAAAAAAGAGTATTATCAACAGTTGATGAATAAGATAGCAAATAAGGTACAAAATTGGAAAGGAAAACTTCTCTCATATGGAGGTAGAGCAGTGTTGATTAAGCATGTGTTGCAGAGTGTTTCTATTCACTATTTATCAGTGATGAATCTACCTCTGAATGTCCTTAATTCTATGCAAAAGGTTCTAGCTTAATTTTTTTAGAATAATAAAATTGGGGAAAAGGGTAGGCATTGGGTGAAGTGGCAAGATATGTGTCTACCACAAGAGGAAGGAAAGTTGGGATTTAGAAGATTGTCTGATATTTCTATGGCATTGTTCTGTAAACTATGGTGGACCTTTAGGATAACAAAATCTATTTGGAGAGATTTCATGTTCAATAAATATTATAGAAATGAGCATCCAACAATGATTGTATGGAAAACTGGCCTAGGGGGATCACAAGTGTCGAAAAAAATGGTAATTGCTAAAGAGTTGGTGGAGCATTTGATAGTGAGGAAATTGAGGGAAGGAAATACTGATTTATGGTTAGATAATTGGACTAGACAAGGTGATTTATTCTCCTTAATGAAAGGCAACTGGGAGGAGAATATGCAATATCAACGAGTCAAAGATATTGCAAGAAAGGGTAGATGGGATGAACATTTGATCACAAATATGTTCACACCAGAAATGGCTGAGCATATTCTCACTAAAGTTCAACCACCTACAGGAGAAGGTCAGGACATTCTAGTATAGAGCATAGATTTAAAGGGAGAGTTCACAGTTAAGAATGCTTGGCAGTATATCAGGAACAAGGGTCACCTAAGTAACATTTATAAGTATATTTGGATTAAAGGGTTACCTTTTAAAATATGCTTCTTTATGTGGAGGTTATGGAAAAGCAGAATACTAGTTGATGATAATGCTAGAAGATAGGGAATGTAGGGTTCATCTAAATATTTGTGCTATGAGGAACCTGCAGTGGAGACACTTGCACATGTCTTCAGAAGGTCACATTATGCTAACAAGACTTGGTCCTATTTTTCTTCTTTTACAGGTATATATATTCAAAACTTGACACTAAGGGGTATTATTCTCAAGTGGTGGGAGGTTGAGGTGAATATGAGAGACCAACCATATTTCCATGCTTTACCCAGCATCAGTCTATGGGAACTTTGGATGAGAAGAAACAGAAAGAAGCATGATAACAAGAACACTACAGTATTGAGACTCATTTATAATATAACAAGAAATTTGAGGCTATTATTGATGGTCAGAAAACCTACAAGAGTTTTCCCTGTTGAATGGCCTCAAATTTTACAAAAGTTGGCTAAGACTAAAAGTAAGATCAAGGTGACTAAAGTGATGTGGGAGATTCCATAAGATGGATAGGTGAAATATAATACGGATGGTGCAGTCAGAGGTGAAGAGGGTGAAAGTTCATATATTTTTTATCTGAGGGATGGGAATGGGATTATTTATAAGCTAAAGCAAAACCGCAGCAATATGCAGACAGTATGCAGGCAGAGGCAAATGCTATTCTACATGCAGCTAAGCATTGTAATCAAGCACACTTTGATAAGGTAATCATTCAGATGGACTCTCTTGTTATGCAGAAGATAATATCAGGAAATTGAAAGTGTCCATGGAACATTGCAAATATAGTCAAGGAGATAGAACAACACATGCAAGATAAGCAAGTCAAATATCAACACATTTTCAAGGAAGGGAATCAGTTAGCTGATCATCTTGCTAATCTAGCCATAGATTCAAGAACAATCATTATTACCAATTTGCAGCAACTTCACAAGAGAGGAAAAACTATCCTTAATAGTGATAAATGGCAGTGCCCTTACCTGAGAATCACATCACTAAAGGGATAGAGGGCAAAGGGGGGTTTAGTCTGCTTAGTGTACATGCTACATATGTACAAGACATAAAAACAACAAAAACAAAGCATGATATAGCTAGCCTAGTCTACTTCAGCCGACAAAATAGATTCTCAGCTTCATGGGAGGATCTATGGGTCGATTTGAGCTTTTAAACATGGGTGTGAAGCAGCTACTAGAATCTTCGTGGGTCCAAACATCCCTTCCAGATCTGAGCATCATAAGCAGGAAACACTAAGGCAAGCATCGGAATAAGAAGGAATTCTTAAAGGCAAATGAGAAACATCATACCTGCAGGTAGCAGCTTAGCACAGTTGACTAGATCACTCATAGCTTTTCAAAAAGCCTTTCAAAGTCCCATACATCGGAGAGATCGGCTACAAAAGAGGAAGCATCAATATTCAAGCAACATGAAGCTGGTACAACAAAGTAAAGGAGGAAATTCTTACTTTTGGAAGCTGAATCAGCAGGAGAATCATCGACAAAAAGGCGGTACCAGATTGATTATCCAAAGTAACAATCGAAGGAATCCACAGTTGAAGAAGGGAAGAAACATGTTGAAAGGAGGCGTGAATGAGATAGGGATTAGGAAACTTGTCTATTTTGGAAACCCTGCTGATTATATTTGTTGTAAATGGATCCGGGTTGTGCCGGGTCAAATAAATAGGCTTAGAATGTTCACTTGTATAATGGGTTGGTCCATTATTGTTTGATGATTATTCCTTATTAATAAAATACCAAATTAAACTCAAAAAATAAATAAAAAAATTACTCCGCCACTGCATCCAACCCCCCATCCAAAAAGCAAGAGGAAAGTATAAAAGGAGAAGAAAACAAATGAGTAGAGGATGATAGATCAAAGTTTTCTTTATCGAAGCACATGGCTTTGCATAGTAGCCCATAATTTAACACAGTAACACCATCGTTCTCTTCCTCTATTGATGCAATTATACAAATGAATTTTCTTTTCCATTTTGCAAATAATTAATAAGGTTTCATTTATTAATCGACCTTATTTTTGTAGTGCTATTAGTTGTTGACACAAATGAGGAAGCAACGAATTCATTATATGAAAGTATTAGGTGTAAAGTACATCAAAATCTTTAATATTCGAAATTAATGTCTTGAAATGATCATTCAACTTATGGAAATAATTAATCAAAGTTACTATAACAATTCTGTTGTCCTTAATTAGCTAAAGAAAATTAATTCAATCAAAATCAAAGATAATAAATCATAAGCTATATATCATCCTAATTCAATGTCTTAATATGACATGAAATGTCCAATGATTTTTCCCCAAAAAATATTTACTAAGTTAAATAGCAATAGCTGGATGACTTTAACTATTATAAGTTGGATGACCATTCGAGGAATTAACTGATCAAAAATCTGCAACTGATGTGAATAGATTTTATTACTCTAGAACTATATATCAATGTTATGTTTCGGAAAATAATCTTCTTTTAAACTTTTTTATATTTAATATACAAATAACAGGTATATCGAACTCTCGTTATAAAGTAGCTATAAAGACACGCATTATGATTTCCTGTTTTATAATTTTTATATCTTTTTAGATCTCTATTTCCATACCTAAATAAGCTATCAAGAGTTAAAATACCTTCAAGAAAAATCACTTTTTGTTATAAATATATTACCGTATATAATGAATGTCAACTTTATCATTTATAGTGAATGTCTATTTATGCCCCAAAGTTAGTTTTCCCCTATAAATAAAGGGGTTTTCCTTAATTGTAATTCACCTATTAAGAAACCCGTCAAGTGAAGTAATAATCTCTCTTTCTTCTCTCTCTATTCTTCTTCTTATTTGCTTTATATTTCATAACACGTTATCCACACGAAACTCTACCAAACAAGGTGAGATTATAAATCTAAAGATAATTTGAAGGTTAGTAATTCTTTATGTTTGTCTTTTGCTACTAAAGATATAGTTATTGTTGAATTTGAGAAAAATAGTTGATTTGGAATTATATATGCTTTGAATTTGTTCATGAAGAACAATATTGTTAAAAGATATGGTGATGAATTTAAAATATCTCATTAAAATGGTAAGACATTGGGTTACAAGTTTCAATGCACCATGATGATAAAGATATTGGGTTCAAAGTCCCATTGGGCTATAGCCTAAGACGCCTTTATATGGATAAAATATTGAGTTTGAATCTCAATACACCATTAATATAATGATGGCTAATGCAAATTAAATTAATGCGCTTTTGGTGAAAAATCACATGTCCTATTGAATATGCTCCATTCTCTCATGAAGTGAATGTGGTAGCAATGCTTATTATATTTGAAAGAAGACAAGTGATTGAACGTACGAATATAAGCATGGAGGGACAATATAATAATTATCATCAAAAGTGATAATATTTTCACACGCTTATTATAATTATAAGATATGTTAGAGAAAAAATGCTCGACATTATATGTATACCTCGATTTGTTCTTGAAGTAGCAATATCATGAAAGAGGTTATAAGCTATCAGAATTTAATAGGCTTAAGGCACGATTATATTTCATTCCCGGGTAATGAGAAGCTTATCAATGTAAATGTGCACTTGATTGTGATGGTATCACAAATCACCTCCGAAAGAGGCAAAATAATTGAGAAGAGTTATTTTGAAATCTACTTCTGAAGTTGTAAGTTTGAAATTTATTCATTAAATAGTAAATCTGAAATTAACTAAAGAAAGATGAACATGTCATGATAAACTTGATGTTTACTATTATAAAAGTTCATAAATTGACATGAACGATTGAACGATTGCGACATCCCAAAAATGTGCATTAGTGCATAGTGAGTATTAAACATATATTGAAGAAATAAAATATTCTTCATGAACTTTTAATGTCGCTTGTTCTCATGATAAGTTGGTTGGATCAACTAATTTTGGGATTGGATCCCTTAATATTTGAAAAGTATAAAAGGTGAAAAAGGACCCGTTCACCTATTATATGATATGTCGAAAAGATGCATCAATAAGATAATCACATGTACATTTGTTGTCAACCTGCAGTTTGACATTCATAAAGTTGTTTGTTCAATAAAATTGAGTTAAGAGCAAAACTTTCAGACTGTGTAATCAAGACAATTCATCTTGATGATGATGATTTGGCATTGAATGCCTTCGATAAATAGCTGAATCATTATTAATGAGAACAAAGCTTCATGTATTGGTTTGAAATATGAAATATTATATACAAAAGTACTTGTATGCATCAAACCAATAAATTATGATTAACTCCCCTCAAAATTGGTTCTGAGTTAGGAACCACACATTGTTCATCTAATAGTTCTGATGTGCGGTATACGGTTAATGAATATACCATGATGCACAGAGATGGATTCCTCAAAGAAGATGGAGGATGTTTGTTAGTTTTCCTAACATAAGGGGTAGATTATAAGCAGCTATGGAATATGTTAGGAATTATTATCAGAGACTCATTCAAAAGATAATTAAAGTCGAATGCTAAAAGCATCTCATGTCTAAGCTGCAATTGCTCCTATTTTGTGTTCTAAAGCATAATGTCTACATACGCATGAAGCGTGGTAGACCAATCGATTTCAATATGAAATAATTCTTGAAAAGGATAAGGAACAAATGATCATAACAAGAAGACAATATGCTCTTGAAGTGCCTACGACATAACACCTCTTGAAACCTTATGAGAGGTTCAGGTACCTGAAAATAATGAAGTAATGAGATCTCAAAATGTTATGTAACATTATGAATCGATACGAAATGATATATCATCAATGTCATTGATACAATATTGACGCAATATTGTAAAAGATTACGAGGATCTAAATTTTATGTTTATTTAAGCATGCTGACATAGAAACATTTATTAAGTGATACAAAAGAATGCATCTTGATAAGCATAAAACTTATTTGATCTGCAATCCAAACACTTGAAGATGTCACACGTGAAATGCTTAATATTTTCACTTGACAATTTATATGGAACTTTTTAAGGATTCAAAATGTTTGAAACATATAAAAGTTTCTGGAAAACTTATATATAATCCTTATATTACATAAATTTATAACCTGAAAATCATTGAAACTCTAGGAGAGTTTTCAAAAGCAATAAATTATTTGCTGAAATGAGAAACATACCAAATTGAATTGGTCCTGAAGTACCACATCTCAGTGTAATTGATGCACTAATGTATCTTGCAAATACTACAAGGTTTGATATACCTTTTTCAGTTGTTTTATTAGCAAAGTATAGTTTTACTCCTACTAAGAGATCGAAATGGGATCAACATGATCTTATTTTATTCTAAAGATTACAATTTCGATCTTGTTGATTATGCTGATGCTGGATATTTATTTAACCCGCATAAATCTCGGTCTCAAACAGCAATGTATTCACATATGGGGACACTGTCATATCTTGGAGATATACAAAGCAGTCTATCTAGCCACTTCATTGAACCATGCTGAGATAATAGTTATCCATGAAGATAGCCGAGAATGTGTATGGTTGAGGTCCATGATACATCTCATTCGAGAAAAATGTGGTTTGAAATGTGATAAAGTACCCACATTTTTTATGAAGATAATACAGCATACATAGAACAACTTAATGGAGGATTCATAAAAGGAGATATACTGAAGCATATTTCGTCAAAACTTTTATATACATATAATCTCTAAAAGAATGGTGATATTAACATGCAACAGATTGGTTCAAGTGACAATGTAACTGATTTATTCACCAAGTCTCTTCCAAGTGCAACTTTCAAGAAGATGGTGTACACGATCAGAATACAACGGTTCAAGGATGTTCTCATTAGGGGGAGTTAATACGCGTTGTACTCTTTTTTCCTTACAAGGTTTTGTTCCACTGGATTTTCCTTGTAAGGTTTTTAATGAGGCAGCTTATATGCGTATTATTAGAGATGTGTACTCTTTTTCCTTCACTAGATTTTTTTTCCCACTGGATTTTTTCTACTAAAATTTTAACGAGACACATTATCTATCAATTAGACATTCAAGGAAAATGTTATAAATATATTACCATATATAGTGAATGTCTACTTTACCATATATAGTGAATGCTAACTTTACCATTTATAGTGAATGTCTATTTATGGAAAAGAAAAGTTAGAAACCCCAAGATTAGGTTTCCCTATAAATAAAGGAGTTTTCCTTCATTGTAATTCACCTATTAAGAAACCCATCAAGAAAAATAATAATCTCTGTTTCTTCTCTTTCTATTCTTCTTCTTATTTGCTTTATATTTCATAAAAATGTTCCCAAATACATTGTCATGCAGAATTATTTTGGTACGAGAAATATGCTAACTTTTAAAACGTGAGACACATTATTTTTGGTTTCCAGCCTTATTGATGTGTAACTTTTAAGCCAATAATTAAAAATATTCCTCTTTTTTGTTAGAAAATAACTTGTAAACTTGACTTATTAAGTATTCCCCCACCCCCTCCTATTGAGTACAAATAAAATATAATAATTATACTACAATGTTCTATCAGTTACCGTGGTGCTAGAGATGTATTCAAGATTTTAAGTTTATATGTTTTAATATTTTAAACTAAAATTTTAATATCGAAAACTATTAGAAAAATATTCTAAGTTACAATTTTTCTCATTGATTTTAATGTGATGAAAAAATTCATTTTACAAATGTTAGTTAATGTTCATTTAGTTTGACTTTCGAAAAGTGAAACATAATAAGTGAAAAATGAACATAGTAAAACTATAATATAAAATAAAAATTATTAAATTTTGTTGAACCCCCAACTTTAATATGGATCTTGATACTGGTGCCTATGAGCCTATGTGACAATTATTGAATGCCCACATGTAACATGCACTCCTAGTCCTACACATGTGATTTCTTTTTTCTACTTTTAAGATTTTGGGCAAACAAACAATACGTACATTATGTATTTACAACTATACGAACACATGCACTCATATTTCAGTTTTATTTACTTTTTTCATATCTAAGATAATAATTTCATGAGTGAAGAGTCGTTCACACTTTTATGTGTTAAAAAGGTATGTAATTTCTGCATCTTGACTTTCTCCTCCATTTATAAACTAAGCTCCATTAAATGGGTGTTTGGATTGATTTATTTTTAATTACTCTTAGCTTTTAAGTATTGTTTTAATTTTGATAGTGTTTGGCAAATTAAAAAAGTACTTTTCAGCACTTATTTTTAAGTAAAAATAAGTGCTTACAAGCCAAAAGTCAAAAGTAAGGTAGTACCAACTTATGGCTTTTGGCTTTTAAAAGCAAACACAAACAGGTTAATACATTTTTTTATTTTTTTTATTGTCTAGACATTATATAAGTTATGCCTAATTAAAATAACAATATACAAGGTAGTTGTAAAATATCTTTCGAATTGCTACTCTATCTCAATTTATGAAATTCACTTTCGTTATGTGACATGTAATTGGGATAGGAGGAAATAGAAATTACTTGCAGTTAAATCGGGATCACCTTCCTTGTTTTTTTTTTTATTGGAATGGGGAAAGATAACGGTAAAAGAACTTTTGGACAAGGCAATCCAGATGCACAAAGCATCTCTGCATTAGCAAAGTTCTAGATAGGGGTGCGTATGAGTTTCAAGTGGTGTAATGCAGTCAGTCAGACGATTAGACTCTAACCTAATGCACGCATTAGTGATTGCTTCCACGGCTTGAACCTCTTGTCTATAAGTCATATCGAGACACTTACTCTTGTTAAGAGAACACTCAGGTGCAGTACATTAGAAAAGATCGAGTTCAAAAATCGTACAAAGAAAAAAAACATACTATTTAGAATGATTACCAAGAACTCAATAAGTTGTCTTTTTTTTTAATTCAGAACTCATAAATTTAGAATTCTTGTTTCGCCTCTGCTCGATGAACACAATTATCTGATATCTATATGATCATACATACCAGATACTTGAGAAATAGTTGAATCGAAGTGTATGTAGAGCTGTCAATACGGGTCGGCCCAGCCCATTTGGGGTTTGAGTTTGACGGGTTTGATGGGCCAAAAAACACCAAGCCCACACCATTACTCTGTGGGCTGCGCGCCTTACGAGCCAGCCCACTTTTAAAATAATAATATTTTGCAATTTAATTTTAGAATGTTAATAAACATAAATATTATCAGATAATATTACATAGTGTTAATACTTGTTAATCAAGTCTCCATCACCCCAAAAAATACTTTTAACAGCGAAATTAAATAACTTTTGACATGATATCCTTCGAACCAAATAAACAATCTAAATAGTTGCATGTATTTGACTTACGGGTCGACCCACGAGCTAGCCCAACCCACATTGTTCAAGCCCCACGGGCCGTGGACTTATTCGGGCTGGGCTAAAAAGCCATGTTCTTAAATGGGTTGCAAAAACTGAATCCCAACTCCATTACATTACAGATCGAGTTAAGCCGACCATATTAACGGCTCTAGGTGTATGCAAGCTAATACAGACAAATCCTAGGTCAATATAAAAATCATAAAGAGATTTTAGAGTCTAACAATGAGCATAGTGACCATAAAATAAAAAAATGAGAAGAAAAAGGTAAAGCTAAAACGTGGGGACAGACAAAGACAAGGTGTACCACGCCACAAATAGCCTTTCACTGTCTCTCAAAATTGGTGGGACGCATGTTATCACTCTGTCACCATTCATAAATCTTTTACTAATAATATATAAATTATATGGTAGATCAATTTATATTTTTATTGCCACAAGTGAATTGTCAACTTCATTTTTAATGAAAGGCACTATAAGTAGATAGGCACATGTCCTTATTTTAACTTAAAAAGTTTGAAGCAAAATTCATTAATGCTTGTCCAGCAAAGCTGAGAATGTTGTGTGATACTAGTTGTTTCTTGCATATACAGCTAAGCAAGTTAGCACAAGATCAAATGTTGCTATTACTATAGCTATTTTGTTCAGTAGAATCTACAAATGAGCTGGCTTATGCACCTGCTATGCTATCCATTCAGATTCAGTTAACAATATAAAATGTTCAAAAACTAGATCTATCAAGTACATGTTATTTCATTATAGTTGTCAACAACCTATTCTGGTTGCATTTTATCTTATTGCATATGACATTTCTTTTGTTTGAAACTAACTTTATCACATCACAAGTGGTGATTTCACTTGGCAGTTTAGTTAAGACAGGAAGATAATAATATGTAATTTAGTGGGTTAAGTTAGAACTTTTTCGATTAACAGTTAGGCTGAGCATCACCTAATCCACAAAATCAAGAACATGTCAAGTACAAGAAATGAATATTATTATTCTGTATAAAATATGTAGGGCAAAATTCTAAATTCTTTCAGGTACAGACAGTTTCTAATTTACAGAAAGGTTACATAACAAACCATGAGAATCTTCCTAGTCATCATCATATGAAACATGGAAACTGGTGGTACAACCACTTGCTTCAGGATCTTCTGCTCCGCAGCAATCATAAAACTTGGCAGCATAAGGAGAATCATCCGGTCCCAGTTCATAATACCTACAAAGAGAAGGCAGAGACTATCAAGTCAAGCGTCCTTGGAAAGATCTTGCATGATATAATGACAACATGACCAAAATACACTTGGAAGTACCACTTCTGGGAGTGAAAAAAATATAGAGGAAAACCTTTACCAAATTTCAGAAACCAAATCCTTCAAAGGTCTAGTAATACAAGAAATTAAAGTTGCACAGTGTACATTTTAACAGCTAAAGTTATTATTCCATAGTAACAGAAGGTGGCAGCATAAAAGTAACCATTAGCCTCGTCTTCTCCTTCCTTTTCCTCAAAAGGAATACACTAAAATTTTGCATCCGAGCTAGAGGCAAAATTGGTCCTTTTCCATCCGAACTAGAGCAATCAATACGGGGAGGGCATTCTTTAGCTATGTGACTAATGGCGAGTGCACTTCTAGGCCAAAAACAAGGAGGACAAAGGTGTCCCATGTTGAATAGTACTGGGATTGGCCATTTCCCCGTTTATTTATAAGAAGAAAAAAAAATGTTTGCTCTACTGTCCAGTCTCTCTGAAACTGGTTCACCCCAGAAAGGGAGCAACAGCTTAGAGCTTCACCTCTACCAGAAAAAACAGCCCTTCACGCCCAAAAATCATGTCGCACATCTACTTGTTTCTTCTCAGCCAGGCCTGGAATATGAGTCCTTTGAATACAGAGTGAAAAGTAAGATGCAAAGTGCCGAAAAAAGTAAAAAGTAAGGATATAAAATGTAATTAACAGCAACTCCTCACGGAAGTTTCTACATTTGAGTTCTCCTCTGATGCAACACTCAGATTATGATTATCCAATGTACATACACATGTTGGGTACTGAAGGTAAAATTACAGTGCAGTCTATTCTAAACTTCTAGTTGTACCAAGCAGAATGCAGACTCAGGTAGTTAGCAGTGACAGTCATGTCATAATGGTCATGTCTATGAACTTCAGCAGTATCTAATTCTACTAGCGAAATCATGGGAATGCTAAGTTTCTAGAACAAGCAAAAGGATCATATTCCCAGGACATAAGGCGAAATTTGCAGCAAAAGAAGCAAAACTACACCTTCACTAGTGTTCATAAGCAAACTAGTCAGCTCAACCCAACTTGGTGACAACCGTTTACGAGCCTTAAGAACACTAGTGGGGAACTAATAACCCAGCATATTTTGGAAAGAAACTATTACGGTTTCATTTAAAATCCAAGCACATAAATCAAGTATTTAGGTTATAGAGTATTTTCCCACTTCCCCAGCTCTCTAAGATTGTTAATCTTGAAACCTAAGTTGCAATGCCCTTTTCAGAAAATAATTTCATAATGTGCACTCTCACTGAAGACTTATGAGAAGCATCAAGCTAGTATGAAGCTTCCATTCTGGCATTCAATAGTATCCAGATAACTCTTTCCCAAGCAAAATCCTACCTAAATGAGTGTGCAAGGAATTTTGCAGCAGTAATACTTAATAAATGAAGAGGGTACTTTAACACAAGTTAAAGGAGATAGCAGGCACTTAAAAGGATAAAAATGTAGGGGCACCTTGAATGAGTTGATTGGTAGGGGATAGCAGGCACTTGGAATATGGAAAGTTCAGATCTCCAACCTGAAAAGTTGTTATTACTCTTTGGTCCCGAAAGTACCCTTTCATGACGGAACTCACAGAAGTGGTTGAAGGAAAGCCCAAACAAAAGTTCAAATGCTTTTGTCGAGGATAAACATAGTTTAGATGGTTTAGCTGTAATTATTAGAAAACTTAGCTGATACTGTTATAAGTCTCTTAAAGGAAAAACTGAATCACTTTGAACTGATTCTTTCACATCACTCTTCCTTCATTCTTAACCCAATATCTAAGTTGTTTGAAAGCTTGTTTCTGAAGACTATATATGAAGAGCAGCAAAAGTAATGGTTGTCTCCAAATAAAAGAAAAATTACGGCCACGTGACACACATATCATGGTTACCATATGAGGTTAGCTAAGTATATGTACCGACTCATGCCAGAAGAGAGAAAAAAGAACAGTCATACGACTGATAGTGATACCAGGTGGAAGGCAATATTAACTTCTGGTTAAAAGAAATAGCGGCACTTGAAGAAACTTGGAAGTATTCTCTGAGGGCTACTCATCCTAAGCAGCGACAAGACATTTAAATAGGTAAAGATTGGTACAATTATGTCTTTAAAGTTCCAAATTCTAACAAAGATTTTTCAGCAGGGCGACTCCCAGTAGTGGGAGAGAATAGATTCAATCCTAGAGCTACCTTACTAAGTACGTCAATTCACCTGACTCGTGTTATTTGGCATACGGAATGCCTACTCTAGTACCTAACCATATGATAAACGAAACTACAACTGACCTTTGAAAGTGGGATTTGTTCAACACTTGGGTCAATAAAATAGGGAAAACGCGTTCTTTCTTTCTGTTGGGTGCACTGAAGCCTACATTATTCTTGTTTTACTATTGAAAAAAAAAAAAGCTGGAAAATGTTAGATATATTTCCGGATACAAGTAAAAGTTACAGTTTTGATCATTTTCTAAAACAATTTAAGCATATCTCAGTGTCTTTCAGAGTGAAAAAAGATTCATAAAAAAGGTTCATGAGGCTTGGGCGAAAAGTGAGAAGTGAGACTTAAATTTTCTTGAAGTGAAATGCACAATTTACAAATCAAAAATTCTGAAACACGGATGAATTTGGTACTATAATAATCACTTAGCATAATTAATTGAAGAGTCCAGTACACGATAGTCTCTATATTAATCAAACTCCTCTAAGTTAGATTCAAATAACTGACCACTTCTCAATGGAATCACTTCGAGCATCATTCTTTGAAGCGCACTGTTCTTTGAATGGGCCAACAAAGTTTACTCATGAAACTATAACCCTTCATTTCATGCTTTAAGCGAGAAACCGATGGCTTTCAATAACACTAGCATATTGCAAGATGATAATGTTCCTAAAAATGAAATACAGAACCTACTGACATAGTCCAACTGAAACCGTTTTCCATTTTAGCACTTCACCCTCATAAGTAACACTGTTGCCTCTTCATTTTAATATCACTGCTCAAACTTCATTTTAATATCACTGCTCAATAGCTGAAATAAAAGATGCAACTTGAAGAAAGGGATAATGTAATTATCATATCACAAGCACAAATGGCCCTTAAAAAGGGCAGCCCGGTGCACTAAAGCTACCGCTATGCGCGGTGTCGGGGAAGGCCCCACCACAAGGGTGTATCGTACGCAGCCTTACCTTGCATTTCTGCCAAAGGCTGTTTCCAAGGCTTGAACCCGTGACCTCCTGGTCACATGGCAGCAACTTTACCAGTTACTCCAAGGCACAATGACCCTTAATTTGCCTTAAAAGCCAATTTATTCATTGCGTGAAAAAAGGATCTTACTCTTCTCTTTTAAAAAAATTAACCGTGGAGTCCGGACAGCTTGTGCATGCCTCGACTAATTCCATGAAATACCTGTCACCTCCCTCCCACCAACAACAGATAACTTTGTCCAGCAAGGCTAGGACAAATGGGAGAACTCACTAGTGTTTTTGTCCCTGATGGGATTTAAACCCGAGACCTCATGGTTCTCGACTCACGTCATTGACTACAAGGCCACACGCACCTCAACTAATTCCACGGAATACCTAACACCTGCCACCAACAATAAGTACCTCTATCCACCAAGGCTATGATGGATAGGAGAAATCACTTATAGGAGAAATCACTTAGTGTTTTTGACTCTAGCTAGGATTTAAATCTGAGACCTCGTGCTTTTCATCCCACTTCATTGACTGTTTAGATTTGCACAGAATTTCCTACTTTACTTGATTTTCTACCATAGTCAAAATTATCTTTCTTGGTGGAAAAAAAGTTTACTTGTTGGAAAAAATCTCTTTCCTAAGCGTTTTTTATCTCTATAAATAGAAGGCTTCTCCCCTCGAGCCATAACACAATAACATCCATAGTGTAGTATTTAAAGAGTCATGTTAGGGAGGAGATTTCTCTGTAATAGTTTTTCATGGTTTCTTTTATATTAAGTTTTCATACGTAGGAAATTGGTCAAACCATATAATAATTATGCTTTTAGTATATTTTTCTTTACCATCTGAATTATCGCCACCGTAGTTTGCAAATTAATAGCTTCCGCATGACATACTCTCTTTTTCGAACCCAAGATTGGCCACTAGGACACACTTTGATTAATTAATTGATATGTTACCCTACTAACACACACACACAAAAAAAAAAAAGTATGAATTTGATCACTGAAAACAGAATTACAATTTTTTATATATTTTGAAGTGATACCTTTTCTGATCATCGTGACGGCGACAGACAAAGAAAGAAGGATGAAATCGGCATGAATTTGAGTTATTAGAAGCTGCTGAATACGTCTGTTTGCATCTTTTGCACACTTTCTCATTCCCTTCTTCTGATTTTCCTGTTTCTTCCGCCATGTTTTCCCTATTAACTTGTTACGCACAATTCATTCTGAAGAACAACTTCAATCAGACTTGGATGTTCTGTGGGCCTTCTGGAAGGCCCACAAATGTTTTAATTTGAGAAAATCGCAGCAACTCTTTAAATGTTAGACACGTTTTAGCCTTTAGGCCTTTGTTTTGTATCACCTTACTCGTAAACTTCAATTCGAACGCGAGTACGTGTCTCTCTTCTTTTTTTTTTTTTTCACTACTTGGAACGCAAGTAGATTAATTTGACGTATGAGGCTGATGTGGCAGTAAAGCTGGAATCTCATGTCATTCAAAAGAGAGAGAAATATTCAAGTATTTTGGGTCTCTGATTCAAGGTAATGGACAGACTGACGAGGATGTCACGCATCGTATTGATGTAAGGTGATTGAAATGGAGACTCGTTTTGGAAATTTTGTGTGCTAAGAAGGTGTCTTATAAGCTTAAAGGTAAATTCTACAGCATGGTTGTCCGACCGACTATGTCGTATTGAGTAGAGTGTTGGCTAGTTAAGAACTCCTACTCGAAAAGTTGAAGGTGGCGAAGGTGAGGATACTCATGAGAAGGATGTGCGAACTTACTAAAGGAGAAAGAGTTAGAAATGAGATTACTCGAGGGAAGGTGGGAGTGTCTTCGGTGCAAGAAAAGATACGAGAAACGACATTGAGATGGTTTGGCCAGGTGATGAGGAGGTGCATGGATGCTCCGGTACGGAGGTGTGAGAGACTGACTATGGATGATTTCAGTCGGGGTTGAGGTAGGCCGAAGAAATATTGGAGGAAGTTGATTAGGCATGAGCTAAGGATGTTAAGTGGGCCGGGCCGGGGCAACCCGGAACCGGCCCGTGATAGTTAATCGTTTTGGTGGGGCGGGCAGGTTTGGGGTTAAGTGGGCCGGGGCCGGGGCCGGGTTCAACAGTAAAAAATTTAAAAACAACCCTGACCCTGCCCACTTAATTCAACCCGGTCAAACCCACCTAAACCCGATTAAAAAAAGGTCAAACCCGGTTAAAAAAATGGTCAAACCCATTTTAGAAAAAAAAAATCCAATATACACTATATACACTACAATTATATACACTATATACACTCCAATATACACTATAAAAATTTTAATAAATATATACACAATTACACATATATACGTACCATTCAATATATACGACTATACGTACTACTTTAAATAAAACATATACTACAATAGTACAATATATATATACACTACAATATATATATATATATAGTTATATACTAATTTATAAAACATATACACATTTATACGTTAAATATATACGTTTCTAGAAGATATATACACATATATACGCACCATTCAATATATATGTACTACTTTAAATAAAACATATCCTACAATATATATATATATATATATATAGTTATATATATAGTTATATACTAATTTATAAAACATATACACATGTATACGTTAAATATACACGTCTATAGAAGATATATACACAGCTATACGCACCATTCAATATATATGTACTACTTTAAATAAAACATATACTACAATATATATATATATATATATATATATATATATATATATATATATATAGTTATATACTAATTTATAAAACATATACACATGTATACGTTAAATATATACGTCTATAGAAGATATATACACTTATATACATACCATTCAATATATATGTACTACTTTAAGTAAAACATATACTACAATATATATATATACTACAAGTCTACAATATATATATATATGTATATAGTTATGTACTAATTTATAAAACATATACACATGTATATGTTAAATATATACGTCTATAAAAGATATATACACATATATACGCACAATTCAATGTATATGTACTACTTTAAATATAAAATATACTACAATATATATACATTACAATATATATATATATATATATATATATATATAGTTATATAGTTATATACTAATTTATACAACATATACACATGTACACGTTAAATATACACGTCTATAGAAGATATATACACAAATATACACACCATTCAATATATAAGTGCTACTTTAAGTAAAACATATACTACAATATATATACACACTACAATATATATATATATATATATATATATATATATATATATATATATTTATATACTAATTTATATAACATATACAAATATATACGTCTATAGAAGATATATACACATATATACTACAATATGTATAGTTATATACTAATTTATAAAACATATACACACGTATACATTAAATATACACGTCTATAGAAGATATATACACAAATATACGCACCATTCAATATATATGTACTACTTTAAGTAAAACAGATACTACAATATATATATATATATACTACAATATATATAGTTATATACTATTTTATAAAACATATACACATGTATATATTAAATATACACATCTATAGAAGATATATACACAAATATACGCACCATTCAATGTATATGTACTACTTTAAGTAAAACATATACTACAATATATGTATATACTACAATATATAGATAGTTATATACTAATTTATAAAACATATACACATGTATACATTAAATACACACGTCTATAGAAGATATATACACAACTATACGCACCATTCAATATATATGTACTACTTTAAGTAAAGCATATACTACAATATATCTATATATATATATACTACAATATATATATATATATATAGTTATATACTAATTTATAAAATATATACACATGTATACGTTAAATATATACGTCTATAGAAGATATATACACATATATACGCACCATTCAATATACATGTACTACTTTAAATAAAATAGACTATGATATATATATATATAGTTATATACTAATTTGTAAAATATATACACATGTATACGTTAAATAGATACGTCTATAGAAGATATATACACATATATACACACCATTCAATATATATGTACTACTTTAAATCAAATATACTACAATATAAACACACACTATATATATAGTTATATACTAATTTATAAAACATATATACACGTATACGTTAAATGTATGCTACTTTAGAAGATATATACACATATACGTACCATTCAATATATGTACTACTTTAAATAAAATATACTACAATATATACACACACAATATATATAGTTATATACTAATTTATAAAACATATACACATGTATACGTTAAATATATACTACTTTAGAAGAGATATACACATATACACGCACCATTCAATATATTATATATGTACTACTTTAAATAAAACATATACTACAATATATATATAGAGAGAGTTATATACTAATTTATAAAACATATACACATGTATACGTTAAATATATACGTCTCTAGAAGATATATACACAAATATACGCACCATTCAATATATACATACTACTTTAAGTAAAACATATACTACAATATATATATATATATATATATATATATATATATATATATATATATATATATATATATATACTACAATATATATAGTTATATACTATTTTATAACACATATACACATGTATACATTAAATATACACATCTATAGAAGATATATACACAAATATATGCACCATTCAATATATATGTACTACTTTAAGTAAAACATATACTACAATATATGTATATACTACAATATATATATAGTTATATACTAATTTATAAAACATATACACATGTATACATTAAATATACACGTCTATAGAAGATACATACACAACTATACGCACCATTCAATATGTATGTACTACTTTAAGTAAAGCATATACTACAATATATATATATATACTACAATATATCTATATATAGTTATATACTAATTTATAAAACATATACACATGTATACGTTAAATATATATGTCTATAGAAGATATATACACATATATACGCACCATTCAATATACATGTACTGCTTTAAATAAAATATACTATGATATATATATACTACAATATATATATATATATATATATATATATATAGTTATAGTTATATACTAATTTGTAAAATATATACACATGTATACGTTAAATATATACGTCTATAGAAGATATATACACATATATACGCACCATTCAATATATATGTACTACTTTTAATCAAATATACTACAATATATATACACTACAATATATACACACATTATATATATAATTATATACTAATTTATAAAACATATATACACGTATACATTAAATGTATACTACTTTAGAAGATATATACACACATATACGTACCATTCAATATATGTACTACTTTAAATAAAATATACTACAATATATACACACACTATATATATAGTTATATACTAATTTATAAAACATATACACATGTATACGTTAAATATATACGTCTACAGAAGATATATACACATATATACATACCATTCAATATATATGTACTACTTTAAATAAAATATACTACAATATATAATTATATATATAGTTATGTATTAATTTATAAAACATATACACATGTAAACGTTAAATATATACGTCTATAGAAGGTATATATACACATATATAAATTAATAATACTTGATAGTAAATTAATAATATATTAAAACTAAGTTATAACTAAATCCATTTAAAAAAAAAATGAAAAAATAAAAAAAAAACTTAATCGGGCCGGGCCGGTTAACCGCCAGGTCCTAATCGGGCTTGGTACGGGCTGAGTTAACCGGGCCCAAATCAATAAAAAATCTGGCCTGGGACCCGGTACCCTAAAGCCCTAGGGTTTACTGGGCCAGGTCAAACCAGGCCGATTTTTGTAAGTGGGTCGGGCTGGGCCGGGTCAGCCCGATCGTTTGACAGATTTAGGCATGACATAAAATAATTACAACTTACGGAGGACATAACCCTAAATAGGAAGGTATGGAGGACGCGAATTAGGGTAGCGACTTAGTGGGTAGGAGTGCGTACGTCCTTGCTAATAGAAATAATGCCTTG
This sequence comes from Capsicum pubescens, assembly GCA_030864215.1. Classification (NCBI taxonomy): domain Eukaryota; kingdom Viridiplantae; phylum Streptophyta; class Magnoliopsida; order Solanales; family Solanaceae; genus Capsicum; species Capsicum pubescens. The sequence continues at coordinate 42,531,385 of CM061540.1, read as the reverse complement.
TTTGTAGTTTTGCCTACAGTGTTGCATGTGTCTTGTAGTTCCTTGTTCGTGATGTTTTGGTTATGTTTGTGATTTTGGATAGATAGTTTATAGTATTACTCTATGGGTGACTTGTTTCTTTTAGTATATAGTGGTGCGTTATCTCATTTTGTTGTTTGTTTTTATTTTTTTGTTTGTTATATTATTATTTGTCTTGAGCCGGGGGTCCATCGGAAACAACCTTTCTACTTCATTTGATGTAGTTATATGGACAACGTACATTTTTTCCTCCCTTGACTCCAGTTGGTGAAAATACACTGGCTATATATATTTGTTATTGTTGTCGTCTTGCCTCTTGACACTTATTTTGGACTGTCTATTTCTTTTTTAACAAGAATGACAATTAAAATAGTCTGAAAAATATATGTGAAATATAAAACTTATATGAGCCCCACATATTTTACTATATATGTATATGTATGACTATACAATATGGAGTCCACAATTTGCCTAAGCATGCATCATGCATGTTAAATGAAAGATCGTAAACTACTCACTTAGGTGCTTCTACATAAATAGTAAAGTAATGTTTGATTACGCACACTACTAGAAGTGTGAGTTTGGGAAGTCTAACAACTTTCTTATTCTTAGAACTTACAAGGAATGAGAGTAGAAAATCTCAAAAGTTAAAAGTTGAATTATACACCATCTTTCTTAGCATTAAATAATGAATACATTCACATTGATCATCAGCTTCATTTAGTCCTGATGATTAAATTGTGGAGAATTTTAAAAATTGTAGAAGTTATCCTACTGTAGAACAAATTATATCTTAATAGTCATTCTACATCAATTGATGTATTGCATTTTAAAGTAATAAATGAATGGTCATTCTTCATTGATATATTTATTAATCAATAATTTTGTAAGCTGATAAAAAATCTGCATAAGCATCTAAGCATGTTTCATGTCAATAAATACATATATTTAGGTCCTGGTCTTTTTAAGCATGTTTCATGTCAAAATCAGTTAATTTAATAGGGGAAATGGTTGAAAATTAAACTCGACAAAATACTGCATTATATTATACTAGTAATTTTGTAAAAAATGTCTATAAAATAGAAAAAATGATTCTGTTGGAAGTATTGTATTAATAACTAATTCACAGGTTATTTTTCTCCCTTTTTCATTTATGTTGTTGCAATTAAATAACAAATGATAAACAAAACAAAACATCAGTATAAACTTGAAAGCTGGTGGTGGTATTTATTTATCTTTGTTAAAACAATAGTACTTGTAAATTACGTAATGATACAACCAACTTCTAACTAATACGAAAATCATGGTTGGTTGGTATTTACTTATTGTTGTATCTATTGCTCAATTTATTAAATAGAGAAACATCAATGGAAGTGCACAAATTTGTGCTCGTCTATCATACCTTTAGAGATATGCTATAATTAAGGGAAAGGTGTTAACCGATTGATTTGGGTCGGTTATTGGTTAAAATTAAAATAAAATTAATATATTTAATTTTAAATTATTAAAATCAAATCAAATATGTAAATATTATATATATATATAATTATATATTTATTGATTTAAGTTAGGTTATTAATCATGCACGAAAATAAAAGAAACGATTCATTGAAAAAGAAAAACAAAAAGAGAACAGTTCATTAAAAGGGAAAATAAATAGTAAGATTACCACATAAAATAATAATATGATGTACATCTAATAAAAATTTTGAGGCAAAATAGTTTGATGGATCCTCGTACTTGGTCTGATTTGTAAAGTGGATAATTCTACTTATACATTTGTCATCTGACCCCTTGAATTCAATAAAAATGAATCTTTTAAACCCCTTTTTTTGCATATGTGGCATTAGTTTGATAACTAGACAAAGAGCGTGTAAAACACGCCATTTTCAGCGAGTGAGGCCAATATTTTTGCCATCAAAATAATTTTTTAAAAATAATTGTAATTTAAAAAAAGAAAAAAAAAAGAGTCATCTTCTTTAGCCCCCTCTCCGCATTCCCCCACCTCCCCAGCCCCTCTCCCCTGCTACCCCTCCCTCCCCCCCAAACCATTTTCCCCGTCCCAACCCTAGCCCCTCTCCCCCGTTACCCCCCAATTCCCCAGTACCCTTTCCCCCGCTACCCCCCAGTTCCCCAGCACCCTCTCTCTCGTTACCCACAATTCCCCAGCACCCTCCCCCAACCCCACCTACCCATCACTGCAGCCCCAAAGCTCCAATGCCATGAGAGCCCCCACCACCATCACTGCAGAAAACATGTTTTGTTTCTTTCCTTCCTAATGGTCCTAAGCAAATCTCCAGTGAAATTCCAGCAAACCACTAGTCTTGGGCATAGTTTATGGCATTCCGTTCATGCTCAAACCACCATAAAAAAAGAAAAAAACAGTTAAACCCACATCGACAGGAATACAAATTATCAGGAATTCAAGTCCACCTTTTAACAAATAAACTCACATAATCCATCTTTAATTCATTACACTTGAATTCACCATCATCAATATTTTGCAAAGAAGCATAGAAATAATTTAACTCTTTGTGTTTTTGTTTGAATCGAGGACAACCCATTTGAGAATCTCATTTCTTGAAAGCACCCAACAAGTTTCTAAACGGGTCGGGTTTGAAAAGTGAGGTTATGGTGGTGGGTTGGGGGTGGTCAAGATTTAATTTTTAGTGAATGTGGTTGAAGAAGTAAAGTGGGAAATCAAGAAAATGAGAAAAGAGCTACCATGGAAGGATCAACTTAATTTATTTTTTTTAAAGAAAAAAATTATATTAAAATAATTAAAACAATTTATCAATGAAATCAACTTCTTTTATTTAATTTGTGAGAAAAAATAAAAATATAATTATTTAAATTTTTCTACAATTTATAAAAAAAGTTATTTAATTAAATTTATTTTAAATTAAAAATTAGTGAATTTTATGAATAAGCTTGAAAAAACTTAAAGTTTTTGTGAATTTGTTAAAGATATTCAAATTTAAAAATAAAAAATTCATTATATTTGTATATATGAATTTATAGTTAAAATTTTAAATTAGTTGGAGAAAATTTTTAATTATTTGAAATGAATTTGATATTTAATTTGTGAGCAAAAATAAAAACATGATTATTTAAATTTTTCTACAATTTATAATTTTTTTTTTATTTAATTAAATTTATTTTAATATTTAATTTCTCATGTATCATTTTAAAAATGACATGAAATTTAATGTAATACTTGAAAATGACGTGAAAGCTGACGTGGCTGACGTGGCAGTCGAGGAAGTTGACATGACTGCTGACATGGAAAGAGTGTGTTGCACTCACCAAAAAAGTGTTTAAAATATTGTTTTTAATAGGTTCAAGGGTCTAGATGACAGACATGTAAATAGGGGTATCCACATTACAAAACGGACATAGTAGAAGGGTCCATCGAACCATTTTGCCAAATTTTGATGAAGACATATATTAAGATATTAAAAACAGTTCATAAATCAGACACCCACACATATAATAATTTTAGTCCTTGAGTAATTATCTTATACCAGTTTGGTCCCTATGTTATTAGACTAAGTACATTACATCTTTAATTAAAGAAAACGTGTGATTTTGGTCCCCAAGACAAAATAGACACTAACAACATTAGATTCATCTTTCTTTTTTTATTGCAAGAAGGGAATTTTCTACCCACCAAACAAAGAGGAAGAATTCTCCCGACTCTTTTACTTAATGCTACAAATATTGATATTTGATCTCCGTAAAAGATCATGAATTGAAAGCAGGAGAAAGAACTAGAGCCTTCTCAAGAAATGGGATATGGATGGACTACCAACAGAGAGATCTTGTCCCACAAATATAAAAACGGATTTAAGATTTATAGTTAATGAATTCCACATAAGTTTCAAAGTAACGTACAATGATAATCAGATTTATAATAACATAATTAAATATATTAAATGATTTTATGTGTGTGTGTGTATATATATATATATGTAATGATCCTACTTAGTATAGCTTAGCATATTTTAATTAAGCAAATAAAGAAACGCGGGCAGTGGGGATCGTAGTTGAAGCACAGAAGGAGTGACTAACTCGCTGACCTGGACGACTAAGATTTAATTATTATTAATGAGGTGCAAGGGTGGAGATTATTACACGTCGCCAGAAGTCGTTATATAACGACTAGTGGAGAGAGAAAACACCAACGATAATTTGGTATTTCCTCTTCTTTCTCGTGCTCTCTTTTCTTTCTTCTTCTCTCCTTTAAATTTCTAATCCTCCCCTTCCCTTCTCTTCTCTGCAGATTCAAGAACTTCCATGGATGCCCATCTATCCTAGTTATCGTAGATTACTTCAGTTCTTAATTTCCTTGTAATTGATATTCATTTTTCATGTTTTGGAAGTAAACCAAAAATTGTCCCCAAAATTTTGGATTGTTTTACTTTTATTGTTGCTGAATTTAGTCAGATCCTGATTGAGATCCTGACAATTGGTATCAGAGACAGGGTTTCGTGCGACCTGTGTGGTGGAGATGGCTGAGGGCACTCGCTTCAAGCTGGTGGATGATCGACTGGCTAGACATGATGAAATTTTGAACGAACTGCTAACTAATCAACAGGAAGTGTGTAACACTCAACTAGGAATTCAAGGAACCTTAGAGCTGTTCTTAGTGCTAACAACTCTTGAGAGAGTACCGAATAGAGTTCAGGGTGAACACCAACAAGGAGATTGAATACTTCCTAATCCGGCTCAGGAAAACAGACAAAACAGGCTGCAAATGGTGCCAATTCCCCATCCCAAGTGGGAATTACCCAGTTTTGAAGGTCATGAACCCAGGGTGTGGCTCCGCAAATGTGAAAGGTATTTCACTATATACAGAACATTGGACAATCTTAAGGTTGATGCAGTTGCTTTGTATTTGAATGGGGTAGCAGAGGCTTGGTATCACTCTCTAGTACTGAGTAGATGTGTGGTTAATTGGGTAGAGTTTAAGGAAAAACTAATTAGCAGATTTGATGATGAATTACTAGATGATATAGTGGAATAATTTAATAGACTCTCTCAAACAGGATCAGTGTATGAATTTCTTGCTAAATTTGAAGACCTCAAGGTTCAAATGTTTGTGAGAAATCCATACCTCAATGATGCTCACTTTCTATCCAGTTTTGTGGGGGCTTTGAAGGAAGAGATTCGATTTGCTGTTAAGATGTTCAAACCAGCTACACTTAAACTTGCTATTGAAAAAGCTAGGATGCAGGAGAAGGCCATAGAAGCTGTCCAGAGGAGAAATAAGGTCATAAACAAGCCCACTAGTATTGTAAGCCACGATCCTAATACCAAGGTAAGGGAGCTTAACCACTAAACCTAATACATTTAAATTGAGTCCAAAAGTTTATGAGTACACGAAGAACAACAGACTATGTTTTAGGTGTGGTGATAAGTATCTCGTCGGTCATCAATGTAAACAAAAACAGCTAAATTATTTAATGGGAAAAGTAGAGTCCGTTGAAGAGAGACCTGGAGAGATAGAGGATCCTTCCTATTCGGATGTGATTATTGAAGGAGAATTAGACCAGGAAGTTTAGGAGGTCGTATGCTTAAATACACTATCAGGTAACAATCAAGGGGTGAACATTATCCTAGTTAGTGGTACTGTGAAGAATAGAACACTCACCTTGTTGATTGACTCTGGAAGCACTCATAGCTTTATTGATCAAAACACTGTTATTGAAGTTGGCTATCAAGCTAGCTATTGTGCACCAGTAAGGGTAATAGTGGCTGACGGAAACTATGTAATGTGCACATCTTAATGCAAAGGGTTCTTGTGGAATATGTAGGGAAGATCTTTTCAAGAGGACCTGCTTATTATACCTCTTGGAGGGTGTGACATAGTGTTGGGAAATGACTGGATGAAGAAGCACAATCCCACTAGATTTGATCATGAAAAGAAGTGTGTTACTATTGGCAGGAAGAGCAACAAGTTAGTGTTAAAAGGAATAGTTGAGGAAGGGAAGCTTTATATGGTCACTAGTGGTACTATGAACAAGATATTAAAAAAGGGGCAAACTCTCATTGCTCATTTGTTTATGATGAGTGTTGGTGACAACAGAACCCACGAGCTAGTGGATGATGGTATATTGAAGGTACTGGACCAATATCCAGATGTGTTCAAGGAGCCAATGACCCTGCCTCTTGTTAGGTCACTTGACCATGCCATTCCTCTAAAATCAGGGGTTGTTTCGGTGAGTTTAAGGCCTTATAGATACACTTACTATCAAAAGAATGAGTTGGAGAAACAAGTCACTGAAATGATCAACCAAGGCATAGTTCAACCTAGTCAATCTCCATTCTCTTCACCAGCTTTATTGGTCAAGAAAAAAAATGGATCCTGGAGATTTTGTGTAGACTACAGGGGGTTGAATGAGATCACTATAAAAGACAAGTATCCAATACCTATAATTGATGACTTACTGGATGAATTGCATGGTTATTTGATCTTTTCCAAAGTCGATCCCAAGGCTGGATACCACCAAATCAGAATGAAGGCCGAGGATGTCCATAAAACTGCGTTTAGGACCCATATGGGTCATTATGAGTTCAAGGTGATGCCATTTGGCCTAACGAATGCACCTGCTACTTTCCAAGCCTTAATGAACCAAGTTTTTCAGTCATTCCTCCAGAGGTTTGTCTTAGTATATTTTGATGATATACTCATTTATAGTGTGTCCTTAAATGAGCATGTTGAGCATTTAATAGCTGTGTTTGATACATTAAGAGACCACTCTTTGTATGCCAAGAGGTCCAAATATTCATTTGGGCAACCTAAGGTTGAATACCTAGGTCATATTATCAATAGAGATGGAGTATCTACTGATCCTGCTAATATCAAGGCTATGTTGGAGTGGCCTACTCCTAAGTCCTTGAAGGCTCTTAGAGGATTTTTAGGGCTGACAGGCTATTACAGGAAATATGTGTCTGGTTATGGTGCAATTTGCAGACCTCTTACAAACTTGTTAAAAAATGATGCCTTTAATTGGAATGAAGAAGCTGATATAACATTTAAAGCTCTCAAAGTTGTTATGTCCTCAACACCTGTACTTATACTTCCTGACTTTGCCAAGGAATTTGTTGTGAAAACAGATGCTAGTCATTATGGTATTGGAGTTATAGTCATGCAGGAAGGCAAACCAGTGACATACTTCAGTAAAGTGTTATCTCCAAAGCATAGAGGTAAATCTATATATGAAAAAGAGTATATGGCCTTGTTGAATGCAGTGGACAAATGGAGGTACTACCTCCAATTCAAACACTTTGTGATCAGGACTGATCATCGTAGTTTGAAGTATTTGATGGAGCAAAGAGTCACCTCAACCTTACAACAGAAGGGGCTTACTAAATTGTTGGGACTTGATTATGAGATCCAATACAAGAAGGGTGTTGAGAATAGTGTTGCTGATGCCCTGTACAGACAAGAAGGTCAAGGACAACTGTTGGTTATGAGTGTGATGGTTCCAACTTGGATGCAAGAGGTCACTAATAGCTATTCTGAGGATCCTTAGGTGCAAGAAATAATGCGCAAGTCACTATAGATTTGCAAGGTCCTAGTTTATGGCATTATACTTCTGGTGTTCTAAGAAGAAAAAAAATGGTTTACATTGGATCTACTGGAGGCTTAAGACACCAGTTATTGACTACATTCTATGTTTCTCCAATGAGGGGTCATTCAGGTCAGCTAGGCACCCTCAAGAGACTGTCTCAACTCTTTTATTGGCCTAACATGAAACAGATGGTCAATGATTTTGTTGCAGGTTGTGAAATGTGTCAAAGAAGTAAAGATGATAATGCAGCTTATCCTGGACTTTTGCAGCCACTACCATTTCCTAATCAAGCCTGGAGCCAAATTAGCATGGACTTTATTGAGGGACTTCCTAAATCTAAAGTCAAAAAGGTGATCCTAGTAGTAGTAGATAGATTGACCAAGTATTCACACTTTATTGCTTTATCACACCCCTATACTGCTGTCACAGTAGCTGAACTTTATTGGAATAGGATACATTGTCTACATGGTGTTCTTGATTCCATAGTGACTGATAGGGATAGAGTTTTTCTTAGCCATTTTTGGCAAGCTCTCTTCAAACTCTTGGGCACACAACTACATTACAACACGGCTTACCACCACCAAAGTGATAGCCAGACTGAGAGAGTGAATAAATGCCTAGAGAATTATCTCAGGTGCATGGTGTCTAGTAGACCTACTCTTTGGGAGCCCTGGCTTACTGCTGCTGAGTGGTGGTATAATACTAATTAACTTCCATACTAGCCTGCGTTGCACTCCTTTTGAAGCTTTGTATGGGTATTCACCTCCACATCTGTCCATGGGACCACTAATAGAGACTAATGTTCCAGCGGCTGAGGATACTGTTTTGAAGAGACAATAGATGTATCAACTTCTTAATGACAATTTGAGCAAAGCACAAGAGATGATGAAACATTATGCCGATAAGAGGAGGTCAGAAAGGGAGTTCCAGGTAGGAGACATGGTCTACCTTAAGCTTCAACCTTACATGAAAACCTCTATAGCATTGAGAAAAAATTTGAAGTTTTCCTCTAAATATTATGGTCCTTACAAGGTCATTTCCAGAATTGGATCAGTGGCTTACAAACTTGAATTACCTGCAGACTCTAAAGTACATCCTGTGATACATGTATCCCTTCTAAAAAAAAAGGTAGGTTCCAGGTAGTGGTGCAATCGACTCTACCTATTACTGGGGATGATGGTCAATTTTTAGTCCAACCTGTGGCTATTTTACAAAGACAGATGATCAAAAAGAATAATGTGACTGGAGTGAAGGTTTTGGTTCAATGGTCAAATTTGCCGCCGGAAGATGCTACCTGGGAAGACTATGACTTTCTTAAGTAAGTTTCCTAATTTCGATTCCCATCCTTGAGGTCAAGGATGTTTTGAAGGAGGAAGAAATATAATGATCCTACTTAGTATAGCTTAGCATATTTTAATCAAGCAAATAAAGAAACGCGAGCAGTGGGGATCGTAGTTGAAGCACGGAAGGAGTGACTAACTCACTGATCTGGACGACTGAGATTTAATTATTATTAATGGGGTGCAAGGGTGAAGATCATGCCAAGTCGCCAGAAGTTGTTATATAACGACTAGTGGAGAGAGAAAACACCAACAATAATCTGGTATTTCCTCTCCTTCCTCGTGCTCTTTTTTTTTTTTTCTCTTTCTTCTTCTCTCCTTTAAATTTCTGATTCTCTCCTTCTCTTCTCTGCAGATTCAAGAACTTCCTTGGATGCCCATCTATCCTAGTTATCGTAGATTAATTCAGTTCTTAATTTTCTTGTAATTGATATTCATTTTTCATGTTTTTGAAGTAAACCAAAAATTGTCCCCAAAAAATTGAATTGTTTTACTTTTATTGTTGCTGAATTTAGTCAGATCCTGATTGGGATCCTGACAATATATATATAGGGTTTTGCAAACATACTACATGAAGGTAGTATGTTAGCATCCTCCCCATTTTTTAATTCACCAAAGTATCCCCGCCACCTCTTTAAAATAGGAATTGTTAGGGTTTTTTTTATCTTTCACTTTAATTTTTCAATTTCCCTCCAAAACTCATCTTCTTCACCCCTCCCCCCCATGCCCTCCCCCCCACACACTTAGACCCATATTCTACAATTACCCCGACAAAACCTTCCAACTTTGACAAGAGCAATAGTTTTATTCATAATTTCTTATAATTCTTTTTCTTTAAAAAATCATTGTGATTTGTTAACAACTTATCTGCAGGTAACAAATTAGCAAAATAATAATAATAATTTGCAGGTATTAAAAAGCAATTGGCGTTTATGTTATGGTAGTTCACAAAATGAGAAGGTGTTGGACATCAACAATCTTTACAACAGTTGAAAGAAATTATTTACAATATTTTGTAAGAAATCACGTTGATTGTTAAGAAATTTATGAAAATCAAAAGGAAATAAATTCCCCATTTCTAGTATTATATTAAGTTCTAATTTATAGAATAAGAATTCGGGTCATTTGTATGATAACGACTGAAATTTCACTATTTAATTTGAGAGACAACTGCTTAACCAAATATTGTTGTTGTGATAGATTAATCATATTTATGTTCTTGGTTCAGTCATTGTTGCCACTGTCTTCATTAAATTTTGTCTTTTTTTTGAAGTGGATTCTGCAGGAGGATGTGAAATTGGATTGAGGAAGCTAGAAAAAATGTGGATTTGTTTTTTTTTTTAGTTTGGCTAAAATAACAAAAATATTCCTAATTTTAGTGAATAGTAATAAAAAGTAAGGGTATTTAAGGAAGAAAGAAAATGGGGAGGATGCTAACATACTACCTTCATGTAGTATGTTAGTAAAATCCATATATATATATATATATATATATATATATATATATATATATATATATATATATATATATATATATTAATTTATTAGTTCAATTTGATTATTTAATATTTTTCTTATGATAATTAATGAGATAGTCAAGGTTGTTATTTACATAAAATTTCTTAACTTTAAATTAATTTTAAAAAATACCCAGTAGAGGAAAATCACGTTTATCTAAACTTTTTTTAAGTTGTGTATCTGATATGCATATCTCAGATACACTCAAAATTTGTATTGTATAACTGAGTAATTACTTCGATATGTAATAACTATATATTTCAGATACATTCAAAATTCGTATTATATAATCTAAACTAATTACTTTGATATACGTTGTAATTAAAAACCAAATCTCTTATATTTCTATTGTTTGCCTTCCTTTTTAAATAGTTCTTAAATATTTGTACTAAAACCTCAAATCTATTCAGTTAAGGAGAAAAAATCCAAAATAAAATGAGGAGCAAAATTACAATATCCGAAACTTCAAGAGAGACAAATGTCATAAAAACAAACTTAGAGAGACATTTTGAAATTATCCAAAATAAAATACTCGTATTTTGGATTAAAGGGGACAAATAAGTTTCCTAATTAAGTAAAGGTCCTTTAAGTTTTAAAAATGAGGTCAGAGGGATAAAAAAAAAATCACTTTTTTTTTAAAAATATTTTTGTTCCAATAACTTTACAAAATTGTAGAACAACTTTGATAGTTATTCGATAACTTTGTGAAGTTATTCGACAACTATCAAAGTTGTCCGACAACTTTGCAAAGTTGTTCGTTAACTGTGCGAAGTTATTCGACAATTGTGTGAAGTTATTCAATAACTATGCAAATTAGTGAGACAACTAATATAGTTGTCAAATAATTGTTTCAGTTATTCAAACAACTTTAAATGACCTTCTGGACCCCTGTACTATGTCGGTTTTGTAAGTTGGACACTTCTACTTACATGTTTGTCATCTGAACCCTTGAACCGTTCAAAAAGCAACATTTTGCACCCTTTGACCGTTGACCTTGCCTATGTGGCAAGGTCATGCTGACTAGGACAAGGAGAGTGTACCCACTTGCCTGAGGATGCGAGTGGGGGTCATTTTTTGGCCAATCTAACATTAAAATAATTTAAAAATATAATTTTTTTAAAAAATAAATTAAAAGGGTCATTTTTTTTCTCCATCTTTTTAAATTTAAAAATTTTAAAAATATTTTTAAATTTTTTAAAATAATTTAAAAATATATATAAAATTTAAAAAAAAAAAAAAATTTATAATTTTAGAAAAAAATTAAAAAGAATCCTTTTTTTTCCTCCATCTTTTTTAATTTAAAAATATTTAAAAAATTAATTTTTTTTTATAATTTAAAAAAAAAAGGATCCTTTTTTCCCTCCATCTTTTTAAATTTTAAAATATTTTTAAAATAATTTAAAAATATTTTTAAAAATCAAAAAATTATTTTAAAAATATTTTTAAAATTTTTAAAAAATATATTTTTTCCCTCCCCACCCCAGCCCCACCCAGCCCGTCCCCACCTCTCACCCCCCAACCCCTTCTTTTTTTTCCTCCATCCTTTTTAATTTAAAAATATTTTTAAAAATATAAAAATAATAAATTTTAAAAAAAAGATTTACCCGACCCCCTCTCCAGCCCCTCCTCACCCCACCCCACCCAGCCCCACCTACCCCTCTCCCCCAGCCCGTCCCCAGCCCACCCAGCCCCACGTAACCCCTCCCCCTTGCCCAGCCCGTCCCCACCCCACCCACAGCCCCCATGCCCCTCTCATCCCCCATCCCTATCCCCCACCCCAGCCCCTTCCATCCCCATCCCCACCCCAGCCCCTTCCATCCCACACACCCCACCCAAACACACTTCCAGCCCCCTCCCTCTCACACACACGTTCATTTTTTTTTTAAATTTTAATTTTTCCTCTCAATTCAATTCCTTTCATTTTTTAATTAAAATTTAAATTTGAAATCTTTTTATTTTTTTGAGAATTAAAATTTAAATTTAAATTGAAAGTGAGTGATAGTGAATATTGAAAAAAATAGTGAATTTCTCTTAAGAAAATTAAACTTTGTGAATTTGTTAAAAATATTCAAATTTAAAAATAAAAAATTTATTATGTTTGTATGTATGAATTTATAGTTAAAAATTTAAATTAGTTGGAGAAGAATTTTAATTATTTGGAATGGATTTGATGTTTAATTTGTGAGCAAAAATAAAAACATGATTATTCAATTTTTTTTACAATTTATAAATTTTTCTTATTTAATTAAATTAATTTTAATATTTAATTTGTTATGTAACATTTTAAAAATGACTTGGAATTTAATGTAATATTTTTTATTATTTTTTTTTTTTTAAAATGACGTGACAGACGTGACAGCTGACATGACAGCTGATGTGGAGGAAAGTGTGTTACACTCACCAAAAAAAGTTTAAAATATTATTTTTCAGTGGATTCAAAAATTTAGATGATAAAAATATAAATAAAAGTGTCTAACTTACAAACCAACATAGTACATACATGATCCACAAGGTCATTTTACCTCCTTTTTTTTTTTCCTTTTTTTTTCTTTTTTTTTTCCTTTTTAATTAAAGACCTGAGAGGTCTATGTACACATTTTTCTCCTCGCATAATATATATAGTTGAGCTAACTAGTTGATGATAAAGGAGCGTACACGTTCATATGTGACCGGAAGCCTGAGGCCCTCAGCTTACAGGCACCAAAAACGAAGAAGACGGCCGACACCATATTTGTATGAACCTTCGTTTTTCTCTATAAATCATCATAGTTAATTAATAACCCATAACATTACCTTCACTTTTCATTCTTGAATTCACCCCAAAATAGCAATTCTTGAAAAAAAAAAGGATGTCTTTTTCCCTCGTTTCCTTATCTTGTTCTTCATGTTCTACAGTTTCTAGAACTTTCTCTTCAGAAACTTCTTTACCGCCGTTTAATTTACTTACCCTTTTAAGGAATCAGTCTAATTTTAGCTATGGTGGAACAAGTAATAGAGTTTTCGGTTCCGGTTCCGGTTCGTGTTGTTCGCTTTCTTCGGGTTGTTTTGTTTCGGCTGCCGATGTTGTGGTTCCGAGGGCTTTTTCGTCTTCCTCTGAATTTGAATTTTCCTCTTGGGATAGAAATTGTGATGGGGAGAATTCGCATGTTGGGTCAGGTGAGAATGATGAACAAGGGGATGAGACTGACTATGATGAACAAATCTTGATTGTTGATGAGGAAGATGTGGGGAACTTGGGTTCTGATTTTCCTCAAAGATGGGATGTTTTGGGTCTTGGTCAAGCTATGGTAAAAATTCTCTTGCACCCCTTTTTTTCATTTTGTACTTATTGTTGATAGGAATACTTTAGGGGATCCCAACGGTTAGGGGTCGTTTGTTTGGGAAAGAGTTATCCCGGGATAATTAATCCCGGGATTAGTTATCCCACCATGTACCTGGGATTAGTTATCCCACCATGTACCTGGGATAACTTATCTCTTCACTATGATGTAAATGGTGGGATAAATAATCCTGGTAGTAACTAATACCACACCAAACATGGGATAAATCATAAAATAATCATTCATTTTATCCCGGGACTATTTATCCCTTATACCTCACACCAAACGACCCCTTAGAATGTACCCCAGCATCCAAGGGTGTGACTTAGTGGTCAATGAAATTGGTTGAGAACCCAAGGTCTGAGGTTTAAATTTCAGTAGGGACAACAAAATTAGGTGATTCTTTGCATCTACCTGATATCTGTTGCTGGTGGGAGGTATCTCGTGGATTTAGTTATCTGTTACCTGTTACTGTTGCTGGTCAAGCCGTGGAAATAGCTCTTCCCGGAACCTGCTTATAGTGGTAGCTTTAGCCTTTATGCATCGAGCTGTCCCTTTTTTTTTAACTTACTGTCGGTAGGAATATTTTAGAGGATGTCCAACTGCTACAGATTGTTTGGATGGTTGTTACCTATTGTATTGTATTGTGTTGTTAGTCTAAATACAATGTTTGTTTTGATTGTTACTTTAAATTCTATTTTTGATGTGTGACATTATGTAATGATGAAAAATGATACAAGCTATCCAAACGTTGTATTCATAAAAGTATAAAACAATACAGTTTGATACAATGCAACATGATACATTATGAAACAATATTTACAACCATCCAAACAAAGTGTTGGAATGTATGTTGTTTTATATTTATACATGAAATGGAACAGTTCTGTATTCCCTCAATGACAAACAGTGAATGCTGAGAATATTGATTAATTCCATATTAAGATGTTCCTACATTGTAAAGAAAGAATCCGGAAACAAGTTTGTAATATATAGGTTTCTAAGGGTCTCCTTTGTATGAAATTGAAATAAAATGGGTTGTTGAAGGATCACTATGCTTTTTACTCCCTCACAGATAATGTTTTCCATCCACTTAATTGTTGATAAATACATTAAAGCTCTATCTAGATGTATTTCTAATTCAGAATAAGTGAGATTTATGTGCAATCTTTGTCTTCTTATCTTATGTTTTTTCAAATCTTCTCTTTCATGAATGAATCTATGGTAGTATTCACCACACTGCTCTAACTGGCATTAACTTTTGCTGTACCACTTTATTGTGTTAATCATTGCTCGTACCAAAGTTTTACGATGTTGTGATAATAGAGATATATCTTTGTTATTGTACCTGCTTCTTTCATGCGGTGATGTTCTTTTGCGATTATATAGGTTGATTTTTCTGGTGTGGTTGACAATGAATTTCTGGAAAAGCTTGGATTAGAGAAGGGTACCAGAAAAGTTGTCAATCATGAGGAAAGGGGTAAAGTTCTGAGTGCAATGGACGGATGCAGCTACAAGGCCGCTGCGGGTGGATCACTTTCTAATAGTCTGGTTGCCTTGGCCAGGCTTGGTGGTCAGCCAATAGCAGGTCCTGCTCTGAATGTAGCCTTGGCTGGTAGTGTTGGAAGTGATCCATTGGGTGGATTTTACAGGTAAAGTTCAACTCTTTTAGTCTTATCCCATTCTTGGCTTAGGGGGAAGGTGACTGTTAATGCTGCTATCGCGCGTTTTTCCTTTTTTTTTTGGGTGCGGGGATTGATATTTACTTGTAAAGTCCTCCCCTCGAACCCCTTACCTAGGGGCTCAACAGCTGCTTTTCCTACTTCTACTCCATTGGTGTCTCGAACCCTCAATTGTATGATTGGAAGAAGAGGGCCCTTACCAGTAGGCTATTTCTCACTAGTCAAATATCTTCCCCACTCCCACTTTCTTTCTCTGTGTCATTGTGGTGGTGCTGCGGACTCATTAGTCAAGAAACTTTGGGAGAGAGGAGGCCCAATGCAAAGCTCTCATTACAAGCTGTACATGACTCTTTGAGATTTCACTAGCTGTCGGGCAGAGAGCTTTATTATGCATCCTAGATTTTTTGAATGAGTATCCACTCATGATTTATATATGAAAAATATTAAAACCTTCCAACAATTAAATGTGGAGCTTGAGAGAGTTTGTTATATACTGTACAATGTTTGGTTTTAATCCTAATGTGTCAATTAGACAGACCATTGACATGAGCTGTATCACTTTTTATATAGATCCAAACTTCGACGAGCAAATGTGAATTTTTTATCAGAACCAGTGAAGGATGGGACAACAGGAACTGTTATAGTCCTCACAACTTCTGATGCTCAGCGAACAATGCTAGCATATCAGGTCAGTAAATTTTCTATAGTAACTCGCGCATATCCTTTTCTGCATGGAAATGGCAGCTAGCTGGGTGCTGAGTAGGTTAAAGTAACCCTGTCCCAGACATATTGTAGACCTTATATAGCATACGAGACAGAGTTCCAAACCTGTCACCCTATCACTATCTGTGGGTATCTAAGGTGCAGTATGCTCAGTTGGTACCTGGAACTGATGATCCATGGTTTAAAGCAAAGAGTTCTTAATCAATTCATCCATAGAACCTTTTTCCTTTTCTTTTTTTTTTGGGGTGTGTGGGGGGGGGGGGGGGGGGGGTGACCTGTAATAACTCTACCTTGGGAAGAACCTTAAACTTTACTATTTTGTCTAATATTATTATGTGTGAGTAAACCACTTAAGCAATGGTTTAACAGACCTTTTATCTGGCTCTGAGCTAGTGTATACATTTTATGAAAAGAAGCAAACTAGAGCAGCCAGGAAAAGGTGTTGTTTTTTTTCTTTTAACGGAGAGGAAAAGATAAACGGAACAAAATTTTACCTCTTCTCGTGGTCTTCTTGGTGGGATAAATAGTGGGTTATTGTGGCTCAGCAAAGACTCGTATGCAATTGTTCTCTTACTACAAGTCACTGTGGTAGCTGCCTTTTGCTTTGCCATGATAAAGTGTTATGAGCCTTATATGAACAGGATAGAGTATGCCTTATAGAAACAAAGCTAGAACATCTCTTTTTAATCACATACCTAAGAAATTTATTTAAACAGTAAGAAACACGACCGACCTCTTTCCAGAAGGAGATAAAACCTCTTGTTCACTGGTTCAAATTGCATCAATGTTTTATTTTGCTCTCCACATCTTGTTTTAGTGAGTGTCCCTTCTGCAGCATGAGTCTCTTAAACTGCTTTTCTCTGCTCCTGTTGCGACACCAGGGTACATCGTCAAGGATAAACTATGACCCATGCTTGGCGGATGCAGTTACTAAAACAAATATATTGGTTGTGGAAGGATACTTGTTTGAACTTCCTGATACAGTCCGAACAATTTCAAAAGTCTGCGAGAAAGCCCGCAAGAATGGAGCATTAGTTGCCATCACAGCATCAGATGTGTCCTGCATTGAGAGACATTATGATGATTACTGGTAAAACCTTATTTTCTATCTTGCTTCCGCATAATAAAGCTGAAAATGCCCCCCACCCCATCATTCCAAAGGGGAAAAAAACTCCACTCTAGTAAAGCAAAAGGAGAACAACAACATACCCGGTGTAATCTCACAAGTGGGGTATGAGGAGGATCCTCGATGTGTAATGAGAAGCGCATGCAGATCCATGCTAGATCTCGAACAGGACTCTATTGATCAGGCTAAAGTCTACTAGTGGCTAGCAGTCCATTGAAATTTTCATGAAAACTTGAGTCAGAAAAACAAAATTTGTTGTTTAGACATGTAACAGTGAACTCGATTTGTTTCTTCCACTTTGACAGTGTTATTTATCCTTATTATTTTCCACATTTTTCGTTCCAGGGAAATCATGGCAAATTATGCTGATATAGTATTTGCGAACAGCGAAGAAGCAAGAACATTCTGTCATTTTTCATCAAAAGAAAGTCCCCTTTCTGCTACCAGGTACCTTAGCCACTTTGTCCCTTTAGTTTCCGTCACAGATGGGCCTAAAGGTTCTTACATTGGCGTGAAAGGTGAAGCTATCTATATTCCTCCGTCACCATGCATGCCCGTGGATACCTGTGGTGCAGGGGATGCGTATGCATCGGGTATTTTGTATGGACTATTGAGGGGCGTGTCCGATTTGAAAAGTATGGGTTCCATAGCAGCCAAGGTTGCATCCGTAGTTGTTGGGCAACAAGGTACTAGGCTTAGGGTACAAGATGCTATTGGGTTGGCAGAGTCATTTTCCGTCCACTGCAGGAACTCAACTATTTGGTCCGATCAGATCTCCAGCTTGTAATGTTCCTAGGAGGTAAGCAGAGCCCCGGTGAGCAGAGTTGCCCGGATACATGTGCTTGTGGGAGGTAGCAAGTGCCCTTGGAATTAGTTGAGGTGCGGTTATTGTTTGTAGAATTAGTTCCTCTCTCACATTATTAGCTCTTGAGCTGTGTACATTGACATTCATTGTAATTATTCACGTAATTGGTTTAATGAATTCAACAAAAGATTTATGGACATTGAATTTGCTTCAGTTTTGCATCTTTTTTCCTGTGAATTGCGTATGTCAATCGAATTCTCCAGAGAAGAATCTTAAAAAATGCTGGAATCCTTTGCGCCAGACTCAGGAAAATTATGTTTGTGTAGCAAAAGGAAACCTAATTTGCATTTCTTTTGGTTTCAATTGAGCAATAAACTTTTATACCTAATGTTTTAAATTCGAAGCAGGGTGTTCGATTGATTGAAGAAACTGAAAGTTTATTAAGGGAAAATTTGTTGAAACTTAGATCTTATGTTGGGCCGTGGCAAAACTCATCTAGTACATATAGAAAAAAATAAAAATGTCTGCTCTAATGCGATGCAGTCAGGGGTGGCAATGGGGCGATGCAGGTTTTAAGCTAAGCTATGCGGGGCGAATTAAAATAAATTTTTTTTTAAATGGTGTGGTGCGGGTTGCGGATATATTATGCGGGTTTAAATTAAAAAAAACTAAAAATTAGTATTGTTCTCGTGAATATACCTAAAATTATATGTATTTTTTACTTAAAAATTGATGATACTTAAAATGACATGTATAACACTATAAATAAATAATTTTATAGTAACTTTTTTAACATCTCTATTCATTTATTAATAAAAATATGTTATTTGATCATTACTTGTACACGTTATACTTTTTGATAATTTTTAGTGAAAAGTGATATAATAGAAATTAATTATTATTTCCTAGTTGTAGATTTAAAAATATTATGATTTTTAAAGGAGTTACGATTTTTTCAAAAAAAGGAAAAAATAAAAACATGGGGCGTGGGGCGGGTTTAAAGGCGGTGCGATGCGATTTTAAAACTTGTGGGTTTAGAAAAAACCCGCACCGCACCATTGCCATCCCTAGATGCAGTACAGGCAAAGATATCCTAGTAGGAGAGCATTTATTTAACAAGGATAGTTCCAAAAGATGTTACATAGTAGAAAATGAAGCAAACTTGAAGTAGTTAGCAGTGTCATTTATAAGCCTGCCATTGGCAGCTGTAATTTCCCTATAATAGCTACTAGCTTCACCATTATATGAATACCTCTGTTCAGTAGTTGCTTCACCTTGAACAACAACATTATCTTGAACATTCATCCACCCTTTGCATTTTTGCCCATTTTTCAAACTGCTTGAAGAAGAAGAAGAAGAAGAAGAATATCCTTCACCCCACTTCTTCTTCTCACTCCATTCATTTTCTAATTCAGAAAGCATCAATTTTGTACCATCATCCTCTTTCGATGGCTTACTAGTCTTAGTGGTTATCGTTAGAGGATATTTCCTCTTCAGACTTGTATGAGAAATCTTGATACCCGTTTCAGACTCTACAACACTAATTTCAATCTCTTCTTTCACTTTTTGCTTTACCTTCTTTTCATTACCCTTTTCATGAAACTTTATCTTGTTCTTGAACTTGAGTTCCCGTGAAACTGTAGTTGTCAAATTGCCTGCTGATGACTTCACCCACCCACGATACTCGCTCTTCCTCTTCATCTCAACCTCGTAGGATCCATCTAGACCTTGAAAGTCTGAAGATCGCTCCATCTCAAAGTCTGGAGTTCCAGAATCAATAATTTCAGCCTGCACTGCACAATCACCTGTGCATTGTTTATCTACCCAAAGGTGCAAATTGGCGTCCACAAGCCAGAAAGGGAGACTATCCACCACCTTAAACCACAGAAAATGGGATTTACCATCGAGTAAAATCCCTAAAAATGGAGTTAAGTCGATGTCGTAAGAAGGATGATCAAAGGCCCCAATTGAAACTACTGGATCCCAGTACAAGGGATTAATTCCACCTGGGTAAATTACAGGGAATGGAACCACGGATCCTACCAAATTCTCATCTATATTCAACAAAACTTCCCTGTACGCTCCGCGCCCTCTCTGGCTAGTCAAATCATTTGCCCTTACGTAAGAATCAGGGGGATTTGAGTACCAAAACTCATCGTCCCCGTGAAATGATACGCAAATTTCCATGACAGCTTTGTACGTGTTCTTCGGTATGACAACACTCTTCCCATGCAATTCCGAATCGCTTTGAATTCGGAACCAAAATCCTTCACCTCCATAACCCGAAATAGGCATTATCAAATCTGCTGGTTTATCATACAAGTCCAACGAACCTCCTCCTCTAATGGGACTATCCACAAACACATCATCTACCAGTCTCAATTTCAACGGAACACCCGTATCATCAACATCATAGTATAAGAAAGTAACATTAACACGATAGACACCTGTATAAACATCGTCGACCAAGTTTTCCAGCATAACAGAAAGAGAAATATTCTCCTTGACGAGTAGGGACGTGTACCTGGTAACATCCTTAGTAACAGTCCAGAAAACGCCATCTACAGTAGGCTCAGCTGTGCTGGTACGTAAGAGATCGGCACCGTCAAGCCAAACTGCAGCAATACGGTCATACTGTACTCCTTTGCAAGATGCGTTGAATTGAAGAGCCACATGGTTCCAAGAGCATTTCTCTGGAGGAGCGTAATCAACGGAGATAGGTGGAAGACCCATCGTATTTCCGAAGTCATGAGTGAGGATGGGAAGAGTGCAGGAAGGAGTGAGATTAGCGAAGGGCAATGGACGAGTGATTTCCAAGTATTTTTGTTGAACAACACCACGTCTGAGCAAGTGGGAATCGTGTTCAACGGAAGAGGAAAGTGGAACAATGATGAAGATGAAGATGAGGATGAAGAGATTTACCATGATGAAGAAAAAGATAGATTAATTAATTGTGAAAATTGATTGCTATCTTTCTCCATTCCATGTTTACTTTATATCATACCCTATGAAAATTATAATTTTTTTAAGTTGAATTTGCTTTTGATTATAAATATAAAAATTATAATTATTTTAAAGTTTTTATAAGAAAATTATGAGTGAATTTTTTTTTTTAAATATAATTTTAAAATTGTATTTGAATTTTTCATGCTTAAATAATTACAGTTTTTTTTTTTTTATTAAAGTAAAATATTTTTTTCAAAAATGATGTAATGATCGAACAAATTTATCGAGATTAATCAAGATCTAATACGAAGAAAAGACAAAGTCGATACAAACGAAGATAATTACGCTACAGCCGTCCACGTAAGCTCTTATTTTTGTATTTAATTAAATGTGAGCCTTTGATTTCCTAAAACAATCACACCTGCCAAGTATATGACTCACTGACTCAGCAAAAAAATAGAACCAACAAAACCTTCGTGTCAATCAGACAGTTACTTTGAAGAAAATTATATCATAGTACCTATTTTTAGATTATTTTAATGTGGATAGTCAAATTTAATTTTTTTAAAATCATTCCAATCATCTCAATTTTTCTTCAATATTGACACCCTTTGATAATTTCTCGTAAACTTCGTGTAAAGAGTAACACTAGTATTCAAATATTTAATTTATTATATAAAATAATAAAAAAAAATTAATATTATTTTAAAAATGTATAATTTACATAACGTAATGAGATTGATATGGTTTTAAACTGCTTGTAACAATACAAAATTAATATGAACCTGGCCTTTTCATTTGCGGAATTTGACTACCTAAATGGGACATCAATTAAGGAAAATAACATAAATGTAAAAAATGATATAAATAGGTTAGAACATTATTTATGTGCGCTATATATTTTTAACTTTAACGACACGATGATGGCATCGTCAACTTTATAAAAAATGGATATTCTTTTTTTTATATAGAGCACTAAAATTGTGCTCTATCCAATTCCACTTCTTTTTTTATATGAAGCACTAAATTTGTGTTCTATCCAAATTATTTTTAAATAAATTTATACTTTGTCCATTTTGTTTATATAGAGTACTAAATTATGCTCTATCCTGTATTTGTTTCATATACAAGAGTTATGCATTTAAAATAAATGGATAAAACACAAATATTAAGCTCTATGATTAAAAAAAATGCATAAAGCACCAATTTAGTGCTCTATACACTTTTGGTTAATACATCACATAACTTTTTTGCTTTATATTGAAATTTTTGTATTCACCTTTCTTTTAGAGATCTCATTCATATTGATATGACATATGAATATAGAGCGCACAAATATATGTGTCATATGTAATATTTAATTTTTTCAGTAAATGACAAGAGAGGAAGGCCAGAGACCTGCATCAAGTGAAGTGTATCGAGGATGAGAACAAAAAGATACCGGTGATGAGACACTCACCAAGCAAAGATGACGAGCCAACTTTCACAAATTATTGAATGAGGTCGGTGATAGAGCTATTGCGCAGGGGGATTTAGAGCACTCTAAGAGATATGGGGATTTAGGATATTGTGAATGTATTACGGTTGAGTAAGTGACGCGAGCTATTAGTAAGATGAGTAGGGGAGAGTGACTAGACTTGCGATCTCAATGGAATTTTGAAAGAGCTTGGACAAGATATGTATGGAGTGATTGACTAAGTTGTTCAATGTTATTTTTAAAACGGCTAAGATGCTTGAAGAATAGAGGTGGAGTACAATAATTCTGTTGTACACGAATAAGGGTAACATCCACCATATAACAATTATAGGTATCAAGTTGTTAAGTTACACTATGAAAGTTTAAGAGCGAGTGATGAAGATGAGGGTGAGGAAGGGCGTGGACATATCCGAGAATCATTTTGGCTTTATGTCGGGGTGATCTACTACAGAAGCAATCCATCTGATTGGGAGACTACTTTTGCTGAATATCCAAAAGTGCCTAATAGTGGTCGGTTTTCCCTAAATTCCGACCACAAAATCGATCAAACTGTGTGGTCGGTAAATAATTGGTAGTTTTTAAAAAATCGACCACTTGTGGTCGTTTTTTTTTTTTTTAGAAATTATTTTTTCAAATTATTTTTATTTTTTTATAAATTATATATATATATATATAATCGTAATTAAAAGCTAATTAACCAAAAAATTATCGTAAATTATGAAATTCATTGATATATATATATATATACCTCGTAATAGAATATGTTAATCAAATAAATTATTTATTACATGTCTTACGTTATTACAACTTCAACAATATAAGCGTATCTACATATTGACACTAAGTAGTATATCTATTTCCTCAATTGTATGATATCAATGTATTATTTCAAATATTTTGATATATAAATTCAGTTATCGAGCTTTCGATTACTGCATACGTCACTACACGAGATATACATATATATACATATATTCAATTGTCTATCAACTTTCAAATAAGTACTATATACATCACATACACGATTTTAATATACTACCCCATAATAATATCTAACGTATTTCACATATACTGATCAAATGAGTTATCAATTAGTTTTATCTTATGTCATTAATATACCTTCACTATATAATTAATATGTATTATATATATATATATACACACACACACACCTATACATACATACACATATACACACTATCGACTATATCAAGTTCTAAATACGTACTATATATATCACATGCGTACACAAGTATATTATCTAATAATATAATGCGACGTGTTTCATGTACATACTCAGATGAGAGATCAATTAATTATATTTGATTAGCTTAATATACTAGGTTTTGACCAAATCGTTCATCAATCGATCACTACATGATATTTGTATCTCTCTCTCTCTATATATATATATATATGAACTCTTGAATACGTACTATATATATCACATCCACAAGTATATTACCTTATAATATAACACATTCATTAAATTCTGATGAATTATCGGTTATATATACGCATATTCATTATATAAAGATTATGCATGTTTAACGCCATTTAACGTATATACAAGGAAAATATTTATTTCATATATTGAAACATAAGTAAAAGATAAATATTATGTTTAACATAATTTGTTTATTTTATTTGATATATTTTTTAGTGTAATTTTTTTCACAAAATTTAAGAATGATTGATTTTTATTATTATTATACTGGTTATAGACTACGTGTGATCAGTGTAATTTAAAAAAATTATATATAAATTATATTATATATATATATATATATATATATATATATATATATAATTATTTAAAAATAATATATATATTTGATTACATATGTATAATTATTGGTTACTAAAAATTATTTACTTTTTTATTTTTTTTAGTTTAAAAATCGACCACAAGTGGTCGGTTTTTAAAAATATATATATATTTTTTAAATATTAAAAACCGACCACTAGTGGTCGGTATTTTTAAAAATAAATTTAAAAAGAATTTTTAAAAACCGACCATAAGTGGTCGGTTTTTAAAATTATTTTTCAATTAAATTTAAACAAAACGATCACTAGTGGTCGGTTTTGCTATTTTTTTTTATTTTTATTTGTAAAATAAATAATAATTAATATAAAAAATATTAAAATAATTATTTTAATTTTTTAAAATATAAAAGTAATTTAATTTTTTTTTATAAAATATTACAAAAAAACTGACCACTTGTCATTTTTTTGTGATCACAAGATGTGATCGATTTTTTTTTTTTTTTTTTAGTAGTGTAAGCCTTTAACATTTTACATTTAAAGTGGGCTTCGAATTAATCAGGCTCAAAACTGAGCACCAACCAACAGTAAGAAATTATCATATTAATAGGTATTTGACCATAAAAATTACTTCTCCATTTTATTTTATGTGTCATTATTTTTTTTTTTAACTGTTTCAAAAAAATATCATCTTTACTTAATTGATAACTATTTAATGACATTATCCTCATTTTATCCTTATTGGGTCCCACTAAATAAGAAAACACAACTAAAAAGTAAACAATAAAGTAATTTTAAGAGGGACAATTTTGTAAACTATACAAAATCACCACTTATTTCTTAAATTTCGTGTCTGATTTAATGGCCACACATAAAATGGATGGAGAGGTAAGATTTTTTAGAGTTGGAATAGAAGATCGAGTTTGCAGTTGTGTTTGACCAGTTGTTTTTGACTTTTTGTGTGAGAAGTGAACGTGAAATTAACTCCATATTAAGATGTTCTTAGTTCTTACATTGTAGGAAAAGAATTCAAAAACAAGTTTGTGATATATAGGTTCCTAAAGTCTCCAAAAAAGATTGAAAAACTATTCATCTCCAAAACCCTTTAGAATATATAACTCTGAGAAAAAAAAAATCAAAAGAAATTGAAGAATTAAGTAAAATTCTAAGTCTTGATGTTGAAAACTCCTCAGAATATGATTCAGAAGAAGATAAAGACAAAGAGTTATTGTATATGTATTTATTAGCTAATGAGTATTAATTTGTATATGTATACAAATCTTATTGTGTGTGTAGTTATATATACACACACATATTTGGGACATCTGAATGTATTTGTATTTTTGGACATATGTATGAAGTTTATATATGTATTTTTGGACAGTATTGAATTTGTATTTGTATTGTCCTATGTCCTTTTAAAGGATAACCCATGCATCTATTTGTATGTATTTATTAGCTAATGAATACTTATTTGTATATATATATATACAAATTTTGTTCTTTATATATACATTTTCGAGACAGATGCATGTATTATGTAGCTTTGATTACCTATATGTATATAGTTGTCCTTTTTGTAATAGAAATTTATGTCATATATGTATATATATACATAATGGTTAGATATGTATTCTGTAAATACATATGCAGATATATATATATGTATTTTTATATTGTAAATACATATGTAGATATGTATGTTTATGTATTTTATATATTTTTTGTAAAAATCTTAACTAATATAGATTTATTAATTATGTAACTTAAGTAAAAGTCTTTCAATAAAAGTCATTTATGAAAAAGAAATTTAAGCATTATTCTTTATTTAACTTAACTAATTTGAGAAAAGAAAAGACAGTAAATTCTGTTAATAATAAATTTTGCTTAAAATATAAAATAAAACTTGTTATTTTGTGTGATTATAAAACATCTGTTATGGAACTTTCTAATTGTATATAAAATTTTGCTTAATATGTATAAATATTCAATCACGAAGTGAATAAGAAAAACAAAGGTGACAAAGATCTTTTGCAATTATTAATTCTTCAAATATATCTGTTTTCTGAGTGGTAACAAATTAGTCTGAGATTTTGTTTCTTGATTTAAAGTTGCTTCAACTATTTTTTTTAATTTTTTTTTCCGGGTATTTTTGGGATTTTCTTTCTTAATCTCCTTGTTTTACTAGTCTTTATTTGCTTTCTTGATTTGGGTTTTATGGGTTCTGGTTATTTAAGGTTTTCGAATTGATAATTGTCTTTGAGCACTAGTTGGTTGAGTTTCTGTTGTTTTTGTTATTGGGTTTTGCCCCTTTACTCTGAGTGATTGGAATAAGGCATGATCGTTTTTGGGTTTTGCTCTTTTCCTTTGAGTGATTCGTAATTAAGTTTAAAGATTGAATCTTTAATGTTATTTTCTCTTGTTTTCAAGCAAAAAAGTTGCTAGCTTTAAGTGGTTATTCTTGTCTTGATCTCTTTGTGCTCTTTTTTTTTTTTTTTTTTTATGGGTAATTTAAGAGTTGTGGTTCGGCCTTTTCCTGGACCCCGCATATAGCAGGAGCTTTACAGCACCGGGCTGGCCCTGCCCTTTTTTTAGGTGTAGCTGGAAGAGTTAAATCTTGTTGCTTGTGATCTGGCTTTGCTTGTGTTTGTATGTCAAATCACTCCATTGTATATTGTTTTTGGTGGTTTTGAGCATATTTGGCTGTGGGGTTCTGGTTCTTCATGGATTTCATAGGAGAAGTCAGTTTTGCTGGAGGGAGTGATGTTATTGGCGTTGAAAATTGGGGTCATGGTTTTACTGACCAGGAAGTTTGGGCTACTGAGGATGATTATAGAGCCTGGAATAGTGGTCGTTCCTCCGAAACCCCATCGAATTCCAGTCAGGACGGTAGGCATAGCCAAAACCGATGTGAAAATGAGCCTCCCCACAAGAAATCACGGAACTCACAGGGTGAAGATTCAGTTAACAATCGCGCCAGAGCAATTGGAAAGATGTTCTTCAAAACTAAATTGTGTTGCAAGTTCCGCGCTGGGGTCTGCCCTAATATTAGTAATTGTAACTTTGCTCATGGCATAGAGGAGTTGCGCAAGCCGCCTTCTAATTGGCAAGACATAGTGGCTGCACATGAAAGTGAGCGTGGTGGAGGAATGATGCTGGAACCAAGAGAAGAACACCAGATACCAACTGCTAGTTCTCCTGACCCGCGTTCAGAGTCCCAAAGGTCCTACAAAGGGAGGCATTGCAAGAAGTTTTATACCGAGGAAGGATGCCCTTATGGAGATACTTGCACTTACCTTCACGATGAACAATCTCGAGATAGAGAGAGTGTTGCAATAAGTGTGACTCCCACTGTAGGTGGATTCGGTAATAATGCTGCTGGAGCAAACCTGAAGCCTTCTAACTGGAAAACAAGAATTTGTAATAAGTGGGAGACCACTGGTTATTGCCCTTTTGGCAGCAAGTGTCATTTTGCACATGGAGCGGCAGGTATGAATGTGGTTTTTGCTTATTTATTTGGGTATAGGAGATGCGATTTTACTGCATATATATGCTTAGTTTAAATTTTGGTTTGGGACAAATGTGCATCACACTATATGAGTATCTCAGAAATACGAATGTTAAGATGGACGTGCTTTTCAAAAAAGATTAGAAATAATCACATCCCCGGAAAAAGGTACATTTAGTACATATAGATTATAAATCGTGGATGATTGTTCTTGATTTATTGAAAGATAAAAATATGAGACAAAATCTGTTGGCATGGTTTAGTCACGTTCTACGTAGACCTCCAAATGCATCAATCAGGTGTAACACTACAATATGATGATTGTAGGTGTTAAAAGACTGCAAAGGTCTATCTTTATCCATAAACAAAAAGTGGACAAAGCTCTATTCTCACGTGGAGAGAAGTTGTCTAAAGAAACCTATAGTGCTTTGTAAACGTTCAATGTGTTGTCCCCATGCTGATTTCACGAAGGACATAGCTCACCAGATGTGATATTTGAAAGTACCCATGCAGGCGATACCATCTATTTGAGATTATGGTTTAAGTCATGCTGGTACATTTTTTTTTTTTAATAACCGTGGTGTCCGGGCTAGCTTTTGCGTACCTCGACTAAATCCACGGGATAACTACCACCTCCCACCACCAACAGATATTAGGTAACTTTGTTCACCAAGGCTAGGACAAATGGGAAGAATCACCTCATGCTATGTCCAGCAAGTCATGCTGGTACATTAAGTTCAGCTTTTGCTGAGAAAATCTCGTTGGTTTGTTTAGAGATTTGTATGTCAATCTAGCAAATAAATGTGAGATGAGAGAATCTTCTGTTTTAGATAATCCTTAGTTGTCTTATAAATCCCTCTGCAACCCAGGGAAAGATCCACCTCCAACAATGTGACATTAACTGAATGGAAAATATGAATGTTCAGTTATGGGGAGAGAAAAGAAGGGCTGGGGGCCGTGAAGGAGATGCCTTATGATGTGGATGCGTTGCATGTCACCTGTATAATCATTCTTTTGTACATGACTGGCCTTTCTGTGAAAAACAAATAACTGAGTTTTAATCACAAATGTAGGTGACAAATTATCAATATATTTAACAATTTGATGTGAGTGATAGAGGTGGATACATTACATTATGCCCAGTAATTTTTAGTTTGTTTAGTGATTTGTATGTTAGTAGTTCATGGTTAAGTGTTAGCATTATAAAACCACTAACTTTCCTAGTTTCCTTAGAAGATAATTATTGAGTATTAGAAAGAAATAGGTAACAAATATATGAAATATATACAGCTGATTGCAACTTATTTGGGATTGAGTCACAATTGTTGTTGTTGGTGAAAATGTTCTATAGTAAGTGCATTAATGTTCTGTTATTGGTGTTAGTGGAATACAAATCACCTAAGTATCCTGTCCTATAGTATCTATTTTGAAAGTGGAACAAAGTCTAAGTGCTCAGGAAATAGAAATGAAATTATATTCTTCCACGAAAGCTAGTTTTTATTGACTCATTAATGCATGTCTGAAACGGATTTTTTTTTGCATAAAAAACTCTGTTATCCCACTGATTAAATAGATGGCATCACTTCCACTAAGGAATTTTTGAGAACAGACAGAGATTTTCTGTTAATAACAGTGATGCAGTTCCTTTTCATCAAACAATATACCCAGTAAAATCCCACAAGTAGGGTCTGGGGAGGGTTCTCTATCTTGAGCCGGGGGTCTATCGGAAACAACCTCTGTACTTCTTCGGAGGTAGCGGTATGGACTGCGTACATCTTACCCTCCCCAGACCTCACTTTGTGGGATTACACTGGGTCTGTTGTTGTTGTTGTTGTAGGGTCTGGGGAGGGTAGTGTGTATGCAAACCTCATCTCTTCCTTTAAAATGGAGGAGAGGCTATTTCGGATAGACTCTTGGCTCCAAACAAATTGTTGAAAATATGTCTCTGAAATAAAGTTGATAAGTATTAGTAGTTTTAAATTGTCAGAGTTCTATGAGGCTTAACCTTAGGAATTAGTTACTCTATGTTATTTGAATTTAAATTTGAATCTAAGTCTAGTGGCTTATTTTTATATTTTCTAATTTGAAATTTAGCTATAAATATATGTCTTTGAGTTATTAATAAAACGATTTCCTTTGACAATACAATTGCAGTATTTTTTCTCTCTAAGTCTTTTTCTGTTATTTCAAAGCTAAAAACCAACAATTGGTATCTAGAGCCATTTTCTTGAGGGATCTGTGAGTGAGATGAATTCTGAAATTCCCAAATAGCTCCTCCTGTCTTTGATGGTGAGAATTACCAACTTTGGGCAGTAAGAATGTAGACTTATCTTGAGGCTTTAGATTTTTGGGAGGCTGTGGAAGAGGATTATGATATTCTTCCGCTGCCCAATAATCTCATAGTGGCCCAAATCAAAAGCCAAAAGAAAAAGAAAATTATAAAATCAAAGGTAAAAGCAACTTTGTTAGTGTGTCTCCAACAATTTTCACAAGAATTATGGCCTTTAAATCGGCAAAAGAAATTTGGGATTATTTGAAGGAGGAATATACAGGAGATGAAAAAAGACTAGGCATGAAGGTGTTGAATCTAATAAGGGAATTCGAATTGCAAAAGATGAAGAAATCTGAGACCGTCAAAGAGTACTCAGACTGACTTCTTGGCATTGTTAACAAGGTAAGATTGCTTGGCACAAAATTTAAAGATTCAAGAATTGCTAAAAAAATTCATGTTACAGTGCTTGAAAGATACGAAGTATCAATAACTACCATGAAAAGCACAAAAGACCTTTCCAAGATTACCTTTACAAAATTCTTAAATACATTGTAGGCACAAGAGCAAAGGAGGCTTATGAGGCAAGATGGTATGGTTGAAAGAGCTTTGATGCCAACTACAAAACTCAAAGCAAGGGTAATAATTCAAAGAAAAACTGCCCACCTTACCAACACTGTGGCAAAATAGGTCATCCTTCATTTAAATGTTGGAAGAGACCAGATGTTAAATGCAAAATCTACAATCAACTTGGTCATGAAGCTGTGATTTGCAAAAACAAATCTCAAAAATATGAAGCAGATGCCCAAGTCACCAAAGAAGAACAAGAAGATCACTTATTTGAGGCAACATATTTTTCAACCAAGAAATCTGATATTTGGATGATTGACAGTGGTTGTATAAACCACGTGACATATGAAAAAACTTTTTTGAAAGTGTTTCTACCTTTTGGAAAATAAGAAAGTGACTATCGCGCCCCATTTTTCTCGCGAAAAGCGGGATTCGATGTGAAAAATCATTTTAGGGTGGTTAAAGAGTGAGAGTCGCCGTGTTGTCGCGCCCCTTGCTAGAATTCCGTTGGAACAAACTTTCAGGTGCATATACTCTTCCTAATCTAGTCACACCTTGGGTGGCATCTGCTTCAACCACCTTCGCCTTTGTAGGAATATTCTTCTCATAATTTCATGGGACCGTGTGGGAATTATAAACGGTCGGGAAGGCCCTCATGACTGTGAAAGGAGTTCTGGGTGTGGCCACCTCAACTTTAAAGGGTGCTCGTCTCTGTGCACCAATGGGAGTACCCTCCTTTTTTTCAATAAACCAAATGGAATTTTCCAAGTCTACCTCTTCACCAACCTCGAGCATATTCACCTAATGGTCCGGAAGAGGATCGTTGGTGACATTCGGTGCTGGGTCTTTCAACTGAATGACCTTGGTGTCGATCAAGTGCTGAATCTTATTTTTTGGGGCAAAACATGTCTTAATGGGATGCCCTTTCATTCCAGAATGATAGGCACAAGTCTGATCATGGCGATATCGCGCAGACTTAGTATCCACAGGCACGACAGGAATAGACATGACTTAGCCCGCTTTTATGAGTCGTTCATATAATTGGCCTATGGGTTCGGCCAAAGGTGTGTATTGTTTCTTTTCAAAATTGGCTTTGGGTTTGGGAGTAGGATTGGGTGCTGGAACATTAACGGGTCGGGGTGCTTGGACATGGGCTGGTTGTGCATTGTATATAGGATAGGAAGGGCTGGGGAATTGTGGGTGCATTTGATATGGAGTAGGTGTTTGGTATAGTAACCCCGATATGGCATTGGGGGTTGTAGTGGGTAAGGCGATGTCGGGTACGGTGTTGGAGTTGGTGGATCTGGAGGGGTTTGATAACTCAGAACGCTCTCTGAAGGTTGGGTTGCCATCGCTGTACCCATTTCTTTCTTTTTCTTATTTTCCGCGGTACCTCCAGATTGTGAAGCCTTGTTGGTAGTTTGTAAAGACTCCAGACTGATGATACTACCATTCGTAAGGCATTCTTCAAGTATTTCTCCCACCTTAATGATCTTGGAGAAACTTTTGTCCATGACCGTTATCAACTTTTCAAGGTAGTGTGGCTCTTGTGCTCGAACAAAGTACTCTTTCATTTGAGACTCCTTAATTGGGGGTAGAGCTCTCGCAGCCTCGACCCTCCACCTCATAGTGTAGTCTCGGAATGGCTCAGTTGATTATAGATCTTGCATTGTGTTTCTGGTCTCTTCCAACATTTAAATGGAGGATGACCTATTTTGCCACAGTGCTGGCAAGGTGGGTAGTTTTTCCTTAAATTATTACCATTGCTTTGAGTTTTGTGGTTGGCTGTCAAAGCTCCTTCAACCATACCATCCTGCCTCATAAGCCTCCTTTGTTCTTGTGCCTGCAATGTATTTAACAATTTTGTCAAGGTAATCTTGGACAGGTCTTTTGTGTTTTTCAAGGTAGTTATTGATACTTTGTATCTCTCGGGCACTGTAAAAAGATTTTTTTCAACAATTCTCGAATCTTTAAACCTTGTGTCAAGCAATCTTACCTTGTTAACAATGCTAAGAAGTCGGTTTGAGTCCTCTTTGACGATCTCAGATTCCTTCATTTTTTTGCAATTCGAATTTCCTTATTAGATTCAACACCTTCATGCCTCGTATTCTTTTATCTCTTATATATTCTTCCTTCAGATAATCCCAAATTTCTTTTGCTGATTTAAAGGGCATAATTTTTGTGAAAATTGTTGGAGACACACTAGCAAACAAAGTTGTTTTTGCCTTTGATTTTATAATTTTCTTTTCCTTTTGGCTTTTGATCTGGGCCACCGTGGGATTATTAGGCTGCGGAAGAATATCATAATCCTCCTCGACAGCCTCCCAAAGATCTAAAACCTCAAGACAAGTCTCCATTCTTACTGCCCAAAGTTGGTAATTTTCACCATCAAAGACAGGAGGAGCTATTTGGGAAAAGTTATTTTCAGAATTCATCTCACATTTTCTTTGACAATACAATTGCAGTATCTTTTCTCTCCAAGTTTT
The DNA here is from genome assembly GCA_030864215.1 of Capsicum pubescens. Taxonomy (NCBI): domain Eukaryota; kingdom Viridiplantae; phylum Streptophyta; class Magnoliopsida; order Solanales; family Solanaceae; genus Capsicum; species Capsicum pubescens. Next base: position 42,498,256 of record CM061540.1, on the reverse strand, counting down.
TTTGTGTTAATTCTTTTAGAGAAAATGGTCTATTACCCCCCAACCTTTAGTCGAAATCCCAACTACACACTTATACTTTAACCCTCCTGAACTATTTTAAAGTGGAATTATTATCCCCTGAACGCTGACATGGCAAGAGAGTGCATTTCACTCTCTTTAAAGAGAGTGAGAACGAATTTTTTTTATTAAAAATTTATTTTTAATATTTCTTTATTTTCTTTTTTCATTTTTAATTATTCTTTTTCTTTATTCATTTTCTTTCTTCTTCTTCGTCTTCTTTCTTACAAACAATGGCATCCAAGAACTCATCAATGGCATCCCAAATTAATTTATCATTTTCGTCATCTCCAAGCACAAAATCGATTGGTTTCGACTTTAAATTCGTCGAAAATTTCAAAATGGGTATTGTTCATTGTTTCCAATTCAAGATTGTCGGAAATTTTAAAATCGATATTGTCCATTATTTACGACTTCAAAGTCGTCGTAAATTTTAAAATGGGTATTGTCCATTGTTTCCGACTTGAAGGTCGTTGAAAAATTCAAAATTCTCTATTGTTTCCGACTTTAAGGTTATTGAAAATTTTAAATTCGGTATTGTTCATTGTTTCTGGCTTCAAGGTCGTCGAAAATTTTGAAATTGGTATTCTTCGTTGTTTCCGAATTTAAGATCGTCGAAAATTTAAAAATTGATATTGCTCATTGTTTCCCATTTCAAGGTTGTTGAGAATTTTAAATTCGATGTTGTTTATTATTTCCGACTTCAAGATCATCGAAAATTTCAAAATCGATATTGTCCATTATTTCCGACTTCAAGGTCGTCGTAAATTTTATAATGGGTATTGTCCATTATTTCCGACCTCAAGGTCGTCGAAAATTTCAAAATTCTCTATTGTTTCCGACTTTAAGGTCATCGAAAATTTTAAATTCCATATTGTTCATTGTTTCCGGATTCAAGGTCGTTGAAAATTTGAAATTGGTATTGTTCGTTGTTTCTGTATTTAAGATCGTCGGAAATTTAATAATTGATATGGTCATTGTTTTCCACTTCAAGGTTGTCGAAAATTTTCAAATTCGACGTTGTTTATTATTTTCGACTTCAAGATCGTTGGAAATTTCAAATTTGGTATTGTTCATTATTTTCCACTTCAAGGTCGTCGAAAAATTATTTGCATAGAAGTAGGAATAATAAAGTTTGAAAAGGAAAAGAGATGAAAAGTAATGGTGAAAAAATGATGAAAAATAATAAAAAGTGATAAAAATGGAAAAGAAAGTAAATAAAAATTAATTTTAAACAAAAAAACAAGTGTCAAAATACTGTTGGCGCGTGCATCACACCTTATCCAAAATGACTGGTTGTCAGGTTTTGGAGGTTAATAATTTCACTTTAAAATAGTTTAGGGGTCCTAGGACCCTCGCAAAGTATAAGTGTGTGGTTGGGATTTGGGGTAAAGGTTGGGGGGGGGCTTTTGACCATTTTCTCTTTTTTTTTTTTTAATTTCAAAGCTAAAAACCAACACAAATGAAAGAGATGACAACAAGAAGTAGTAGTAAGAACAAGTAAACAACATGAAAGTACGAAAATACAATAGTCAAGGCTAGGGAAACAACCAATAGGAATGAAAATCTAGGAGTACAAAATACAGGACTATATAATACTCCGGGAATGGGAAAACAAGGCACTCAACTACCTACTAACCTACCATCGTAATTGTCGTCCTAATTCATCAAAAGCTTAAATTTGAATTTCCTCTTCACTCCAATATTTACCTTATCATAAAAAAGGTAAAAAAGTTATTCCCTCCACTATTTTCATCTCCCTTCAGCATCTGATATCTCTTTATTGAAGCTGCAACCTGCCAATCCCCAACTCCCTTCTTTTATTTTTACCGATGACAACAGAAGGTTCATCTCCCTTCTCTTTATAAATTGTCTCACATCCTAAGGCAATTTCTGAACTGATTTGTTCAGTACAGACGGAATATCAGATATCAACCGGTATTGTTAGTGTTGGTTATATTACTTCAGGAAAGAAGTGATGCTGAGTGATTTTAGTTAGAAGAAGAGGTGGGACAGTTTTTAGAATTTAGATATTAAAACAAATTGGGAAAGTTAAAAATTTGAGAGAGGTCAGTGCAAAAGGAAAGCAGAAAAAGTAGCTTTGATATTTCTTTTCCCGGAATAGAGAATTTTCTGAAATACTGAACATGGCCACTCATTCTTAAATATATAGTAGCTTGTAGATAGCTCTCATACCGAAATAGTTTTGCGTGTTATCACCTGTTCTATCCCACTGGAATTGGTCATTTGCTCTTATTGCCCGAGGATTTAACTTTAATAAGTAGATGTTATGATTTAGTTATTTTGTTCTGAGTCATCTATCAAGCTCCTGTTGCCATATCAACTGAATAAGTTTGATCATTCTTGACTAGTTCAGTTTATAACTGCTCATGTTATTTATTGTCTTAACGGCAGTGAAGAATTTATTAAGTGTTGCCTTTGCTGTAATTTGCTTGATTCTGAACGTTGTTACACCAACTCATTGTTTAAGATGAAAGGTGTTTTGGATTGCAAAACTAAACTAGAGAGAATGTAGTTTTGCAGTTACTAAATTAGATGCCAATTCTAAAAAATAGTGGTACTGTAATCAGATGTATTTATATGGGTTCAAAGTTTCATACTGAAGCTAGTCTAGTTGTTCTGTGTGTTATAGGGAGAAAGTGTCATTATAAATCAATCTGTCATTGGACTTACAGTGGTGAAGGAACCGTATGAATTATGCAGCTCACGGAAGCAATCGAATAGTGACTTGTAGATGACTTGTTATTCATTTCTACTGATGTACTCGATGTTCTACCCAGCCTATCGATTTGTTTTTCCCTAGCTATTGTCATTGGTTTCTGGACTTGGACCAAATTCTATTCGGATATTCGATCTGGTGCTCCTCATTTGTGGGATTACAGTGGGTATGTTATTTTATCTGGTGCTAATGTCAGCTGTCTTTCGGGCAGAATTGCACAAATATGGGGGAGGACTTGTGGAGATAGAAGGCACAGATTCTCTATCTACGCCTCCAGACCTAAAGCAGGGAGGGCATCCTTTTAAGACAGCAGACAGTACGGTCCCCTCAACCATTTCAACACCTCGCGCAGATGTTTACCATTTGGGGCCGGGCATTCAAGTGCAAAGGCCCTCTGGCATAGTCCAAAGGATTATTCAGAAGTGGAAAGGGCCAGAAAAGATTAGTAAGATATATGGCGACTGGATTGATGACATCGAGTGAAAAACGTCGTGCTTTCGACTACTAGATAGGCATCCAAAGGAATTTGAGTTCTTTTCGTATCGCTTTGAACTGTAATGGGGGCATGGTTAATGTTGTTTTACAGCTACAAATAGAATAGACAGCATGTGTTGCTGAGTTGCTCTATATATTCTACTGTATATCCTTTTGTTTGGAAGAAAAAGGAGCAAAATCTCTGTTGTATATGTTATTTGCATTGCCCAGGGAAAGATTCAGTATAATACCTTGAAGAAAATCAACTTTGCTGTGCCTTCTCAGTAGTTGATTGATAGTATAACATAAGCAATTAGTCTAGGTAGAATACATTGATAGCCTTTTAAATTTGTAGGCAAAACTTTTTTCATGCTCGAACTACGATACGTTTCGATTTGAGGAAAAAAAAATGAAGGACATATAATAAAGTGTTTCTATTGGATATTTTCAAGTGTAAACAACATAAACCCCAAGTATTTCCTACATAATTACTATCTCCCCCAATTTTTTTATAAATTACTGAAAATCTCATATATGATACATTACTCGATTATATGATACATTGTGATATGATACATAATTAACATATTTAATGCGGTTAAATATGCAATAAGTGGCAATTAAGCATTATCCTGTTTAATGAAATTCCATAAAAATAGGAAGTGCCGTTTTTAAAACATAATGTTACACCAAATTCCTTTCAGATACATAAATGAAAGCTATGATACATAACAGACTGATACATAACTTTCCAACTAATTGACTATAAAAAAGGAAAATAATGGTAAAAAGGGAGATAACAACGCAATTAATGCAATTCTGATTGGGATATGTCTCTTGAATCCTAAAAATTAGTGTCAGCTTCATAATTAAATTTTGAATTACCAAAAACAATAACCTTCGATGAAAATTCTTTCAAATTCTCTCATCTCTGTTTTCTTCTTCTGATTTCTTTATTTTGAATACGTTATGAACATCTCCATTCTGTTGAGATTTTACAGTATTTGAATGAATAAACTTCAATATGAACAATACAAAAGTAATGAAATTATTGTTGGAGAAAGTATTTCTTTTTTTAGATTGATTTCAAAAAACAATCCCCTTCGATGAAAATTTCAGAAAACAAATTCTCTCATCTCTGTTTTCTTTTTCCGATTTCTTTATTTTGAATATGTTATGAACATCTCCATTCTGTAGAGATTTTACAGTGTTTGAATGAATAAACTTCAATATGAAAAATATAGAAATAATGAAATTGTTGTTGGAGAAAGTGTTTCGTTTTTGAGTTGATTTCGACAATCACAATCAAATTTGGTATTGATTAATCAAGAAAAAATCGACGTTAGATACGTTGTTAAAGAAAATTCATCACCAATGATGATTCGGAAGACAATGAAGTAAAGGTTTATGTTGAGTTCAAAAATAATGTTTTCGAATTTGTAATGTAGCTCGAATGATGGTATATTGGTGTTGTAATATGATACATTACTGCTTATATTTAATGTATCAGGTCACAAAAGATGCATCTGTGACTTCTTTTCGAAAGAGAATTGATATTTATATTTCAAGTACATAGCATGTTTCACGTATTTTGATTAATTTGTTGCTTTGTTTTTAGTTGATCTAGCGTTGAATATTGTTTAAACATTATTGTAGTGTATTTTATTTGAGACCTGATACATTTTGATGTATTATAGAATTTAATTTTATAGTATATTTCCTTTACATAAACATGTAATTCATTTGGATTTTCTTGTACAAGCTCAAGCATCAACAAGTGTTTTATTATTTGTCCTTAAAAATTTGATTTGGACATATCAAGAAATACACCAAAACATGTCTTCTTAAACAATTTGAGTACTTTTACCCACAAAATTCTTAATATCGGTAGCAAAATTATGATTGCACGAACTACCTAACCTCATAGAATAAGGTGGAGCGAATTTTATAACATATTTCATCCCGTGCGTTCAAAAATATTGAACATATATAATATAACGTAACAGAATAATAAAGATATATTTATTTTTATAATATATTTCTTAACATAAATAACATGATTACATTGGATGTATCAGGTGTAAAACTACCCAAAACACACACAACTTTTACTATGTATCAGAAATAATGAAATATCTCACCAAGTTAGATCTATGTATCGGATTCAGTATATTGAATGTATCAGGTGTAAAAGAACCCAAATAAAATATAAATTTTAGTATGTATTAGAAAACATGCAATATCTCAGTAAAATTTGATATATGTATCAAACTCAGTATATTTAATGTATCAGATGAAAAAAAATTAAAACACATACAACTTTTACTATGTATCATAAAGCATGCAATGTCTCTGTAACATTACAGCTATGTATCGGATGCATCGTTTACATTATCATTTGTTACATTTTGTATTATGATACATAATTATAATGTATATGGGCGAAATTCATCTATCAAATACATAAAAATCATATCTTTGATAGTGGGTCTCTTTTCGCAACTTCCTTTCTATTTCTTTTTCTCTTTGAAATTAAACAACATTCTTTTTCTCTTTGAAACAGCAACAACAGGCTTTTTCTCCTTACTTTCAGCAACATCACGTAACTTCTTCGTCATTGTCAGATCGTTTCGATGCTTAGATCTATTTTTTCACTAAAATCACCGTCTTCAAAATCAAAGTTACCCAGCACAAACTCAACATTAAATTCAGTAGGAGTTGCAACAATTGAATAAAACCAATACCCGACTCCACTAATTTTGTTAAAATGGTGAAAGAACATAAAATTGAAAAACGATTTGCTTCAATTTTAGAACTAATAAACTTAAAAATCATACACGGAATTTTTGGAGTAATTTACTCAATGGAAGACCATTACTCCAAATGGAAAATAGTTTTGCATTAAACATGGGATTTGGAGTAATCTGAGTCAAGAAAATCGTGATTTAAGGCGAAATTTTAGGAGTTGTTTGTTGTGTATTGAAGTGGATAGTAATGTATCAGAAAAATAGCGTGTAAAGTGGTTTAGAAGAGATTTTTGTAATTAGTTTAGTGGGATGAGATTTTAAGTAATATTAAAAAGTTAAGATGTTGTTTTAGATAATTTTTCCTTCAACTCTATATTTTAAAATTCTTTCGCATGTGTTCTCAAGTTTTCATTATGCACACAAAAACTATTTAAAATATACCAAATATGTCACTTTCTTTAGTTATGTACGTTGATCTTAATAAATCGTAAAACCTCATGCATGTTTCAATTAAAGAAAGTGATATATTTTATGTGATCAACTTATTAATGGACGCTTGTAAACACGTGCCTAAACTTTTTCAAAATATGAGTTAGAAGTAATAAAAATATTTTATCATGCTTTCAGTTATTCAATTAGAACATTTTCTAATTCTAGCCTCTCAATAAATTTACTGTAAATGTTAAAAAGGTTCTAACTGTATACAACTGTCAATAAAATATCTATAAAAGTATATATTTAACTATACACTCAATTACCACTACATACTAAATTTAAAATTATTTTTAAAATTCATAAATTTTAAATTCTAGATCTATATTTATGGCCAAAATGTGTGACTTATTCGTCAACTAGTTGTCACTGGTCATGACAAGTTGGGCTTGTTGACGTAACTATGTGGGACTTTGCTTTTAATACTCCGTCTGTTTAAAGAAGAATGATGTACTTTATTTTTTAATTTATTTTAAAAAAAATGATATTTTTTTATTTTTGATAATATTTTAATTTTAACTTTCCACATGACATATTTAGGATCACAAGATTAAAGTACATTTTGTTACATTTGACCAGGGGCGGCTCAAGCATATTGGTGGCCTAAAGCGAAAATCAAACGGAGGCCTTAAATTTTTAAGAAAAATAATTTTTTTTTACTAACTCTATTTTCAAAATTATATAATCAATTTTTTCTAATTATTCCTTTTTTAAGTAATAATATAATTAATGCATTAATCTTTCTTGAGACATAATACTCTCGATATATGAATTTCTAATAATTCTTTCCTTTTATATAAAAATAAATTATTTTTTCTATAAATAATATATATATATATATATATATATATATTTTAAATCTATAATATATTATCATAAAAAATGAGGTCCCTCAAATTTAGGGGCCTAAAGCGGCCGTCTATTTTCTTTTAAGGTAGAGCCGTCCTTGCATTTGATACAATTTTAATTTAAGGCCACAAGATTCAATTTTTTTTTTTTCTTAAATTTTATGTCAAGTTAAAATAAATTATTCTTTTTTAAACGGAGAAAATATTTATTATGCCAACTTGAGTGGGCCCATTTATACTAGGCCACCGCCATTCCACTCCAAAATCCTATGGCGAAGTGTACAAATATCTATTTCTGATATAACTTTTTTTTAATAATTTTATCTATTTTGGGATAATTTCAGATGTATGTGGTTGAAAATATAAATTCACATTTGAATTAAGATATTTTTATTTGTAGTGTAAGCTAAATATTAGAAAGTTTTGGCTGAAGTTTGTTACGGATTGTGAAAGATCTAACTTTAGATATTTTTATGAAATTGTGAATTTGACAAGGTTAAAGTTCAGTTTTTTTAAAAACCTTTACTTGAAGTTATGACCCTAAATAGGAAGATGTAGAGATCGCGAATAAGGGTAAAAGGTTAGTGTGTGTGGGTGAGTCGTAACAAGTAATTAGGAGAGCTGCGTTAGTAATCCTAGGACTATGTCCATAGGTAGGAACAACTAGTGGTGTGGTGGGTGTCTTTGGTAGGAACAACTATGGGTATTACTGTGTGAGTGTCTTATTTCTTATTTCTCTTATTTCTATTTTTATTATTTCTTATTTATGTCATGCCATCCATCCTGTTTCATGTTTCCTTACGACCTTGTTTACTATTTTTTATCTTGAGCTGAAGGTCTATCGGAAACAACCTCTCTACTTCTTCGGAGATAGCTGTATAGATTGCGTATATTTTACCCTCCCTATACCCCACTTTGTGGGAATACACTAGGTTTGTTGTTGTTGTACTTGAAGTTATAACATTGTTAAGACCAATTGTTTTCACGCCTTAGAAACTCCTACCTTTAGAGGTGTACATAGGTCAGGTTGGTTCCGTTTTTATTAAAAAAAAAAAAAACTAATTATGTCGGTTTATTAAAACTCTAAACCAAATCAAACCAACATAAAATTATTTTTTTTCGATTTAGATTTTAGTCGGTTTTTTTGAATTTTTCGATTTTTTTTATAATCTTTAGTTTTTACAATTTTATTATGATCAAGGACTAGATCAAATATGTTTTCACTCATGTACTAATGAAAAATCATAATTATGAAAAAATGAGGAGCGAAAAATTCTCTTGAAACTAAAAGTGAGATGAATAGTGAAAAGTTTAAGTTTATATTGGGTTTTGAATCATTTAATTAGCAATTAATGGACAAATATTACAACTTAAAGACCCAAATCTAAATATATATCTACATCTTCTTTCAAATTATTGAATTACTAAAACTAGTTGAAAAAGTATTTAAAAAGTAGATTATAATTAATATTTTATGTATAAAAAAAATTGAATATTATATATATATATATATATATATATATATATATATATATTATGTCGGTTTGATTCGAGTTCGATTTGACTTTTTTTTTGTCAACATTAAACCAAACCAAGAATGGTCGTTTTTTTTTTCTAACGCCAATCTAATCAAATCAAATCATAAGTTGATTTTTTTTCTCGGTTTGATTTGATTTGTCGGTTCAGTTTGATTTGACGATTTGGTCTGTACACTCCTACCCACAATTTTGAGGGAAATATTAAATAGATAAATAAATTAAAAAATCTATTTTAATACAAGGGCTAAGTAAAATAAAATGGCTCTTACAATTTTCATAAATCATGTAGTAGCCATTAGTAATGAAAATCCACGTGTATTTAAGATTTGTGTATCCCACCTACCATTGCCATTTCTTTTACTCATCTTTTACCTACCTTCCCATTCTTTTCTTTTTTTTTTTCTTTTTTCTCCATTCAATTTCGTTTTTCCATGTTGAATGTATGATTTAATTGCGAGGAAGAAACAGTCTTTACTCATAGAAAAAATCTGGTTTGATTAATTTCATGGTGGAACAAATTTTTTTTTTTTTTTTTATAATGTTTCTTTTGAACTTAATTCATATTCCTTATGTTTTATTTAGGTGACACTGTTTTATTGTGGCAAAAGAAATGAAGCTTTCCTATATAAGAAGTCAAATCACAAACAGTGGCGGATCCACCTTGTAATCAGGGGGTTCGATGGAAAATTATATTATTTTTATACGGTCAAAAATATTTTTATGTATATACAGTAGATGTTGAACCCCCTTCAACTAATCCGTATGTTTACTTCTAACCCCCCTCAATGAAAATCCTGGCTCCACCACTAATCACAAAAGATTCGGTATATATTCACAAGAGGATCTGAAGAGGATAGAGTGTATGCAGTTTATATCTCTACCGCACCGGCTATTTCCTATAGTTTTTCATGTCAAGACGAGAAAAGCTTTATTTTTTAATCGTAATGGGATGATTTATAGGCTTACAGCCACACAAATATCTGACTTAATTAATACTACTAGTTTTATTTTATTTTTTTCTTAAAAATAAATAAAAATAACTTATCATATTGATTATGTTCTCTTCACCCTCTAACACGGACCATCACTAAAATAGGACACCATTCTTTGTGTAAATGTTTGCTTAATTAGAAAGCTAGACTATCTTTCCCACTATTAAGTTATTGGAGGTATTAATTATTCCGCTAACAATAGACCTCTTTCATGTTTCAATAAGAATGATCCATTTTATCTTGAAATAGAGTTTACAAAAAGAAAATAAAAAAAAATAAATTTTATGGTATAAAATGTATTAAAATATTTTTAAATTTTGTAATTTTAAATACACTATGTAAAAAGTTAAAATTAAAATATTATTAAATTAAAAAAATATTTTTTGAAACGAATTAAATTTAAAAAAAAAAAAGAGGGAGTAAAAGGTTTTACCAGATCAAGAAAAGAGGTAAAAAGGAAAAGAAAAAAAAAGGTTCAAGCATAGAATAAAGTGATCAAAAGAAGGAATATTGAGTTGTCCAATTTGATAAGCTCACTTTCTTCTCATACTGTTTCAAGGTTTGAAAATCAATAATGGCGGCCGACATATAAAAAGTACTCCTCTGCTCGATGTACATGCCATCCATTCTTTGCAGATGGTACTTGCCTTAGCTTCTGTCAGGTGTGATTTTTCTTCTAAATAAATATTTCTTTGGTTTCTTATCCGGTGTTCGCATTGGAGTCCCGATTAATTCGGATCGCGCATTGCAGGATCCATTAAGGTGACAGCCCTCCCAACAGAGTTTTAGTTTCTTTAAATGTTTAAAGCAACCTCACTTTGAATATGTGATGAGGAGGGGTACGAATATTTTAGTTTGAAGGTGTGAGAGACTCGCTACGTATGATTTTAAGTGGGATAAAAATAAATTTAAGAAATATTAGAGGGAGGTGATTATACATGATATGAAGCAACATGGGTGGACCTACATATATTTTCAGAATGCTCCGACATCCATTAAACTCAACGCAAAATAGGTAAAATTACATAAAAAAAAATATATGAAAATGGGTATAAAATATATAAAAACACCCACAAAAATAAAAAGTTGATTGGGTGCACTGACAGTTAGGTTGATCTTAAAGTTCTCCATTGAAGGAGCATCCCGAGTTCGAACCTGATTTTTTATTTTCTTAAGCACCCACAATCCTTATATTCTGGGTCCGTCACTGTGGAGCAATTACAGCTTATGGAGACGGGTTAGTGGGTGGGGGGTCGTTCGTAGTGGTAGGTAAGAGTTCTTTTGTTTGTATCTACGCCTGTAGTTGCTTGTTCGTGGTGTTTCAATGTTGTCTTCGATTTCGAATAGAGAGTTTATAGTATTACTTCGTGGGTGCCTTGTTTTCATTATTATCTGGCGGTGTGTTATCCCATTTTTATTGTGTGCTTTTATATTTTCAGGTTGTTTGTTGATTATATCGTTATCTGTCCTGAACTAATGGTCTATCGAAAACAACCTCTCTACTTCACCCGAGGTAGTGTTATAAATTGTGTACACTTTACCCTCCCCATACCTCACTTTGTTGTTGTTATTGTTGTTGTCAATATAATAATTAATATCAACTTAAAAGAAATAAAATTTAGTATGTATTCTTTCCCGACTCCACTTTGTGAAAACACACTACGGGATCGTTTGATTTGAAAATGATTATCCGGGATAATTAATATCGGGATTAGTTATCCCGGGATTACTAGGAATAACTTATACCACCATGTATATGGGATAAGTTATCCCGGGACTAAGGGAAAAATGATGGGACAAGTTATCCCGGGTTAAATTAATCCCTCCAATCAAACAAAGGAAAATGTGTTCTTTTATTTTATCCTGGAATAATCATTTTCAAACTAAACGACCCCGTACATATATTGTTGTTGTTGTAAAATGTAAATATAACATTAGTATCAACTTAAAAGAAATGAAATTTAATTAAAGATAAATTGATAAAATTATCTTAAATTTTTTAAAATGAATAATTTATTATAAAGTGTGTCAAGCTAAATGAAGCACTTAAAAGGAAATGAACAGAATAATCTATTTAATTTTAAAAAATATTTTATCCATCTGAATTTATATAATCAGCTTAACTTGCTGAGGAGTTTATGAAATAATTTGTTTTTTTTTTAAACTTGTGATATAAAATAAATCATAAATATTTGTATAGTTATAATCATTTCATTAAAACATAAATTAAGTATTTGAAAGTTAAATTGTTATTAAATATACAAATATGTTATTATTCTTGAAATTGATAAAAAAGACAAATAAATTATATAAATTAGGACAAAATTTTATTATTTATACATAATTAAAAATTATCTAAATTTGGTTCTTTTTAAAATCTTAATAAAACAATTTATACTTTATAGTTATAGATAATCAAGTACTAATATTTTAAACCATAGATTTTCTTTAAAAAAAAATCTTTCTTTTTTAGATTTTTAATTAGGAAAAGATATTTTATTATTTTATTATATTAGGAAAAGAGGTTGGGAAAAGTAAAAAGAGGACAAAGGACATTGGTACTAAAAGTACAATAGCCGTGCGAGGATGAATAACCAAAGCATGAACATGAGTGGCACCAATCATTTTTTTTGCCGTACCCAAACAGCCCACTCATGGCCACAGTGACACCTGCCTGCCCCTTCACAACATCATTTCTTTAAATCTATGTGACCACATGTTTTTTTTCTGTTTCCCGGACATCCCCAGCCCGACAGATCATGGATCTGAGCTTCATTTAAGAGTTTGCCGCTGGTCAGTTGATTGCTGCATACACAAAATGAGAATCGAACCCCCGACACTTGCTTAAGCGATCTTGTGAGTTAACCACTAGGCCAATCAAGCTTGGTTATGTGACCACATGTTTCATAATATATACTCCCCGTCTCATTTTATGTGTTGATATTTAATTAAATACAAAGTTTAAAAAATAAATAATAACTTTATAAAGTTTATAAAATTATTCTTCTTAAAGTTCACATTTTAATTGTCTTTTCTTATAAGAGAAAAAAACATCATTTTTTCCCTGAACTTGTCCGCTCAACTTACTTTTGCACTTAAACTAAATTAAATTGAGCGGACAAGTTCAGGGGGAAAATGATGTCTTTTCTCTTCTTATAAAGTGGGATCCACTAAGAATAAAATGAGGATGATGTCATTAAATGATTATCAAATAAAAAAATGACATTTTTTTTGAGACGAATTAAAAAAATGACGACACATAAAATAAAATGGAGTAAGTATATATTAAGCCACCCAATAATAAAAGGAAAACTTTCGGAAAATAGCTGCATTATTAAAGAAAGAGGCAGCAAGCAGCTGCACTTTGCAAAATTACAAACTCTAGCATATTTTAAAATTGGATTGCATATTATATTACAGTATTTGTATTAACAAATTTAAGTATATTAGCAAATATAGACTTTTTTTTTTGTATATTTTATATTTTTATCTCTCTCAAATGTATCAAATTTATTATTTATATTTGTATATTAACAAATATATATATTATTTATTTGCTTGAATCAATCATATATAAATAAAAATGTATTGTTTGATATAAATGTGTCATTTATATTTGAACTAGTGATAATGGTCGCGCTTCGCGCGGTTAGAAATAACATTAATAAATTTATATTAATAATAGATATTATCGCATATTATTATAAAAAAAATTAATTGTTTTTAAAGAGAGGATTAATGAGGATCAACAATTAATTAACAATGCAATAATTCCACAATTAAACACTGAAAGTTACAAATGTGGAACATGAAGGAACAAGTTTTGAATTTACTGTTTTCTAACATCCTCGTCATCTTCAGTACTTGTTTTGCAACATATCGTTGTTCCTTCATATCCATTTTGACTATTTATTCATCATTGGAAAGAGCAAAAAGCTCACCTTTATAAACCTACATTCCTCCTGCTCATCCCACCTAGGAGCATATATTTTCAAGGTAGAATAATAGTTTTTTAACTTACGTAGATCTATTATGTAATTCTTTTTTAATCCTATTGTCTCGTTTGTATGTGTTACTATATAACATGTAACTTGCTTTATTACAGTACAAAGACTCCAATTAACGATTTATGTTCGTTCACTGTCATCTCTTAAATTTTGAAAGAATGAGTTATTATTCGGTGCTAATACTTTATTTGTTCAGCTGATATTTTCCAGTTATCTATTATGTTTACTTGTTGAAACAGTCTCTCTACCTTTGAGGTAGAGGCATGATCTGCGTATACTCTACTCGCCCCAGACCTCATTTTGTGGAACTACACTGGGTATGTTATTTTTGTTGCTATTATGTTGTTGTTCTTTTCTATTGGAGTGCTTCTTTCCATTTCAACAAAAGAGAATTACAGATGATATTCAAGTGAAAGTTTTAGAAATCCATAGGAACTGGACTTCGGAATTTTCAACTATTAGTATGAAATATGTTACTCAAGTAAAACATATGGGCACTATACTAAATGTGAGTTTAAATCTATGAACAGAATTAAAACCTTAACTTTCCTTGATGGCCCATTCTAAGTGCACTGCCAGCTTTCAACAAGTTACAATCTTTTTGAGCTTGAGGAAGCTACGTCTTCATATGCATGATGTCTTCCCCCATCTACCAAGCATGCCTTTGACGCTCTCCATTGTTTCTGTTAAGCAAGATATAACAGCGCATTACTTTCTTTCATCATTCTGCTAAAATTAGAGTTGACTTTCACTCATAGAATAGTTATTATCTCAGGAAGTCACTTTCTTTGTTGAGAAAGATTAAATCGAAGAAGCATCACTTTCTGAAATGATAACTAATAGTTGAGTGACCACACGAGGAATTAACCCCTCAAATTATGTTCTTTTGCGGGATATTCTGTCTTTTAAAAGTTCTCACATCAAACATACTGCACTTCACATCAACCATCCACTTCAAAGGAAGAGCCTGCTCCAAAGCCAAAGTTTTCACATCTACAATTCAAAACCGCAGGAATTGAGAGCTAAATTGCTCAAACTTTTCAAAGTTTTAGAATTTTCTAGTCGAATTATAATTGCATTTGCTAACAATTTCTTTTAGTGCCTTGACACCTTAGGATGCTTAAACCTCTGTCCTATCTTTTCTTGTTCAGTTCAAAAGCCTTACAGAAGGCAATAACTTGTACTCTCCGTTTCAATTTGTTTGTCTTTCCTTTTTAGTATGTTGCAAAAAGAATGTCTCTTTATTTCTTTTGGCAACTCTTTAGTTCTAACTTTCTGCATGACATGCTTGGCATGTTTAGGACCACAAGATTAACGCACATCTTGTTACATTCTACATATCTTTAGTTTAAGACTATAATATACAAAAATCTTCCTACTTTCTTAAACTCTGCACCAAGTCAAGACAATACAAATAGTTTGAAACAAAGTGAGTATATAGAGAAGGATTTCACAGCTAGAAAAAAAAAAGCATCTTTTAAACAAATGTGACCCAATTCAAAAATTAGATCTTTGAATATCCTATGTTACTCGGACTATTCAAAAATGTCAATAGATGTACGTTGTATCGTTCAAAAGTAGCATACTGTTATACTTTTGGAGGATCCGACAAGGTGCAACAACATTTTTGAAGAGTCCGAGCAACATTTCAATTTGTTTGTCCTACTTTCCTTTTCAGTTAGCTTAGAAAACAACACATCTTTCCTTTTCTACAACTCTTCAATTTTAATTTTTCGCAAATATGCAAAATCAAAAAGCACATTTGGTACATTCTATCAATCAAATAAGTATCTACTATATAATTTCTTAAATTCTGTATCAAGTCAAAATCAGACAAACAAATTGAAACGAAGCTTCGCAATTACATTTCATATTAAAGGAAGAGGAATTATTTTAGGGAGCAGATGAATAAGCTATGTAAGGATTCGATCCACGTTCATCGGACAACATAGATCTCATCGGCGCCGGCGATTCTTCTACCAATTCCTCACTCCACCTCACCAATTTCCTCAATTTCTCCAATTTACCACTCTCATTGATACTTTCAGTTTGTTCTGGATCGAATTTCGGATCCGACTTTTGAACCCGATTCGAATCCTGACCCGAATTACTCTTCTGCTCCGCTCCGTTTGGATGATCCATCGTTGGTGAATTTTCAACGGTGGCACGTGAAATGACGACGATGTATTTTTAGCAAAACTCTACTACTTTAACTCCCAGTTAGAAACACAACATGCAATTAGCAATCAAATAACAGATACATGTGAATTAACTTCTCACAGATGCCGACTGCAAAATAGTTCTATTTGTAACTCCAATTGCCATGTTCAGAGGAAGATGCAATGAGTTCCATGGATTCTGCTAAACCCAATATTTTCGACATGGAACTTAGATATATATGTGATCACTAACTTTTTTAATAACTATTAAATTCTGAACTGTAGCGGTGGGAATATAAAAGTTGAACTCATCAAGTTCAAAATCTGGATCTTCCTGGAATCGTATTCCATATAAAGACCAAGAACTTTAAAGAGTACTTATTTCCATGATTAAAAAGCATTTGACTAAAGTATATAGTGAAAATAAGTAGCTGCACTTACCAATGATCTGTAACTCCTAGAAATGCAAAAGCCAGATATTTAAGAATTGCATGACTGCAAGCACATACAATCAGTTAGCTTACTTTAAACTTATCCAAGTTATAAAATACTTCACATGAAACTCAGGAAAAAATAGCATTGTCCTATCTCCACATGCATTGTACACAGTAGTTACTTGTGCCGGCATTGCGCTAGTACACTACATACAAATCTTTACAGAAAATGTTCTAAACTTAACAGAATGAGTATTTTCTGATTTTGGCTCTTGTAGTATACATTGGCAGGTTAACACATCAAACTATGAACTTCTAGGAGATAAATGACTAAATGTAAAGCTTTAAGATATGTGTAAGTACAACATAGACAACGAATAATAGACTTCAACAACATTATGATATTACGAAATGCTAAATTTTTTGTTCAAGCTGAACATTACCTTTCGGAAAGCTTAAATCTTCCATTCATTATAGCTGGTACTTGCTTCATGGGGTTAACTTCTGAAGATAAATACAGAGGAAACTGTTGAAATTATCTTGAACAAAGAAACACATATTATATCAAAACCATTTTTCTAGCAAAAAGTGGAGTTAATAAAAAAGACAAACCTTTAAATTCGAGAGACAATGACAGCTCATCCAACAGAAGATGATAGAAATTTCTGCAGGTCATCCCATGCTTCTTTGGGATATTGCTTCAGATTACCACTGATGGGATTCACCCACACGATCTCTAAAAAAAGATATTAGCAATGGGATGCATATGACACTTTTACATGCATAGGATAGTGCTACAAATGAAAAAATGGACATCTCTTTTATGTGGTATGCCCTATGACAAAATGAGTATCTGAAACATCAATTTGGAGACTAAGAAGAGTCAAATATTAGAAACAAACTAATAGCTCATTAACAGTGTTGTGGACATTCTTTGCCCTCCACACCCACCCCAAAACAGAAAGTGGAAGAAAATTAACAGCGAAGTACATGCTCACATCCTTGACATGAAGCAACTTGTAAGGAACAAAAGCGAAAGCGCAATAGCCAGTTTGTTGTACTCCACAATTGTCTTGGCTTTACAACAAGAAGTGTTTATTCCATATCTGTTGAACATAACCAACACATAAGATGGAAACCAAAGTACTAATTGAAGTCGTTCAATTAATAACTATTTTACAACCTGAAGCAATCAGATAACATCTTATATGCTTGTTTTGTCTGCTCCTCACTTCTTTGACTTGGTAGAAGCGTAGGTGTTCTTGACAAGTTTGCATACAGAACTGTTTCATAAGAAATCAAACAGCTTAAGTGCCTCTTGGAAGCCGATGTCCCAGCTCTACCAGATAAGTGTGACTTTTCTGGATTATACGAGTTGAATAAGAGGGCATTTGGTGTAAGTGTATCAAAACCACACCTTAATGCACTACAAGACATCAGATCAATCAAAATCAATTAAAAAAATTATCACCAGAACCCCCCATTTTATCAGATCAATCAAACAGAACCATTTGGCAAATTATCATCAGAACCCATTTTTTCAAATCAATCATACAGAACCTATTTTATCAGATCAATCAAAATCAATTTTAAAAACTCCTCAAATTATCATCAGAACCCATTTTATAAGATCAATCAAACAGAACCCATTTTATCAGATCAATCAAAATCAATTTTAAAAACTCCTTTAGGTTCGAAGCTCTTGAAAAAATAACTACCTGGTTGCAGAAGGACGAGCAGAAACCCCAGGATAGTTGCTTTTTATGAATGGAGAAAGAAATTGATCCATCGGACACAGTTTAACCAAATGCCAATGCCAAAATGGTGTAATCAAGAAAAGCCGAGAGGAGGAAAAAGGTAGGAATACCGTCGGTTTTGTTGAATTAATGGTGCTTGTTAATGGCAAAATAATAATTAATGGGTTTATTAATTAGAAAAATAGATGGTAAACAATTAAAATTGAACAAAAATAACTCAAAAAAACAGAAAAAAAGATAAATAGGTTTGCTGATCATTGGGGCATGCCACATCAGCAGCCTCCAATGATCCTTTTATATATATATATAGATGGTGCAATTTATATCGACAAGCACATATTGTATCAAAACCATATAAAACATAATACATATTGGCAAAGAATACAAAATACATACAAGTATCTGAAAATGAAATACAAAATACAAATACATGAAAACAGAATGCAAAGTACCAAAAAACGGAAAGTGAAAGAAAGGGAGTGATCTGAGAGGTAGCCAGAGAGAGGGAAGCGTGCAAGATCGGAAGAGAGGGAATAAAGAGGGAAGAAGAATATAAATTATGGATAACATTTAATTGACTAGAAAGATTGTGAATAATAATTAATTGAAACGTAAGCTAAATTAAATAATTAAGTGCTTATGTTTTCTAAATCATGTAATTTTCTCTTATATCTGAGTTTTCCCTCAATTGAAAGAGTTTCCGTAGATCAGTAATTTGAGATTAATAATTGACATGTAAGGGTGTGAATAATGCCTATTTCACCTGAATTATTATTGCCATTAATTAAATAATCTCCGTATTACATGGTCCAAAAAAGAAGAAAAAGGCTTGGTCCATATTATTTATTCTTTCATTTTACGTGATCCATTCTTAAATCATTTATATTCCTTCATATCACATTAATATCCATAATACGCTAAACTGCTAGGATCGGTTTTGTCGCATTTTTCTTAGGAACATATATAGTTAAAAAAGAAAAATTAAAATAATAAATACATTTTACTTGTTAATTTTTTTTTAATTTAATGTCTATTTTTATTTGTCATTTTTCATTAATCAAGATATGACAAAGTTTTTTTTTTCTATTATATCCTTAATTGATTATTCTAGTAACTTTGAATTAATTAATCGTAAATGTTTTGAGATTTTTTGAAGTTTCCAAAAGTCAAATTAATTGTGTAGAAATTGACAAAGTATTTAAACCATTCATTAATTCATAAAAACATACTCCCATAACATAGAGTAGTTCGATTTGAAATATTGTTCTTAAAAAGTTTATGAATATCTTTGAGATATTATTTTTAACATGAAGTATTTTGATTTAAAAATTAATTGTTGTTGGAATTCAATTTAAAAAAAGAAAAAAGAACTACTCCATAAGAGTATAGAAGACTGCTATATTTTTTATCCACTAAAATGCTTTGGTATCGTTAAAATAATTACTCCACTAATATTGAAATTTAACTTTACTCAAACAACATGGCACAATGATTAATAGGGGCAATATTGTAAAGTTATACTATTAATTATTTTTTTTTTTATAAATATGTTATCTCAATTTGTGAAGAGTAAAACGAAACAGATAAGTATATTCAATTTGACATGAATTTATATTCGTTTTACTTCTGGATTACAAAAATGTCTCCATTTTACTTTTCAAAATTATTATTAGTAAGTATTAAAAAATTGAAAAAAATAATATAATTAAATTTAAAGTTCTAAAATACATTAATTTAATAAAATATATTTTAAATTAATACTATTATATAGAGCTGTTAATACGGGTTGGCCCAGCCCATTCGGCTTAGCTCACACGGGCTTTGAGTTTGACGGGTCAGGCCGAACTGGCCCATCAAAATGATGAACCAAAAAACACTAAGTCCACACCATTACTCCGTGGGCTGCGGGCATCACGGGTCAGCCACTTTTTTTAAAAAATAACATTTTATAATCTAATTTTAGAATGTTAATAGTATTAGATAATATTACATAACGTTAATACCTGTTAATCAAGTCTCCAACACCTCCAAAAATACTCCTAACAGCAAAATTAAATAACTTTTGACATAATATCCTTCGAACCAAATAAAAATACTAATAAACAATTTAAATAGTTGCATGTATTTGACTTATGGACCAGCCACGGGCTAACCCAACCCACATTGCTCAAGCCGTACGGGTCACGAACTTATTCGGACCGAGCTAAAAATCTCTATTCTACAAAAATTAAAGCTCAATTCCATCAAATTACAGACTGATCGAACCGGCATAACGGACCTAACCCATAATGACGGCTCCGCAATTATATCAAATCAACAAGAACAAACAATTTAAAATAAAATGAATATCATAACAAATCATTAATGGTACGTAGAATTTGATATTGTTGGGACTCTCCTCCACCTTGAAATTCTCAATTCCCCCATGATCTTTGTCAGCTCTACCACTCCCCCCAAATCTCTTTACAATCATCCAATTTTTTTTAATTTTTTTTTATTTAAAGATCTTCATCACATGGGTATTTTGTGGTGGTTTGCACACCATAGATGGTGAAGAGAATTTCAAAGCCCCCCCTTTTTGTTTGTTTTTTTCGTTTTGTATTCTATTATATTCATATTTAAAAATCCTTTTTTCACTTGTAGTGGGCCCTTTTTCTTTGCTCTTTATATTCTCCCCAACCAAACATTCCTCCTCAATTTCCTCTCATCTTCCTCTGTTATTTTTTTCTCCTCTCCTCTCTTTGCCTTTCAATTTTTGATAGAATTATTCTTCTATTTTTTGAAACAATGGGGACTGAAGGGTCAGAAAAAAACACAATAATTTTCACATATGGAACACTCAAAAGAGGATTTTCAAATCACGTTCTCTTACAAGACATGATCGCCGCCGGCGACGCTTCCTTCCTCGGCGTTTACCTAACCGTCGATCGTCTCCCTCTTGTTTGCGGGCCCTACAGGGTTCCCTTCCTCCTCAATTTCCCCGGCGCCGGCGAGCACGTGCGTGGCGAGCTGTACGCCGTCTCGTCACGTGGGTTGATGCGAATGGATGAATTGGAGGGAGTTACGAAAGCCCATTACCAAAGGCTCCCGATCAGAGTTCGGGCCCTGGATCAGGCCCGGCCCGATGAGATGGCGGCGGAGGCGTATTATGCACATGAAAATTATGCAGAGGGGCTGTGGAAGAGAAATGGAGAAAAAGGGTACAAATGTTATACTGAAAAAGAGGCGAAAGGGTACGTAAAACGTAAGGAACGGCCACAACATTTGACATTTTTGGAGCAAATTGGAATCTTCATATCGTCATCGTCAGATCAAAAAGATGATAATAATAATAATCCTAATTCTTGTTACTGTAACAAACATCTTCCTGCTGCTCCTGTTCCAATTGATGTTGTTAATCATTGAAAATTTTTGATTAGGAAGAAGTTTGTTACAATTAATTATAGGGTTAATATATTATCTTATGTTATGTTGGTGTTGTTAATCAGATCATAGATGTTGATGATGCTGAAGGTGTGACAGATTTGTTTTTCTGTCTTAACTGCAAATATTGCAAAAGCAAATGATTTGATCTAATTTGTACTATTATTGGGTTCATTTGCTGCACATGAAAAGACAAGTTATTAACAATATTTTATGGTTTTCTATATTTGTCAATCATTTGAATCTCAATTCCAGTTAATTGGAAAATGTAGTATAGCTCCCACTATCCCAATTTATGTGAATCCTGTTGAATTTTTGACAGCTAACCAATTTTCTTGATGATATTTCTTTATATGAACTTTAAATTATTAATTATTGTTATTTATAATATATTTTTTCATAATTTTCAAATATATAAGTTTTATTTTTAAAAAAGTTACTATAAGCTTATGTATCTAACTTCAGAATCATAATTTTCAAATATATAAGTCACATAAGTGTCGCATAAGTTACGATGGTGGGAGTATTAATTCCGAGGAAGAATTGCTGTCATTTATTTGAAATTTTATGAATGACCAATTTCTTAAAACTTGAAAATAATAGATTTTTAAAATCTGATTAAATTTATTAGTCAAACAGATATTTAATTCAAAATATATGAGCAAACTAGCTTAATATCTTTTTGAATGTGAAGCTAAAATAGCTTCTAATAATACTAGAGTTAATACATTATTTATGGTACAATATGTTTTTCAATCTGACCTTTATATCGTGATTAATCAGAAATTATTCACGTTGCTCTGTTCAAATTTCTATAATTCATTACTACTTTATACAACCAAACTGTACCCTAGAATGTCTCAAACTTGTTATTGTCCTGGTTTTATGATTCTAAAACAGGTGTCAAACGAGAAAAAAAAATTTGATAATATTTTAATTAAGAATAAAAGATCATTGTCCAATATAATTATTCGATATAATAAGAATTTCAAACTGTAAAAGGCAATGTAAATTTCTAAGATTCCTCTCATTTTCGAGGATGGATTGAACAACAATTATTAGAAAAGAATCTAAATTAATAAGATCAAGTGTTGAATGAGTTTGGCAAAATCTGAATAATAATTAGTAGAATCAGATAAGTATTGAATCTGAATTAGTCGAAAGTAAATTTTGAATTCTTATGGTTAAAAGAATTCATACATATTTTATTTTATTTTTGGCTTTGTCCACCTAGTTTTTAACTCTCTCTTAATTGAGGTTTAAAACCTCCTATGCTTTGTGAGTACATAGACAATAGTTATTCTATGGTTTTTAAAGTTTTAATTATACTTGAAGCATCTTAATTAATCACCTGTGTGACTCTTAATTATCTCAAGAGCCAATTAATAATCGAATATATACAAAAATGCTAAACCTTCATTACTTTAACCTTATAGTGGTTTGCCTCTTCATATGTATGTTATTTTTCTGTTTGTTTATTTGTTTAATAACTCTGATTCTTTTAATTTTTGTCAGTTAATCACTATTCTTTAATATGTTTTATATAATTAATTTTCAGTATTAGATGATGCAACGTTTTCTCTAAGATGTATGATGGAGAATAATTTAATACTCCCTCCGTTTCGGAATAAGTAAATTGTTGGGGTATTTATTAAATTTTTTTCCAAATTTACCCTTATAATTTGACAACCAATTAACTTTTGAAAAGGTACTACAAGGTCAATTTTTTCTTTTTTTTTTGGGTAAAAATAAAAAGTTGTGTTAAATTTATGTCTTTAACGTTTTTTCCTTAATACGTGTGTCAAAATCCAACAATTCATTTATTATGAAACGGAGGAAGTATGAACATCCATTCTTAATTTGATTTCTTAATGGACGTAATTTTTGTATAGCGATATTTATATTGAGAAAAAAAGTAGTAGTGAGATTTTTGTTCAACGCTTTTTTTTATCTAGTAAGTGTCTCTAGAACTTTTATAGAAGCATTCACATGCGGTGACAAAATCAAAACTTTTATTTAGGAGATTCGAAATATAATGTATTAAAATACACGATGAAGTCAAAAGAATGTAATAATGTACCATATATATATGCATAGAAATAATATTCACGTTGTATATACAGTAAAATTTTATGATATAGGGATTCAAATGAACCTCCTCTTGCCTCCTAGCTCACACTCGCCTCCTCCCCTGACTGTATGACATAGTTCATTTGAGAATCGGTATGACAACTGGATTCAAGATCGATTTGAAGTTTATAAATTCTTACGAAAATCTCAATATATAATAACTTGGTCAACAACACAAATATTTATAGTGAATTTCTTAATCCATACTATACTATAAGATACTATGTCAATTTAAGTTCATGTGAATTCATAGATTAAACACCAAACCAATGCCATAATAGCGTACACAAGAGGGAGCAAATTTTTAAAAGAGGAAATGAAGTTTGAAATATTCAACAGGCACCAACTCTGACAGGTAAAACTGTAAACCTTCTTATTTAAAACAAACAATATAAATTCCGACGGTTTAAAACTTATATTACAAAAAAATTCATCATTTTATATAATTACTGAAAAATCTGATTTTGAATCGTGTTGCATCACACACAGTGCAACAGATTCAAGGAGAATCAAATTAAAGCAAAAGGTCAAACAAATATATATATATATTTTTTGGGTTTCCCAAGGTATCCCACAACCGGCAGCCGTAGACTAATCCGCCGTTCCACTGTCAGCGCACTAAGCGGTAGAGAACTGGCTACATAGTTTTCTCCATTCACCAGAGATGGGGATTGAACCCACAGCCAGCAGCCGTGAGACTAATTCAGTTTAGGCTTGGCGCTTAATTGATGGTGACATTTTTGTATTTATTTTCATGTATATGAGTAATTTAAAAAAAAAAAAAAAAAAAGGAATACTTTATTTGGTTTAAATTAAATACAGAAGAAACAATACAATGATATCATCCCTTGGTACAATCCACACATTTTGCATCGCCAACAACAGCAACAACAACAATTTGCCTCGATATTAACTTAATTGAAAATCGGCAATATGGATCGTCACTGACAATATCACTAATAATGCAATTAGGAACTAATTTTATTTGTTAAAAATATCCATAAGAGGTTGATGACTTGAAAAGGTAAAAGGGATAAAAGTAATTTAAAAGGAGAAAATTTGATAACTAACTATAGCTTATATCATAATTTATAATAAAAAATGGTAGCCAAAGTTATTATAGCAGGGAAGTTTGTTGCTCCCTCCATTCTTTTTTAAGTGATCTGTTTAGATTAGGCAGATTTCTTAATAATTTTTTTACTCCTACAAAATTTAAAGTATTTTTACTATTATATTCCTAATTAAATTTAGGTTGGACACATCCTGTAATTTCTTTTTAGCTAATGTTCTTGACAATTTAACAAGGGTATAATAGGAAGATTTTAATTAAATTATTCTTAAAAAATTGAGAAAACACGTGAAAAAAAAATACAATATAATCTAAATAGAGTAACTAAAAAGAAATGAAGAAAGTAATACTTAAAAGTTAAAACTAATAAATTAGACACTAATTAAGTCATAGTGAAAGTTATAGAATTTTATACAACACTCAAAAGTCTGGTCAGAAGATATGTACGGTACGTTATCTCTGTTTGTAAGCAAAACATCTAAACGGTTGCGAATTGATATTATTACATCATTTCTTAATCAATTTCAATTTTTATAAACAAGTGATAAATACCCACCAATTATTGATTGTCACGTGTTAATTAATTAAAAAAAAAAAAATTTAATAAGTTTTTCTCCTTTTGTTCATTAGATAAAATAGATAATTGTCAATGGCAAAGCAAAATCGCCAAAACGTCGATCAAATTCCGGCGAGATCTGTGGCGATTACACCATTGGAGTTTGTTCGCGATTCTCAAACGTACCTCCCCAAGGAATTTTAGCCGATTCTATCGCAAAAACTCTGGCGAGCTACTGTCTTTGGCTGCCGACAAAGCTACAGTGGAGTTGATGGTGGGGGACCAATTAACGCCAAAATGGGCGCCGAATCACATCGAGCACACCGGATCAAGAAACAATGGTGGCTAGCATATCATCTCCTTTTTACCTTTTTTATAAATCTCTTTATCATTTTTATCAAAAAATAAACATCAACCACGATAATATCCACCACCATTGCATTAATGGAGAAGAAGAGAAAGTGAAAAATAAGTCTCCATTGATGAAGAAGAAACGAAGGAGAAACAAAAGAAAAAATAGTAAAATAGAAAAAGAAAAAGGTGAAAACATTTTTTTAATTACACGTGGCATTTTTTAATTTGCTGGTGCAATAATATTTTTCCTCCTCATGGGTCTCCTCTTGTGTGTTAAAATAACTAGGCTGAAAATGAGTTAAAAGGGATTAATTTTAATAGTATTAACTAGTTTTGTGGGATAATGAGACGCCCGTATAGTTTAAGTGTCTTTTTGCAAAAGTCGGACAAGTTCAAGGGTGATACTAATCATCACTCTATGCATTTCACAAGACATTAAATTCATTATATTCAAAAGATGATTGTAAAAGTATTCTTATTATTTATTATTTCTTAATACGTGTGTTAAGTTAATAGTGGACAAGTCAGTATTTTAGAACAATTACTTTAAGTGCTAATACTTGATTTTAACTTTAACACATATCTGATATTTTTTTAAAAAAAATAAATACATTATTTGAGCAAAAGTGAGTGAGTTGACATTGCATGAATATCTTCCCCTTCCCTGAAGACAAGAAGAGTCATTTTGTTTGTACTGACCTCATTTCTAATAAAGTACTGTAGAACCAATTTGGCTTTGGTGGCTGTTTTTTAGTTTAAGAGCAAAGGTTAGAATAAAAAATATTATGTTGAGCTTGACAGAGTAAAAGTTTCTAGAATAAATAAATCGAAATTTCAAAAAATAAAATAGTTAGTTGGTAGGAAGTTGGTTTGCAATAATCATGGTTCTCCAAAGTGGATATTTGTGCTCAGACTGGGCATTCTAGAGAGGATAGCTACTAAAGAAAGGCTAAGCAGATGGGGGATTTTAAGTGATCATGAGTGTGGACTATGTCAACAACCAGGTGAGAACATTGAACATCTTTTCTTTCATGCCTGGAGTTGCAGCAGAAGTGTGGAAATGCATTGCTACAATGGCAAGGTGTACATCGACGATGCACGAGCTGGAGAGATGAAGGCAGATGGGCAGTCCAACATTGCAGGGGTCATAGTGCTGGTGCAGGTGTATACAAGATGACCGTAGCAGCTGCAGTGTACCATTTGTGGTTGGAAAGAAACTCCAGAGTATTCCAAGACAATAAGGAACCAAAACAAGTGTTGGATTCGAGCCATCATCGAGGAGGTGCATGCACCGATGCACGTACTTGCTATGTCCCTAGGTTTGAGAGATATATGCAGAGATTGAACTGTTATCCTTAGCATTATGGAGTGTACAGGTGACTGAGGTATGAAACTGCAACTGGGATGACAGTAATATGTATATTTACCAAAAAAAAATAAAAATTGAAACCAAACTGGAATATCGATAATTCGAGTGGCTGAAGCAGAATGCATATTATCTGTGAGAAAAGAAGAAAAAAGATGAGACTTTCTATATAATAAAAGTAGCATCAGGCATCAAAGTTACAGTGAGATTCAATCTTTAATATTACATGTGAATTGATACAAACTTGAGGATGGGAAGAAGCTACCCATCACATCCTCCAGTAAAGTTGTTTCAGAAACTACATTTTACAAGAGATCTAGAGGGAATTCAGTAAATACCAAATCATGATAACTGTGAAAATTGACTCGAATTGCATAGACATATTAGGTACAGATATCCTGTCAGTTACATACAACATGGTTGCTCTGGAAAACCATCGAGCGAGATTATGAATATCGAATATTCAACTTTCAGACATTTATCTCGTCAATAACACGAGGTTACAACCATAAACATCTGGGAGGGGTAAGCGAGGTACCATTTGAAAGGCCAACGAGAAAAAAAGATGACCACCCTCTTTCATTTGTCCATCAACTTGTTAAAATCGGTTAATTGCTCTGACCTGCATGGTTAATTCACTATTAGAGTGTTGACAAATGTACTAAAGGATTAGAATCGATTCTCATTTCATTTTAATGGATAAGGAAATCTACAGCAAAGTTGCCGTAGATCAGGAAATTTAAGTTAATGGATCAGGAAATCTACAGCAAAGTTGCTGTAGATCAGGAAAATTAAGTTATCTTTCAAACATACTTTACGTTATCTTTCAGAAATACAAGAAGCAAGCAACTTTAATCCAAACACAAGAGCATCAAAAACCAGTCAAATTTAAGTAGTCTTTCAAACATACTTTAAATTTGATATGCAAACTTAAACATACTTTAAGTTATCTTTCAGAAATACAAGCAGCAAGCAACTTTTATCCAAACAAAAGAGCATCAAAAACCAGTTAAATGCTCAACTTTTATCCAAACAAAAGAGCATCAAAAACCAGTTAAATGCTCAACTTTTATCCAAACAAAAGAGCATCAAAAACCAGTTAAATGCTCAACTTTTATCCAAACAAAAGAGCATCAAAAACCAGTTAAATGCTCAACTTTTATCCAAACAAAAGAGCATCAAAAACCAGTCAAATGCTCAATTTTTATCCAAACAAAAGAGCATCAAAAGTCAGTCAAATGCTCAACTTTTATCCAAATAAGTTGCTGCTTGATATGCTACATCACAAATCAACACTAAATTTAGGCTTTATCACAAGATGTCTTATGCAGAACAATGCTCAATGAGCTCATATTTATACATGCAGTACATTAAACATACAATAAATTAATCTTTTTTGGATGAAGCAAGCAACTTAATCCAAACAAAAGAGCATAAGCCAGTCAAATGCTCATTTTGCTGAAGTCATCGCTAACTCTTTCAAGTTCCTATTTAGGAAACACTTTTACTATAATAACGGCCACCAAAAAACATATCTAATAAGTCCGAGATAATGTGGTCTTCTATATGGACGACTTTTCCACGGAGATAATAAATCTCTTTAATGTATATGAATACTTGCCATAAGAAACAAAACAAGGATTACACATAGGAAGATAAGGAAGAATTTGTTTGTAAACGTGTGTGTGTGTGTTGTTCCACCCTCAGAATCTTCACCCAACTTAACAGACAATTTTCGGATATACCAGAGGTCCAGAACACCTTATGATAATTGAAAGCAGCATATGAAGATAATAATTAACTGCTAAATTCCACACTGACCATCTAATATCCATTCCCCAATCCCCTAAAGAAAAATGGTAATATTGCATTTTTATAAGGAAAGAAAAAATTAATCAGAGTATAAACGAATCCGGTCCTTCAAAAATCTCTCCATGTTTCTTTTACTTCAGGGCCAGCAGATTGTTCAGAGCCAATTGAACAATTCAATTTAGTAAACTGAACCAAACACTCACCAGACTGAATCCTGACTTATGCCAAGCCCATTACAGGTAAGTATCATCCCTTTGAATCTTGCTAGATATTCCTGTATCAGAACTTCAAATAGTCAGAATGCAGTGTCAAAGCGTCACAACTGAAACAACGGAATTAACATGATGGAAATGTGAAAAGTCCTTACTGGCAAAGTATAATTATTGATCTCATAGTTTCCATTTAGATCATAGTCAAGTCTCTTATGAGGATCACTTAACACTGCAATGAATGTAAATTGGAGCTATTAGTGACTGCATAGTGTCAGCGGTGAATAATCTCCCATTAACTATATACATTGTTATGCTCCACATAGGACTCCAGGATCCTTTCTGTCTAAAATTTCAAAAAACATTGTGCAACAAGTATAAAGAAAAGAAAGTAGACTCAAGACTAACAAGTTTCTAATCTAAAAATAGGTAAGCAGATCGAATTAAGGATCAGAACTCAACATAAAGATTGATAGACCATGAAAAATTTGTTAGGAGAATTTGATTCTGACAATTCATTCAATATAAAGCTACTTCTAGCAAACAACATATAAACCATTGTTTCTCTCAACAGATAAGCAAAAAAAGACATTACATGGTGTTAAGGGTGATCAGATTAAGTTCTAGCTATAAATCATGCAGGCAGTAGCAATAATCAACATCACGTTGCAAGGGGATATATGAAATTATTATGCCCAAAACTAAAGTAACTACCCGAATAAGCTTCATTAATCTCTTGAAATTTAGTGGTTGCTGCATCATTACACTTGTGTTTGTCGGGATGCCACTTCTGCGCATGTCAATCAACGTGACTGCAGTCAGGAACACGCTGACATAAATAAATGTATGCTGGCACAAAGAGAGAGGACGCAAAAATAGAGGAGCTGTAGCAGGTGCTGCTTGATGAAATATGGATGACTAACCAGTGCAAGTTTCCTATAGTTTAATCTGATCTTCTCATCGGATGCATCATATTCCACTTCAAGAACCTTGTAGTAATCCTTTAAACAAACAAGAGGTATATATGGTCATGAGATCATCAAGTAAAATTAGGAAAACATATGACAATCTATAATCCTTACCACAGATTAGATATGATAGTTCCTATATGCCAGTCATATTAAAGGATGAACAAGAAAAACCCGACGCAACTCAAATCTTAGCCACCAATAAAACTGTCAATAATTTTTCAGAGGAAACCTTATCACACAAATACTACCATACGTTTCCGTTTCGGTTCAGAGTAGGAACACAGCCACTAAGCCAGAAATATATATAAAGGGATTTACAAAACACTAGAATGTCTCAGACCCATAGTTGAGATTTGAACTTGCAACCTGAAACAACTTTCGAATCTCCTTTTCCTCCACATTAGAATATTCCCATACGACAGAGGACTCTACAATTTATAAACCCATTTTTGTCCATTTGGACAGTACAATATTTCGACATCGAACCCTCCTCCCTCTTACTAGCTCCACCATAAATGCGAAAGGTTAACCTTTTCACAAATCCCTTGCCAAGAGCATAACAAGGAGTGGCTTAAAACACATTGAATACAACGCCGATAGTTGATTTTAATTAAATAAGTAGATTCAACAGGAAGAAAACTTAAACTTGAATAATATAGTACTTGCTCAAATGAAAACACTGGTTTGAGGAGCGGGGGTTCTACAAGATTGCAACTTTATGGATTTAGTTGAGGTGCGCAAAAGCTGGCCCGAACACGACGGTTACCCACCCACCCACAACAACAACAAAAAAAATATAAAGATTGCAACTTTATTGGTTGATTTTAATCAAAATAGTAGATTCAACAACGAGAAAAGTTAAACTTGAATAATATAGCACTTGCTCCAATGAAATGGGTGGGGTTCTACAAGATTCCAACTTTATGGATTTAGTTGAGGTTCGCAAAAGGTGGCCCGGACAACACGGTTATCGAACAAAAAAAAAGATTGCAACTTTATCAACAACAAATAATTCTGCAACAATTTTTCTTTGTCAATAAAGAAGATTAAGAAAATGAAATTGAACAAGAAAAGTAAGAGTACCTTGAATTTGTAGGTGGTCTTACTGTCATCCTCCATGTAGCTGCCAAATCTAGTTACTTTATTACCCCTACTTCAGTATAATGCTGCTTATTTATTCTTTTTATACTAGTAATTTCGATGTGATTATCAAGAAAATAGACATCTAAAACATTTCACATAAAATTGCGTGGAGCTCAATTATCTGAAGATTTCACCCCTATGAAAAATATGGTTAAAATTTAAACGCGCAGAGAAAATGGGAAAGAGGCACACTGACAAAACTGATGACAAAGACACTCAATTAAGAAGAAAAAAATCACTTTATTTTTTGGAAATTCTTGTTTTTGTCCTCCTGAAAGTTATTTACTTTATGATAATTCTCACTAAAATATGTTACAATTCAATCAAATTGATAGGAATACTAGGCCAAATTAGGGTTCCTAACAAGAATTAACTCAGAACAAAGACTCATAAAGCAAGAATAATAAAGAGAGAAAGAGAATGAGTCCAGAAATCCAATTCAATTTTTTTCTCAATTTCAAATCCCCAATTTTGTTTGTTACCCTATTTTTTGTGGCAGTATACAAAAAAATAACCTTATATGGATAGTCACAAAATAGTCCTGGATATATTGGATAGGAATGTGCTTTGTGGATAGGACACGAAGGTGGTTTTTTTAGAGAGAGCGTTTTAATATTTCAATTAATCGAGCCTCAAAGGCGAGTGTCGAATAACAAATGGAAAAAAAATTGTTGCCATATCCTTTTGATATTTTTTAAATTCCAAAACAAATTCCGGCAGAAATGCAAAGTAAGACTGCATACAATACATCTTTGCAGAGACACCGCGCATAGTGGTAGTTTTAGTGTACCGGCTGCCTTTTTCCAAAAGATATTATGCAACCTCAAGAGATTTTAATCAATGTGATATTATCATAAAAATATGCAATCATACGAATATTTCTTCCCAGTTCTTGAAAATTGGACTACTGGAATTTTGGGCTGTGTGATATGTAATGGTCTACAATGCATAGGATGAATATGGTCCCAGATCACATAAATATTTTTGGCTATTTTGTGTTTAGTGTCGAATACAACCAAAATGCCTCATCATTGGCTTTGAAGGGCAACAACCTCCACGGATTCCATAAAATAATGCAATATTTGCTTCTGGACACCAAAATATAATTTCAACATTTTAAAAATACTGAACAATAATATTTGTAAATGCTGAAATTCAGTGCTTGAAGAATTTAATTCTGCTGGAAAATCACATTTTGTTCTTTTTCTTTCACAGATCCACACTTAAAACTTCTCCAAAAGATTCAGAAGACGATAAAAATCTGGACTAGAAATTCATGATCCGTTCACTGTTTCGATATCCCCAAATTGCCTCCTTTGTGTAGTCCTATGACCATGAGGAACAAGACAAGTTCTCACATAGTAGCTTCTTCTGGATCAATCTCAACAGGCACTGCAGGCATTTTGTTGCCACCTCTCAACACGGAAGATACTTTGTCAATGGCACTATTCAGTTGATCTAGTTTATTGTTCAAAGTCAGCCTAGTTTTCTGCATAAAACAAGCGATAGAACAAAATTTATAAGCCTACCAGCCAGGTAATAGAAAAGTGCTATTCGGATACAGAACTGTAAAGCAAAAAAGAAAAGCGTATCGTTATCACCTCTAAACCTTCATCATAATAGTAAATTGGTCGCTTGGCTCTCCGGAAACCATACTCATCTTCATTGAGCAATGACCTCCTTATCTGTTAATGGAAGATAGTGAAAAGAAAACCGGAAATTGTATTAGCAAACAAATATCCTAACACGCTTGAAGGAAGTGCACCAATATTCATTTCATACAGTTGCATCTATAAGGTGATAAAGAAAGGGAGATAAGAGAGAAACAAGCAACAAACACACATATATAATACTATATGTGATCATATGCATGCCATACTACATTCAGAAAACTCATTTCCAAATAAGTTGTTAAGTGAAGTCGATGATAAGATTTCCAAATAGGGCAAACCAAGTTTCAAAACTCAATATTGTATCAACAAAATAGTAGCTTTAACTCAAGAAATCTCTGAACTAGCGATATTGAATAGCAAATAAGCTGGTCTTTCAAATATTGGTACCCGTCGTAGCAAGCTGCTTATGGAGGAATTCCACATTGATTTATCTCCTTTATAACCATAACAAACCTCCTTGATGTCCTATAGCATCCTATTTTTAGCAGTTTAAATGCACACCTTAATACACGTTAACATTGATGCACAGTGAATACGTAAGATATTTATACCTAACAATCACATGCAGTAGCAGTACTAAACTTTGGGAAGTCGATGCTCATCAACCAGAGCCAGGTAATCTTTCTTTTAGCTCATATCCTAGTAAATTCAAATTTTCTAGCCATCTCAATTTAGAAAAGACATCAAAATGATGATGAAGGCACTCAACTCAGTGTTTCAAAATGCAGACATTTCTTTATCCTCCTCTAATCCCTGCTCGGCCAACTCAGTCTTGAAGAGATAAACCTATGGATCTTTAATTTGTTTAAAAACTGCTAACTAGGAAACCAACCACTTAACTAACAAACTGGTTAACTAACAAACTGGAACTTTTGCAGATTCCACATGCTACTTTCAAAAGACAAGTTCCACGCAGCAATCTCCAACGCTGCTAACAAAGACATATCTTTATGATTGAACATATTGTATAAGAACCATATGGACCATCACACAAATAAAGCATCAACCAAAGTCCAACAAGAATTAGAAAGGACTTCTAAACACCCCTACCCCCTGTTCCCCCTTAATAAGCCCATCAGTGTTGTGGAATCAGAAATCAAGTTGATACTTGATACCAAGAGACAATACAATAATTACCTGAGGAGCAAAAATATAGCCAAGTGTTCCAAATATTGCACCTCCCAAAAGGAAACCAGCAACAAAATCACCACCACTGCCACCTTTACCTCTTTGATCACTGCATTCAATAGGCAAAATTGAACTTACCAGTTGCACATACATGGACAGCTCAGTGAAAACAACTTCAGAAACTGTAATCCTTTCATATGATTGGATAACTAATTAAAAGGCATGGAGGAAAATGACTCATCAATATCACATGCTGAAAGGAGACGTGTTTATCATTGCCAATCTAAACAGGAAGTGTATCCTCACTTACCAAGTTAGACAGGAAACCTCATATTAATTTCATATGTGGCATCATAAAACCTTCACAAGTTACTCCATCCGTTCCTAAATAAGTGGTGTTTTTAGCTTGGCACACTTTTTAAGAAGCTACTCATTCCTAAAAAACAAAGAGTGTTTTTATTAATCTACCCTTAATAAATACCTCAACAAAGATGTAACTCTTAAATAATTTCTTAGTTATGTAAAACTTACTTTATCTAAAACACCACTTATTTAGGAAAGGAGGGAGTAATAGGCTACAGATAAATCAGAAAACCTACAAATAAAATTAAGGAATAGGAATGAAGCAACTTCCTCTACATCAACTGAAAATTAGTAAAAATCTTGATACTTGTCCCCCCCCCAAAAAAAAACAAAGTGAGTAGTAAGCTTCTAAATGCAATATTTAGCATGATATATCATCTTTACGTAATAGTGGCATAGCAACAAGAGCAAGATACTTGGTGACTGGTGTCTCCTAAATATCTAAACCTGAAAATACCTTCAAGCTTCCCTCACTTAAAAAAGGCCACAGGGCATAAATTTGGAGAACCCTACTCAAAAGATGAGTTGAAGTTCAGCCACCAATAGAAGCTTTACAATCATGAACTTCTTACTCTTGCACTCTAGCTCACACTGCACTTTCAAAAGCTCTTATTTCTCTCAATGCATCGGTCATCATCCTCTACCATCTCCAGATAATTGATTCATAATTTGATTTAAGGATAAGAAATCTACCTGGAATTCATAGCTCCTTGCAAATTTAAAAGCCATGGAACTTCAATCAAACAAGTTTAGGTTTTAAAATAACAATGATTAATGATGGTGTCGGAACCAGCTTGTGTGTACCTCGACTATTTCACCGGGTACCACCTATCTTCCACTTGCATAGGTACTGGACAACTTTGTCCACCAAGACTTAAGCGGGAGAGAAGAAACCACCTAGTGTTTTCTATCTCTGCTAGGATTTGAACCCTGATCTTCAAGGTTTGAACTGATTTCATTGACCACAAGACCACACCCTTAGGTAGTTTATAATATTGATTCCACAAAGTCTTCTTTCCCTTTTTGTGGATCTGTGTTACTCCAATCAATGGTTGTAGATAGGTTTTTGGTTACAATATCACCTGTGATTGCCTTCCCCATATCGTTTCTTTTCCTTTTATTATAGTTTCGGACCAATTTATTTTAATCATTTCTTACAAATGACCTCAAAGTTGGGCTTTTCTAGCAAATTTTTATCATCACAATAATATATATGACGTAAACGAATCCACTGTTCCCTCTTTGTTAGTTAATATAAAACGAGAGCCCACGGGAAAAGCTTCTGTTGAAGAAAAAGACCGACACTTCCAGATTTCCAGTGGCCCAATGATGTTGAGGACGTGACTCTGATGGACAGCATATATTTAAAATAAAACCAATTTTTGTTGGAAACTTGTGCGTTTAAAAAGTAAACAAGCTCTGTATCCATTTCATTGTGAACCAGAATGCAAGCTTAAACAAGCTACTTGAAGTTATTGGAGTGGTAACAAAGTTGAAAAAGAGTTCCATTTTCTTTCTAATGGGAAAACAATAACAACAAGAAGTCAACAACCATGATGACGATAATTATTCCTGTTAAAAAAACAATCAAAACAGACACGTATGCAGATGTGTTAAATCTGCGCTAGAAGTTCTTCTCAATGATATTTGTGGTTGATTAAGTGATTCATAAACTAAAGTTTCCTTTGGTTCCACAGAGATGAGTTTCATGATCTAGAAAGACGGGTTAGCCAAAGCATTTACTTCAGATGCTTGAAACAATGCATGCATCAAACTATTGGTGCCAGAAAAGGTGGTTTCTGTAAGGACCACCTGTTTTTCCAACAAACTGAGAGAAACAGATAACAAATTTTAATTTACCAAGGGATGATTTCAAATTTTTAGTGTAGTAGAAATTAAAAGAATGTCATCATTTCACTCTCCAGCTGAAAAGGATCTGGTTTGTCCATTGCACCTCTGTAATTAATTCATCACTTGGTTACTCTAATATATAAGCAAGCGGACAAAGAAAGACCCTAATTCCATACAACATCTTAAGGTGCCAGGAAAGCCCAACACAGATAAGCTTATCCACATTATGTGCTTGAGAGGATCTTTTCTCCATTAATTTGGAGCAAAAGAAGCAACCAATGACTCAAAAATCTGAGACAATGTTAAATTGGCAAATCTTTTAACAAGGACCACCGACCACCTATATATTCTCAGAAAGGCACCTATTGCTTTTTATCGAATTGGTTCATCAAGGCAAATATAAGAGGGAAACGTTTAATGAGATATTCTCAAAGAAAGAGGGACAGAAAGTGACCCATGCATGACGCAATGAAGTGTTGGGAGAAAAGAGAACTGCATCCTTCCAGTTAGGAATTTGTCCTGATTACCAACTAGAGCGGGCAGTCCATGGAAGCATCGAATGCCGATAATATAGATTATTCCTTTCGGAACTAGAACCTATGAGCATAAAAAGGAACGGAACTGATCTGTCTAACGTATAAACCATTTGGTACCTGCAGATCTCCAAAGATCTTATCAGGCCTGCTGACATGAACAGTTAATATCAAATAATGAGGAAGAACTACTGAGTCGCAGAGATTAAATGCTCAAGTATCATGGCTTTACCGTAAAGAGGAACCAAAAGGACTGGAGAGAACATTATCTGAAAGTTGAATATAGTTGCAAGAAAATAGATAGCTGGGGAGAAGACATGCAAGGTGGAGACACATAAAGCTCAACCAACTATGCCAGAAGGGAACAGAAAAAGGAGTTTGTATTATATCGAACCAAAAGAGTTGCATCACAAATCAAACCAAAGGCACAAGACGCTGCCCAACATCTTCACGGAAATGAAAAATTAAAGAGGAAGAAGAGAAGATACTCAACTTAAAACAGACAAGAAAAATCTATATGGTCGTAACTCAAGGCACCAAAAGAATATGCAAAAGTTATATAAATACCAGAAAGGCCCCCCTAGAAAGGAACAAGACATCCATTACACTTATTAGGAAAAATTTATCCAGAGGACTCCACCTTACTCTTAATAGAAAATTAGAGGAAGAATTGAAGAAACCTTGCTAGTCAGTCACTCCTCTTCTTTATTACACTAGTAACGGACATTAGTTATATTTGGACTTATCAATCATGATCAAGACAAACATTAAGCACAACCCAGATTAACGGCAAATCGCGTCAATTCATTAAAATAATCATCAACAAATTTGTTTCTTAATAAGTAGTTAGTCGGATATAAGCATGCATAAATGGAATACCTGTAGTTTGCACGAATAGACAACTTCGCGGCTTTTGTTCCTTTAGAGTTTGATTTCCTCTGAATAGCCACCATAGGTGTCTTTACAAACGAGGAGGACTTTGCAGACCAAGGTTCGCATCCTTTGACATGAGTTGCACCTAATTAAGAAGAGGAGAAAGGGAAGCATCTCAAATGAAAACTCCCCAATATCAAGAAAAAAAGGTAAACAAAATCCCTAGTTCAGAGAGATCCATTGCCACATTACTGTAGTGCCTATGGTCAGAGATGCTTGGCATTCTCTTCAATCATACAGTAATACCAGAAAAGGACATAAAAAAGAATGTCATTTTCTAACTTTTTTTCTCAGTAAAGTAAGTAAATGACGAAACACTTCAGGGAACTCCAAAGATGCAATTTCAAACTACAA
This sequence comes from Capsicum pubescens, assembly GCA_030864215.1. Lineage (NCBI taxonomy): Eukaryota > Viridiplantae > Streptophyta > Magnoliopsida > Solanales > Solanaceae > Capsicum > Capsicum pubescens. The sequence goes on along the minus strand of CM061540.1, from coordinate 42,460,143 downwards.
GCAAAACACAACTTGGAAGGACAAGAATCACTATATTCACACGACAAACAAAACACAGGCATCTCTATATGTCAAAAACAGAAACCCATATCTATCATTTAAACCTTGGGTTGTTTGGTGTGAGATAGAGGTTATAATAGTCCCGGGATAAATTGCGGGATTATTTTATCCCATGTTTGGTTGATGGGATAAGTTAGTGAAGGGATTACTTATCCCACCATTTGTGCCTTAGTGATGGGATAAGTTATCCCATACATAAGGTGGGATAACTAATCCCGGGATAATTAATCCCAGGATAACTTGTTCCCAACCAAACGACGAGAGTAAATACTGTCAGTCAAATTAGCTCTGAGTAAAGTTCTACGACTCCAAAAACAAGACCAAGAGACAGAGAAAGTTAAATATAATCAAATAGCGGAAGTCACTGAACAAATGGAGTATTTTCTAAAGCATTGCACAAGAAACATGCCATGTACTCCCTCCGTTCACTTTTTTACTTGTCCTGTACTCTAAAAATATATTTCCACTTTTACTTGTCACCTTTAGCACATCAATAAAATATTTTTTTCCTATTTTACCCTCAGCATCAATTACTTATTCCTCGAAATCATTCGTTAAGATGTAACACCATACATCAATTATATGGGCATTGTGGTAAAATACTCATATTAGTCATTGTTCATTTGTTAAGGCCTAACATTATACATCAATTAAAATAGGCGTTGTGGTAAAACACTCATATTAATCATTGTTTTTAGGTCAAACAACATAAATCCCAACAGTGTGGAGCTTAATTACAGAAAATCCCGACATTTTGCATAATTAATGAAAATCCTGATTTTGTCTTGTCTGTCGAGATACATAATTAGCTCCCGATATATCCAATGAATATAGATTTTTTCCTTTGTAAAGATACATAATTAGCTTCCGATACATTTTCAAAGATACATAATTAGCTTCTTTTACATTTTTTCTGATTTTGGATCTGTCCAGATATATAATACATCCAACAAAAATACATTTTTTCCCTTGTAAAGACACATAAATAGCTCCCGATACATTTTTTTCGATTTTGGGTCTGTCGAGATACATAATTAGCTCTCGATACATCCCAGGAATATACATACTTAGTTGTGACTTATGTAATTACTTTATAAGGGTGGGGATTTTTGTAACTATGGTAAGTTAAAGGTGTATGTTTATGTTATTTTTTTCTTGGTTTTAAAAAGCGAGCAAAGTAAAAGTGGAGAAAGGGAGTATTTTTCAGTAGTACGAATTGAAAGGTCGCATTGAACTCCACCAGGCAATTCATATAAAGACTATACGCGAATCGAATTACAAGAATCAGAAATAATGTTAATAAAACAAACATATATAGATGAGCTAAATTCTAACATCAGCAATGCCAATAACAATCCTTCCTATCCAATAATTGACAGTTGATAAATCACAGGGAAAGAACCAAACAACGAAATAAGAAATACCTGACAGAGAAAAGGGGGCAGCACCGGTCGCCATGAGTGACGAAGAAAGAAAGAAAGATGAGCTGTAGAGTGAACAAATTGAGGATTTTGTTTTTTCCTATTTTCCTATTTCTATTTAAAGGGATAGGAATACTCAAAGGGACATACTAGTATATATATTTCAAAAAAAATTCAGAGTTGTTTTGCCAATCATGAATTATATGATGCAAAGCTAGGGGTGGGCATGGTATGGTATGTATAGAATATTAGATCGAAATCGAAATTTTTTATACCGCGGTATGAATGTTATGGTATTTGATAGAAATTTTAAATTATTTTGGTATTTGGTACGGTATTTGGTATTTATGTAATAAATATCGAAATACCGTATATCGCATCGAAGTTTTTTAATAACATATAAAACCCATATATATATTATATTTAAGATTATTAAATATATTTATTTATCATCCATTAGCCAATGGAGCACAAAAGTAGCTTTTATTCAGAAATAAATTTTTTCGAAAGCTTATTATTCAGGAGTACTATGTTTTAAGTTTAGGTAATGTTGTTCAGAGTTTGCATCTCGGACTATTCAATGTGATTGAAATGTTATTTTTGTGAAATTCATTAACAAAGATAGTTGTTAGCCTAACATGATTGAGACGTTTTTAAATTTTAAAGTTATAGTTCTTTGATATGAATATATGTAATTAGAAATCAAATAAAGTATGGTTATCGAATTACCATACCGTAAAATACCGAAACTGAATTTAAAAATACCGAATCATACCGAACTAATTTGATATGATAATGATATTGTTCTTTAGATACCAAAAATCGAAATTATCATATCGAAATTAAAAATAGCGTACCGGCCCACCCGTAGGCAAAGCAATCCAAATAAGAGATAAAAACTAAGGATTTGTGTCCATTAGAAATAAAATAATCGTAATAATAAGAATAAAAATAGAGGAATAGGTGAAAATAATAAAAACTAATTCATTTTTTCGTTTTCTTTTTTATTAAGTAAAATATTTTTTTTTCTAGCTTTTGCTTTTCAAGAAAAGAGGAAAAAGTGAAACAATTTCGCATAGTCCATATCACATAAATCGTCATTGTCTGGTGATAAAACCGAAGCTGGCTAGCTTTGTTATATGTGTAGTTTTAGAACTTTCACCAAGATAATTCTCATCTCATTAATTAACTGACTTTACTTCAATACAATTAGAGTCGTAAAATTATTTATCATCATATTAAAGTAAACGGAGGGTGTAAATTGCTCGGAGAATATAAATATTTAAGTACCTAATGCAGATCAAAGTTTACCTCTAAGCTAAACTAAGGTGTTTTAACTCTCAAGGAACCATATTAGTGGCCAAATTGGTAAATCTTTAGCCCTAAATAGGGAGCAAATTGAGGTGAACGGACTGCACTGAGCCTGCCGCCTACCGGTGTCAAGAGCGTTTGGCTCGTTATATTATTACTGATCAACATTAATGCAACTTGCTTTAATGCCATGGTATACACATATTGGATCAGCAGGAGCGCACACAAACAACATTTTTAAAGCAGAATTACCATTTTCAGTTAACTACAATGCTAATCCTCATCAGAATGGGTTTCGACCATCCGGACACTGCGTTTATTCATAAAAAGAAAAGAAGAGATCAACTAAAAGGAGAAAAACTGGGGCAGACAATAATTTTTCTATGGTACCAGAGCCCACAACGGCTGACATTCTCTTTATATATACAAAAGGGCCGTCCCACTCTGCACTTGCAAGCTAAAAAAAGAAATAAACTGACTGCAAACACCTAACAAAATTATAACCCTGTATCCTTTATGAACATGCTGTAAACCTATCGCATCCATGTGAATAAACTATAATGTACACCATTATTGGCAAATCTCGCCCCCTACTTGTTGCCGAGCCCCCCAAAGAAGAGCAGAGATGTATTCCCGCGTCTTGTTTCAGGTATTGCCTGCTCAGTTTGTGAAACAGAACCTCTCTGCTGTTCCTTTTCCGGGAAAGGAAATGAAAGAGAAAGGCGGAGATCCTCCACTCCAACTGCTTCCTTAGCTGAAGAATAGTCCTGACGGACTTTCTTGTCTACTTTCCCAACTAAAAAGGGCGGAATTCCCGGAGTCGGCACACGTGTCCCGCCACCCTGGTCCGGAATGATTTTCTTGTCTACTTTCCCAACTAAAAAGGATGGGATTCCCTGAGTGTGTGAATTTGATTCACCACCTAACGCTAGCTCAAGATTCGGGACTCCATCACTAAGCCGATCGTTGTCCGGATGATGCATTTGCCAAGGCATAGAGCTAGCCTTAGGCTTTGGATCAACAGGGAAGAAATATCTTGCGGCACTCCCTGAGCATTCCGGGACAGCTGCTTTACTCAGAGCTTCATCATACCCAGTATCTGGAAGATAGGGTCCATAAGAAGAACCATGCATCCGTGACAAAAGATCATCGCTGGAACAACTAGTTTGTTCGCTATTACCATAAGATCCACCAACACTGGTCTTCAACTTTTTGTCGCAGTGTGCCTTTTCAACTAGACTATCATTATCATTAAAATTTCGAGTTGCCTGATTAACTCCAGAGTCAGCAGATTGCACCACGGTCTCCACTGAACGTGGACGTTTCAGGTGGTTTGGCACATCACTATTGAGCACCTTCCGTGTTGGTTCCAAAGTAGCGCTTCCGCTCGTTTCAGATGCTTCTTCATCCTTATACTCATCTTCCAGATTTATCTCAAATTTCCTACCATTTGTGACGCCCTTCTCCATGCTGCCCACAGAAGCTTTCTCCTGCATATGACCTGCAGCTTCATCAACAGAACGGGATGGCTTCTGTCTATCAAGTAAAGAACCACATCCCACTTGCAATGGTTCATTTGTACTAATATGCGACAGAGAATTGGCAGTTGGCGCAGAACTAGATTGCACCTCCACTTTGTTTTCATGTTCAGTATCTCCAACCTAAAAGAGTGTTAAAGATGTGCATTAGGTACATGCTGCAGCAACGTAATAACTAGTGTACAAGTCCTGAAAACAAACTAAGGAACGAAACAGGGATCCTCCCACACAAGCCACTGGTATTGCAAATCAAGTTACTGGAAATATCTTTGTCAAAAGAAAAAGAGTGAGCAACACGGAACTTTGGACATGGCCCAGTTGTGATCCCCAATTATACGCGATGATCAGGATTGTGGGCCCAACAGGTCAAGATTTTTGGACTGATTACTCTGCCAATAGGCACTGAGCCAGAAAAATAAAACCCATATAACCGCAGCATGACAGATAAACTAGACATGATTTTGGTAATAAGAATTTACAGCTGAACTAGACATGACAGATAAACTAGAAAGCAGGAACAGCCGAAACATTTGTGAATAATAAGTTAAACCTATTGCGGTATTACCATATCCACTACATAGCAGCAGGTTGACCATTTGCACTAGACAAATAAGCTATGACAAGATCTAATAGAATCAGGACAACTAGAGAGTCTGAAATAATAGCCAATTACATTTCCAACTCCTACCATTTGATGTGAGCAACAAATGAGTGATGGAGTAGGGACTTAATATCACATATCATAATCACAATATATCCCCAGTGTAAACAAACAAAAGTCCCAAGATTTTCTCCCCATGAAGTAAGACATGAATGAAATAAAAGATTGAGGACCACTGGATTGCCCAAAGTAATTACAGAGTCATGGGACGTAATGAGAATGTCTGATAAAAAATTATTTTGTTTGAAAAGGAATGTCTCATTAAAAATTGTTGTGATCCATCCAAGGATCAGCATAATTATCAAGTCAAATCACTGATGATCCTTTCACCACACAAAAGAGAGAAATGATACTAGCCAGAAACGCCAAACCTAAAAGGAAAAGATAAAATCTGAAATCATGCCGTATGACACCATTCATCACTTAAAGCAACAACGCCAGAACTGGGCCGCATTTGGACTTTAAGTTGATATCTGACATGTTCTACAAAGAATAAAGAACTCAAAGTTGACTAGGATTTGTTTGTAGGTCACCAGTTCAACACAAAGAACCCGCATTTGCAAGACCTAAATGACTAATAGCATTATAAGTACTGAAATAGCAAAAGTCAGTAAAACAACAGACAATAAAGACACAAAAGGATCTCAAGCAGCATCAGGCTTGCACTGGCGCTGTGTGTGTGATCCATTTTTTCCTTTTTTTGAGTGGGAGAGGAACTCTACTGCAATGCATGTATGAATATATGAGTTTCGGATTCCAAAACAGAGTATTCTCAGATCTTGATTAAAGTAGCAAATTTGAAACACTACGCAAATATGATCAAGTTTAGCAGCACCTGGAAAGTGCCAATTTGTCTCCTGTCGGGGGAAAAATTCATGTGGCTGGTCGGTACAAAAGACATGGAGCTAGGCTCCAGGTGCTCCACATTTGCATCAGCAGAGTCACCTTTGCATACTTGGGACGCTTTCGAATCAACATTTCCATTAACTAATAGAAAGCCAGACTCCTTTGAAGCAGTTAATTCACCATCCAAGGAAATATTACCACTTTTAACATTGTCTACAGGCCAGACTGGAATATCTTGGGGTTGCATACACCTCACTTTCTTTACTCTAAAGACACCCCATAGGAAGAACATCGTATTCCACCCTGCATAAACAGCATGATCAGAACAAGCAAAAACAAGGACTCATCCATCTCATTTTGCATCAAGTATCTTCCAGAGCAAAAGCTTGCATTAGTGCATGCCTTCATTTTCAACACCCTACATAAAATTCATCACTACATGTGAATGAACTGAAAGGCGCCGACTAGTATGCTCCCAATTTTTGGGATGTTAGTATGCTCCCAATTGCAAGCAAACAAGTAAAGAGTGCCTAATATACCAAGCAGACCAGCAGTATCTGCTTGACGAATAGTGGGAAGGGAACTAAACAGGAAATCTATGATAAAAATTATACAGAGAACAATGAGTGCTTTCATTCTTGGATTAGTGTTCAGGAACAGAAACTTCACAAAACCCCGATCCATCCATATCGAGTAAGACCTTATGCCAAAGCAAGGTAACAGAATGTGAACCAAGTTTGTCACAGTCTATAGAGTATTAGAGCCTCATGCTTGACATATAATTACAAGATAATGCTTATATATAATATAACTTAACTATAGATAACTCTTAAAACTGTCAAAGCCCCACATATATAAGTTCAAGAAGTATCTCACTATATATGTGTCATGCTTACGCTGAAATTCAGGAAGTTGGTTAGATGGGAATATCAGAAGTTCGACTCCTTGAAGATTCGCTTTGAGACCCGTGTCATTCCTAATCATATTCTCCACCAAAGTGTTATAGCGCTTCTCATAGCTGAGACATTATATAATACCATCAATCTCAGATGAAAAACTAAATAATACTGGTGGGAAACCCAATTTACTGAAAACAAGAAAATTTAAGTGGAACAGTTACCTCCCACTCTCCTTAGCAAAAAAGAACAGGGCAATATTATCTTCTGTAACACCATATTCCTGAAATTGTTTTGGCCAAGTGCTCAATCGTGATACCTCGTTAAAGAGGACCTTTTGAGGAAATCTGTTTACTGCATCAACAACGTTTGGTGATGCACAACTTGATAAATGAGCCTGGATTCCATCACATAGGTCGAGAGTTCTTCCACTCTTCTGAACCTCGAAAGCACCCCTGAACAAAAAGTAAGCATGAATAACTGTTTCTGAAATGCAATCAAATCTCACAAGTACAGCCAATTATAAATCATATGAGGAAAAAACTTTTTAAGAAGAAAAAGAAAAAGTTGGACATCATACTGCCATATAATTTCCTCCTTCGGACTAGCTGTCCTCGACAGCATTGACGTTGCTGCTTGAGAATATCTATGTAAATCAAGAAGTGAAGACTGTCCATCAAATAGAAGAATAGGCACCGGATTCCCTGCTCCAGTAAGGGCTTCAGCAGGAGGCACTGACAGCTGCCGCAAGCTACTCATTTCCTGTTTATGAGAGCCAGTCATAGAGTTCAACGACACCCCATAGCCATCCTCGTTGGAAGAATAAATTCTTCTGCTACTTGAACCAGATAGTAGATTACTATCATGAGCCGTTGTTTCAGAATTTGTGTTTGACACAGCTGAATCATCAGATTGATCAACAACTCTATTCTTCCGGCATATTCCAGGCTTTCTTAGCATAGCAGCCTCAATTGCAGCTTTAAGATTGTTGGTGCCATTTGGGATCTCTCTAGAATTTTTTACAGCAGAAACATCAGAAGCGGATAATTCAGACCCATCAACAGTGCAATTATCTGTCAAGTGACCGCTTCCCTTACACTTCTGGCAAAACTGTGACTTAGTACCAGTTCCAGTGTGTTTTAAGCGTCTCCCAGAACTCTCCCTTATTCTTTCACCAACATTTTTTGATTCACTCAGCTGGGACAGCCAATCTGAAAGACCTTCACCAGCGTTAGATGCTGGTCTCTCAGCAGTATAAGAGTTTGACGAAGAATCATCTCTTGCACTATTCTGGTCAGGTCTCTGATCACAGCTACTAATTTTATTGGCAGGAGCTCCTGTGGAGATGGATGCGTGTGATATCTGCTTCTTAGCTTCATCTGATTCACAGTAGCAGAAAATGCATCATGAAATGAATATGTAAAAGGCTTTAACCCCACCCACCCTCCCTATAAAGAATATGAGTAAAAAGAATGAGAGGCAGAAGACACATCAACTTAAAGCTACCTGAATGAACAGATATATCCTGCGTCCTACGAGCAACAGCACTAGAAGATTTCAATAATGACACGGGTTTGTTTTCAAGTTGACCTGTCCTCGAATCACGAATATTACTTGAGGAAGAAAGTGGAGAAGGGTCACCTCGAAATGCTGATCTTTGATCATTTCTAGATGGAGCAGAAGTACCCGGAGAACGCTCTGATCTAAAAGAATTCTTCCTTTCAAATTGACTTCGTTCTTTTGTCTGCACTTGTCCTTTGTCCTGAGCAGGGGTAAACTTAGGGGATAACATCTTAACTTTTGATTCAGAGACATTGTTGCGGCTTGAGCTTATAGATCTAAATGACATAGATTTGCTCATTAATCGAGGAGAACTTTCTTTCGTATCAAGACCAATGGACTCCTTGACCACTTTCTGCTTTGGCAGGAAACCTTCATCTACAAGTTGCACTCTCCGTTTTGCAGCCGTGGAATTGAAAGATTTAGACTTTGAAAGGGTACCTGCAGGTACAAAAAGAATCCAGCTTAATTAGTTGCGGCATACTATGTGACATACCAAGCGGCAGAAAAGATAACAGAATTTCTTAGTAAGTGGAGAAGGTAAGATTCAAAGACAATTTTGATAAACTTACCTCTAGAAGTCTGAAATCGTGAGTCTCGTGACCCCCAAGTTGGAGCATCATGAACAGAAAGACCTCCAGAAGAAATCTGATTTGCAGACTTCAACTTCACCTTATCTGAGTTTTTAAATGAACTTTCACGAGAAAGTGCAGGAAATCTGTTGGGACTCAGTGTTTTTGGTGATCCCGCAACTGGTTCAAGAGCCTGCTTCTTTGCTGCAGAAGAAACTTCAGTATCATCCATGCGCCTCTTGCCAGAAGTTTTAGCGTCAGAAGCTATGTCACCCTCAAAATCGGGAGGCTTTGCTTCCGTTTTTATGGTGAAGCCTGTATTGCTAACAGCAATTTGACCAGTAGGATAACTTTTTCCACTTCCATCAAACTTCACAGATTTATCTTCTTTCCTATTTTTCATTTCCTCATCAAATTTGCATTCCTCACACATCCAATCCCCCTCTGGAACTTTTCGCAACATTTTTCGCATGCAATAACTAGGATAAAACAGCACAATATTCTCATCAACCACAAGACAAGGAATCAAATGACCATGTGAAGATAAAATGAATTAGAGGCTTACGTATGTTCTGCACCATCTGTACATTTACAACAAATGGCAAGTAAATCCTCCCGACCAGCATCTCCACATATATCACAAACTTTCACCTGTAATTGGAAAAGACATTATGCTGCCAATTTAAAAGGAGAAAAAAGGTGTGTATGTGATGCAAACTAGTAAGAGGGAACAACTACAAAATCCACATAATAAAGCGGCATGATTTCCTAATCTAAACTACACGCAGTTCTGCAAGAAACACTAGACATGTCAAATGCATCACTTACATGCACAAGAAAAAGAGCGTCCATCAATTAAAGATGCAAACAAAACTTACATGCATAGCACTAATTCATACATTGCAATCTATAGTATCGACAAAAATATTTCCTGTGTAAAACTTTTCTAATGACACTTTATTTATTACGCATTTATAGACCAAAAAGAGTCCGCGCAACTAATCTAAACAAATTAAGAGACAAAGCAACAATTCTTGCAGATTAGGAGCCACTAGTTTTCTAGTGTTCATTTGGACGTTGGTCCATTTGACCATCTATTTGAAGTGCATTTATTCATTATCTTTCTGCACAACAGTTTTTTCTTTGTAGTGGTAATAAACCCTACCAGATATCCAGTGAGGCTGGTACCAACATCTCCAGCAAAGAACCATAGAGTTTGATATTGGCAATTAGCTCTACCAGCGCAAAAATACTATTTTCTGTAAACAAGTTAGAAGTTAGAACTGCCTAATCCCCATAGCATGGATGATGCCTAAACAACATGCTTTAGACATTTAATAGTCCTCAGACTTGATAGGCAAAACATTTACAACCAGCTAAATATAAGTTATGGGCTTATTGATTTCTAGATGTGACTAATAATAAGATATATGCAAATGCATTCACATGTTCTACAAGTTTAGTTGGCTTCTTCAATGTCTGAAGACATGAAAACATAAGATTTCTCAGGTTTCCTATTCCAGAGGCTAATCATTCATAGTCTTCTAAGTCAGGTATAGTAGCCGGACTATCAGTTTCATATCATGGTAGTCTTGCCCGGGAATTGATCTATTGGGATGACACAAATGACAAGCTTAGGTGACAATACAAACAAAAAGAACGAAAACTAGTATCCCAAAAGCAAACAGAAAAGTACTCTTACTTACATCTTGCTCCTCAATGTCAGAATCCTCACTCTCATTCACTTGATGTGATTGTAAGGCATCCTTTGTATCAGAGGAAACAGGTGATCCAACACTCTTTTGGTCATCCTTCTCAGGACAAGTATCAGCAGGTAGATCACCAGAAGCTTCAGATGCCACATCATTCTTTAATAATGAATGGTTGTTTTCCAAATAGTCTCCTGTACTATGTACATTTCTTGAAGAGGTCGCCTCAGTAGGTGCCTTGCTATTTTCTTCCCCACTACTTTCATTCTGCCTACTACGGTCAATTGGACTACCATCATCAGCCTCATTTTTTACATGTACAAATCTAGCAGAAGTTTGATTATTTATAGTCTTCCCACTAGAAGTAGAAGAACACTGAAGACTTGATTTGTCTTCAGTCATCTTACTGAAGCTGGACAATTTATTAGCTTGATCGCCTCTAACGATGCATGACATGTTGTCATCAAGGACTTCAAAAGATTTGGGATCCTTTAACTTAGCAAGCACTGCACCATCTGAAGTAGCCGATGAACCATCAGAAGTCCTTGCATTTGCTTTAACTCCAGCATTTGCAGAGAAAGATAAGTTACTTGAAGCAGTGCGGATTGCACTGTTTATTTCACTACTCTGTTTAACGTCACATTTTCTAGTCTTATTAGAAGATGAAACATCATTGATGGAGAAACTTAAGCTATTTATCATACCGGTTTCCCCCGATAATTCATCAACTTTTGACTCCATGAGACTCTGACTAGGAGGAAAACAAAAAGAGCACGGAGTGGAGCACACGTTACACGTCCCAGAGACTAGTATTCCACCAACACTCTGATTCCGAGTACACAAAATCGATTCCTTATTGGCTTCAGTTGACACCTGAACACAATAAAAGATTTGAGGGAAAAAAAGAGTATTAGTTAAGGAGAGGAATCATAATAGGGCAATCTACAGGATATAAAGAATGTCGAAAGTATGTTAGACTTAATTGATTCATTGCAAGTTCAGAACTTCCACAGCAGGATCCCTTCTTCTTGTTATTGTACAGAAAGATACCTATCACTTGTAATGCCTTAACACCTGCTTGGTGCTAGGCTGTTCCTTTCTAAGTATACACTCTACTTACCCTCAAAAAAAAAAAAAAACAATAAGGCAACTATGACGAGGCAAAGCTAAGTAGACCATATCATGAAAGTACCTGTTAACAAATCCTAACATCTCTGAATCTTAGTAGTATTTAAAAAACGCTTTCTTCTTTTTTTCATTCAGTTAGATATTCCTTCACATTTCTTTACTAAAACAAAAATAAAAAACATAGAGATAGTCCTTGACACTTCAAAAACTTGAATTCCCTAATAATAAGGACAAAGCCCTATGATTATCATTCTGTTCAGATATTGCCTATCCTAAAAACCTTGTAGATACTCTGTTACCAAGGACAGGAAAAAGGTTTTCGTATCCTCCCATTTTAAAATAAAATAAAATGCCAACAGCTAGAACAACCAGATACATCTACTTGCACCACATTATACATTTCTTCTAAGTAGTTAACAGCTCGTAAATATCAATGATGCAATAACTCAAGAAATGACAATGCTCCCTGCTGTAAACCAGAAAACTTCCGGAAAGCCAACAGAGTACCCCTAAACATTGTTTTGAAGATTCCAGGGGAGTATTCGAAGCAAGTAGAGATGGCATATCTAACTGTCAGCAGTTTCCAACAACAAAAGAAACATTGTCCACCCTTCTCCAATATATGGAAATTTAAAATCAAAACAGGTTATCGTCCAGGATAAAAAGGAACTAAAACCCATAGTTTACATATATTTCCGAGACAAACTAATGGACAACAAGTAGGAAACTGAGCATATATCACGTTAATGGAAACAAATAATGAGTTAGAAGATTGAGCACGCAGCACGTTAATTACATTACCCTGTAGTCTCACCGTATTCGTCTGGTAGTTATTACAGATAGGTTCAAAAACTGGCCCTTGCATCCGAAAGCTTCCTCTCAACAAAGGTGTTATCTAAAAATGCATTGAGAAAAAACAACACTATCAATTTCCAGCCAAACAACATCATCCAAAAATCTAGGACAAAACAACAGTACAACAAAACAGATCGTACACACAACACAACACAACACAACAACTTCAGTAACCTAAACCTCAACTCAATAAATCCCACAAAACCGCTAACCAAAACAATAAATTACACAAATAATCACTTTTTTTTTTGCTCAATCAGAAACCCTAACCTTCACAATCGTCTTCAAACAAGTATCGCGAACAAAAAAGCAACATCAAAAATTCTTCCACAAAACGACGCCGTTTCCATACTGATTCCGATTCAAACAAAACAAAAATCGAAACCTTTGATTTATAACGCATCAGTTCCGACCTATCTACTGATAAATTAAAGGAAAAAAAAAATAATTGAAGTTTTTTACAGATTAAGCAATAAAAAATGAACCTAACTACTGATAAATTAATGGAAAAAATCAACAAAAAAAATCTAACATATTTTTTTCAGATTAATTAACAAAAAAATGAACCTATCTACTGATAAATTAATGGAAAAAAAAAAACTAATTGAATTTTTTTTCAGAAAAATTAACAAAAAATGAACGTGCCTTGGGTTGGGAAAGAGTGAAAGTCACATTGTATAAGTCATTGAGAGTTCGTTCCTTGTGTTTAGACATCGCCGACAAGGAAACGACGACGATCGATTAAGCATCCACTTTGCCTACCATTCGCTTAATTATCTCTAACAAAATTCAATTCAATTCAACGCATGTAATTCAACGAATACACCACAAAGAAAAAACCCCAAAATTTCCTAAATGCTTATCTCGCTCTCGCTCTCGCTCTCTCTTACCCCCTTTGTCTCAATAGGAAAAAACTATATATTTGGTATCAAATGTTAATTTTGATATTTGTTAAGGACCGATTGTGCAAATCAAAGGAGTAAAAATACAATTACAAGAAGAATATATAATTTTTAATAATAAATTATAATTATCTTGTCCGCGCCAACATTCGCGCACCTCAATTAAATTTGGCGCGCATCTCAACTAAATACATGAGATAGTACTTATTTGTATCAACTTCGACATATCCCAACTAAATTTGGCCTACACCTTGACTAAATCCACGATATACCTGTCCGTGCCAACTTTGACACAACTAAATTTGACGTGCATCTCGACTAAATTCACGAGATACCTGTTCGCGCCAACTTTGATATACCTTAATTAAATTTGGCGCGCACCTGTCACCTTTTACTAGTAAATCATTTAGTTTTTTTTCTATGAATTTAAATCTGAGATCTCAAATTTCCTCCTTACTTGATACTTCATTGACTATTCGGCCACATCATTAAGTTTTATATTTTACACGAATTTTTCATTTTTATGCATGAAAAATCTCAAGTGGTCAAAAAATAGTTCTACACATGAAAAATCCAAAAAATCATTTTATTATACATTTAATATAACTGGTTCAAAAATCTAATTTTCTCGATAAAAAGTATGTCTGTACACAAAAATTTTATTCTATTTCATCATAAGTGATCGAGAAATCTAATTTCCTCGATTCCTACACATAATTTTTTAAAAGAAATTATTTTATTTTGTTTAATTATAAAGTGGTAAAGGAGTTCTAATTTCATGGACAAAAAGTACCTAGTAGAAATTTACTTGAGAGGTGTAAATCAATGGCGGAGATTAGGGGACAGTTACAAGACGCACGGCCTTCGTTTGCTCGATTGCGCCGTATAGAATGCACACAGACACACAGTGGATTTGATGGGTTTTGTTTATTTTTTCTCTTTACCAGCAAGGAGTACACCATGGACCACGCTAGTATATTTATATATGTACATTGTATAGTGTGTGTAGATTTTATACATTTTTTATTTTTTATTTTGGGGGGGGGGGGGGGGGGGGTTGGTAGATTAGATTACATTTTTATTGCCATGGAGCATGTGATAAAATATTATTGGTACCACATGTTTTCCCTTATTTTTATTTTTATTTTTCATATATTTTGAAAAAATATTACCCCCCTGTCCATTCCCTCAGCTTTTGATTTATTTATCTTCTTTTTTTTTAAGAGAATGATTTTTTATGGTAATTCTTTAATTAAAATTCTTTATATGACATGTTATTAAGACTACAAGTTCAAACAGATTTTTCATATATTTAATTTATTATTATAAAAATTCAAAAACTTTATTTATTTTCTTAAAATTGTGTGTCAAAGTCAAAGGTAGAAACAAAGTTAGACATGGAGTTTTACCCTTCTAGACAGAGGCGGACCAGCCCTCTTTAGAGGATCGTCCGAATACCTTTTGACGGAAAAATATATTATTTATACATGATTAAAATTATTTTTATGTAGTTATAGTAGGTATTAACCCCCTTCAGCTTAATTTTCTTTGAATATTGAACCCTCATACTTGAAATCCTGGCTCCGCCTCGACTTCTAGATACATAGTACTTAGACTATTTTAGAGTTATGAGTGGTGCAAATAAATCATGTTTATATGTGTAAACACAAGTAAGAACTCTTGATACTAGGGTCAACAATTTATTAAATTCAAATAATATAAACAGTTAAAAAATGAAATATTCATTCAATCTATTTTTTATACTAAACACGGTAATTCAATCTATTTTTTATACTAGATTTCTTAAAATATATGTGACTTCTAAAATATATGATAGGAGAATTAATTAATATTTTTCTTTCTGTTGTTAATTAGAAAAATACTCCTAATATAGAAATCTATTAAGGAAATACTTTTATAAACATTGAGATATACGTTAAACTAAAGAATAAAATGGTTTGTCTATTGGGAGAATATGATTGATGTTCATCTAGCTTGATTCGATTGCTTGATTCGGTTTGCTTTGAAGAATTTCTTGTGTAAAGGTTAAGTTTAATTGTATTGTTTTGATATCTTTATTATCTTTTTGTTTTATTTTAATTTACAGATGCTTGATGAATGTGGGTCGGCTTTGATTTATTTTTTTAGGTAAAGAATAGGTTTAATTGTATTATCGTAATATCTCTATTAGTTTGTTATTTTGTGGTAGTTTACAGTTCGTAGATGAATCTCGGTCGGTTTTGAGAATTTTTTGTGTGTAAAATTTAAGTTTAATTGTTTTATTTTGATATCACTTTTATCGTATTATTTTGTTGCAGTTTACAGATGATAGATAAATGTTGGTCGGTTTTGAGAATTTTTTTTAGGTAAAGGTTAGGTTTAGTTGTATTATTTTGATATCTCTATCGTCGTATTATTTTGTTATTGTTTACAGGTGGTAGATGAGTGTCAGACGACTTTGAGAAAATTTTATGTGTAGAGATGAGATTTAATTGTATTATTTTGATGTCTCTATCATTGTATTGCTTTGTTGCAATTTATAAATGGTAGATAAATGTTGATCGACTTTTAAAAATATTTTTGGTAAAGATTAGGTTTAATAAATAAACTCTCCATATTTACATACTCAAAAGACATTAAATTTAATTATTATATTCATCTTTATTATTTAAACAAATATCCTATTTAATATATCGTTTGAACTCATTAAAGTGAGGTACACGCGGACACCTAAACTAGTATTTGATATTTGCACGAAACAACTAAATATATGCATGACACATGTGTGTTTTTAAAATTTTATCACTTTATTAAAAGTATATGTATATTGCTTAAATTTTATTTGTTATGTATTAATTGCTTTATTTGAAAACGATGAGTATCTATTACTAAATTATATTACATTCGTAATATATGAAATCAACGTGAAACGAGGTGCTCTCATTTTCTCTTGCCGTGAGATTTATGTAATACTACTCGATATTATTTTGTGGTTATGTCGTGAAAAAGGGAGAAGCGTGTGGACCTCGCTTACAAGATTATATATAATGTTATCTTTTACAACGTTACTGGTGTCATTTAATTTTGATTTTATCTGAACAATCTTCACAAAAAATTTAAAGTGCGTTATTGTCTAAGATACACACTTTAATACTAACTTACTAATACATTTTTTTATTAGAGTAGTTCACGTAATTCCAATATGAAGAATCGTAAAGTATGATATACGTAGCTAGAATTCGAAAAATAAAAAATATCACAACCCTTGAAACCGCAAAAATACAAATAAAAAAATGGAGGTACGGTCATCACATGAACCTTGAGAAGAAAAAAAATCACGTATGCTCAATATTTGTACAAAATAAATAAATAAATAAATAAATAAATGTATGCACGATGCGTGTCGCTTTCTAAAGTTTCGTCACTTCAACAACATTAAGGGATATGTATTTTTATTCTTGAAGAAGAGTTTTGGTGTATCAAGTAAAGTTATTATTGTGTGATCACAATGGGTTCAGATCGTGAAAACAGTCATTTGCGAATACAAGATGGGGATGCATACAATACACCATTGTGGTCATCCCTTTTCCTGATCATTGCATTGCGAGAGTCTTTATACACTAGAGTTGTTCTTTTATGTATTTTTATTTAATTTGCAATTGTTATGCATTGATTATTTTATTTGACAATGACGAATATATGTTACGAAAATATATATTACAATCTTAAAATGACAATAAGCATGGAAAAGGTGAAATAGTTTTTTTCTCTTATTGAGAGATTTACATAACCCTACTCAATAATATTTTAGGTTAAAGTTGTGAAAAAAAGGAAAAACATGTGATCTTGCTGATAGGATCATGTGATGTGTGATATTGAGACTAATTAGTAAAATTTAATTTAGATCTTTAATTGAATATTCATTAAATTTAAAGCGTATGATTTTTTAAGATATACACTTTACGACTAACTTGTTAACTATCGATTAATGTTTAATAAATAAACTCTCCATAATCAATTAAGAATCGAAAAGGTCTTACTTATAAGATCGTATATTTGTTGGCTTACATGAAGATAGCAAGGTTGTTGATCTGATTTAGTTTTGATCTTTAATTGAATAATATAATTTTCATAACGTTCAAATGGATTATTATTTAAGATTTACGCTTTGCAGCTAATCTGTTAACTAAAATATTAGTTAAAAGAAGCTAAGAATAAAAAAATATCATGCATGGTAGTGTCTTTGGTACCCTCAACCACCCTTATATCGTATTAATCAAAATAATTTTCTTATATGTTGCACTGATCATATCGTATTAATTCTTTTTTAAAGAATAAAAAAGTCAATAGAAGAATCATTTTCAACAAATTTCTTATCACTACTAAGGTTGAGGATTTTGTATTATTATATACTTGCATTGATTTTTTTCCCTTATTTTTAAATAGTGAAATGTAAACAGATTTTGTGTCTAATGATAAGGATGGAATTTGATAATCGGGTTTCATAATATTTATGGATTTTGCATGATGATAAGGACATAAACCTCAACCCACATCATAATTTGGTTTCTAAACAAGGAAAGACGGTATGGCGTAATACTTTTAAGTCTCTTGACATGACGGTACTAATATGAAAATGTCGTAAGGAAAGACTTTATGGTTAATGGTATGTGAAAACTTTTTAATTGAGCTTAAAGGGAATTGTGTAGCTCACCGAGAAGGTGTAGTCTCAGGGGGACCAACACTGAAAACCACGTTTGCCGATGTTGGAGGTCTACGACCACTGTGTCTACTTTACATAGTATATTTTTGAGAGGCTATTGACTATTGGTGATTTTAGCCTAATTTCTCTGGTCCATGCGGTTAACATGGACTATGGCCCTTCCAACAAGGGGAGCCGAACTCATATACCCCGTAGATGCTTGAAGATCGGTATAAGCTACATAGTTCAGAATTAAATTTTTAAATGGTCATGTTTCATGTTCCATGCACCTACCCAAGCATTCCACTACAATTATGATTGTTGGACATGTATTTTACGACTGGTTTTGATAAATGTATATTTTATCCCTTTCCTTGGGTTGCATGCTAGTACTCGTCGTACTATCCGTCTTCGGACGCCACATCGTTTCATGATGTAAGTTCAAAGGCCTTTTTAGGTGATTCGTTATCTTATAGGATAACTGGTGAGAAATGGTGAGCCCTCCATCATCCGAAAGACATTCTTACTTTTCAGTCCTTTATCATTTTGTTCACTTAGATTTTCTTTTTGGCATAATCGGGGTCTTGTCCCAACTTAGTGGATGTTTTTAAGGATAGAGGATTCGTAGACGGTGTCGGGTAATTGGGTTAGATTTTGTTCTTAAGATATGAATATTACTACTACTACTATTGTTGTTGTTGTTGTTGTTATTATTATTATTATTATTACTACTACTACTACTACTATTACTTTTTTAATACTACCAAGGATATTTTGGTAATTTTAGTCACCCAACCTTCACTTATATATAGTAGTAAATAAAATGGTTACACGTGCAATGGACATACATTGATTTCGAAATATTTATTGCACCATAAAATTATCAAAATACCATTGATAGTCATTTAACAAGGAACAAAAAGATATTTATAAAAAATTACTACCATGTATAATTCAATTATAAAGGTCTAAATAAAAATATTATAAAAATAATACATGAGGACAAAACTAATAAATATAAGAAAAAAGCAATATGCATGTGTAACCATTTTATTGCACCATAAAAATGACGACAAAACTAATAAATATAAGGAAAAAGCAATATGCATGTGTAACCATTTTATTGCATCATAAAATTATCAAAATATCCTTGGGGTATAAAAAACAGGTTATTTAATACGGTGTAAATATATTTATAAAAAATTACTATCATGTATAATTCAATTACAAAGGTCTAAATAAAAATATTATTAAAATAATACATGAGGACAAAACTAATAAATATAAGAAAAAAATAATATACATGTCTAGCCATTTTATTGCACCATAAAATGAGGACAAAACTACTAATTTGTCTTTTGTGGTACTACCAATATTGCACCATAAAATTACCGAAATACCCTTAAGGTATAAAAAAACAGGTAATTTAATAAGGAACAAAAAGATATTTATAAAAAATTACTATCATGTATAATTCAATTACAAATGTCTAAGTAAAAATATTATTAAAATAATATATGAGGACAAAACTAATAAATATAAGAAAAAAATAATATGCATGTCTAACCATGTTATTGCACCATTACAACCCATACAAGCAACCTGGGTTACTATGTTGAATTGGATAGTCCAGCGAAGTAAGGGAAAGACACCGCAAGTGTAGCTGTGAAAATTGTTGTATGCCGAGGTCACTTATCTTATCTGGGAGGAAAGGAATTCGAGGATATTTCAGCAGGTTGAACATAATGCTGAGGATATAGCTAAGGAAATTGCATGTGTATGCTGTGTTAGAGCTACAGGAATGACACGACGCATACTGGAGGGACGTAGCTATTAGTATAGATAGGTACTTAGTACTGGCGCTGGGAAACTAGCTATGTGGGCTACGTTTCGGTTTTGTAAAGACATTACTTTGGTGATTAATAAAATCTCGAATTACCAAAAAAAAAAAAATAAGGACAAAACTACTAATTTGTCTTTTGTGGTACTATCAATATTGCACAATAAAATTATCGAAATACCCTTTGGATATAAAAAAAAAAGGTAATTTAATAAGGAACAAAAAGATATTTATAAGAAATTACTACCATATATAATTCAATTACAAAAGTCTAAATAAAAATATTATTAAAATAATACATAAGGACAAAACTAATAAATATAAGAGAAAAATAATATGCATGTCTAACCATTTTATTGCATCATAAAAATGAGGAAAACTAATAAATATAAGGAAAAAATAATATGCATGTGTAACCATATAATAGTAAATAAAATGAACCACCAGAATTGACATAGTGGTTCAGCGCTATGTCCCTTAAGCAAGAGGTCGGAGGTTCGATCCCCGCCTCTGGCAAATGGAGCAAACTCTGTGGCCAGTTCCCTATCGCAAAATGCGTTGATCAAGGAACGGAGGATTAGTCTCACGGCTGCCGGCTGTGGGGATACCTTGGGAAACCAAAAAAAAAAAAAAAGTAAATAAAATGGTTACACATGCATGTGATTTTTGCCTTATATTTATTAGTTTAGTCCTCATTTTTATGGTGTAATAAAATGGTTGCACATACATATTGTTTTTTACTTTACTACTATATATAAGTGAAGGTTGGGGTGACTTATATAATTTTTGGTAATTTTAGTCACATCAACCTTCACTTATATATAGTAGTAAATAAAATGGTTACACGTGCATATGATTTTTTTTATATTTATTAATTTATCCCTATGCATTATTTTAATAATATTTTTATTTAGACCTTTGTAATTGAATTATACATGCTGGTATTTTTATATAAATATCTTTTTATTTCTTGTTAAATGACTACACTCTGAATGTGTATATATTATGTTACCATCAGTACATATATATTTAAAGAATTTCCTAGACTTGCCGAGAAAGAATGAATATAAAATTACCCATTATCCATTGTTTTTTATGTGTATATATACAATTTTAAAATGCTAGCTAGCTTTCACAAAATTTGTCTTCCTCTCATATGTGAGGATGCACTTTTTTTTTTTTTTTTTTTGCTTTTGTCGAATTATTTTAATGTCATAATAATTTTTGATGTGTTTTCACGCTAATTTAAAAAATTCTTTTTATTATTATAGCACTTATTTTTTTAATTGAAGACCGTCCTAATTGTATCTCCTGTTGCTAAAAGTTCATATTTAGGAATACTGCATCTAATTAAATTCTTTACATTTTATTTTTGGATCACTTTCGAATAATTTAATTTTCGTTTAAAGATCATTTCCTCAATATATTTTCTACATGATTAAAACTCCTTAATTGTATGATGGTGTCCAATTTATTTCAAAATCTTACTTAAAATTTACCTTATACATATATAACAACAGAAGATAACCTCTTATTTAACTGTCACGTTAAAATATAGCAAAATACTACCTAAAATGCAACATAGAGAGTACAATGTTAACGACTGGGGAAAGGACGAAAAATGATAAAAACATGAAAAAATGACCCAAACAAAAAGTCCAAAATGTTAGGGCGTAAATTCAAATCTGTTCTTTAAATATGTAGTACTAAATAGTTTTGATCCTTTAAGTTTGTCAAACATTAACATAATTAGTGTTTGCCAAATATTTGACAATTTATATTTGTTATGTTTAACAAAAATAATTCTAAAAAAATAAAATAAAGCATAAACAACAAAATGGTCCCTGTTATGAAATATAAAAATAAGAACAAGAAAATATAAATAAGAACAGGAATAAATAAAGAGAGAAGAGAGAGTAATTTTTTATTTCTCTTGGGATCTTGATGTGTGATTTAAAATGAAGAATCATTCTATTTATAGGGGAAATTTACTTCTAGTTTCTCACTAAAAGACAGATACTTCAAATCCTGATAGACATCAACTAGATTTTGATAGACATTCACTATAATGTAAATACATTTATAACACTCCCCCTTGAATGTCTATTTGATAGATAATGTGCCTCGTTAAAACCTTACTAGAAAAAAACAGTGGAAAAAAATCCAGTGAAGGAAAAAAAAAAACACATCTCTAACAATACGCATATAAGTTGCCTCGTTAAAACCCTTACAAGGAAAACCCAGTTGAAAAAAATCTCGTAAGGGAAAAAGAGTACAGCGCGTATTAATTTCCCCTAATGAGAACATCCTTGAACCTTTGCATCCCGATCTTGTGTAGCATCTTCTTGAAAGTTGCAATTGGAGAGGATTTTGTGAATAAATCAGCCACATTGTCACTTGAACGAATCTGTTGCACGTTAATATCACCATTCTTTTGTAGTTCATGTGTATAGAAAAGTTTTGGCGAAATGTGCTTCGTTCTATCTCCTTTTATGCATCCTCCTTTAAGATGTGTTATGCATGCTACATTATATCCATATAAAATTATGGTACATTATCACATTTCAAACCATATTATTCTTGAATGAAATGTATCATGGACCTCAACCATACACATTCTCAGCTTGCTTCATAATAAATTATTATCTCATCATGGTTCAATGAAGTGTCTAGATACACTGTTTTGTATATCTCCAAGATATGACAGTGTCCTCACATGTGAACACATTGCATGTTTGAGATAGAGATTTATGCAGATCAAATAAGTACCCAACATCAACCAATAAGACCGGAATTACAATCTTTAGAATAAAATAAACTCATGTATTTTATCCCATTTTGATGTCTTCTAGTAGGAGCAGAAATATGTCTTGCTTAATAAATTGACTGAAAAGGTTATATCAGGTCTTGTAGTATTTGCAAGATATATTTTGTCAAGTGACAATATTCAACATTTCATGTGTGACATCTTCAAGTGTGTGGAATGCAAATCAAATAAGTTTTCACTTACAGAGATGCATCATTTCATGTCACTTAATAAATGTTTCTACTTCAGCATGCTTAAATAAACGTAGAATTTAGATCCTCATGATCTTTCACAATATTGCACCAATATTGTATCAAAGATATTGATGATATATCATTTCGTATCGATTCACAACGTGACATAACATTTTGAGATCTTATCACTTCATTATTTTCAGGGACCTGAACTTCTCATAAGGTTTCATGAAGTGTTACGTCGTACGCTCTTCAAGCTCACATTGTCTTCTTATTATGATTATTTTCTTCTTATTTTTCAAGGATTATTTCATTTGGAATCGATTAGTCTATCATCCTTCACGCATGCATAGACATTGTCCTTTAGGGATACAAAATAGGAGCACGTACAGCTTAAGCATGAGATGCTTTGATATTTGACTTGAATTATCTTTTGAATGAGGATCTGATGATAATTCATAACATATTTCTTAGATTCTTATAATCTCCCGTTATGTTATAAAAATGATACAAGATCGGCAAAGGAGACGCAAAACAAACACCAAAACAGTCCACAAGTTGGAAGAACCGAGGACCCCTTTGGTGACCACTCTCGGATTCACTACAACAACAACGAAAACACAATAACAACAAGATATTAAGGTGTTCAACACCTCTAAAATCAGCGAGCCAACAAACTAGATTAACAACACAAGCACAAGAACAAGAAGAACACAAAGTCTCGGTTTTAGGACACCAAACCCGAGAATGAACAACAACAACAATGAAATAGATAGATAGATAGATAGATAGATAGATAGGTAACTTGATATACAAATGTACAAACACTATGAACCTAAGTGAATATTAAACACAAAGACCCAAGAATTCATACAAGTAACACCAAGCTCTACGGTGACCTCAAAGGAACAGGATTCCCAAGCAACCAACGTTTCAAAACTAGCACCAACACAAGTGATATCCATACTTGTTTACAAGGAATCCAACTTGCAAAACTCTCTCTATAGAGCTCTCAAAATATCATCAAAGCTATAACAAAATGACCTAACATACTCTATTTATAGCCTAGGTTTCAACTTAACATAAAATGACTAAAATTCCCTTAATGAGCCATGGCAAAGGGGCGGCCTTAGAGTGTGCATATTGGATGGTTTTGGAGTGTTGGGACTTGTTCTCTACACTTCAAAGCTTGTTCCATTGGTTGGGCAGCCACCCAAGCTCGAGTCTTTAGGTATTGGTCCACAATCACGATCGTACTTGTATCATCCTCCCCTTCTTGAAAAATGATTCGACCTCGGATCCGAACCTTGCGAAATAATAGGAAGGACAAGCAAACATAAGTTCCTCAAGGTATGAGGGTTAGGATTAGTGTAATCAATCAGAGCATCTTTCCAAGGTAGCTCAAACTTCACATACACCCAAATATCCCTCTTACTTGAATAACCTCCCAAGAAAGAGTCAACTAGTTTATTCACATAAGTGTGACAAAAAACAAAGAACAAGAGTTGCTCATCAAGTGGAAAACATAGACTATTCTTAGAACAACAAATAGACTTAAAAGTCGAGATAGGTAGTCCATAAATTCCATGCACATTCAATTCATTCCAAAAGACATCCTTATCACTATACTTCAAATAATCATCGGGATCAAATGGGTGGAGTGTCCATGGACACGGGTTTAGGATGCATTTTCTTTTCCCCATACTGTTAATAGTACAATCATATATTCCCTTTATACTAGCATGGTCTACAATAAAAATAACTAGAGGGCCATCCATAGTCAATCGGACAACATGTTCAACATCACCATTTTCACACACAAGCTGGTCTTCATGACTTTCATAAGACAATGTATTATCACTTGCCACAATGGCCTCAACACTAGATGGATCAACTAGTATATCCACAATCTCAAGTTGTACATTATCATCACCAAATGAAGGCACATTCGGCTCACCTAAAGACAAACTACCATTCATACTTAGTTGGCTACTAGCCTCATTCACTAGAGTGCAAGAGTTAGTTTGATTACCTTGTAGCTCATGTGTAGCATGTCCACTCACAGAAACTTGATCAGAAAGACTTGGATTCTATATCAAGTTATCCAATTCCTTGCAAAACGAGCTTTCCGTCCCTTCTATTCTTCTTTCCACTCGGTCCATTATTTTTTCCATTCTCTCCATTCGGCTACTAAGGTCATGTTTCATACCCATTATAGCAACCATCAAATCGTTCATGGTCACCTTTTCCAATGCCATAGTTCCTAACAAAAGAAATTATAAAACAAAAACACAAAAAACAACAAAGTAGTTAATTTTAGAAAATAAAACCTCCTTACAAGCTCTCAAGCTCTCACACTTTGAAATGTCTCTCAATTGGCCTCACAAGTGTTGGTAACTCGTTTATACTCCAAGGAGATTACTTGGTACCAATTGGGTCTCGAGGTCGGAATAGATTCTCTTTTGAAACAACTCAAAGAAAATATGTACGGACTTGAACCAAGAAATTACAACGAATTTCAAAAAGATAAAAGCACACAAAGAAATATAGACACGAATAAAAAGACCCAAAAACTAATTTACAATCTAGTAGATAATTACTAGTTTGCTAATTAGCAATAGAATCAACAAAATGCAACTAAGAAACAAAGATTAGAAACTAAGAAATAAAAAATTTGAGCCTAAATTTATCATGTGAACAGTAAAACGTGACGTGGCAGCCACGTATTGGTTGCGGTCTTAACAAATTTTATTTTCCAAAATTGGAAGTCTTGAACAATTTATGATTTGAAGTTGGTGGGAATTGATTTAGGAGGGAAAAAGTCTTAAAATCCTATTGTCAAATTCAAAAGTGGAAGACTTGACTTTTGTGTACTATCCCCCTTTAAACAAGGAAAGTTGTTAGGAAGTGATTGACTAGTTGATGGGTGATGGTAAGTCTTTCAAGGCTAAAAAGTTTTCACCTTTTTCTCTTCAACTTTATA
The DNA here is from genome assembly GCA_030864215.1 of Capsicum pubescens. Taxonomy (NCBI): domain Eukaryota; kingdom Viridiplantae; phylum Streptophyta; class Magnoliopsida; order Solanales; family Solanaceae; genus Capsicum; species Capsicum pubescens. The sequence continues at coordinate 42,434,159 of CM061540.1, read as the reverse complement.
GATCTAGTATTCACTTTATTTTAACAAGTCTTGAAAGGGATGAAGAACATCAAGAACAACTTCAACGATCACCAAGAACACAACAATCCCAACAACCAATTCCAACAACAACAAGGCCAACAAATCACGGCCAAGTCCACCAAGATGACAACACAATCGACTAAGGTTTTAAGTTCACAACAATACTTCAACAAATGCAAGCTTAAATTTAGATTTTGACTCTAGAGTGTTAGTGATGAAGAAAACTAATACTTGAAACACCAAGACAAACAAAACAACTCCTAGATCTAATGTTCAAGTCTCGGTCAAACACAACAAGAACATAACAACTTTCGGCCAAGATCCAAACTCAAGAACACTATTTTTTTTTTTGTATTTTTAAGCAATCTAGCCCAAGATTGATCTTGTGGAAACAAAATCAAGCCATGCTCTAATACCAAATGATACAAGATCGACAAAGGAGACACAAAACAAACACCAAAACAGTCCACAAGTTGGAAGAACCGAGGACCCCCTTGGTGACCACTCTCGAATTCACTACAACAACAATGAAAATACAATAACAACAAGATATTAAGGTGTTCAACACCTCTAAAACCAGCAAGCCAGCAAACTAGATTAACAACACAAGCACAAGAACAAGAAGAACACAAAGTCTCGGTTTTAGGACACCAAATCCGAGAATGAACAACAACAACAATGAAATAGATAGATAGATAGGTAACTTGATATACAAATGTACAAACACTATGAACCTAAGTGTATATTAAACATAAAGACCCAAGAATTCATACAAGTAACACCAAGCTCTACGGTGACCTCAGAGGAACAGGATTCCCAAGCAACCAACGTTTTAAAACTAGCACCAATACAAGTGATATCCACACTTGTCTACAAGGAATCCACCTTGCAAGACCCTCTCTCTAGAGCTCTCAAAATATCATCAAAGTTATAACAAAATGACCTAACATGTTCTATTTATAGCCTAGGTTTCAACTTAACATAAAATGACTAAAATTCCCTTAATGAGCCATGGCAAAGGGGCGGCCCTGGAGTGTGCATATTGGGTGGCTTTGGAGTGTTGGGACTTGTTCTCTACACTTCAAAGCTTGTTCCATTGGTTGGGCAGCCACCCGAGCTCGAGTTTTTACATATTGGTCCACAATCACGATTGTACTTGTATAAGAAAACTAACATACATCCTCTATCTTATTTGAGGAATCCATCTTATGCATCATGGTTTATTCATTAATCGTATACCTCACATCAACTATTAGATGGAATAATTGGTTCGTGATCTTAAACCAATTGAGAGGAAAGAAATAATCATAATTTATTGATCTAATGCATACAAGTGTTATTGTATGCAACATATCATATTTCAGATCAACACATGAAATTTTGTTCTCATTAACAATAGTTTAGCTATTTATCGAAAGTATTCAATGCCAAACCGATATTATCAAAATGAATTGTCTTGATTACACAAACTGAAAATTATGCGATTAACTCAATTTTGTTGAGCAAATAATTTTATGAATGTCAAACGCAGGTTGACAATGAATGTACATGTGATTATCTTATTGATGCATCTTTTCAACATATCACATAATAGGTGAACGGGCTCTTGGTCACCTTTTATACTTTTCAGATTTTAAGGAACCCAATCCCAAAATTAGTTGGTCCAACCAACGTATCATGAGAAAAGCAACATTAAAGTCCATGAAGAATTTTTGAATTCTTCAATATATGCTCAATACTCAGTATGCACATATTCGAGATGTCGCAATCGTTCAATTTATGACCTTTTATCTTAGCAAACTTCAAGTTTACCTTGACATGTACCTTTTACTTTAGTAAATTTCAGTTTTACTATTACATGAATAAAGTTCAAATTTACTACTTCGGAAATAGACTTCAAAATAACTTTTCTCAGTCATTCTACCTTTTTCGGAGGTGAGTTGTGTGTGATACAATCACAATCAAGTGCACGTTTATATTAATAAGTTTTACTAAATATTATCACATTCACCCCAAGAAATGGATTTGTGCTTATAATAACCAAAATTTTTATTCCCAGAAATGAAATATAATCGTGCATTAAGCCTATTAAATTATGATGAATTATAACCTCTTTAAAAATATTGCTAATTTAAGAGCAAATTGAGGTGCGCATATAATGTAGAGAATTTTTCTCCAACATATCTTTAATTATAATCATAATAAGAGTGTGAAAATATCATCACTTGTCTTCTCTGAGACATATTATGTATTGCTACCACATTCACTTCAGAGAATGAAGCATATTCAATGGATTAGATTTCATTACTTGTCTTCTCTCAGACATATAATGTATTGCTGCCACATTCACTTCAGAGAATGGAGCATATTCAATGGGTTAGATTTCATGACTTTTCATCATATACCCATTATTTTGCCTTAGCCATCAAAATATCATCAATATGGTGCATTGAGATTCAAACTCAACGTCTTACCCATATAAATGTGTCTTAGACATAAATTGATGGGACTTAAACCCAACATAGTATCATCCCGTTTGATAATATTGTTCTTCAGGAATAAATTTAAAACATAAATGATTCCAAACCAATTATTTTTCCTCAAATACAACAATAATTATATTATTAGTAACAAAAGACAGATAACATGAGGAATTACTAACCTTGAAATTACCTTTAAATTTATAATCTCATCTTGTTTGACATAGTTTTGTGCTTATAACGTGTTATGAAATATAAAAATAAAAACAAGAAAATATAAATAAGAACAGGAATAAATAGAGAGAGTAATTCTTCGTTATTGATGTGTGATTTAGAGTGAAGGAAACCTTCTATTTATAGGGGAAATTTACTCCTAGTTTCTCACTAAAAGACATATACTTACTCTAGTTTCTTACTAAAAGACAGATACTTCAAATCCTGATAGATATCAACTAGATCTTGATAGACATTCACTATAATGTAAATACATTTATAACAGTCCCATCAATTCCCCAAATGTACAACCCAAAAAAGTTCACTAAACACTAAAAACTTATCCAATAAAATAAAAGAAATTATGCCTCAAAATATTTTATCAAACTCTCGAAATAAATAAAAAATGCAGAAATTACAAAAATTATACATCTAAATTTGAGTTCCTATTGATTTTCCTTTTTCATAATTCCCGTTAAATCTAATATATAAAATTTTATAAGTACTTGCTGGAGACTAAAGCTATTACTAACTTTTAGCAAATTTAAAGCTCCAAAACATATTCAATGCGTACTTGAATGAAAATTTTGAACTTACTTTCACACATAAGATACCTTTTTAGTCATTTTCTCAACATAAAAACTTACTCACACCCGATGTTTATGCATTTCAATATAAAACTTTATCATTCAATATTTACACATAACCATTAACAACGTGACATATATCTTTTGTATCTTCTGCGTACACTTTCATCACTTAATTACGATAAATTAGTATACATTTTCACCTCTATTGAACCCTATAACTCAGCCTTTCTCTTCTCCATCTTAAGGAGGAAACAAATTTGGCAGCTAATTAAATGATATTTAAAAAAAAATTGCAGCGAAAATAATAGTAAAGTCTTCTTCTCCTCATTATTGCATTGCATAATAATTTAGTCTATTCTCTTTTATGGCTGTGAATGAATAAGTGGAAATTAATGACCATAGCTATAATTCTAAGGTGCGTTTATTTCAAAATTTTGACTTATCAATCACAGTACTAAGACCAACCACCTATTTCAAAATCAAACAAGAAAAGGAAAAATTCACCCAAATTAATGACGTGCAGTAGGAAACTTTACAATTTCAACATCTATTGATAGGTGTAAAGGCAAATCAAACTAAGCTTTTAAATTTTAGTAGTTGAAATTAATGTCAAAATATATATGATTTAATTATAATTAAGTAGCAAATATGTATGTATAGGATACTCAAAATTTGTTAGTTTGATATTAAATGTGATGTGAATAAGTTGTTACCACACGACACGATACATTATGTTGCCATTTCTTTGAAGTCATGGTTGAAACTTGAAACAGAGAGTTCTAGATACTCTAGTTTATTGTTTAAAATAAAAATGATAAAAAATTAAATATATCAATGGCTTAACTTTAAACAAGGCAAGAAAAGTGAATCCAGTATATGTTATCACGCATCAAAGAAATACTTTTAACAGTAATTTTTAATATGTTTTTGAAATTACTAATTATTGTGATGTAGAGTACTTTTTACATCATTATATTCTTAAATATATTACGAGATGCATGAGCACAGTATATGTTACGTTGCATAACTTTATGTGACACGAATGATATCTCGCGCATCAAAGAAATATTTTTAACAGTAATTTTTAATATGTTTTTAAAATTATTAATTATTGTGATTAGAGTGCTTTTTACATCATTCTCAAATATATAAATTATTTGGAAAAGATTTTTTACTTATTGAAAATATAATATTTTTATACAAATAAAAATACAGAAATAAAACAATCAGGCCATCCGACTCGCACACGTAAAGCAGAAATATTGACGTTCAGTTTATTTGGTAAACATATTGTTAGATATATTACACTTTATCTCTGGTGCCTCGTTTAGCAATAACAATTGAGATGGACGATTTAGGAGCTTTTCATTCTTAAAGTTTTGAGTGTGGGAATAAAAAAAATTAGTCGAAAACGTCATACCTGAAAATGAATCATGTTATACAATGGTGGACTCAGGTTTAAGGAGTGTGGATGCTTACTACAGAAAAATAAAAAATCACCTCAATCAGGCTATAAAGTGTCGGACTCAGGATTTAAAAAATGTGGGTGTTTACTATAGAAAAAATAAAAAAACACCTCAACCAGATTTGAACCCGAGCACACCTACCAATGGAGAGCCTTAAGATCAACTTAAATGCCAGTGCACCTAACCAACTTCTTGTTTAGTGGGTGCTTTTATATAATTTATACCTATTTTTGTATATTTTCTATGTAATTATACTTATTCCGTGTTGAGTTTAGTGAGTGTCGGAGCATTCAAAATTTATGTGTAGATCCGCTCCTGATGTTATACATTAATTCAAGTTTAATCTAACTCTAATACAAATATCAAGCACATATAAATATTTGATTTGTGCATCAAAAGAGATTAAAGATAGATACTAGAGAGGGACTAACTCCTAAGTCAGATGCCTATAGTCCTGACAAGGCCAACTAACTATATGCACATTCAAGGAAGTAGGGGTGGATGTATTTTGGTTTTCAATTTTTGAAATTCGATTAATGGTTTTGTTTTTGATTTTTCAAAAAAATAATTTGGATAAATCGATTAACCGAAATTCTATAAAAAATTAATAATATATATATATATAATATTTAATATATAATAATATAATATAAATATATAATAGCAACCCTAATAATCTCTAACTAATAAGTAATAGCACGCCACATACAACTGGCAGCATACATTAGTTCAATAGTCGAACAATCGACCAAACCATAGACCGCCGACGAGATCGTCGTGTGTACAACAACACCAGAGCCGGCGACCAGACGACCATTGTGGGTTGCAGCTCGCAGTGCCGACTGTGGTCTTTCCGGCAGTGACCACTCTTCTGAATTCTGACTGTTTATGCAAACTTATGCATAATGAAATTATATATTATGTTAAACTTATGGTCATTTCATTTACCTTCATCCATGTTGAGTTATTTATATCTGCGAATGAAAAATAGGTTTGAATTTTTTTTATTTTTTTAAAAATCATTAATTTTAAATGTCCAGTCATAACAAAGAGAGGTTCGCTACTTTAATCTTCAAAACCGAAATAAAAATTCAAAATAACCGAACCGAATTTGTAGAAACCGAACCGAATTTATTTCGGTTTGATTACGGTTGTAATTTTTGTCAATTCGAAAATTGAAAAATCGAACCGATATTAAACTATCAAATCGAACAAACCGAATGACCAGCCCTACAAGAAAGGCAAATAAATGTGTTTTATTTTTTGAAAAAATTATGTGAATTAGCGATTCCGTCACATATTTTACTTTAGTGTGGTATCATGTAATTTTATATCGTATGTGCATATACATATTTGTATATTCAGTTTGTGCTTTGAAACATACATACATACATACACCTAATCACATATACATTTAGTTTATGCTTTGAAACATATATATATATGGAGAGAGAGAGAGTGTATGTGGCAACATACATACATTCCCATCTAATTTATTTGCGTGATTTTTAATTAGGATAAGATATTATATGCGCGAATGAATACACGTATTTGCTACATTTTGAAATGTAACAAAATTTTGTTATCTTTTAAATTACTCCCAATAGTATTATTTATGAAAGTTTTCTTGAATTGCAGAATGAACACTCCCCAACCTAGCCCATTGATACCCCTACCCAGCTCCTCGGCCCAAATATCGCATGCCCCTTCCTTGTCATCTGCCGATTAATTACTTAATTGTTTTTCAGTGCCAAAAAAAATAATATTCCACACGTTTCGTATTAATTGATCTATTTAATTTTTTAAAATCAAGAGTATTATATATATATATATATATATATATATATTCATTTTATCCTTGATAGGACTACTAAATACATACATAATTTTCAAAACTATTGAATGATGCATAAATGATCACAACTTTCAAAATCAAAATAAAATAATTGGTCTATTTTCAATTATAAATAGTTAATGTTCTAGACGTAATGCATGAGATGGAGTAATATGTATTAAATTTTAATGTATAATCATTGTATTGATTATTACACTTTAAAAGACATACACGAGTAAATATGTAAAATGCATCTCTATTTATGAGTTTCTTAATGCATCTCTATTTATGAGTTTCTTAATGCATCTTAGTAGCTTAGTTGGTTAGTTACCTGAACTCTCACCTTGTTGGTGACCGTTTGATTTCCCACATTGTAATTCCCTTCCCATACCTCTATTTAAAAAATAAATAAAAAATCTTAATGAGTGTGTCAATTTCATAGGGGCGAACTAATATAAAATGGAGAGAGTACTAGTTTTAATTATGAATACTCAATGTTTTAGACGTAATGAATGAGATGAAGTAATATGTATCAAATTTTAATGTTTAATCATTGCATTTTAAAAAGCATATAAGGAAAAATATATAAAATGCATCCCTATTTATTAATTTCTTAATAGGTATGTCAGGTCCATAAGGGTTAACTAATACTCCATCCGTCTCAAATTACCCATCCCAAATTGAGATGACACGCTGATTAAGAAAAATAATACTTAAATAACATGGCTAGTTTGTCATAATGCCCCTATTAAATGATGTTTATATTTTAATTTGAAGAAAAAGTAATTAATCCCATGGGTAAAACATGACGGATTTTTTTGTTTCTTCTTGATTAATGAAAAAGGACAAGTAAAATGAGAAATCAAATTGAGAAATTTGAGACGGATAATTTGAGACGGATAATTTGAGACAGAGGGAGTACAAAATAAAGAGAGTACCTTGTAATGACTTGATTTGAAAATGTGCAAGGGCTAGAGGTGGGCATGGTATATACTGAATTATCATACCGAATCAAATTTTTTGATACCGTGATTTTGGTATTATGGTATTTGGTATGGTATATGGTATACATTTTTTTTTTGTATATGATATGGTATTCGGTATTTACAAATGACATACCGAAATATATATAGTTACATAAGTAACTTTTATATATATATATACACACACACACATATATATACATATATACATATACACACAAAAATGTAATGCTTAGTATTAGTATAAAAATGTTTATACAATAAAACTTTCGCTACTCTATCTTGATTGAAATGACTTTTTTGTGCAAATGACTAACAAAAAGAATTGTTTGTGTTTATTTTTCAATATTTCTACATGTGTAATGTGTATTTATGATACAATTAAGACGTGCTTTTAAAAAGTCAAAGCAATAATACTCTAGTATATGAGTATATATTGTCGAAGTTGTACAAACTATAGTTACTGATTACCATACCGTAAAATACCGAAACCAAACGTCAAAATACCGAATCATACCGAATTAATATGGTATGGTAATAGTATAATATTTTGAAAAATTGAATACCGAAATTACCATATCGAAGTTTTAAATACCGTACCATACCATATCATGACCACCTCTAGCAAGGGCAATAAACGTTAACTACTCAGTTTGATGCGTGAAATTTGACGCCAAATTTAAGACGATAAAATAACTTGAATTTGTAATTTAAAACTAAAATTACATAAATCTATTTAAGTATTTTTAAATTTTGTAATTGTCTTATGAATCTTTTTGCACAAATATTATATCTTCTTGGTCTTTTATATGCACAAATATTTATGATTATAATTTATAAAGATTCACTAATCAATAATAATATATATATTTATTTTTTAATATAATTATTCAAGTCAATGCTTATTGAACCATTAAAAGTGAACCACCAGAATAGCTGAGTGTACATAACAAATTTGCATGTGTGGTAGTGATGAACTTTGATTTTTGCCGTAATTTTGCTATGCGAAACTTGCAAAACGAATCGCAATAAGCTGACACGTCTTCACTTACGTGTCACAAATCCCCAACTCCGTGTCCGTCACCTTACAAGTCAAAAAGGTCGCCCAAATCTTAACAACAAAGATAAGAATAAGGAAGAGTCGCTCGATGATAACAACGATTATATAAACGACAAAACGCATTTGCTTTATTCTTTGCTTAAGAAGGAGGAATTGAATAATAGCCGAAAATAGTTTACAGTTCACAACAGATGAGAGTGATTCGAAACACCGCACTACTATTACTGTCTTTAGTTCTTCTATTCTCTGCGTTTGGGTTAAGCAAACAGGCGAAATCCGGAGGTTTTTGCAGCGAAGAGATGGCTACTCTGGGTGGAATTCATACTTCACACGGTTCAGAAAATAGCGACGAGATCCATAACCTTGCTAAATTCGCCGTCGACGAGCACAACAAGAAGGAGGTCTGATTTTTTTCTTCCTCGTTTTCCGTGCACTTTGATGATCATTAGTCGTATTTCCTCCTTTCCTTTCGCGCACCTCAACTTATTATATGTGTGATACTGTGTTTTGTCTTCCGTTTTTTAAGGTCTTTTGCTAGGTTTTGATATAGACTGAAAGGATGATCTTTTTTCCCTAAATGTTTACTGAGCACTGTAGGAGGACAGTAACTAACAAATTGGTCCCTTTTGAATTGTACTTGGGTTCAATTTCGTGGTTTTCATGTTAATTATTTTGGAGAAAGCATGTTTTTTTGTTGGCTGGGATGTTCGTGATGGTTATTAACTTGTAAGCATTTTCTTTAAAGGATTAGGATTGGTGAGTTGTGTTAATGTTCTCTGCCCTTCACCATATTTAGTGCTCCCTCCGTTTCGGAATAAGTGAATTGTTGGGGTATTTATTGGTGGTTTAAAATAAGTGAATTGTTGAATTTTTTTTCAAATTTATCCTTATGATTTGGCAACCAATTAATTTTTGAAAAGGTATTACAAGTTCAGTTTTTTCTTTTTAGGGATAAAAATGAAAAGTTGTGTTAAATTTATGTCTTTAATGCTTTTTCCTTAATCTGTGTGCCAAAATTCAACAATTCATTTGTTATGAAACGGAGGTAGTACCTGTTTTAGCAATAAGCCTTTAAAGGATAGGGTTGGTGAGTTGTGTTAATGTTCCCTGCCCTTCACCATATTTAGTACCTGTTTTAGCAATAAGCCTCTAAAGGATAGGATTGGTGAGTTGTGATGAGTTCTGCCACTGCCTCACGGCTGGTTGTCTTAATTGTTTTAACCACTACCGTGTCATTTTATAAGCTTAAAAGTGACAACAAATTCAAGGAGGGAATCTACTGGCTCTGATCACATTAGCACTTCTCCCTAATGGACGCACTCCTACCCACTAACTCTCGACTCTAATTCACGTCCTAATTCACTACGTGATATAAAATTATATAAAGTAACCAACAATAATATAATAAAGTGAGGAATGTAATAGTATTAGTGTTCTTTTCTTATACTTTCTCAAAATAGAAATGACTATTTATAGCGAAGATGGGAACATGAAAACTTTATCTAATACAAGAGGTGGAACATGATTCAATTTTGCTCCTCATATTATCTAATACAAGAGGTGGAACATGATTCAATTTTGCTCCTTATATTAGTAAGACATGTGGCATTCAATTTTGACACATGGATTTTCATGTGTCTTTACAACACTCCCTTTTGGATGTTCATATAAATAAACTTTCTGAATACGCATTTGAGTACTGTCTCATTAAAAAATTTACCAGGAAAATCCAGTGGGATAAAATCTTCGTTAAGAAAAAAAGTGCAGAACGTATTCTTACTCCCCCTAATGAAGACCCTGATTCAACTGGTTCAGTCAATTTTGTGTACCATTTTCTTAAGAGTTGAAGTTGGTAAAGATTTTGTGAACAAATCTGCTGGATTATTTCCGGAACAGATTTGTTGTACATCAATATCGCCATTTTTCTGGAGATCACGGAGATTTGTTTACTGCTTGATTTGCAGATTGTCGATTTGATGAAACAATTTTTCCACAATTAGGAGGATAGAAACATGAACTTAAAAGAGAAATTGCGTGGAAAGTTTCATCATTATCTCATTTTGATCCATGTACCTCATATGTGAAAATGAGATTCAGAAGATCATTCACTTACAGAAATTAGCAAATCAAATGCCAGATGCATTTACTGATTTGAAAAGGATAACTAAGTCACGTATCCCTCCAAACTGAAATCCCAAAAGGACCATCTACTAATGTCATAACTTTTGAATCCCAAGCACGCCCGAAACGTGGTAGGCCATTGGGTTCAAAGGATAAAAATCCTAGAAAAAGAAGCGCGAAGAATGATAAAGATAATATTATGAAAGATTTTCCTGAAAAGAGACTCAAAATCTGATTAATCCTGATATTCCTGAAGAAATCAGTGAACTCGAGACTCAAGTAAATGAAGAACTTTCAATAAATCCTACTAGTGATGAGGTAAATTCAAATCGATTGAAAATTACGGTGGATAATATTTTTGCATATAATGTCGCACTAAATATTATGCAAGACAATGAAGATCTTGAACCTTTATATGTCGAAGAATGTCGAGTAAGAAAAGATTGGCCAAAATGGCAAGAGGCGATTCAATCAGAATTGAACTCGCTAAACGGGAGGTTTTTGGACCTGTGGTCCAAACCTCAGATGATGTAAAACTAGTCGACTATAAATGCGTTTTCGTACGTAAAAGAAATGAGAAAAATGAAATTGTAAGATACAAGGCACGCCTTGTTGCACAAGGATTCTCTCAAAGACCTGATGTCGACTATGAAGAAACATATTCATCCGTTATGGATGCAATAATGTTTCGTTATGGATGCAATAATGTTTCGATACATCATCGGTCTAGCTTTACATGAAAATCTTGAAATTCATTTATTGGATGTGGTTACAACTTATCTTTATGGTTAGCTTAATAATGATATTTATATGAAAATCCCAGAAGGATTAAAAATGCTTGAAACATATAGTTCAAAGTCTCGAGAATTATTTTCAATCAGATTACAAAGATCATTATACGGTCTAAAACAATCAGGGCGTATGTGGTATAATCGTTTTAGTGAGTACTTGATAAACGAAGGTTACATAAATGATGTCATTTGCCCTTGTATTTTCAATAAGAAAACAACATCCGGGTTTGTTATACTCACTGTTTATGTGGATGATATAAATCTCATTGGGACTTCAGAAGAGGTCCAAAAGACAATTGAATATCTAAAAAAAGAATTCGAAATGAAAGATCTGGGAAAGAAAACTTTGTCTTGGTCTGCAAATTGAACATTTAGCAGACGGGGTCTTCGTTCACCAAACTGCCTATACTGAGAAGGTTATGACATGATTTTACATGGACAAAGCATATCCATTGAGTACTCCAATGGTTGTTCGGTCACTCGAGGTGAGTAAAGATCTATTTCGACCTTTAGAAGAGGGTGGAGAGATTCTTGGTCCCGAAGTACCATATCTCAGTGCTATTGGTGCACTTATGTACATGACTGAGATGAGTTATACATTTCATGAAAGAGAGATGTGGCTTGAAGTTTGATATTGAGGTACCCACAGTTATATTCGAAGATAATGCAACATGCATAGCTCAATCAACAGGAGGCTTTATAAAGGGAGATAGAACATAACACATTTTACCAAAGTTATTCTTTACACATGATCTCTAGTAGAATGACGATATTGATGTACAACAAATCCGTTTTAGTAATAATCCAACAAATTTGTTCACTAAATCTTTACCTACTTAACTCTTGAGAAGATGTACACAAGAATAGAATGCGAAGACTGAACTAGTTGAATCGGCGTCTTCATCAGGGGAGTAAGAACATGCACTGTACTCTTTTTTCCTTAACCAAGGTTTTATTCCACTGGGTTTTCTGGTTAGGTTTTTAATGATGCAGCACTCGAATGCGTATTCAGAAAGTTTTTTTTACATGGACATTTAAGGGAAGTGTTGTAAAGACACATGGAAATCCATGTGTCAAAATTGGATGCCATGTGTCTTATATTAACATAAGGAGCAAAATTGAGTCATGTTCCACCTCTTGTATTAGATAAAGTTTTCATGGTCCCTTCTTGGCTATAAATAGCCATTTTTATTTTGAGAGTTTAAGAAAAGAATACTATACTATTATATTCCTTACTTTATTATATTATTGTTGATTATTTTATATAATTTTGTTGTAAAGACACATGGAAATCCATGTGTCAGAATTGGATGTCATGTGTCTTATTAACATAAGGAGTAAAATTCAGTCATGTTTCACCTTTTGTATTAGATAAAGTTTTCATGTTTCCTTCTTGGCTATAAATAGTCATTTCTATTTTAAGAAATTGTAAGAAAAGAGTACTAATACTATTATATTTTTCACTTTATTCTATTATTGTTGGTTACTTTATATAATTTTATATCACATTATTAGCACGAGTCTCTGCAAAAAATTCTCAACAACAATAAAGGTAAGCATTTATTTTTCTTAAATAATATCAAATATATCCAAACGCGAATTTGTTGCCCTAGATATATCGGGCAAAACCTACATGTCCTGGGCACTGGATGCTAAAATACGTTTGAATGCGATGGGTTTGACAGCCACCATAAAAAACGACAATCAGGCATCAAATCAAGACCGGGCCAAGGCCATGATATTTCTCCGTCATCATCTTGACAAAGGTTTGAAAATGGAATACCTCACTATAAAGGATCCCCTTATATTGTGGAATAATTTAAAAGAAAGATGCGACCACCTGAAGATTGGCGTCCTTCCACAAGCACATTATGAATGGACCCATCTGAGGTTACAATCTTTTTCCTTATGTTAATAAGACACATGTCATAAGCTGTAACCATTCTATGTCATGCTTAATTACCACCCTCAAATATTTCTTCGGCTTACCTCTACCTCGCCTAAAATCATTCATACCAGTCTCTGACACGTTGGCGTCCTTCCACAAGCACATTATGAATGGACCCATCTGAGGTTACAATCTTTTTCCTTATCTTAATAAGACACATGTCATAAGCTGTAACCACTCTATGTCATGCCTAATTACCACCCTCCAATATTTCTTCGGTTTACCTCTACCTCGCCTAAAACCATTCATACCAGTCTCTTACACCTCCGTATTGGAGCATTCGTGCACCTCCTCATCACTTGCCCGAACCATCGCAACCTCACTTCCCACATCTCGTTTTCGATCAAAGTCAATCCCATCTTCTCTCGAATAACCCCAATTCTGACCCTATCTCTCCTGGTAAGTACACACATCCCTCTCAACATGCTCATCTCCGCGACCTTCAACTTTTGAATGCGACAGTTCTTAGTTGACCAACACTCCGCTCCATACAACATGGCTGGTCAGACTATCACTCCTTTAAGCTTAGGAGGCACCTTCTCGTCACATAAGACTCTCGAAGCGAGTCTCCACTTCAACCACCCCGCACCAATATGGTGCGTGACATCTTTGTCAATCTCCCAATTCCTCTGAATCATAGACCCAAGATATTTAAAACTATCTCCCTTCCGAATGACCTGAGAATCCAGCTCCACTACCACGTCAGTCTCATTCGTCAAATCACTTAACTTACATTTTAAGTACACTGTCTTATCTTAGTCCTGCTCAACTTAACCTTTAGATTCTAGGGTCTATAGCCAAACCTCCAACTTATCGTTAACTCCTCCTAGGGTCTCATCAACTAGTACAACATCGTCAGTAAATAACATACACCAAGGCACCTCCCCTTGAATACGTCGCATCAAAACATCCATCAAGAACAATTAATAGTTATATTGTTATCTAAGTTATCTTCATCTTCCATTTACCTCCTGTTGAATGCATGTGCGATAATGGACGAGCTTTTCTCTTCTGTTTCCTCAGCTTCCTTTTTTTCCTTTCAACCTTTGATAGTAGACTTTACTCTGGTTCAATCATTTTGTTTGATGTTTGATAAAAAGGCTTATCAGGATTACCTTTTTAAAGCATGGGACTATTCTAGATTTCAACTGTCTTTTATCTTTTTCCAGAATGCAATGATTGAATTGGCCAGAGTAGTGAAGGCGCAAGAACAAACTGTTGCTGGTAAACTGCATCATCTGACTCTTGAGGTCATAGATGCTGGAAAAAAGAAAATCTATGAGGCTAAGGTCTGGGTCAAGCCATGGTTGCATTTTAAGGAACTTCAAGAGTTCAAGCATGTTGAAGATGTTCCTACCTTTACTTCTTCAGATCTAGGAGTTAAGCAAGGTAGCTCTCTTACTGATGTTGATTCGTGATGTGTTCTATTCAGTCTAATCAACAGCTTGGAGTTTACATCAATCAACCCTGTATGACGCTTCCATTTGTAATAAATAAAAAACAATCTTCTTTTGAAGAACTGGTCATATGATCTAGGTTTGCGTAGAGGTTGTAATTATGAAGAGGTATTACTCTGTTTCAGGAGTCTGCTTTATGTGTCTGTCGCTCGAGTTAGTTAATCTATTGATATGACCTCCTTTTTCTGGTATTCTGTCTTCTCAATTACAAGAAGTTTTGCCTAGTTATTCTGTGACTTGAGAATGTTCTCAGCTCTATACCTGTATCCCTGGAACGTACCTTCTATATACTTTTGTTCTCTTAGAAATATTGTGATTGATAGTCAGTCCTCTTTTCTTTTAAATTATGTAGAAGAGCAAACCAGTGGATTGAAATCAGTGCCTGTGCATGATCCAATTGTTGAAGAAGCTGCAGAGCATGCAATCAAGTCTATCCAGCAGAGATCCAATTCACTACTTCCATATGAACTCCAAGAGATTGTTCATGCTAATGCTGAGGTATGCGCTTGTTTCAGGCTTGCCTGCCTTACAGCCTGTGATTTATGATTGTGGATAACTTGCATACGGTATCTGTAGAGGTAGCTATATTTTCTGTGTGGTGGGGTGGTTAACTTTGACAATAGTGGAATGTATGGACGGAACATGCAAAAAAGGTGCTCCTACGTTGTTATTGGATCTGCGATTGTAGTGCAGCCTTTTAGATGCCTTCTTCCTTCCCTTACCATGGAAGGGGGTGTTCACCTCTGGAAAACCTTCTAGTTATAAGTCTCTTCTCAGAAATTCATTGTTGTATACAGTTTGAAGTAACTATTGGCTTTGCTTTTTAATAGGTTGCTGATGATTCTACTAAGATTCATTTGGTCCTCAAAACCAGCAGAGGAGGGAAGGAAGAGAAGTTCAAAGTTCAAGTGCATCACAACAATGAGGGTGCCTTCCACTTGAATCACATGGAGCCTGACAACTAACTTTATAACTGTGGGATGCGTAAATCTGTTTGACATAGAATAAGCTTGTAACCAGCACAATAGTTGTACTCGTATAAGTATGTAACCAGCACAATATACGTACTACTTGTGCCTTTGTGATCTAAAGTTGGCTCCATCCAGTGGATTGCTCGTGCTTTCCCTCAGATGGACTCTACCTTAGATCTGCCGCAACTTTGTAATGTTCTTTTCTTATATGACAGTTGTGTAATGTTGTATCGTTTTGTGTTGTCCAGTAGCGAGGGTGCTACCTTTTGTGTTTAAGTATTAACACGAGTCGACAGCTTCACTATACGAGTTCTAACCTCCTTCGTCGCGACTTCATAGAATGAACAACTTGACTTGATGAGTGCATGAATTCAGTTCCCAATATTTTGGGTGAAGAGGAAATAGCAAGAACTGTGGGGCTGAATGCGTTGTCGTTGTGTAGTATTAAGAGGATGTACCATTTATAAAGCATGTGGTATAAAGTATCTATTGAAATCTTTAATTGATATAGACACAGTTGATCGAAAGAAGAGTTGAAAGACGATGGTAATTAAATTTGAGAGGTGTGGTAAATCTGTGATGGTTATGACGGTATCTTATTCAACATTATATTGACAAAATAATATAGATCTATAGTGCAAAGCATGCACTCCATTGTAACAATGTCCCAGCAAGTTTACATGTATCATCACATTTATACAGCAACAAACGGAACATTAATATAAGCTATAAGGGAAAAAAAAACTCACTATTTCTTAATTATGGATACAGAAAATTTTCTGAGATTTTCTTTCAGATTTTGCTCTATAATGCCATTTGCTGTAGTGTACTTTGTTTTTCTTATTTCATTTTTTGGGTAACAATTGGTTTAAGCAATTTGTTGTCAATATACAAGATCATGATTTAACTAATTTATCATTTCTCAAATATTTTTTTCAATTATTTTTTGTAGAAGTCTTTAAAATTGTGAAACCAAGCTTGGACAATGTTGTAAGGCTCAATAACAGAAGTTGTGACCTGTGGTGATCAGAGGTAAATTGTGAAACCAAGCTTGGAAGATCTAAGAGCTCGTGCTTGAAGGCTACGGTTATATATATTAATCGTATAAGGGGAATTAAATGTAAATGTCTTCTCGTATCTTCATTCGCATATCGCTTTCTTGAGTTGATGCTTAACTTGTATTTGGGGGATTCAATCTTTCTTGGATTTTGGTGGGAGTTTCTTTTTGATGCCTATTCATAAAAAAGAAAAAGAAAAAGAAAACGACTTACTATTTTAAATTATTTTAAATCGTATATTATACAATTGCACGTGTACTATTGGGTTGACAAAATGCTGATTATTTTTTCAAAATTCCATCAACATTCTTATAACTTCAATCGAAAGGAAATATCATTTTTTTTTGATCCAGAAGTACATAAATTGTGACCGAAAATAATTGGTATCATAAAAATATTTAGCTAACGCTTGATCATAGATTTTCAAATATTTTTGATAAATCATTTTTTGTGAAGTTTCACCTTATATTTGATAATAATGTTTGGAAAACATACTTAATTTTTTTTTAAGAGAAAACATAAAATATAATTTATACAGAAATTAGTGGGATCTTTTTTTTTTTTTTTGTTGTTGTTGTTGTAAAATATAAAAATGTGGAGTAAATTTTAAATTTTTAAAAGTACCCAATACTAGAAGTGACCCCAAAACTTTTTTATTTTATTTTAAAAATAAAATCAACCAAATTGGAATTAACAAAACTTATTATAGTGTTAGAATATTACAAAAGAATAATTAGTCAAATTTTATCACTTGTTATAAAATTGAATCCTTTTCTCCTCTACCTCAAAAATCTACTGTATTTGGTCAGTTTTTTTGCTGCTTCTTCACCTCTCCTTTTGCTGCACAGTTAACAAAGAAAACCCTAACTCCCTACTCCTCGCAGAATTGGATAATGGGTTAGTCTCTGTTTTTTTCTGTGTGTTAAATGTGTATCTATATTTTCAGTTTTTTTTCTTGTGAAGTTTGTATAAATTAAATATGATTGTTGTTGTTGTTGTTGTTGTGATACAGAGAAGAAAAAATCTCGTAAAGAATGTAGAAAAGAAGCTCGTACTGCTAAAAAGAAGAAGAAGTTTGATTCATGGGTTCAACATCAAGTAATTATTTTTACTCCTTTTCTTTCTTTGTTTCTATTTTGAGCTGTAGGAGTAGCAATGTAGAGATGCCATGTTATTAAATATATATTTTTGATACTGTGTTCAGGCCAGATTTCGTGTACATTGACTAACTCTACGTAATACCTGCCACCTCCCACCAGCAATAGCTACTAGAGTTACCAAGGTTAGGATAAATGGGGAAGAAATCACCTAGTTTTTTTTTTTTGTAGATGTCATGTTATTAAATATATATTTTTGATACTGTGGTGTTCGGGCCAGTTTATTTTGAGCCGGGGCTCTATTGGAAACAACCTCTCTATCTCACATTTGAGGTAGTGGTATGGACCGCGTACACTTACCCTCCCCAGACCCCACTTGGTGGGAATATACTGGGTATGTTGTTGTTGTTCGGGTCAGCTTTCGTGTACCTTGACTAACTCCACGTAATACCTGCCACCTCCCACCAACAATAGCTGCCAGAGTTGCCAAGGTTAGGATAAATGGGAAGAAATCACCTTGTGTTTTTGTAGATGTCATGTTATTAAATATATGTTTTTGATACGGTGGTGTTCTGGCCAGCTTTCGCGTACCTTGACTAACTCTACGTAATACCTACCACCTCCTGCCAACAATAGCTACCAAAGTTACCAAGGTTAGGATAAATGGGAGAAATCACCTAGTGTTTTTGTAGATGTCATGTTAAATATCCTAACCACAATATCTGCGTGAGCTCATCTGTTTCAGCTTTGGTGGGGAGAATTACCGAACACCTGTGCTGTGGACGATAGCAGGCAACTCGGTGATTAGTTAAGATGCGGCTAACCTGTCTAGTTATCACTGTTATTATTATATCAATCATGTAATAAGGACTTTTGTTTCCACCTAATTTTGATTCGGACAGTTTAGGAAGATGTGAGTGATGATAAGATGCATAAACAGTTTTTCTTTTTGGGGGAAGGGTTCTAATTGATGAGGACGTTCATGGACAATCAACCAAGAACATTTGATATGGTTAGTTACTTAGGTGGATCAAGAATATTTGTTTACTTCTGGCAAAAGGTTTAACTATTACTGTTCACGAAAAGCACAGAAGTTAAACTTGACAGGATTTTCTTTCCTGACACTGGCTTCTGTTTTTGGTCATTGCAAACACAAAAAAAGCAGAGAACATTGCCAAATTCAAAACCTACGCATGCAGCGCAGTCATGGAAGGATAGCCAAGTCCAAAAACCTGAACATTTTCACTCCTTAAATTCAAAGAAAGACTTCGACACTTTTCCACAGATGGATGCTTCTAAGTTGGACAATAGGAGTTTGAATAGGACAGATGCCCGAAACAAAAACTCAGTGGCCTCTATAGAGCCCACTTTTGAAGTTAAGAATGACTTGCAGGTGTCTCCACAGTTGGAATCTTCTAAGGTGGAAAATAGGAGTTTGAAAAGGAAGGATCCCTCAAACAAAAATTCAAAGACAATGTTTATGGAGTGTCTTGAAATGGAAAAGGAGGGAGAAGCTATCTCTGAGGACGTAGATTTGAGATTGGAGAGGAAACTCGCTAAGAAACACAAGGTGAAGAATGAGAAATTGCGAGGAGATGATGACATTGATATGTTACTTGAAGGAATTCCTTCTGTTGTTGATTATAAAAGGCAATTGAAGAAATCCCTGGAGGGTACTGATACTGATAATTCACGCAAGAAACTGAAAAAGAAGCCAGTGGATGAAGTTTTAGACGTTAAATTGGTTTCTGAGGATGGGAAGTCTGATCCTTCATGTGTTAGCTATGTTGATCATGGCAACCCAAATTTACAGGCCAAACAAAAAGAGTCAAAAAAGATGAAAAGAAAGAAGACAAAGTTTGAAGAGCTTCTTGCAACTGAAATGTGTGGACAGGGTATCTCAGCAGATGAGGATCTGGCTTTGGAAAGGAAGCTTGCGAAGAAGCTCAAGGTGAAGGGAGGGAAATTATTTGGGGATGATGATGATATGAATAATTTATTTGAGGGAATTCCTTCACTATTGGATTCTTATGAGGATGAAAATACACAACTTGCTGAAGAAGCACCTCGAAAGAGTGATAAGAGCTCCTCAAATGAAAGATCTAGGGAGAAAAGATATCATAAAGAAGCGAAAGGAGAAGATCAAGAGCAAGAGGAAGAGCAAAAAGTCGAGAGCACTCTATACTGTACAGATGTGAATGCAACAACTGAAGAAGCTTTATCAGCCGGATCTGCTGCCAAAGGAAATGCAAAATATGTTGCTCCTGGCCTGAGGGCACGCTTGGGAAGTGAGTCAGAAGAGTATGCTCAAATTCGTCGACGACTAAGAGGTATGAAGTTTGGGACACTTGCATTCATTTTGCTGGTCTTGGAAACTTGTTCTTGCGAAGTGATTTTTGTTTCTTGCACCTGAAGACCACTAAAGAATCAATTTCTTTCAGGTCTTCTGAATAGGATGTCCGAGGCTAATGTAGAATCGATCACAAGTGAAATTTCCACAATTTACCAGGTATGCTACTGTTCTCATCCAATATTCTGGCTGATTTCTTATCTGAAAATTCTATCGCCTAATGCACTGTCCACAATAGTGTTTCGTTTATTTGTTCCTAAGATCCAAATTAATAATTTATTGTGAAATACCTTTTGTTGGTGTATGTCTTGAGGTTTCAGATTATGATTCTTATTCTTTTGCCCCTACTACATGATGGACTCAGTAGGTCTGATACTATTGTTAGTTACCTGTCTTAGTGTGTCTAGCAATTTGAGAGTTAGATATTAAGAATGTTAGTTTATGTGATTCAGCGTTGAGAATACCAAGAGCGAGAGGAGAACCCGAAGGGCTTGGAAAGTGTTTGCGGTTGTGGGTAGTGTGGAGAGAGAGAGAAATGGAAGAGCTTTTGAAGGAGTAGAATCCATTTTCTCAGTTGAGGAGTAGTCTCCATTCCATTATTTTCTTTTGGTGTAATCAGAAAGTCCCTTATTGTATAGATGATTGAATGGAGTTCGTAGAGAATCATATTATGTAGATTCTTTGCCTTTTTGTATGCTCTTGTGTAGTATCAGTTTGACCATGTTTATATATGAAAATACTTTTGCTCGATCAAGAAAAAGTACCAAGATCCTGTCTTTTTTACTGTTATCACTTATGGTCGTTATGTTCAGATATCTTTGAATACTTATGCTTGCTTCTCAGGAATACTTGTCTTGTACCGTCATATTGAGATTTGTTAATTATATTCTTGATCACCACAGCATACCTTCCCTTTTAAAATATTCTGATCAATGAGATTATACCTCAAAAATAATTTTTTTCTTGTTCTATTGTCATGAATTTGAAGATAACTTACTTGTATAAATGCCTAAAATTAGCATTTCCTTGGCAGACTGTTGGTCGCACTTTTGGTTCTCAGATTATCAATGAAGAGGTTTTGGCATCATGTTCTAGAGGTCCGCGTGGCAATGAACAGTAAGAATTTACCTCGTCTTTATCTGAAGAAAACTTATCCAATCTACTTTTCTAGAGAAAGCTGATTTATAAATAATTTTCTAGAGACAACAGTAAATTTGAATATGGAACTGGTATTAGCTTAATTTTCTCATATCATCTTCTATCTAACCGCTAAGTTGCTTCAAGATGCTTGTTTCCTAACGAGGGTTTCACAGAAGCTAAATATAGCATTTTTTGATTCTCTGACAATAGTGCTAATCAAAATTTTGCTTCTCAAGGGATTTGATTGAAGATGAACCTTAATCTGCAAATTTGAGAATATTTATTTGATGTTTCATGGAGCAAAGCAATTTTCTGCTGATCTATGTATTGATTTTAATAATTTCAGCTTGTTAATACCCTGCAGAAGTCCGAACTCTGACAGCCGTTAGCACCTTTTCTACTACTCCTTGAGTCAATGCCTTATTCTCTCTCTCTCAAAAATTTTATGGAAGGTAGAGAATCTTATTAATGAATACCAAGAAGGTACCTCAAAAAGTACATCAGAAAGGGGAAGATCCTTCTAAATATATCTAATAGGATTGAAAATCATCAAATACAAGAGCCTTCCTATACCATAGGTACATATTTTTTGAACACCTAGATTTGACCTTTTGAATACTGTCCTTGTCATTAAAACACCTGTTGTCCTCTCCATCCAAGTGAACCAGAAACCACAAGCACGGACAGCGATCCAGTAACGCCTGTTATCCTTTGTTGTAGACTGTTGTACCAGCTGCGTGGGGCAAGTTTCATGCATCCTGGCATGACCCAGTGAGCACCATAAATGGTAGGAAACATGGTCCAGATCTGTAAGGTAAAAGCACAGTGGAGAAGTAGATGATTCACAGATTTAACAGCTTCTTCACAAAGAAGGCACCTACTGCACATGGTGAAACCTCTTTTCTGCAAATTGTCATGGGTTAGGTAGGCTTCATGTATAACAATCCAAGTGAAGCAAGCAACTCTTGGTGTAGCAATTGTCTTTCAGATTGTCCGCCAACCATTTTGAGTGACTCCTGTATTCCTCAGGAGTTTTTATTGCACGGCTTGACAGTAAACTTGCCATTCTTCTTAAGCTTCCACCACATTAGGTCAATTTACGGATCATCGATGTAGACAGTTTCCAATTTCTGAAAAAGTTATTCATGTCTTTGATTTCCCAGTCAAATAAATTTCTTTTAGGAACATATTATACCCTCCATTAGAATAACGGTTTTCCACAGTGCTGTTTTGGTTTGGCTTGTATTGATTGCATACAGGTCTGGGAAGTGTTCTTTCAATGGAATATCATCTAACCACCTAGCGGTTGACATTTTAACTTTCTTTCCGTTGCCGATTTTCAAACTTTACACAATCAAAAATCTCTTCCCAGAGGTTCCTGATGTGTTTCCACACTGATATACCATAGGCTCCTTTTACAATATTAGTGCACAAAAATGTCGTCAGTGTAAAGAATATGAGAGACGTCAACTTTGTTTCCATTTCTGCCTTGAATGTTAAAACTGTGAGAAATATAAGAGGAGAATATTATTGAATTGTTGTATCTAGATTATTACACTGAGACCCTATTTATAGACACTTCATTCCAATACTTTTCCAAGTTGGACACTATGTTACAATCCTTTTCCAAGTAGGAATCTGTATACTCCTACTCCTACTCATATTTTAACAATAACCTTCTATCCACTTAACTTTTGTAGCCTTCCTTGGCATTAGACGTAAAGATTCCATGACCAGAATGAACAGGTATGGTGAGAGTTGATTCCCTTGTCTCAAATCCTTATGTTTAGGAAAGTAACCTTCAGGTAAGCCATTGATAATAATAGATATTCTGGCAGTAGAGATACAGTACTTGATCAATTGTATCCATTTTGCTCCAAAACCCATGGGAATCCATAAGCTTGAGAAGGAAGTCCTACTTAACACTGTCAAACCCTAGATTTTTCCCTTCTGATAATGGTCTACACACTTATTAATAGGCTCGATAATGACCACTTTCAATCTTTCTGTAAGCACCTTTGAAATAATTTTATAGGTGCTGCAGACTTATAGGCTTAGAATCTTTTATTTCCATTGCTCCGTTCTTCTTGGGAATGAGAGTAACAAATGTAGCAGTTAAGCTTTTCTCCATTCTCCCTTCCGTACGGAACTGTTCTAAGGTTTTAAAGACGCTGCCCCTTAGGATATGTCAGCTTCTTTGGAAAAAGGCTATCTGATATTCATGTCGCATCTTTGGAAAAAGGCAATCTGAAACCCAATCCTCGAATAGCAGCCAGATCCTTGCAAAGAGTTTTCCGTGCTTTCCTTTTACATGGTGCATAAACTCCAGTAAAGGTTCATTTGAAACTTGTATTAATTTCTTCTAAAACTACAGTCGGAGAATGATAGCCTGTCAATTTCTTCTTACAATCTCATCTCCTTTTGTCCCACATAACCAGGATACCTTCACTAGCTACTTGTGCTTTTAGCTCGGCCAGGTCCAGCCATCTATTGTTCCTTAGCTGTTTGACTAGAGAGAAAGAGAGAGATTGAGTTTGTCTCTTGGAAGCAATATAAATCAGCATTCCACTTCTTTACCAGTTTGCGATCATCCTTCTCTTTTTGGGATTATAATTCGTTTGACATTTTATCTACGCACTTTTATCTTCTTATGTAAATCTAGGATGCTTCCTTCTTCAGCTACCACTAGCATAGTTGGTGTTCAATGCCAATGGGTTAGTGTTCTCTGTCATTATACTCTGGGTTATATTTATTTGCTTATGTGATGGTTGATTGTAGTGTAGTAAACATCATAAGTGGATGGCATATCTGAGCATGCACCCTCTTTGAGTTTTGCCACCACCATTTTGTTTCCTTTTTTAACACTTGAAGATTGGTGATGACTAACTAGCTAGTTGTTAGTGTTAACTGACTATCCTTTTAGTGTTGGAATGTTTCTGTCATCGCTGGTATACCTCAAAGTTCTATTAATGCGTATGCACTCTCACACATATTTCTTTTATTTTCTGTCTAAAAGGTATGCAGCAGTGTTTGCTGCTTTTGTTGCTGGCATGGCATGTTTGGTTGGGATGGACTTTGGCGCAAAACTTCTGGCATCTTTGGCTAAATCTTTTGAGGTATTGACACATTCACAAGTGGTTATTTTATGGATCGAACACTTATATCCACAAAAAAGAGGAGCAATTAATCTTCACGTACTCGTCGTAATATGTCCTGATATTTTCTCCAACAAAAAAATTGTTTTGTTATATGCAGTAGTGTTTAAAAGCATTGATTACTTGACCCGTCTCATATAGCAGCGAAATAAAATAAATTATGTATGTAACTTCTTGTGTGTTTTATTTAGGATGAGTATCTGAATGAAGATAACCTCTCTGTTAGGAACCTGACACTTCTGCTCTCATACTTGTACACTTTTGGAGTTTGCTCGAGGTAATCACTATATTTGAATTGACTACTCTCGGACTTGAACTGTTAGGTGAAGAACTTTGACTTAGTATGCATGCCTACATATTTCTTTTGTCTTCTATGATGCTTTCCGTCTATATGCTTTCTTTTAACTTGTAAAGATTGCCATATGAGGAAATGAGTAGGAAATTAGCTCATTCCTGTGGGAGCAGATAGATCTAGATTTCTCTGATGTTCTTTCCTAAGCAAACCTCAGGAAACAAAGTTAAGTTTTGGATTAAATTCTCCTGATATTTCATATGCAATGCATGTTCACTATTAAATCATTTTTTGGATATCATGAATTGACCTTATTCTGGATTTGGATGAGCATACCGTTGGGTTCCTATAATTCAGGTCATACCATAATTTCAGATTCAAAAAATTCAGGGGTAAAGGGGTTATAGGGCATGTTGGCACCAACTCTTCATCCCCCTCTAATCCTTCCCCGCAGGCGGCGGATAAGTGGCAGCATGGACCAACTTTCTCCTGCCCTCCGCTTTCCCTTCCTTGCATGCCTTGTATCTGCCTACCTTAATAATCTTTAAAAGTAACAAAAAACGAGAATACCCTCTTACTTAGCTTTCAAAAGAGTAACCGTAACTGCAGTGAATTTTGGTAACTTCTGTCCTTTTTCATCTTATATTTTAATCATGTTGTGAATCCTTGTAGAAGCAAGAACACTAATCTATAGTTAATTTCATATATTTGAACCCTTTTTAATTAAATTATATTTCTTATGCTTCTTAGTGACTTGATATATGATTTCCTGGTGACATTGAGCAAGAAACTGACAGAAGTGGATGTTTCTACCATATTGACAGTACTACAAGGTAATAAACTTATCTTAAGACTGTCTTTCTTTGTTGGAGTGATCTGTCATCCAATTATTTTCTCCTTCTTTACCCCTGCCCCATTTCTGTTCCCTATTCCAGAGATATACCAACAAATTATTCATGAGTTGCTAGGTGCTGTTAATTTTAGGCCTCAACTTATTCCTCTTCAGCCCTTGTAGCTTTATGTTTTTTCTTTTCACAAAAAAAAAGTTTCTCTTAATTCGGGCAATTAATTACTTATTTAAAAAAGGATCTTCATTAAAAGAAAAGAATTACTAATTTAAAAAAGGATCTTGTGTTTTGCTAACTTTTGTATGCTCCAAATGTGACAATATGCTGGACTTTTGTTAAAAATTCATCAGTTTGAACTAAAATTTTGGTTCACCTTTTATGCTAAAAGAAAAACGATAAGACGACCTTTATTTGAGCTCGTTTGATACCTCTATGTGGTGTCTAACCAAAATTTTAAAACTTGAAATGAGATATGTAAATCCTACCTTCGTGTTGTGCAGTACATTATAAGCAAAATAAGCATTTGAAAATCAATTATAACGATAGGAAAATATGATTAGGAAGTTTATTATACTGGAATGCAAAGCCATAGTAACTAAATGTCTTAATAGAGCTGTCAATCTCGACTCCGCCTGAAAGTATTATCTTTTCGGTTTGTGAATAGCAACAACTGGTCATAATTTTTTGATACCAAATTGACATGTCCAAAGTTGATTGTTTACATTAGATAACTCAAAATGATGTCGCTTTGCAAGAACCCAAGGGTGTGGTCTAGTGGTCAATGAAGTGGGTTGAGAACCTGAGGTCTCATGTTCAAATCTCAACAGAGGCAAAAACACTAGGTGATTCTTCCCATCTGTCCTAGCCTCATTGGATAGAGTTGCCTGCTATATGTTGCTGGTGGGAGGTGGCAGGCATCTCGTGGATTTAGTCGAGGTGCGCAAAAGCTGGCCTACACTACGGCTATCAAAAAAAAAATGTCACTTAGCAAACATGGCTTGAATAAAGCTTGAAATGGAATAGTTCAACTGGTTACTTCTCTAGTAAGGGACACGTTTGGCATGACCTCTAAGCATGTGTATTTTGGATTTTGGTATTATCATTTGTTTGTATATTCTCTCTCTTAGTTTCTCTTTGTTCTCCCCTTTTTGGGACTGTTTCTTCCAATAACTACAAAGCTTACTAGAGGGAATACGTATGCAATCTATGAAGTACAAAACTTACTTGGTCTGCTTATGGTTAGAGAGGAAAAAGAGATGTTTTGATGGGGAGTCAACTTCTTTAGGCATTTTGAAGGCATGGTGTATTGCCAATTTGTTTAGTTGGTCCAATTTGTATCCTCCTGTTAATGCAGAAAAAATTCAGGTCTTTCTTTATTAACCATTAGTTCTGGCTTAGATAATTAGTATAGTCAACCAGAGGTTTCTGTTAGCTCAAATGCCACATCTTGTAATTCTTGCATCTTCTTGATGCCTTTTATTAATAGTTAATACCACTTACTTTTATCAAAAAAATTGACTGACTTGCATAATCCGATGGGGCTTTTGATTTGTATTTCAATTGTACAATAAGCTTAAAAGCCCCAAGGCATTATATAACTGCACGAATAAGCATAGGTAACTTACCAGCAGAAGGAAAGCGTTATTAAAGAAACTGTGAAATTACTCACATTGTGATGAGAATGTGTTTATTAATTTCTTTACAAATTGTTTCTTGTATCATTGTGACAAAACACTATATATTTTTTTGGTAGCTGATTCTTTTCCCTCCTAAACCGGGGGTCTATCGGAAACAACCTCTCTACTTCACCCGAGGTAGTGGTATGGTCTGTGTACACTCTACCCTCCCCAGACCCCACTATGTGGGAATACACGGGGTATGTTGTTGTTATTGTTGTTGATTCTTTTCCCATTCCTTTTTTTTGGTAAGTAATTAAAGTTTTTATAAATCTGCGTGCTAAGCCAATGCAATAGGCATAATTACAGGTTGTGCAATCCGTTTATTGTGTCTAACATTCCATCTACATATTATATAATAACCAGATTGCACCAAGATTCTTTTCCAATTCTGACTGGTCTGAATATTAAATGATTATTCCTACGTGCTTTTACTGAACAGCTTGTGGGATGAAATTGAGAGGTGATGATCCCGTTGGCATGAAGAACTTTATAGTTAGCATTCAGAATAGGGTGAATGAATTGAAAATTTCATCTCAGGAAGGACAATCAAACAGTATCGGGAAAAGGGTAATGATAACTTGATAATGCTTTCTTATGCGGATTGCTCCTTATTCCGTCTCTGCTAACCCCATAAGTTTCTGGAACCGCGTTAATCTGTATTTTCACGTACTGGTTTTGTGGCAGATGGAATTCATGCTTGAGATGATATGTGATATCAAAAACAATAAAAAGAAGCCGAAGGAGGACACCTTGCAGCTTACCCGAATAAAGAAATGGCTACAAAAGGTGCTTGTTTGATTCAGCTGTTTTGGTCAATATAATCATCTATGTTTACATTTTTATCATTTGATCTGGGTGCCCTTTGTATGGAGCTTTTCATCCATCTTATAAAATAGAAAGCTCCTCCTTTCTTTATTCTTTCTGAGCTAGTATCTAGAGACCAGATGGTTCAAGCTTTTGGACTATACTGGGTCGTTGTAGTTGTTATTTATCTAGATGGTCCAACTGATTTAACTTTCAGTTTCCAATCCCCCCTTCCTCTTCTAGTGTCTTTGTTTTCGGAACTCTAAGTTTATTGTCCCTTATGAGTACTAAAAGATCTCATGTTTTACTTACTGTATCTGATAGGTTAATTAAATCCGCATGTGGGATTTTGGATTTGCAGAAGAAATTATTGAATGCACCTGGACTGATGTTTACTCATGATTCTTAACAAGATATTCAATTAACAAATTTGTCCATATTACTTCCAATCTTTTTTGCACTTAAATGCAACTTTTGGTGCATGATTTGATTGTGTTGAAGATGGCCTTTTAGATCTAGTGAAAATGTGTTGGCTCGTAGATCTAGTAATACAATTGTAGAGCACTATTCTCACAAGATTCAGTAGTTCTGGGGACAATAAATGTGGGGGGCCAAAGAGATATCTTATATATAAATTTCACTGCTGTTCTTCTGTTATTTCGATAGAAAAAAGCAATAAATGATGGTGATTAGCTGCCAAATTCCTTGGATCATCACACTCTACATTGTCTCATCATTCTATCATCCTAAATTTGTTAATCTCTCCTTGTTTTGTGGTTCCGGTAATCTTACGTGCAGCTCAGAGTAGTCGATATATTGATTCGAGGATTAAAGTGGAGCAAGCTGCTTGATCCTGACAAGAGAGGCCAGTGGTGGATGTCTGGGAATATTGATTCCACAACTGATGTTCAAGACGTTGCAAGCACAATTGACTTGGAGGTCACCGAGGCTCAAAAGATGCTCCAGCTTGCCGCTGCTCAGAGGATGAATACTGATGCAAGAAGGGCAATTTTCTGCATAATAATGAGCGGAGAGGACTATATTGATGCATTTGAGAAACTTCTAAGATTGGATTTGCAAGGCAAGCAGGTTGGCATCCGTTGGTTGAATTCCCTGCTATTTATTATTGTGCTTCAAGTGTGCAAATTCTTTAATATTTATACATGCAGGATAGGGAAATCATGAGAGTTTTGGTAGAATGCTGTTTACAGGAGAAAGCTTTTAACAAATACTATTGTGCTCTAGCTTCCAAGTTATGCAGCCATGATAAAAACAATAAGTTCACCCTGCAGGTATGCCTTTTGCTCAAATGTATCTTGGGAAGTTGTGTTACACGGTCTTTTGTACTCCGCAAAGCTGGCGGACAAAAGGTTCATTTATTACATTCCGTGATTTCTAGGAAGGGAGAAATCACATCTCAGGTGTATTTGGTATGACTGGAAATATTTTCCACTTCTCTCGTGTTTGGTTGGTCTAGATGTCACGGAAAACATTCTCTCTAGGAAATTGGGAAAATGACTTCCTTTATAGTAGGGAAAACAAGTTCCTTAAGTGCCATTCCACGTTAATGGTCTCCTCCCCACCTCCAGCACCCCACTCATGCCCCACCCCCACCCCCACCCCCACCGCCACACCATAGTGATTGTCTAAATTATATATAAACATTCTTGGGACTATTTTCTGCTTACTTAACAAACATCAGAAAATAAGTAAAAACCCGCGTGTTTTCCCGCAAACATTTTCCCTCATACAAAATACACTCCTCATCTTGCCACATATCGGGAAAAGAAAAAGAGGAAAAGACAAATGTAAGTTTTTCTTACACTATATGAACAGTGGATATTTCTTGATACATAAAATTATATTTTGAAATCATATGCTCATTTTTAGCATATGGAGGATGAATATGAAGAGATTATGTACAGATACAGTTTTTACTCTTCTTCTCTCTCACACTATTGGTCCTCATTTTCCCTTTTTATCGGAGTGGTCAAAATAATCATGCTTTGAGAATCATCTGAAACATGGTACTCACATATTATTTGAGATCATATGCTCATTTTGGCAATGGAGGATGAATTTGAAGTGAATACAGATGCACAGACACTTTTTACTCTTTTCTCTTACACCTATTGGTCCTTATCATCCCTCTTTATTGGAGTAGTCAAAATTGTCATGCTTGAGAGTTATCTGAAACATGGGTACTCACATGAACTGATATTTGCACCCAACAGATTGGATGCACTAACTTCCTAAAAGTAGTGCAAGTTTATTAAGTATATTTAGTTCCCAAAACGGTGTAATATACTGGTCTCTAAACCATAAACATGCTAATCCAATGTTTTTTGCAGTACTGCCTGTGGGATCATTTCAAGGAGCTTGATCAGATGCAGCTGATCAGATCAATGCACCTATCTAAGTTTGTCGCGGAGATGATTGCTTCTTTTAGCCTTTCACTTGCTGTATTGAAGGCTATTGATCTCAGTGATTCCTTACAACTGACTCCAAAAAGAATCATGCACTTTCGGATGCTATTCGAGACTATCTTGGAGTTTCCTGAAAAGCTTGTCTGGAACATTTTTACTCGAATTGCTGTTCTACCGGAATATGAATCCCTTCGTGATGGGATTGTCTTCTTTATCCGCAAGTACGTCGTAAATGACCAAAAGTCTCTGGGAGATAAATTCAAGATTGCAAAGAAGGCCCTTAACAATGTTGAAGGAGTCATCATGTGAGTCTTTGCATGGCGTATTCTAGCTTCAGAATTTTGCTGGAATAGTTTTTGTTGCCGGTACAACATTAACCCATTTTTGGTAGATATTTTCTTGTTTCTAAGATCTTTTAATTAACCATGTCACGTAGGATGGATGTGACGAGAAATTCAGCATAGAAGGGTCCTCGTTATGTGAATTCCAACCTTGGAATTGCATAATGTTTCACTATTAACTTTTGAGGTCGAGCAATGTGGGCCTCTTGCCACAATATTCTATGTACTTCATTACATGCATTATTAGAGAGCATGGTTTAGGGCCTTGATGTGAGTTACATCCCGGCTATGCGCCTCTTCATATCCTAATATTGTGATGCCTTGGGAATTTGGTCAATATTGCAACTACAGTTTTCATTTGTTAAATTTTCATACTCGACCTTTTGCCGATGGTGCTTACCGCAGCTTAAGACGTGTTTGGTCCTCATCTTATTTAAAGAGTACACTATGATGCAGCATGCGTGTCACTGTTGGAAAGTATATTGCCGGGACTCCCATGTCTCTGCAGTTGTTTTAGTGCCATTTTCATTTTTGTTACTGAGACACGGTTGGCAGTATCTTTGCACAGATGCGCTCGACGTGAAGAGAATCTGGAAATTCTGAGTCAAGTCTTTTTCATTACTGTAAATTCACTAGTTAGATTTGCTATCTTCGCTTTGATATTTTGGGAATCAATTGGTGTATGCCAGAAAACACTCTGAATTTTCTTATTTCATGCAAAAAGGGGATGAATAAATCTTCTAGTGGCACATGGCTGTCCCTTGGCTTCTGGCTTTGGTATGATGATGGATTATCTGGATTCTGGAGGGAAAGAAATGATAGTTTTTATTTTTGGGTGTACAGTAAACAGAATACCATTATTAAACTTAAATTGGGTCGTTTGGTTGTGCAATGGGATAGATATTTCATGGTAATTCTACGACTAGATAATACCATTACCAAGTACAGGATAAAATGGTTTTTGGTGCAACTACTAGCATAAGACAAATTCGTTAGAATTGGGTGCCTGCTGTCCTTTTAGAGAATATCACAATATCTCTTGGAATCTATTTAACTAAAATCAGCAACTAGGTCATAACTAACGGAACACCTATTCCTATTATAATTAGGTGAATCTAGGCTACATGTTGTAAAGATTTTCGACATTAATCCATCCCAAACAAAAAATATTCCTTAGATATTTTAAGATAAATAATAGTAGGATGGGAGAAAAAAATTGGAAAAGCCAAAAAATTATTCTTATTAGTTGACAGTAATCTCACTAGAGGTAAGGATAAAAAAAGCTTTTGATGAATTAAAAAAAAAGAATTCATCAAACAAAATGCTACATAAGTACTACTTTTAATTTTGAAACTGTCATTTTATTAATGGGAGTATTATACTATTTTATTTTATAGTAATAGATCTCTGTCACCACCACGTCTGAATACACCAAACTTATAACCAATATTAATATTATCATTTCAAAGAATGGATGAGGGTTTCCATTGACGGCTCGACTTGGCGTTGTATTGCCTTAGCTTTACCCTACTACTACTTCACACCTTCCACCTTCGCCGCCGCCGCCGCGTCGTCGCTACTTCCTCCGTCTCCGGCGGGAAGGACTCGGCTGTTTAATCTTACACGTAGCTTTTCTGCTTCAACGCCGCCGATGGGTTCTCAGCCGGAGGGATTGGATTGGCCGGCGAACAAGGTCCGGCAGACGTTCATGAACTTCTTCCAAGGGAAAGGTCATGAAGAAGTTCAATCCAGTCCCGTTGTTCCTCATAATGACCCTACTCTCCTATTCGCCAATGCTGGTTCGTTCTTCCTCAACTTTAGATACTCTATTTTTTTCATTTGATACTGTTTCGTTCATTTTTACCTGTCCATGTTGATTACAATAAATAGAATGGTAATTTTACGATATTACTCCTAGTAATTACAGGTGATCTAAATGTTGTAAATGAATAGTATTTAATAGGAAAGGCAAAATAGACTCAGTAGTAAATTATCTCTTGGTTTTCCAAATTGGACTACTATATATTTAGTATAATGGGTAAGTAAAGATGGATGCAGGGAGTATATGGTAATGGAAATTATCTGAACTAATAGTATTGCTCCGGTTGTTTCTGATCCTTCTAATTATTTGTTATTAACTGTTGTCTTGTGTTTTCACTATCATATTATGTTGTCGGAGTTGTTGTGTTGTTACTATCTGTTGTTTCTTGTATTTGCGGTACTTTGTCTTTTGGATTGCTTTGAACTTTTTCTCCTGCTGAGCCTCTATTGGAACAGTCTCTCTACCTGAGGTAGTGAGAAGGTTCGAATAGACTCTACCCAGCACCCTCCCTAGACCCCACTTTGTGGGATTATACTGGGTATTATGTTGTTGGTGGAAATGATGGTGGTTGGTTTTGCTTTATTTTTTTAGGGTGTTGTTGAATGGCTAAAGTTTGTTTTTTCTGTGCAGGTATGAATCAGTTCAAGCCTATTTTCTTGGGAATTGTAGACCCTAATAGTCCATTGAGCAAACTTACGCGTGCCTGCGATACTCAGAAGTGTATTCGTGCTGGTGGCAAGCACAATGATCTTGATGATGTTGGTAAGGACACTTACCACCACACTTTCTTTGAGATGCTTGGTAATTGGTCCTTTGGGGATTATTTCAAGAAAGAGGCCATTGGATGGGCCTGGGAACTCCTCACACAGGCAAGTTTTATCCTTATTATTTAACAGTAATATTCTTGTACATTGTCAGTTGTGCTCCTAGCATATATGCTGTATGATCAAGAAATGGCAGGATGCTGACTTGTCAAATTGTTTCCCTTGTTTGATGATTTTTGTCCAGGTTTATAGACTGCCAAGTGAAAGGATTTACGCAACTTATTTTGGCGGTGATGAAAAATCTGGCCTTCCAGCGGATAATGAAGCTAGAGACCTATGGCTTAAGTTCCTTCCCCCTAGCAGGGTGCTGCCTTTCGACTGCAAAGTATGTTATCACACTGTGTCTTCTATTGTATCATCTTGCTCAAACTCGTCATTTTATGTTTGGTGCATCAGTAATTCATTAAACTAAATCGTCCAATGAGGGAATGTTCTTAGTATACTTGATATTTTTGGAAGCCATGAATCTTATTGAATCTTTTAGAAGCATGTTTAATTTTGTGGACATCACAATTTTGGACAAATTTTTATCATTTTTGCCTTAAAAAAAATTAACTGTCCTTTTGGCTGATAAAAGGAGCAAAAAAGTGGTAATCATAATTCAAGTGGAGGAGAGTATCTATTGCTAGAAGCTTATGAACTTGTGGGAGCAGTGATGAGTATCATTTTCACATTGTAAAAATTAAGTATCCTTTTTGCTGATAAGAAAATCAAGAAGTTGTGTCCATCATTTAAGTGGAGAAAGGTAAAGGGACAAGCCTGTTAATATTTGAGTTTTGGAATTTGAAATAACATATTTCCCCATTAAAAAAAGGAAGGGAACAAAAGAAATAACTCATATTCCTATGAGTTGTATTTGTCATATGAATTAAATACTATGAAAGGTTTTGAGTACTACTTGTACCATAACCATTCTTCTTAAGTAACTCTTTTAACCACTGAAATATTATTGTCTTCTAGTATGTGGAAATGAGAACTTCATTTCTTCTTCAAATAATTTGATCATGATCTGATGATGATGTCTGAAAACTTTTCTTCTCCTTGTTAAAAGATTTTATTACTTTGAGCTAAGTCGTTCAGAGTATTTCGTAACACTCTGCATTTTGAGTAGGACAACTTTTGGGAGATGGGTGATACCGGACCTTGTGGACCCTGCACCGAAATACACTTTGATAGAATTGGGAATCGCGATGCTGCATCATTTGTTAATAATGATGATCCCACTGTGATTGAGATATGGAACCTTGTCTTTATTCAGGTACCATTATTTCCAAAGTTTTGTTTTCTCTTTGGAAAACATTGTTCAACTCTTGTGTCTTTTTCAGTTTAACAGGGAAGCTGATGGTTCTTTGAAACCCCTTCCTGCTAAGCATGTTGATACTGGAATGGGTTTTGAAAGACTAACCTCTATCCTCCAGAACAAGATGAGCAATTATGATACTGACGTGTTCTTACCCATATTTGATGCTATACAAAAGGTAATATGAATATGTTATTATTTGGAAAGTTAACTTTACTGTTTTGTAATTCTCTTGAGCCACCCACCATACATTCCTATGTTCCCTTGGGATAAACTAAAAAGACTATTTCAATGATTGCCCTCCTTGGATTCACCTATTTAATCCATGATTGAACGAATCCCTTTTTTTTGAGTTTTACTGAAAATATGTTACTTCTCATGCAATATAGGCTTGTTTGTGATTCAGTGGCCCTGAAATAAATACATATTCAAGTAATGCTTTAAAGAATGTTGTAAAATTTTGTATAATCACTTGATATACTTAGGTAATGTTGTGTAAGCACGTTAAAGCGTTTGATACATTATTTTCTGTAGTGTTGTTACTGTTTCATTTACAAAGTTAGTTTAAAACAGGAATTTTAGGATTCAATTTTGTATAGGGGCAAATTTTCTGTGAAGTAATGGCTAATGGCAAGAGGACTCAACGTCTAGTTAAGAGGTTGGGCTTTGATTTATGAAGGGCACAAAGTGGGGAAGAGCCTGCATCGACTGGCTGGAGGTTTGGAGGGCTGGGTAGGGGTGGGATTTACCAGATGAGAAAGAGTACAAAAGAACTTGTCCCAAACTGACCGGTCCTGAGCCTGAAATTGTACAACTGAAATTTTCTTATTGCTATATTTATCTGTGCTATTCTCCTAAGATGATGTTTCAATCTTCTAATAGGCAACTGGAGCTCGTCCATACTCTGGCATAGTTGGATCTGATGATGTGGACAAAATTGATATGGCCTATAGGGTTGTTGCTGACCACATTCGAACTCTGTCTTTTGCCATTGCTGATGGTTCTTGTCCAGGTAGAATCTTGTTAATGTGGTCCATCAGCTAGTTAGGTCTTCAAAATCGTTCCTCTCCTTTTTGGGTTGACCCCCTGTATTAGTACTGTATTTGATGTTAAAAGTTTTGAGTACTTGTAAAGTTTTCAGGTGTGATAATCCATTATAAATATGATCGTCTTGTTGTTCATTTGATTGTGGAGCCAAATTTTCACGAGATTTAATCTTGTATAGTGAGTTTCAGGCATTTTTGTTGTAAGATGGATTGTATTTTACAGTTTGTGACCTTCTGAGTTAATGGCTGTGAGCTTGTTGTCTAATATTTTCTCCTATTTCCTTCCCCCAATATTACTTAAAACCTACTCATTCTGTTATAAA
Organism: Capsicum pubescens; assembly: GCA_030864215.1. Classification (NCBI taxonomy): domain Eukaryota; kingdom Viridiplantae; phylum Streptophyta; class Magnoliopsida; order Solanales; family Solanaceae; genus Capsicum; species Capsicum pubescens. The sequence goes on along the minus strand of CM061540.1, from coordinate 42,397,719 downwards.
TGTGCATCCATGGATCTAAAATTTCAGTTCTGTGAATTTCCGTGCTTGGTAGAGAAGCATGTGTGCTATTATTTTCAAGGAGGTTCTGACGGTGTTCTGGCGTTTTAGGACAAATAATGGTCTCTGGTTCTGTTCTTTGGTAAATTGGATGTTCGTGTTTCTTGTTTTGCAGGGAATGAAGGCCGTGAATATGTCCTCAGACGCATTCTACGTCGAGCAGTACGCTATGGTACAGAGGTTCTGAAAGCAAAACAAGGGTTTTTCAGTAGGTATGCAAAAGTACTTGGAATTTTGCCGGCCTCATTTTTTGTTTTTGCCTACAAAATGGGTTTATTTGATATTTAGCAGTTTTTTGCTGTGTACCCACCCACCTCAAAGTTCAATATATTATTTACTCTCTGCTTTATGTTGAGAGTAGCCTTGTAAAGGTGGTGGTAGAAGTTATGGGCGACGTCTTCCCAGAGCTGAAGCAACGTGAGACACATATAAGGGACATCATTGCCGAGGAAGAAACTAGCTTTGGAAGGACATTGCTTCATGTAAGTTTCTTTGTAATATAGTGAAAGGAAACAAGTCCAAAAATGCTGTAATTTGTAGTTCTGTATCTCAACTATCGGAAACAGCCTCTCTACTTCTTCGGAAGTAGCGTTATGGACTGCGTACATTTTACCCTCCCAGACCCCACTTGGTGGGATTACACTGGGTTTGTTGTTGTTGTTGTTGTTGTTGTATCTCAACTATCTATAACACTGAGATTGAGCCTGTGGATGCTATCTTCTTAAATCAGTGATTTGTTCTTGTTGATTTTCTTTTTTTGTGAGATAATGGGAGTATCCAGATAATTATTTTAGATAGCTAGTTGAGGAAAATCGTACATAAAGCTAACTTCGAGATAAACAATTTGCTAATAGCATTGAGTTGAAATGCTAATGGCATAATGTTTTTCTGCATGTGTACACTGCATATTAATAATTGTATAGGTGATGGCGTAATACTAAACCAAAGAAATAGAATTAGCATTTGACTGAATCTGTAACGATTCTATGATCGGCCTTTCTTGGGGATATCAATTCTGAAGAACTATTTTCTTTCTGTATTCAAACCTGCCTCGCCTTCGTTATCAGAGGAATGCACCAACAAATAATATCATCAATGTGTTGAGTGTGATGACTTTGTTAAGCTACCTTTCTCCTTCATATCTAAACCTTTTCTTCTCTATAGGCTCAGCTTAATGATATGTTTCTGTCTTACAACTGTTATTTGACCAAATAGGGTAGTAAAATGGTGTGCATGGCTTCTAATTGAGTGGTTACTGCTCCTTGTTTGCTCCCAATTGGGGGAGAGTGATGACTTATTTTGCTCTTGTTTTTGTCTTCTATTTTTTTTCTCTCTATTCTATGTTAAGTTTTTCCTTTCTTCAGGGAATCGAGAAATTTAAGAAGGCAGCTCAGGAAGTTCAAGGGAAACAATTTTGTGGCCAGGCAAGCATATTGGCCATATACAAGTTGTGATGGAAAAATCAGCTTACTTTCTTCTAATTTAATATCTTAACTGTGCTCTTAATATTTACTTAATACTCAGTTCATCTCAAACATCACTTAGTGTCCAGTGCCTTTAATTCAAATTCATTTGGATTGTGCTGTATTTAGTGAGGAACATCTGGAACCATATATTTTTTTTTTGTTTTTTCGTGAATAGAATAGAAGTTAACTGAGAGGAATAGATGTAGCTCTGATAGTACTTTGCATGGAACGTGTTAATTAAGAAGACCCCTTGTATGGAAAACCATTGATCAAGAAGGAAATGTGGATATTCAATTGAAACTAACAAGTAAAATATTCAGCTTGTTATACAACCTTTGCCGGCACTTCAGATGTGGGACATTGGACATATTAGTTTGTATAGGTTACATGCAGCTCCACAACCATGTCTGATTTTATAACATAGTAGTAATGATGTTGAACTTTTATTATTCCCTCGAGACCTTGGAAAACAAACAGGAAGTGAGTTGTGATCAAGGAGAATATACTAGTGTTAGTATTTGGTTTGACAGGCAAAGATGTACATCTTTTTAAATTTTTCTTCACGTATATTGCGTAGTGCTCATTTCAGTGAGTGCTTACACATTCACCCTTTTAGCAGAGGCCTATTATATGACACCTTTAGCGCCCCCTATAAAAATTGAATTTCAATTTTCATAAAATAAATACTCTCCCAAGGAAATAGAAAAATAGGCAATCTTAACTGCTGAAGCTAAGCAAATCGATGGAATGTTGGTAATAGTCAGTTTTCAAGTGATTGATTTCAACTCATCAAATTTAGTCCAGTACCTATGCAATGGTTTCTTCCTTAGATATGCAACATTCTGTCTTTCATGAACTTCAAAAAGCAACTTCTTTTGTTAGCTCTGGATGACCTGGTGTCTCAGCTGTCTTTGATTCTTCTTCTTACTTCTGTTGTGATGTGCAGGAGGCATTTGTCTTGTGGGACACTTATGGATTTCCATTAGATTTGACCCAGGTAAATAGTGCTCCAACCAGTTAATCCATATCTCAGTGACGAAAGCAAATTAAACCTTTTTGTCTCAGTTAATGGCAGAGGAACGAGGCTTGGTGGTTGATGTTGATGGTTTTAATGCTGCTATGGATGCTGCCAGGGAAAGATCAAGAAATGCTCAGAGCAAGGTTCTCTTTGTTGCTTTCGTTTTGTCCACTCTGTCCAGCTAGGTTAATTTCCGAGTCGCCATTTGAGACTTTGAGCTGTTAGATAGTTACATCTAGGTCCATTTGGTTTTCTTGGGGCTTTTTATGTTTGAATAGATACGAAATTCTGAATAGAGAGGGTGGAAGATATTAATGGATGCTAGAGAATCTTCTTATGTTTACCTCTTTGGGGTCTTGTGGTGGGGCCCTTCCCCGGACCCTGTGCATAGCGGGAGCTTTGGTGCACCGGGCTGCCCCTTTTTACCTCTTTGGGGCCATGTCAGGATTGAGTATTTTTTCCGGAAAAGAAATAGTTCCTGAGAGATCAAGGTTAGTAGTATTAAAAAAACTTATTGAGTTTAGAGGCTTAAGCTTGCACCTTAAGGTGTGGCCTAGTGATCAATGAAGTGCGTGCAAACTATGGAGATTCAGGTTCAAATCTCAGTAAAATAAAATATATTAGGTGATTTCTTCCCATGTGTCCAAGTCTAGGTAGACGGTGGGAGGAAGCAGCTGCCTGGATAGATATTCGAGGCACGCACAAACTAGAGCATAACCCGTTGTCATTTAGAAGCTAAGCAAAGGGATAAATTTGACATGGACAGGTGCCAATGGAATGAAGCCTCGGGGACCACTTAAGGGTGAAGTGATGCGGTGTGTAGTGTGTTTGGTAGATTGATTTAGCCTGGAACGTCGCCTATTCTTTGTATACTGAGTAGTAGTAGTGGAAATGTTTTGTAGAATGATTAAGTAAATAGGTTACAGCTGAAAAGCAACTTATGAAGTGAGGTGCTAGATTATACTCATGTTTCCAGGTTGCGTCGGTAGTTGTACTCAATCAAGAAATTATCTTATGAATTCTACCTTCACAACTCACAAGTTAAGAATACATGCTTACACCTTCTGTTTCTGAACCTATACTTAACAGAATGCTGGTGGTGCTATTGCCATGGATGCTGACGCTACTTCTGCATTGCACAAGAAAGTGATCGCTGCAACAAATGATATTTTCAAGTTTACTTGGTTTCAGGTTGCTAATTTTTCTTCCTTATGAAAAACTATGGCTTCTTGAATTTTGTTGCTTGCTTCAGTGATTTTTCTGCTATTGTCGGGTTTTCATCTGCTTTAAATGTTAATATCTGTAACTTCTATAAACAAGGACAAAACAGTCTTTACCTTCTCCATCCATTCTTTCCCTAATTTAGCAAACTAATCACTCTTACCATTTTTGTTATCCATGTTTTCATCCCCATTCAATTATCCATTAAAAGTAGTTCTTTCTGTTTGGATTTCCTGCCTATTTATCTTTCTGACGTGTAGTCTGACATGTTTTTCTAACTTTTTCCTCCTAAACTAAATGGCTAGTCTCAGCTGTTCTAGAAATATCCTATCATGATTTAGGGTGTGTTTGGTGGAGTGACATTTTCTCTAGGAAAACGAGTTCCTTAAAAATGAGTATGACACTCACTTATTTTTTGCTAGATTATGTTTTTGTAATCATGCTCCCTAGATTACATATAAATGCTCGTGGGACAGTGTATTTTTTCTTACACCTTACGTACCAAACATTAGAAAATAAGTATGACACTCACTTTTTTTTGCAAGAAAGTATTTTTCTAGTACCAAACACACCCGTGGTTTAAAAACTAAAAGTGCACCCTTGTTGCTTGCATCTTTTTTTTTTTTGAGATGGTAACAAAGTGCTTGCATCAGAGTTTTACTTCTGAATTTCTTAATTCAGGATCATGAGAGTGAGATAAAAGCTATTTACACTGGAAGTGACTTCTTGGAAAACGCAGCTCCTGGGGATGAAGTTGGTATTATTCTTGAGAGTACCAGTTTCTATGCTGAACAAGGTGGTCAGGTAAAAAATTTCTTTTATATCTTGGTTAGAAAAATGTTAAATGATGGTAAGTTGAACTACTTCAAAATATTGCTGGAAGGACGCTAAATAACAATGTTGTTATATTAAGTCTGTAAGAGGAGGGTGTAGCCCAAGTTTTTTTTAATGTTGTGGTCAAAGGGTCTAGGATATTTAAAATCTGTATGGGGACTTGTGTTTGAGAGCATAACCCCCAACCCCAACCCAACACACACACGCAGATAAATTAACCTGAAGAGTAATGTTTTATGGAGGAGCTGCCTGCCTCTACAGCGTAACTTCAATATAGTGAAGAGAACAGACTCATTAGGCGCATATATATATCGATGCTAAACTTTAATTATGAACATTTGCTAATTGTTCGTTTGAGGGGAAAGTGTTTCTTGGGAAGTATATAGGAAAATAAGCAAACAAAGTGACTCTCTCGAATGCCCTCAGGGTTTAGTCTAACCGTAAGAGCGCAATACAGGATATGTTGGAGCCCTGCCGAGGACCAAGCCCTTCTATTTAAGTGGAGAGAGGTAGAGGGATGGGCCCATTATCCACCGAGTTGCGGACCGTGCGCCACTGATGCTTAGGGATTTCTCGATTATCTAAAAAAAGAGAGAGAAAGTGACTCTCAAGTTCTCCTTTTTGATTTGTTGTCTTCTTTTAATCCTGACTCATCTCTTTCTGGGTTAGTAATATTTTTCTCACTTACCACTTGGTGAGCAAAACCCCAAATGGATTATTTGGAGGTGAAGGGGCTCTACCAATATAAATAGGCCCTCCCTTGTCGGTCATGAAATCTAGTGATATGTCCTATCATTTTTTCTTCTTTCCTTAATCAAATGTAGCGTGTGAAGTTATGGAGGGTTGTGACAATGTGAGGATTTCACATTCTTCAGAAGCTTGAGGAATCACTTTCTTGTTCCCCCCAAGAGTGTAACCTTAATGTTAGTTTTGTTCCTTGATGCATAGAAGACGGACGATCTTGAATTGCTTATTTCTGTGATGTTTCTGGTTGAAAGCGGGTATGCATTGTAAAAGGGGAATTGACTTATAGGCCGTTAGAATAGTCTTCATTTATCAAGTTTTTGCATCTTTTAATTACACTGCTGTAATTTCAGAAACTTGAAGCTTATGGGACGTGTAACTTAACATTACACTGCTGTAATTTCAGAAACTTGAAGCTTATGGAACGTGTAACTTAACATAAAGAACTTATAGATTGTGATAAGGAAACTCTGGTTGTTTGTAGCATCGTTAATTCATCCTCTTCCTCCTTATGTCATGTTGTACTCTAGTTTCCTGATTCTAATAAAGCTATTCGACTATTTGGATACAGATATACGACACTGGTTTACTGGAAAGCCCCAGTGGCTCTTTTCAAGTTTGTAATGTTCAAATTTATGGAGGATTCATTCTTCATATTGGATCTTTCAGTGGACAGGCGCACAAGTTCTCGGTTGGTGATAAAGTGATTTGTAAGGTGACACTTTCTTCTGTTTGGCCTTCCACAACTATTAAGCTTTCAGATTTGTTTTAACTCTTTTTACTTACATTGTTGGATTGGGCAGGTTGACTATGATAGGCGTACATTGATTGCTCCCAATCATACGTGCACTCACATGTTAAATTTTGCCTTAAAGGTATTTCTTCTAGCAGAAAATAAAGAGATGCTGGTTCAAGCATTTCCATACTTTCTGGAGTTGATTGCTTGATTATGTTACTGAACTAATGCAGGAAGTACTAGGTGACCATGTTGACCAGAAAGGTTCCATTGTTCTTCCTGAAAAATTGAGATTTGACTTCTCTCACGGTAAACCCTTTATTTGGTGTGTGCGCTGTTGCTGCTGTTGTGGGTATGTTTCTTTCTATGAAGAATGATAATGTTCTAATGCCTTGAACAGGGAAACCAGTAAAGCCAGAGGAGCTAAGAAAAATTGAATCCATTGTCAATGAGCAAATTAAGGCTGAATTGGATGTATTCTCAAAAGAGGCAAAACTGTCTGATGCAAAGAGTATAAAAGGTCTCCGAGCTGTCTTTGGCGAAGTAAGGGCTTCACTATTTTGCCTGTCTTCGTTGTCTGTTCGGACATTTAACGTTCTTACATGTCCTGGTGGATTTATAGGTGTACCCGGACCCTGTGCGGATTGTGTCAATTGGTCAGAAGGTGGAGGACCTTCTTGCTAATCCAGAAAATGAAGAGTGGTTATCGTACTCTGCTGAGCTCTGTGGTGGTAATTCTCTTTTATTCTCTAATGCTATTTATGGGAATATGTTTATGGATTATGATCTGTTCCTACGACTAATTTATGGATACTTAGGAACACACATTTCTAATACAAGAGAGGCTAAGGCATTTGCTCTGATGTCTGAGGAGGGAATTGCCAAGGGAATCCGAAGGGTTACTGCTGTTACAACTAATTGTGCTTTTGAAGCCACAAAATTGGCATCCTCATTCGAACAGAAAGTAAATGAAGCATTTCAGACTGATGAAAGCTTGCTGGAAGAGGTTAGTGCTTGCTAGGCCACTCTTCTCGAACCTGGAAAGTCTCTGCTCTATTTGGTCTCTATCCTTACTAGGAATTATAATTCTTTTATTTGATAAAAACCAGGTGTTAGAATCTTTTAACTTTCTTGGAAAACGTGCCTTTTTAGTAAAACAACCTGAAGAGTTGTTAATCATTGAGGATTAGAGTTGTTGGAGTGAATATTTTTTTTGCTGTGACGATTTGAAGTGAAATTGATTGGTAATATTGCTCACTACTAATTCTTACAAAAACTGTTGCTGACAAAGTCACCCTTCTACAAGTCTTAAACATCAAATTCATACACCACGTTAGTGCTCTTCCTACCCAATTGGTTCTAGTTCTTATGCCATGGTAATATGATCATTCCTTGAGATTGTGTATCTATTTGCATGAGACTGGATGTTTGTCCTAATTTTATTAAAGTTCCATAATTCACAACTTTAGCTGACTGATGATAATCATATTTGTTAACTTACCAAATTATACTTGCACATTGTACAGCGTTTCTCGCCCTGAATTATTATATTCTGCAGGCGTGTATTCTGACTGTTTTTGTTTCCTGGTGGAGAGGGAATGAGACATTGGACTATTTCCTATCCTTTTTTGTTTCATAATACTGAACTACTGGAAAATGTGCTAAGGCTTCTAGTAACCATGCAGCTTTTATTCTGTCATTTATCTCTTAAATTTGATCCCCTGCTGTATCTTCCCCGGGATGGAATTGGACGGCGTATTGTTCCCACTTCTAATGTTGCTCCCTACTGAATGATTCATTCATTCAGCAGTCCTGCTACATAGTTAATAGATCTTCTTAAATTAACTACTCGATCTTAGTTTTAGACTTGCTTGTTTTCTTTGTTTCATACGCTGATGAAGTATAAACCATAATGTGGCAGAGTTGTTAGTAAGATATACTTTATTCCAGTCATCTATTTCTTATAATTGCCCCCTTGCACTGTATCTTCCTCCTTAGGGATGTCGTGGAGCTGGATAGTTTCTGGCTAAGCTATTCAATCAAGCATCTTTTTGTTCTTTAATCTTTGGTCAATTCAAGTTTATCCAATCTTTGGCTGATCTTTGTTCCTACTGCTACTATTGTTCCTTATCTGATGAATTAATCCATGTACTTCTTAATTTCAGAAAGTAACTTCTTTGAACTCTGCTGTGGAGAGGGCACAAATTCCCACTGTCATGAAAACTGATCTCAAGGCCAAACTCTCTGTTCTCCAGGTATGTACTGTTTCTGTTGTGACCGAAGGTGAATAACATTGCTTAGGAAAGAAAAGGTAACATGCTGATAATTTCTTCAGAATCAAGTTATTAAGGCCAAAAAGAAGATAGCTGCAGAGAATATTCAAAAAGCCGTTAAAGCTGCCTCAGAAATGGCTGAAGCTGCAGCTTCTGGTGGAAAATCATACTGCATCTTGCAGATTGACGTGGGCCTGGACACTGGTGCAGTCCGTGAAGCAGTTGTCAAAGTTATGGAGCAGAAGGTTATTAACTCATACATGCTATAAACTGTGCCCGTATACTCCTCTAAAATTTGCACTTAATGTATAATAGTCGCAACTGTTTCATTGTCTGAACAGGGTATGGCAGTTCTGGTATTTAGCAAAGATGAAGCTGCGAACAAAGTTTTGGTCTGTGCTGGTGTACCTGAGAAAGGTGACAAGTGCCAGCAGTTGAATGTGAAAGACTGGTTGAATGCAGCTTTGAAGCCCTTGGGAGGCAAGGGCGGCGGAGGAAAAGGTGGTCTCGCCCAAGGCCAGGTCTGCATCATACTCAATTTTGGATTACCTTCATGCTGTTTATTTCTGTAGTAATAGAAGAAACTTTTGGGAACCAGTCCTGGTCTGACTATTTCCGTTTTAAAATAGTTGCATTTTTTAATGGTATTTGGGTAAATGTTTGCATACTGCACATAGCAGGTTCATTTAAAAACTGGTACATCACTCCACCTTGTGATGGTTGCATACATCTCATGCCCTATAATGGAAAGAAATATAAGCACATAACGTGCATTGTAAAATTGTCAAACTTGACATTCATCTTTTGCCTTAATTGCTTCCGTTGCATATCCATTGCTTGTAACTTATATATTCATGTTGGTTAAAATTTTTTCCCTTCAGGCTACTGATATAGCAAAAGTCGATGAGGCAATGGATGTTGCATCATCATTTGCAGCTATGAAATTAAATTGATGAGCAAGGACAGTATGTCAATGCAGTGGTGTTCCATGGTCGAAGCTGGTGCAGCTATTCCTAAGAGAATATTGATTGATCATGAGTTTAATGGGTCGTGGAGGTTTTAGAGCTATAACTTCCATCATATACAACCGGATCATTTATGTTGCTTTCTGTCAGCTACCTTATTAACACGCAGAAAGTAAAGGAAAATTAGAGAAGATTAATATTGATGGCACTTGCTTATTGCATACTGTATCCTGCATACTTGTTATACACAAAAGAGAATGATGAAAGTAGAAAGATTTCCCAGTGCTGTGAATTTGCATGTTTGTTGGCTTGGATTTTCTGATTACCTACTAGTGTGTCGTTAAATTGGTATGGATTGGATTAATGGCATTTTGTAGATGTAAAAAGGAAAAAGAAAAACATGTGCAAACTGAAAGGCTAAGGCCTGGAAGGTGCTCTAATTTTTTGTGGTTTGTTAGGAAAATCACACTGGTTATCTACTGATGATAGTTGCCTGACAATGAAAACTCTTGCAAAGAATGAAATTACGCAGCATTCGAGTAAAGGCAGAGGGGCGCAGGTTGATCTTTGATGAATAGTGACTTCAATAAAAGTACAATCTGAATTTATTTCGTTTAACAGTTCCAATTTGGTCATGTTGGAGAACAGAACGGGAGGAATGCCATTAGTTGTCTTGCAGATTGTAAATGCTGTACGGTACTCCCCGCAACATTTAGTAGTAATGAAACATGAACGACTTGGCAGATTTTACGTTATGCAGGGTAGGAAATTGATGAGTTGAACAACGAAACCATATGAAATTATATTTCGCCAGTATCACTCAGGTGAGGCCAGTCTTGGACAGACAAGTTTTCCAATTAAGCGAGGTCCTTCAAGTTTTAAAAATTAGGTGAAAGGAACAGTTTTTTTTTTCAGTTTTTTTTTTTTAAATATTTTCGTTCCAATAGCTATGCAAAGTTGTAGAACAGCTTCGATAGTTGTTCGATAACTGTGCAAAGTTGTTGAAACAAAGTTGTCGAACAACTATATTAGTTGTTCAGTGATTTTATTTTTTTTAACTTAGGGACATTGTGGGATCCACTAGTCTCTTTTTTTTAATTAAAGACTTGGGAGGGTCTATGAACTCATTTTTCTCGATTTTGGGTTTACCTACCTACTAAAGTCAAGCCTACTACTAGCAAACAAAGTTGATCATTGTTGTTCTCTCTTCCTTTTCCATTGTACTTAAAACCTGAAGTGGTTGATTACACCATCAAAGATATTGTAGTATGATGATAATTCACTTCACGATGGAGTGATAAATAGTGTAGAGAGAATCTGCTATAATTCCTACCAAACAACAGCCAGTAGAAAGGCATACTGCATCTCGCTTGCTAGTCTGCGTTTGGGCAGTGGGCACTACTGCAAAGCTGTTGTTAATTAAGAGTTATGGAGTAGAACGTTCTTTGTAATGTTCTAGAATAGTAACCCCCAGTTTCAGGAACATGACTACGTCATTGGCTGAACAGAAAATCAACAACATACCCGGTGTATTGTCACAAAGTGGGGGTCCGGAGAGGGTAAAATATACGTAGTCCATACCACTACCTCAAATGAAGTAGAAAGGTTGGCTCAGACAAATAACAGTATAGCAACCAGAATATAAAAACAAACAACAAAATGGGGTAACACACCACTAGATAATAAAAAAACAACACACCCACAAAGTAATACTATGAACTATCTATCCGAAATCACAAACATCACCAAAAAACCACGAACAAGAAACTACAAGACACCCACAAAGTAATACTATGAACTATCTATCCGAAATCACAAACATCACCAAAACACCACGAACAAGAAACTACAAGATACATGCGTAACACTATGACTATAGATAAATCGATAAACAAAGCACTCCTCCCTGTTAGTAAGGACGCACTCCTACCCACCAACCCTCTACCCTAATCCGCATCCTCCACACTTTCCTATCAAGGGTCATATCCTCGGTAAGCTGATAATCATACAGAAAATCTAATCTGCAAAGAGAGTTTTGGTCTGTGCAGCTACGGGGAAAAAAGCTTTCAGCAGTTCAAATTCCATAAAGAAAGAAGAAAGACTGGAAGAGACAAACACCACACATGAGTCATGACTACCTAGTCCAACAAAGATGCATTTCGTTCACTTAACTTCAAAAAAAGAGATTCACGTGCAGGTCAAATCATTCTTCGCACCAGGGATGTCAAACAGGTTAATTACGTTATTGACAAGTAATGACAGTCAGGAAGGGTGAAAATCAGTGGGGATTGGGGATTCTTCATCGGATGTGCCAAATTTTTATAGTAGAACACAAGTCTGTGTGACTGGTATAGCCAGAGAAGAAGGTTGCACTGGCATACCATTTTCACCAAAAATGCAGCTTTGGTGTATCTGGATATCAGGGGTGGTATATTTTTTTTTTCTTGTAGATCACAGAAAGATGAACATAACTCATTTCCAGTGTACGCACAATACACAGAAAGATGAACATAACTCATTTCCAGTGTACGCACAATAAAACTATCCTCTGGTGATCCTACTCTTAAATGGTGAGCTTCTCCCAACTTTCAAGTGTAGAATCAGTTACATAATGCACCAAAGTATATGCTAAACTTTGACACAAGTATTCACTTTTCACATGGAAAATGCCAAACACTGGAAGTTCTATGATTCATCTTGTGTTCAGATCCAACTCCCCACCTCCACGCCACTCACTCTGAGTACCTATATCTCCATTATCAGTTTCTTCATCATTCAAAAAGTCATCAGATGGTTCCTTTTCATCTTTATGTCCATTGTTGCCCCAACCGTTGATCATTTCATCAGGGCTAACTTCCTGTCCATGCTCACCTATATCATTACCCATTTGAATATTGCTCCCCCTAGGCCCAAGTGCACTAGCTCGTATTGGTGCTCGGTTCATCATCTCAGCACGAGCCTGTGATTCAGCACGGGCTTGTTCTGCATGAACAAGAGCTGCCATTTGCAAATTAGGATCCTGAGTATCTCGACCCATCTTTTGTCTCGACTCCATCTCTTGCCTCAATTCAAGCAGGCTTCTCCTCTCTTCTTGCAACAGTAACTGCTCTAACATGAGTTTCTCCTCGGACCGGAAGTCTCCAACATCTCTCTTGCGGGAAATTATATTAAACGCGAGTACTTGTTTCTCAAATGTTGCAGTGAACTCTGAAACTTTCACAGCAATGTTGTGATCCCACTGTTGTGAACGAGAAAGCATTTGGCCAGTAGTGTCAGAATCAAGGATCTTATCATCCTCCTCTGCTTCATAGTCCGCTACCACATGGTAAGGCAGAAGCCTAAAAAATCCATGACACAAGGAAAAAGTCTCAAGTCAATACCATAGGCGAGATGATTTTTATAGCAACTTTTTTGACAGGTAATCCACATGCTAATTCGAGCATGTGCAAATGTTCTTTTTATGTCACAAAACCATCCCTCATGAAACAAAAGTTACTAGACTTCCTAATAAAAAAGATGGACTTAGTGTTCTTTAATAGAATAATCATTGTTTGAGTCATTGCAGTTTTTGAGTAGTCATTCGGAGATAAATGTGCGGATGACAAGCATTAGACAAACCATTCTATGGTGAACTTATAATCAAAAAGGGAAAGAACAACAACAATGAAATACTAAAACTTCACATTACAAAGTTCAGACATCTTATATCAAATCTTTATTTTTATGACTGTGAAATCTGTTTGGGCCAACCCTTAAGACCAACTGCAGCCTTCAAAACTCGGGGGTAATGGGCCCACCCCCTCTCTTCTCCACTTAAATACCAGCCTTAGTTTGCATAGTGCAGGGTTCATGTTTGTGACCTAAGTCACAAAGTCCTTCACAACTTTTGCAGTTGAACAAAGCCCCAGAGCCCATCTGTCCGTCAAACAAAAGAGTCCTTTCACACAGGTGTCGATGCGATCTCCCCTAAAAGGAGATATAAAATGAGAAGGTAGAGAATGGAAGGACAGAATAACAACAAAAGGGCAGCCCGGTGCACTAAATCTCCCGCTATGCGCAGGGTCCGGGGAAGGGCCCCACCACAAGGGTGTATTGTACGCAGCCTTACCTTGCATTTTTTGCCAGAGGCTGTTTCAAAGGACAGAATAACAACAACAAAAAAAAGAAGTAAGAGCTCTGCTTATTTATTGCAATAGATCAAGTATGAAGAGAAAGACAGCTGAGGATGTTCAAAACTAAACACAGATTTCAAACAATTTACGTAGAAGCGACAAAAATTCGTGTATTTCCATTGCTTGTCTAAAAGGAAGAAATAATTAAGACAGACCTACTTATATTTCATGTGGACAGCTCAAGAAAAAAGAAAAAACAAATACATCCTCTTATGCCTATTAATGCTTGAAACTACATTAAATAGTTGCAGTGATGTATATTACTATATCATACGGTCATCAAAGGGAGCTCAGTGATTCTTCTGCTACATAGTGAACATTTAGGAGTATTTAAAAGGTTCAGCATGTACTTCTCGATGACTGTAGCTGGTAATTTTTTCACCGGAAGAAGGTAATCTATTTTATATCAAAAGAATATCCCTCAGCACAACGGGAACCCCCAAAAATGAAAAAACCTATTCCTGGACTGGTTACAGTGACCCAATAATGTCAATTACAGAATCTACATCTTCTGCAAAGGACCTCGTTACACCAAAAGTGAAACCCAAAAAGAAGGGGCAGCCCGGTGCATTAAGATCCGGCTACGCACAGGGTCGGAGGAAGGGTCAGACCACAAGAGTCTATTGTGTGCAGCCTTACCTTGCATTTCTACAAGAGGTTGTTTCCACAGCTAGAACCCGTTAACTCTTGGTCACTTGATTTACCAGAAACAAAAAAATACAATTCTATTAAAACAAAAACACTTGATCTTTAATTAAAAAACACAAATGAATACAGCCAACGTGCAGGTTTATCAAGTGCCATATTCCACTTGACGGGGTGACATAGTCTAACTATAATGAATCCCTAAATATTGCAATAGGGATTTCTCATATTACTCTTTCTTATCAAGTGCCATAATCCATTGATGGGGTGACATAGTCTAACTGTAATTGATCCTCTGATTATTGATATAGGGACGGCTATAGCCAATAACTAATCTGGGAGTGAGTTGTGTTTAATTTATTGAAACTACATGCTCCAACTTCACAAATTATTCTTTTTTTTTAATGGGTGGGTGATAAATAGATCAATAAATATGTTGTTTTAAACTTGTGACTAATATAAAAAAGACCAGGGCACTTCAAAGGGCCATGGAAGCTAATCTTCTTGGATTTTCATAGTTTAGCATAGAGTGAGAATACTAGTAGTAATAGAAACGACCTAAAAATTACATCTGCTAGAACATAACGAGATATAACTATTAACGGATATAAGAATACTACAAATTCTTTAAATGTAATTGCAATATATTCCTAGACAAAAGTATACCTGCAGCACAATTGGAGATTTGCTCATATGAAAAACAAGGGACTCTATCAAAGCTGGAAGCACTACCTCCATTTTCATGCACTGTTGATTTAGAAACTATACCTAATTGCTTATTAAAGTTCAAATGGAACAAGTGAAATGTGACCAGAATATGAAAACATCTACTCACATCTTGGTCTTGTCATACTCCCTACAATATTTTTTTCTCAACATTTATAAGCACGAGGATGAAGGGGAGCCTTGGAGCGATGGCACAGTTTTCAGGTCACAAGTTCGAGCAGGGAAAGCCGCCACTAATGCTTGCATTTGCGTGCACTAGGATAGACTGTCTACATCACACTCCTGGGATGCAGCCCTTCCCTGGACACTACTAATGCTGCTTTGTGCACCAGCTGCCCTTTTATTTATAAGCATGATGAACGTGGAAGCCTTCTATGTTCTCATGGATCAGCTAAAATTAAAGAAGTTTTACAAATAGACCTTTGAATAACACGAGAACAGGAAAACGTACAACAACAACATACCCAGTGAATCTCACTGAGAATAGAAAAACATAGAGGTCTAAAAATGCAGTAAACTTAGGCGGAGTTTGGCCATAAAGTTGTTTTCGCCTTCTCCACTCCAAATTACAACAACAACAACAACAACAGTCCCAGTGTATTCCCACAAAGTGAGGTATGGGGAGGGTAAGATGTACGCAGTCCATACCACTACCTCCGCAGAACAACTCCAATTTGTATCCATCGTCAAACATAAATCCAATTTTCAAATATCATTTCTGCCTTCGAAAACAAAAACTACATTTTGTTTTTTCTTACACTCAAATTTTCATGGCCAAACACCCCTTAATTTACGAAAATCAACCGTAAAAGAAACCAAAAAAAAGTGGTTACCTTTCGCAAGCATCTTCAAGAGAAGTAAAAGGACGCTTAAAATCAGGATGACAAACTCGCCAGGCGTCCTGATAAGCCATCTGTAGCTCGATTCGATTAGTTTCCGGGGCAACCCGGTTCATCTTCTGCTGCTGCTGTTGCTGTTGCTGTTGCTGTTGAGCAGTTCCCGAGCTCTGCTGATTCCCGATCTGACCCGACGGGTTATTACTCGAACTCGAACTCGGGTTAGGGTTAGGGTTAGGGTTTAGGTTCGGATTCGGGTTAATTGGACGATGAAGGAGCTGCTGAGGACGGAGATGAACATCAATGTTAGAAGGAAATCGAGCCATAGCATCTTGTTGTTGCTGCTGTTTCTGGCGTTGGAATTGTTGCAATAGGATTAACTGTTGTTGCTGTTGTTGTTGTTGCTGCATCAATAGCTGTTGTTGCGCCAGCGCTTTAGCTTCTTCCATTTGTTTGATACACGAATTTGCAAAACCCTAATTGTTGTTGTTCATCAATGGTGGTGCTTAATAGCAGGAAAGGTCGAAGGAGGATATACAGTTATAATTATTGTTGCTAAAATCAGTGTGTAACGCTTCGCAAATTTATTCCTCCCTAATTGCATTGTTTGGGTCGTTTTATTAGTATTTTATTTAGTAAGCGTAATGGTAGGAGCGATCTGAAATGAAATTAGTGTTTCATTTGATAATTTTGATTTTTTTAAAAACTTGGTATATGTTTTCTTAATTTAAGATTTTTTAAATACAAAAATAAATTCATAAGTCTATGCTTTATAAATGAGAAAAACGTTTATATCGATAAATTATTTATTTAATATACAATTAAAATTTAAATACATGTCATATTTTTTAGTTGTATATTCTAAAAAAAAATATTAGTAATTAGAGGATAATTTGACTAAATTATTTTTATATATTGAAGTACTCACTTCTATTTAATACATCTCTATTTTGCATTATAGTAACAGAAAAGAGATAAATATATCCTCAAACTATGATAAATGATAAGTATATATCCTCCGTTATATTTTAGGTACATATATTGTTAATAAAATGATACGAATATATCCCTCACGCTAAAGAAGTAAGATTCTAGAAAAGATATGCAACAACAACAACAATAACAACAATATACTCAGTGTATTCCCACATAATGGAGTCTGGGGAGGATAGAGTGTACACAAACCATACTACTACCTCAGGTGAAGTAGAGATACTGTTTTCGATAGACCCCCGGCTTAGGACCAATATCAGTATAATAAATACAAAACATAGATGTATATAAACTAATACAATATGTAAAATAAACTAACACTACTAGCCCCAAGATAATACTACACCTACAAGATAATACTAAAATTATCTATCCGAAACTACAAACAATCACTCAACACCACGAACAAGAAGCTTCCGACATACCCCCAAGGGGGTGGTTGAGTTTTTTTTTAGGGGGACTTCCCATAGCGGAGGTCGCGGGTTCGATCCACCCCTAATGCCTTCTTAATCGAGCTCGTCACACGGGGTTTATCTAGTGCGTTTTACATCTCCTGTGTGGTTTACGAGCTATTGCACAGTGAGGGGTTTACCCAGTGCGCACATAGTGCTCACCACAGAGTGTCCACCTGAAGGACAGAGGCTGTGGCAGAGGGTGTAGCGGCTATAGATTTTTCTGGAGTTTCAAAAAAAAAAAAAAAAGCTTCCGACACAAGTAAAGAACGCTCCCCTACAATTACCGACGCACTCCCACCCCCTAACCCTCTACCCTAATTCACATCCTCCACAACTTCCTATCAAGGGTCATGTCCTCCGTAAACTGTAACTGCTCCATATCCTGCCTAATCACCTCCCTCCAATATTTCTTCGACCTATCTCTACCCCGTCTAAAACCATCCATAGCCAGTGTCTCACACCTCCGCACTAGAGCATCAGAGCCCCTTCTCATCACGTACCCGAACCAACACAACCTCAATTCCCGCATATTGTCTTCCACTGAAGCCACTCCCACCTTCTCCCGAATAATCTCATTCTTCACCCTATCTTTCCTGGTATGGCCACACATCCGTCGCAATATCCTCATTTCCGCCACCTTCAACTTTTGGATGTGGGAGTTCTTAACTGGCCAACACTCCGCTTCATACAACATAGCCGGTCGGACTGCCACTTTGTAGAACTTACCTTTAAGTTTTGAGGGCACCTTCCTATCGTATAGAATTCCCAAAGCAGCCTCCATTTCAACCACCCTACCTCAATACGATACGTGATATCTTCATCAATCTCATCATTGCCCTGAATCATAGACCTAGATACTTGAAACTCTCCCGCTTCTGAATGACTTGAGAGTCCAACTTCACCACCACGTCAGCCTCCTGCGATACATCACTACACTTACACTGCAAGTACTCTGTCTTAGTCCTGCTCAACCGAAAATCTTTAGACTCAAGTATTATAGAGAAGATATGCAAATAAAATAATTAAAAAATTTGAATTTCACGTAAGAATTCAATAAATTGTAGGTTCTTTCCTACATTTCATTGCCTTGTTGACAGTATATCATTTGAATTAATGCGGATTTTTGTCCAAACTTTAAGCAAAAGAATATTCAATAGCTTTTCTATGAAGATTGCCAAGGATCTTAGGATGAGGCTATTCATCAACACTTTCATATTTCATTTTGGCATTCGCTAACTCTTATTCTTATAGTCCAATGACTAGTGCAACAATCTATTCATCACTAATTGTAACACCTTAAAATTTGAATTCATAAATATTCAATGTTCGTACAAAAATTCAAAAATCTGAGACATAGTCCAACACTATACGACCCACAGTACAAGTCGTGGAGCAAGGTACGACTCGTACCTTGGCTGGTGGAGTGAGTTAAGAAGCTTAATAAAAATTTTCTTATTAAAATTACTAATTGACATACGAGTCGTCCAACTAAAGTACAGATCATATTAAGATCAATATTGAGATTCATAGAATTGTAAATAGAAGTTGAAAACTCCCAGTGACCACGGATCAGGAGTACTAGCCGTACTCATGATTACGAAAGTTTGTAACTATTTTTTTTTTTTTTTTTTTTTTATTGAAATGAGGTTAAAAAATAGTAGGAAGAAGAAGAGTATGCGGAACTTTCATCACTCACTTAATACACTGTTCGGATTGTGATTTTTCATGGTATGATATGATATGATATGATTACTAAGAGAACCATGTTTGTTTTGACTGTTTTTTTTTTAAAATATTGTACGGTACGATTTAATTTCATATTTTGATAACCATGAAAACCCTCTCTTTATATAACCATCGATTTGATGTATTTCATGGTTTGCTTATTTTTTTTAATTATACTATTATTTAATATTATATAATCTTATTTTATACTTTACCCTGTATTATTTAACTCCACCTCCTACCCCGACCCCCATCCCATAAGTCATCTCTTCCCCCCGCCCCACCCCCACAAAAGAAATATTTTTTTTAAAGAAAATTTTACATTTTTTTCTTATATCACACCTTATCCTTATCCCGACTCCGTCCGTTACCTAATCCCTACCTCAATTTTTTTCTTAAAAAAATTATTTTCTAAAAAAAATTCAAAACTTTTTCTTACCCCCACTCCCACTCCCACCACTTACCAGACCCTCTCCCAAATCATTTTTTTTTTATAAATGTTTTAAAGAAAATTTCTTACTCCACCACAACCTCCTCCCCCCCTCCCCTCTCCCCTCCCAAAAAAGAATTATATCCACCCACAAAAAATATATTTTTTAATTTATTTTTTAAAATTATTTTCTTACCCCACCCCTACCCTTAACCCTCGATGGGGTCCCCCACTTCTCTACCCTACCCCCAAATATCTTTTTTAACCAAAAAAATTATAATTGTTTTCTTGCTCCACCTCCCTTATCTTATTCATTCTCATTATTTTGTATTAAGTATATATAAATATTTTTTTAAAAAATATTTATTTATTTGCGTAACGAACACAAGAAAATAAGTAAGAAATAATTTATTTTCATAGATTTTTTTTATATTTCATACCTAACACACCTACAACATACACAAAAGATGTATTCAGACTTTGTACTTGTCATTTGTGATCACGTTTCAAAACATCAAAAGAAAATGAAATTTGTTACTATAAAAAATGAATTCGATTACATTTATTTTCATCTACTCTTGTATTAATTTTTTTAAAAGTTACATGAATTCAACAACTTGACATATTTACATGGCATAATTTGAGACAGATTAGCAGAAAGAAAATTATGGATAAATTTAACATTTATAATAATTAAGGGTATTTTAGTAAACCTATCAGTTACAATATGATACGCCTAAATTACAACTCTCGTTAGAAAGTGTAAGCAATCGTAGTCTAATATAGAACCTAACTAGGTTGGGGTCGAATCTCACAGAGAAAACTGTGTAAACTAAGTGTTATTATTATTAATGGACTACTGATCGAAGGTTTCGGAATAGAGGGGGTTTGTTTGTTAATAATGAAGTATGCTTGTAGTAAATCGTGTTCCAACTAATGCGTATGCTTGCAAGTTTTGATTCAATGAGAATGAGTAAACTAGGATTATGTTCACCAAAATGTTACAGCAGTCAAGGTTGTGAGTTATCCCAAATTCCTAGTTAACAAATTCCAATTGCAAGGATTATTGAACTCTAAAGTTCATCTATTCATTTCTTAACCTTAATAAATGATTATCCTTTAATTCTTTCGAACTTAAAGAACACAATGATATGTTCAATTGTTTTCTCAAGTGGGTTAATCCTGTTAATGCATCAACCCTTAACCCAAAGGTTAAAGCCTTTGAGTTCCATGTAAATCTCCTCTTTTCCCAACAAACACTTTTCTGTTCAAACAAGTGATGTTCTTGGGCTCACCCTTCAAGTTTGCAACCAAGAAAGATCATGACAATGAAGAGGAGTTTATACAATTGCAATTAGTCACAGAATTTAGGCATCCTCAAAACCCTAAACAACTAATCACATCAAGGCTTCCATAACCCTAGTTATGAGAGCTTTAGCCACACATCATGAAAGAAGAAGATTCCATAATATTTCTCATAGATAATTTAGAAAATTACTTACAAAAATATCCAAAGGATTGTTCTTGATCTTCAAATAAATAGTGAATAAAGTGTTAAGATCCACAATATGAACTTGTTTCTCAGAGAATAGTAGGTTACAAGTTGCTCAAAAGATGAAAAGTAGCTAAAAGATAGATGAAAGATGCCTAATTTAACCCTAAACTGGGTATTTATATATTCCCAGGTATTGGGGATTCGAAATTTGAACTTCCGATTGCCGCATCACAGTTGACGACCCCGTCAGTGTACTGACGGTACGTCACTTAAACCGTCGTTGGAATACCCAGAGTGCCTTGTTCTGTCTCAGATCTGACAGCCAAGTTTATGGCCCGTCAGAGTCCTGATGGTCCGTCACTGGGACCGTCGCATGGATCCTCAACTTGCCTTATTCTGTCTCAGTCCTGATGGCCAGGTTGACGGTCCATCACATATGTTGTCGCTGAGGTCCTTCAATTCTTCCATTCTGCTTAAGGTTGACGGTCAACCTGACGGTCCGTCACAAGGTTGGCGATCGTCAGTGAGTCCGTCAATGTTCATTTCTTCTGCTTTTCCCAGTCATATCTTTTCTAAGTCCTTTAAATAGTAAAACCCAGCATCAAATGCAACAATGGTTGCTTAAAAATGAACAATTATCCCTCGTAAAAAATGTAAAACATTTCGTCCAAAGCTGGAACATCAACACCCTTAACTTAAGATAATTGCTTGTCCTCAAGCAACCCAACACCATATCATACACATGAACAAGACAATGATGGGCATTCAATCGTTCAGCTATGCATGATTTAACCACTCAATTGTTACCTAACTTATGTAGTTTCAACATATCAGGATCCACAATTGGCATTATTTATATTTTAGCACATACACGATTACAGACACACTATCCCACAAAGATCAGTAAAATCAAGTATAGCTCAGATTGCCCTCACAGTCAAAGAAGTCTACCATACTTTATCAATTTAACTTGTGGACGAATAATTAAGACTCTTACTATCACAAAAGAAGTTGCAAACACAATATATACACCCATAAACTTGCCCTTCTCATCTAATGCTCCTCTACGATTGATTTGCAAAGATCAAACAGGGCTTTCTATGGCTTGTAATGAGGTTTCGATGCTAGGTGAGGAATAATTTTGGGAAAGTGACTTCAAGCTCAAATTTCACCCACTTAGCCCTTGATTGCTACTCATCATGACTACTACTTTTCTACTCCACTTATAATCCATACTGTTTATCCACAATTTCACAATAACCCTAGTTTTTTTTTTTTGAAGAATCTGCATCATCCACCCTCAACCTATGCTGATGTTGTCAGCTAGGTGCACAATATCTAACTAGATCAGGGCCGAATAAGACACTTTATATCAATTCCAAACTACCTACATCAGACTGTTAACTTTCCGACAGTAGCCACCCTCAACTTAGACATTTTACCTAAATTAAGGTGCATGATATCCAATACTGGACTAGGGCTAAATTTAGGTGCTAACATTTTAAAGAGAGTGAATCAGAATTATTGGGACTGAATAAACACTAATAAAAGCTCAAAAAGGGTTCAAAGGGAGAAATCTTTTTGGTGGGGTCTTTACGGCTAAGTGGACTAATAATTGAATGAGGCCTGCTATCCTATCCTATTAATTCAACCACAAAGTGACACAAATAAACCGGAAAAGTTCTTGTTGTACACACTATGCAAGAACTATATCAAAATACTCGCACACACAGGCAATGAGCACATACTTATCCTACAAACTCTTGGGTTTACATCACATGATCATGCTTACTTTATCTTTGCATCCTAATGCCAATCAAAGATTCAAAATATTTGTCCAACATATATTAAGCGACAAGAAAGCATTCTCATACACAAGCATATTCACAGTATTCTGCCATAATTCATTATCCATCCGTACGTACAAAGGGTGCTAAAAAAAGAACATGAAATATCTATAATCACTGAACGATATTTACATCACGATGCACAAGAAAAAAAGCATAAATAATAACCTAAACATGCCGATTCTACTAGATAACACACTAGGGAAAAAAACATAGGCAACAAAAAGCTCCGTAGTGACCGACAACACAACAAACACCCACCCTCACTAAACAAAAATTCTTCGTCCTCAAATGCATTAATAATAAGGTACAAGAGAGTGAAATACTTGCAAAGACTCTTAGGCTTGTGAGTCGGTCGAGTTTTGTGAGGCTTCTTTAGCCTCAGGTGCAACATCAGTGACCCCAATGGTGGTAGGGGTGCTTAAAATAGCTCTCTCCTGAATTGGAGGTATCTCGAACGGGACCGAATCAGGTGTGGGCCCCTCAGTGGGGCTGAACTAGTTGAGACTCCCGCTTCTTTATCTGCAGCCTTTTTTTTCCTCTTTTCGACCTCTTCGCAACTTTTCTCATGTCTCTAGATTTTTTTTCCTCAAGTGTCATATCTTCTTGCCTCCTTCTCCTTGAAACCTTCCTGTCAGCACTTTTATCAACTTACTTACCTTTATCTTTCAGCGGCCTTCCCATAAGATCAACGAGGACCTCATCTTCATCACTGATTATCAATGCAGGATCAAAAATAGGTTGTAATGGTTGTCTTTTCAGCTCAGCAATGTTAGCTTGTGCCTGCCTAAACTCTGCAACAAATTTTGCAAAATTTGGCACTGATAACTCATCCAACTGTTTGTTTACACGCTATTCCATGCCACCTATTCTGGCCTGAATATTCTGATATGACTTGAGGGCTTCATCAATGATGCGGTCAACAAATGGCTTAAACTGCTTTGCCCACATATTCAACTGTTTCTCAAACTTTTTCTGGGCTCTCACAGATTTTGCAAAGTTTCTTTGTGTCAGCCGATATTTAGAATACTGAGGTGGGACAGATGCAGTGCCTGAAGTTTCACCCACTGGAGGCATCAATGCTGACCCTGTAAAAGTATCTAGTGGCATATAAGTAGTAATTGGTAGTGGCATACCTGTGGGAATCTCAGAAGTCTCAGGAGTTGGAGCAGACTGTGACTGACAAGCAGGTGACTTATGAATGCGCATCTCATATTTTGAATCATCCTTCGTTCATTCAATATCTTGTCGATGACTAGCCCGAACCTCATTATCAACTCCCCTGAATAAAGACACATTAGCCCTCCTACACAGTTCCATGATTAGATACAAAAATAGTAAAACGCTGGCTATTTTGTGAGTGTGAAAAACAACTGATCAACAATGGTATGGCCGAAATCAATTTTCATCCCATCGATCAAACTGGCGACCAACACCGCTTTTTGAAGCTCCAAATGTACATCTCCACTAGTTGGCATCAACCTCAACCTCACAATCGCCCATAAAAATTTTGCCTTAAAACTTAAGAACGACTTAGCTATGTGTTCCTTGGTATTATGCAACCATGAAGGGTTGCCCTCATCTGTCAGAAGTCGAGCCAACCAAGGTCTTTGCTCTACTGCAGTAAACATACGATGCTCAAGTTTCAGAGTTGCAGTTGGTGGCTCATATTCTGAACCAAACAACACCTTATTTAGAGTTTGCTCAGAAATATCAATATTTACCCCTCTCACAAGAACATGCGACCTATTCGGCAAGTCATTCATTTTAGTGTCTTTAGGGTACTTCTTCTTCAGCAACGCCAAGTAGTTGGCAAAGAACTCCCGCACAAGCTTTGGGTAGTATAAACTTGAAGGTTTGCTCATCTATCCCAGATCATACTCGTTGAACCTCCTTTTAAGCTCTGGATACTGATAAAATTCTGATTTGATGATTAGGTATTCTTTAGAGATGGGCCTTTTGATTGGTCTATTTGTTGTTGGTGCAAGCCCATCAAAGAAGTGCTGTCTATCTCCCTCGACATGCCATCAAATTGCTTCCCACATCTGAGGTTCCTTGCTTTTAATCACATTAGCGTGCTTAGTTTCCGATGCCTCAACTTAGTCGGGGTTTGATGTGTTAACCCCTTCCTTATTGGGGTTGAAAGAGTACTGCTGCTGCTATTACTCTTACTCTCCTCTTTAGACTGGGAGAGTACTTGAGTCATTCTATATCGTTGATGAGTGTTGAAGGCTGGTGCCTTTTCACTCTATGTTGGGTCACTCCTACCCATTTCTTGTTCAACCGTAGCACCACCTCATCGTATGGGTAGTTTCTGTGTTATTTTGCCTGAACAAGGACAAATAATCAACATTGTATGAGAATCAGAAAGAACTAAGGTACATATTTGAGTTGACGGATAGTCTGACGGTCCGTCAGGGGTCTGACGGTCCATCGAGGTGTCTGTCGTAATTTAACCAGAGAAACAATTATTTAGAAGCCTGGTGACGGCCAAGTTGACGGTCCATCAGGGGTCTGATGATCCATCAAGAAGACCGTCCCGGCTGAACCAGAGAAGTAGCTATTCAGAAGCCTGTTGACGAACAGTCTGATGGTCCGTTAGTATGGCAGTCAACTGTAATTTTTGACTTAATCTTTATTTTTGGCAAATTGTCGAACATCTGGTATGCATATAATTATTAGGCCCAATAATCACGACATCAATTCATATTTAAACACTAGTTTTGCCATTTTTGGGCCATGGGTTACTCAGACTTCACCAGAACAGTATTTACTAGAGTTTGATTAAATCAAAAGCAAAACAACAACAAAAAGTTCTTTCAAACCTTATCAAACTCACACTATTCATGTTCATCATTCCAAAAAGAAAAGTAGAGTTTTGGTCATACCTTATCCTTGAAGCACTCTTCACTACTCTGGACTTACAAAACTTAGAACAAACTACACTAATCAATTTTTTTATCAGTGAGAGATTTAACTTTGATTCTGATGAGAATAACAGAAGAGGGTGGTAGTTTAAATAGGAGAAGAGAGGAGATAAAGATTCCTAAGATGGGATGTATTTGATTTCCACAATGAATGTACAAGAATTTAAAAGGTTTTGCGAGTTAAAAAAGTGGGAACGTGTATGTAACTAGTTCCCATTATCCATTAAATAAGTTTTAGGCAGATCAAAATAACTGAATAGCCCTTTGGTGGCCCGACCCGTGCTTTTAAAACTTAGGGTTTATTTGACGGTCCGTCGGTTTGTCCGTCAAATCTTACCAGAGAATCAACCTGCTGCTTCAAGTTGACGGTTAGTGTGATGGCCCATCAAGGCGTTGACGATCCATCAAGATGTCTGTCAGTCTCTTTCCAGTACCTCATGTTTCTGGATTCCTATTGACGGCTCATTCGACGGCCCGTCAGACCTCTGATGGTCCGTCAACATTTTCGTTAACCTCCTCAACTTGTTCAGATACTATTTTCCTGCATTTTGTAACCCTGCATACTTTAACAAACACATCAGACTGTACCAGAAAGAAAACTACTCCTAACTACAATTACAACAACACATTATGGGTTGCCTCCCACTAGCGCCTGATTTATTATCGCGGCACGACCTTGTTTACTTGATTACTCAGACTTCATCGAGATAAAATGTCCCTAAGCATTTCACCAAGTCCATTGGACCAATATATAGCTTGACTCGCTGCCCGTTTACTTTGAAGACATTTCTATCTTTATTTTCTAGTTCGACTACTCCAGATGAGTAGACTTGTGTAACTTTAAACGGTCTAGACCACTTAGACTTGAGTTTACCTGGGAAGAGCTTTAGTCTGGAGTTGAAGAGTAATACCCAATCACCTATTTAAAAATCCCTCTTTTCAATTCTTCAGTCATGGTATTTCTTCATTCTTTCTTTATACAGGTCCGCTCTCTCATAAGCACTGAGATGGAATTCATCCATCTCATTTAGCTGCTCCAGTCTTAGCTCTATTGCTTTCTTCTAATTTAGATTCAACCTCTTGAGCGCCCATAATTCTTTATGCTTTAACTCAATCAGCAAGTGGCATGCTTTGTACACCAGCTGATATGGCGATATACAAATAGGTGTCCTAAAAGTCGTTCGATATGCCCACAAGGCATCATCGAGCTTTTAAGACCAATCCTTTCTGCTAGCATTCATCGTTTTTTCCAGAATTGCCTTTATCTCCTGATTTGAGATCTCCACTTTCCCACTAGTTTGTGGGTGAAATGGAGTTGCTACCTTATGTTGCATCACACCATATTTTTCTAAGGCAACACGAAATATCTTATTGCGTAAATGGGATCCTTCGTCGCTTATGATAGTACACGGTACTCCAAAGCGAGAGAAGATGTTCTTTTTGAGAAAAACAACCACTCTATTACCTTTGTTGTCAGCCAGAGCAATAGTCTTAACCCATTTGGACACATAATCTATAACAACCAAGATGTACTTCAACCCATAGGAACTCATGAAGGGCCCCATGAAATCAATACCCCAGACGCGAACAATTCCACCTCTAGCATTTTTGTCATAGGCATCTCATGGTGCTTCGAGATTGAGCCTTGTCCCTGAAACTGATCACATCTCCTCACAAACTCATATGCATCCTTGAACAAGGTTGACCAATAATAGCCACTCTGCAACACTTTTCTTGCAGTACGTTCACCTACATGGTGTCTCCCAACTGGGGAAGAATGGCAGACTTCCAGAATATTCAGCATGTCAACTTCTGGGATGCATCTTATGATGATATTATCAGCATAACACCTAAATAGATATGGCTCATCCCAAAAGTACCTTTTGTCATCATGGAGGAATTTTTTTTTCTGATAAAAGGAAAGATCTTTCAGCTAAGATCACTTACCACAAAATTTGCAAAGTTCGCATACCAAGGTATCCTTTCAAGTACAACATCAAGAATTTGCCCATCAGGGAAAACATCATCAATGTCCAGCTTTTCTAATACAACCTAATCTCCCTCGAGCCTTGATAAGTGATCTGCAACTTGATTCTCACAATCTTTCCTGTCTTTGACCTCAAAGTCAAATTCCTGAAAGAGTAGCACCTATCTGATCAACCTTGGCTTGGCATCTTTATTCACCATTAAATACCTCAAAGCAGCATGGTCTGTATGAACCACCACCTTGGTTCCTAATAGATATGTTCAAAATTTCTCAAATGCATAAACAACAATGAAAAGTTCTTGCTCAGTGATAGTATAATTCTTTTGAGACCCATTCAACACCTTGGTAGTGTAATAAATGGGATGAAACATCTTCTCTTTCTTTTGACCAAGAACAGCCCCGAGTGCCACTCCACTCGCGTCACACATGATTTCAAATGGCCTAGACCAATCTGGAGAAACAATAATCGGGGAATCCACCAGTTTCTCCTTAAGGCATTCAAATGACTTCTTGCAGTCATCATCAAATACAAACTTGGCCTCCTTCTCCAAGAGTTTGCAGAGTGGGTTTGTAATCTTGGAAAAGTCTTTAATGGACTGGCGGTAGAATCCAGCATGACCAAGGAAACTACGAACTCCCTTCACCTAGATATGAGGGGGTAGTTTCTCTATAACTTCCACCTTGGCTCGGTCAACCTCAATCCTTTTTGTTGAAATTTGATGTCTAAGCACAATGCCCTCCTTCACCATGAAGTGGCATTTCTCCCAGTTCAACACTAGATTAAACTCCTCACATCTCTGCAGCGCTCTACTCAAGTTCACCAAGCATAATTCAAACGAGTCACCCACTACAGAGAAATCATCCATGAATACCTCAAGCGTGTCCTCCACCATGTCAGAGAAAATCAACCTCATGCACTGTTGGAATGTGGTGGTGCATTACATAAATCAAACGATATTCATTTGAATGCAAATGTTCCATACGGGCATGTAAATGTTATTTTCTCCTGATCTTATGGGGCAATTGAGATCTGATTGTATCCGGAATACCCATCCAAAAAATAGTACCAACCCCTTCCTACCAAGCGATCAAGCATTTGATCCATGAAGGGCATTGAGAAATAATCCTTTAAAGTCCACGATATCAACTTCC
Source organism: Capsicum pubescens (assembly GCA_030864215.1). NCBI lineage: Eukaryota > Viridiplantae > Streptophyta > Magnoliopsida > Solanales > Solanaceae > Capsicum > Capsicum pubescens. The sequence goes on along the minus strand of CM061540.1, from coordinate 42,369,015 downwards.
AATAGTCCATACACACTCGTCACCCAGTCACTGGTCTAAGCGGAATCAACTCGTTATTCTCATTAGCAACCACGGTCATGCCTCCTTTTTTGGGTACACATTGCACGGGACTCACCCAGTTGCTGTCGGAGATAGGGTACACTACCCCTGTATCAATCTATTTGATAATATTCTTTTTAACTACTTCTTGCATAGGTGGATTTAATCTATACTGATGCTCAATGGTTGGTTTGCACTCTTTCTCTAGCTAAATTTTATGGGTATAGATACCCTATGGAATACCAATAATATCAGTAATCGTCCAACCTATAGCCTTTTTGTATCTCCTAAGCACAGATATAAGGGCATCCACCTGCTGCTCACCCAAGTATACTGCAATGATCATAGATAAGGTATTTCCACTGCCTAGAAATATATACCGTAGATGGCATAGCCGGTGGTGTTGGACGATTTTTGAGGTCCAAATCCAGTTTCTTGGGAGCATACAAGTATGATCCCATTCCTGTCAGTGCACATGCTGTCTCCTCATATTCTTTGATACCCTCACTATCAAAATTCATCAACACCGCAACCAAAGTTTCTACAGGAAATTTTCCCCAATCGACATCTCTTGCTCATCTTCATAATATACACCAACAATGGAGAATACACTCATTTCTTTGTGCTTCTTCATCGACTGGAAGGCATCAAATCGGACTACCTCATCATTGAACTTAAACTGCAGCTCATTCACTCGTAAGTCAATCTACACACTCCCGATTGTAAGAAAAGTTATACCCAAGATTATGGGTACCTCAAAGTCCACCTCACAATCCAGTATCACAAAGTCAGCAGGAAAGATAAAACTGGTCACTTTCACAAGCACATCATTATAATATAATAACTGGCCTCTTCACTTATCTATCTGTCATCACAAGTCTCATATTGGTAGGCGTGAGATCTCCCAAACTTAACTTCTTGTAAACTTCCAGTGGTATCAGATTAATACTTGCCCCAAGATCACACAGGGCCTTTGCAAAATCTAGCGATTCAGTAGTGCACGGGATAGTGAATGCTCCCGGATCCGCTTTCTTTTGCACTAGGGATCTTATAGAAATAACATTACAACAGTGAAGATTGTCCACTGGTTCGTAGCTCACCGTCCTCTTCTTTGTGATAATATCCTTCATGAATTTAACGTAACCAGGCATTTATTCTAGTGCCTCCACCAAAGGCACATTTACAGTCAACTATTTTAGCATTGCCATGAACTTGCAAAATTTCATGTCATACATATTTTTCTTTAATCGATGGGTAAATAGAGGAGTTGGCTTTGGTATAACATTAACCACTTCTTCTCATTCCTTTCCCTTATCTTTCTCTAACTCATAAACCTTCTGATGGTTAGATGAAATCTCATCACTATCCAACTTTTCAAACTCTAATGGACGATCTTCTTCTGCTTTCTCATCCAACTCCATCATATCATCAATTACAGGTTTTCCCATAGAAGGGACTGGTAATACTTTACCACTACGAGTGGTAATCGCCATGCAGGAATCGTCATTCCTCGGATTTTGCATAGTGTCACTTGACAGTGTTCCACTCTTTCACTGATTGAATGCCACTGAAAGTTGGTTCATTTGCTGCTCCGGTTGCTTTATAGAGGTTGAATGTGAGTCAACTAACTGTCTCATAGATGATAAGTCACTTTTCATCATTGTTACACCAGCATTAGTTGACTCCATCCTTTTCAACAACTTCTCCATCATGTCCTTCATGGACATCTTACCCGAACTAGTAGCAACAGTATCATGACTTCCAGGAGGCACATACAATCCACTCCTATCGTTCTTATTTTTCCAGCTCCCTTGATCCGGATCTGTAACCAGACTTATCATAGTAGTTCCGACCTTGGTTTCCTTGGCCATTGCCTCAGAAACCCCTTGGTTATTCAGATAGTTAGCCTCCTCCTTAGAATCGAACTCGGCTACCCTACCTTGTGACCCCATGGACTTTACCTTCTCTGTTTTCCCTGATAGAAAATGCTTGGTGAGTAAGTCCATCTGGGTCTTCATGTGGGCCATGTCTTGATCCCGCTCTTTCTCTCTCCTGAATTGTTTAACTGTCGTACCACTAGACACAGTGGAGCTTTCTACCTCAGAATCCCTGGTATGACAAGCTCTACTCTATTTAGTCATTCTATCAAGCATTTCTGAAGCTTCAGGAAAAGTAAGATCCATAAATGCTCCACCTGCAGCATTGTCCACTGTCGGCTTTGTCATAGAATTCAAAGCTCTATAGAAAGTCTTCATCAGATGTACATTAGTCATTTTGTGGTTGGGGCATTGTATCAACTTCTTCTGGAATCTCTCCCACGTCTCATGAAGAGCTTCGCTCAGAAGCTGCCTGAAATTACTTATCTCATCCCTCAACTGTAACATTCTGGATGACGAAAAGAACCTTTCTAGAAAATCTCCTTTCAACTACCTCCAGTTTGTTATAGAATCAGGAGTCAACCTATTCAGCCACAATGTTGCCTCCCCAGACAGAGACAAAAGAAGCAGTCACAAATGGATAATATTTTTCCCTACTCTTGGATTATCAAAAGATTTGCAAATAGTGATGAAGTTCACTAGATGCATGTTTGGATCATTACCCGGAAGTCCACCGAACAACCCTTTAAGATGAAGCAACTGAATCATGGTGCTGGTAATGTTGAACTTAACTCCAGTTGCCAAAGGTAGAGGGATAATAGCTCCAGTAGCTCCTACTCTATCTATATTTTCCTCATCATCTTTGAGATCAAACTGCATAGGTTGGCGGCCTGGTCTCCCCCGGAGTGGACGATTTCTGTTCACAGGTGCAGCTATACCCTCTGCACATCTTCCATCAGCCTGATTGATCAAATCATCATCTCCCAGGTCCTCCTCATATGGGTTAGGATCTGAGCTGGTTGACCGTCATTTTATTGATTCAATTGATCTCTAGCCAAGGCGTCTAATCTCTCAGCTTCTTGCTGCTCTTCCATTCTGCTAATTAATTGAGGTTCCGGATAAAATGGTAATAATGGGTCTCCTGACCTCCAGTACTTTGCATGCAAAATAAAGATCGTATAACGAATAAAAACAACAAACAAAAGTAAAATTAGTAAATTTGACCAAATGTCAATTAACACTCATAAACTTAATTGACAATTGTATTCCTCAGCAACGACGCAGAAATTTGATATGCCTAAATTACAACTCTCATTAGAAAATATAAGCGGTCACTGTCAAATATAGAATCCAACTAGGTTGGGGTCGAATACCACATGGAATAATGTGTAAACTAAGTGTTATGATTATTAATGGACTACTGATCCAAGGTTCTGGAATAGAGGTTTTTTTTTTGTTAACAGTGAAGTATGCTTGTAGTAAATTCTGTTCCAACTAATGAATATGCTTGAAGTTTTGATTCAATGAGAATGAGTAAACTAGAATTATGTTCACCAAGATGTTACAACAGTCAAGGTTGTGAGTTATCCCAAATTCCTACTTAACAAATTCCAACTGCAAGGATTATTGAACTCTAAAGTTCATCTATTCGTTTCTCAATCTTAATAGATGATTACCCTTTAATTTTTTCAAACTTAAAGAACGCAATGATATGTTCAATTATTTTCTCAAGTGGGTTAATCTTGTTAAGGCATCAACCCTTAACCCAAAGGTTAAAGCCTTTGAGTTCCTTGTAAATATCCTCTTTTTCCAACACACTTTTCTATTCAAACAAGTGGTGTTCTTGGGCTCACCCTTCAAGTTTGCAACCAAGAAAGATCATGATAATATAGAGGAGTTTATACAATTGCAATTAGTCGCAGAATTTAGGCATCCTCAAAACTCTAAACAACCAATCACATCAAGGCTCCCATAACCCTAGTTATGAGAGCTTTAGCCACGCATCACGGAAGAAGAAGATTCTATTGGATTTCTCATAGATAATTTAGAAAATTTACTTACAAAAATATCAAAAGGATTGTTCTTGATCTTCAAAGAAATAGTGAATAAAGTGTTAAGATCCACAATATCAACTTGTTTCTCAGAGAATAGTAGGTTACAAGTTGCTTAAAAGATGAAAAGTATCTAAAAGATAGATGAAAGATGCCTAATTTAGCCCTAAGCTGGGTATTTATATGTTCCCAGCTATTGGAGATTCAAAATTCGAACTTCAGCTTTCCACGTCACGATTGACGGCCTGTCAGTGTCCTGACGGTCTGTCACTTGAACCGTCGTTGGAATACCCAGAGTGCCCTATTCTATTTCAGGTCTGACGGCCAAGATGATGACTCGTTAGAGTCCTGACGGTCCGTCACTGGGACCGTCACATGGATCCTCAGTTTGCCTTATTCTATCTCAATTCTGACGGCCAGGTTGACGGTCTGTCACATACACCGTCCCTGAGGTCCTTCGATTCTTCCATTCTGCTAAAGGTTGACGGACAACCTGACGGTTCGTCACAAAGTTGGCGACCCATCAAGGAGGCCGTCAATGGCCATTTCTTTTGCTTTTCTCAGTCATTTCTTTTCTAAGTCCTTTACCTGAAAAACAGTAAAACCCAGCATCAAATGTAACAATGGTTGCTTAAAAACGAACAATTATCCTTTGTAAAAGATGTAAAATATTTCGTCCAAAGCCGTAACATCACAATATAGTACCATACCGTCTAGGGGTGTGCATCGATCTGTTTGCTTCGATTTTATATATAATCGGTTCAGTTTATCGATTTTTGATTTCTTAATATGCTAAATCAATAACCAAATCAATAAGATATTTTTATCGGTTTTCAGTTTATCGATTTTTAGTCCTTAATAGTTCGGTTTTTGGTTTAATTGATAAGAAAATACTCATAAAATAGAAATAGTACTAAGTAGTAACTAACATGAAAAGAAATCAAATCTTAGCTGCAACCAAAATCTTATATGATAATATATTTTAATTTACAATAATCTTCAAGCTTGAACTAAATATATATATATATATATATATATATATATATATATATATATGTATGTATGTATGTATATATGTATGTATGTATGTATGTATAAGTTGGTGTAAAATAGTAATTTAGTATATTCTTATCGGATTATCGATTTACCCAATAACCCAATAAGAAAAAACCAAACCGAACCAATAACCCAATAATTTTTTGTTATAAAACCATTAAAAAACCGTTAACTCAATAACAATAAACCAATAACATTTTTATTGATTTGGTTTATTGGTCGGTTCGGTTTTTACACACCCCTAATACCACCAAACAAAATAATAAAAGTGTTATTAAACAATAGTGAACAATACAGTCTATTCAACATTGTATTGTTGTACAATAACATACCATACAATATCGTATATTATGAAATCATGACAAACCACCATCCAAACAAAGAGTAAAGATATTTTATTTTTTATTATTTTTTGAAAATGGTGGTTTTAATGATATTCTTTTTTTTTTCTATTTTATTTTATTTATGAAATTGTTTGAAATACTCCGTGTTGTTTTAATGGAAAAAATTAATGAGACACTTTTTAATGTTTTTGTATACAGAGAAGTATAAAAATCTAAAAATAATTATTTTGATCATATTAGTTACTTGGGAATTATAAAATTCGGTTGTTAATTACTTGTTACGTGAGAATGATGATTAGTCTATTGATTTTTTCTTAGATTAATATGATATAATATAATATTTTTATTTTTATTTTGAAATATTTTTTTCTCATCTATTACTCTAAGAAGGGTGAATTTTTGATTTTCTACTATATAGAAACGTGGCTAACGGAACGATCAAGGAAATTTTTGTCTTTTAACTCCCAAAGATATCTCATACGTGGCAGTATCTCCTCCATAATTTACTATTTTTTGCAGGCTCTTTTTGAGAACCATTATTTGCGCAAATAAAACCCACCTAGCTTTGTATTGTAATTTCATGTTTGCATAATCTTCTTCTTTTCTTTGTTTCCATTTCTGAAATTTCTTTATACTTTTCAACTTCTTGGTTGTTGTCGTTCTTTCTTTCAAAGGCAATGCACTGGAATATTCATCGAAAATTTGGTTTTGTCAGCTACATCTTAGAGTGGAATAGATTATTCTACTCTAAATGATAGAGAACTCAATTCATTATTTTCTAGGTAAGTTTGATGGATATGTATCTAGAATTTTATGCTCTCAAACTCTCTCTATGTAGTACTTTATATACTTCAAAGACCGAATCACGTTCATCTGCTACCATTTAATTAGTTATTGTAGTGTAACTCAAAATATTACACTAATATTACCCAAGATATCTTAATACTACACTAATATTTTGATTACTGTAGTGTAATTCAAATAGTATAGTTTAATTAGTTACTGTAGTGTAATTCATCTGCTACCGTAATTATTTTTGAAAATCTTGGGTTTTAAAATACATGATATTACAATATATTACTACTGACAAGAAGAAGAGAATATGGTGCTAGCTATTGCCTCTTCCACTTAACGGACAATCATATTCCGCTAACTACTAACCTTCCACACTAATTTTCAACCTTTATGCCTTCTTATCTATTGTCATGTCGGTATGGACATCTCAATGCCTTATAATATTGATCTTGGAATACTGGTTATGTTTAGCAGATGTACGTATACATCCTGAGATTGGCCGTATTGTGGTCATTTATGTCAGGTGTTACTGTAGTTTATGGTATATCAACAATATCGGGGATTCCATTATTTTCATGTTTTGCAATAAGTGTTAGATTTCTCATAAACCATTCAAAATAGTGCAGCACAAAATATTCTTAACATACATTGTATTGGAGCATCCATCCAACTCTGACTGTCTAGAGTAGTCCTTCTGAAATATTATTTTGCATGACAACTATATAATATCCTTATCAATGATTACTGATCCATTGAATAGTGTTTAGGCTAATGTGTCTGTTGAGAAAATTAATGCAATTAGACCACACAAAAGATAATATGTACTATGTAATGTCACTGAGAAAATTAATGCAATTAGACCACACAAAAGATAATATGTACTATGTAATGTCACTGACAGACTTCTGTCAAAGGAATATAACAATTTATGGCTTTCATGTCACAACATTGTGGAGCGGGATAGTGAAGATGGAATGTGCTTAATTTATTAAGGATGGTAAAGTTACATGGCAGGAAGATCTTTTCTATTAAACGGGCTAAGTCGCTCAAGTAAATCATCTGCTGATAGAAACAAAATTTCAGTGAGCTGATTTTATCACAAAATGATTTATTGTTATTACTTCTCATGCGATCAACATCTATTTATTCGATTTGGTGCTTATCGTCGTAGTATTATGAATGCGTATGAGATTTTTTCACGATACATTATTCGTTTTCTTCATCTTTTTAATTTCTTGGATACATCACTTCCTCTTCTTCAATCAAGAACCCCGAATCCCCACTGCACAAGTAAAGACTTTTTATGAAAGTTATTGATTGTTGCTCTATTTAATTCTCTTTGAAATGCGTAAAAGATAAGAATATCACAAACTTCATTGTTATTTAACATCCACTTTGACTTAAATTTGTTTATGAATATTCTTTATTTATTTTTTGTATGATCAAAGTCTTTCTGACTAGGTAACCGATTGAATCAATTGTGTTGGTCTTTATACTTGTATTTCGTAGATTTGGGGTTCCTTGTTAAATAGAATAATTGAAGGTTGAAAGTGAAGAAAGTTATACAAGATGCTAAATAAGATTGTATCAAATGTTGGTTCCTGGACTTGGAACAAGATTGTTGATCCTCTTTTCCATATTCTACATAGGTACCTAATTATAACGCCCCGAGTCTGTACCCCAGACGCTACACGGTGCCAGCAACCCCGAAAGACCACTAGCTAACCCATGACTGGTACCTGCTATGAGAACTGAATAATAGAATACTGTAATAACAATATAACTAAAATAAATGCAGAAAATCTGCCATAAGGTTCAAATCTGAAATAAATACTGAACATCCATATTGAAACTGAACATCTGTCTGAAAATACTCTAGTAAAAAAAGCCTCTAATGTCTGAACATAGAGTTGATGGGATAAGTCCCCAATTAACTCTGACTACTGGAACAAACTGATTAATGACAACTGAAATGATAACTTTGTCCTCGAACTATGAGGACTCACCACTAAACCTGCTGCTGATAATCTGGGCTGCTAAGAGCGGTCAGGAGCCCGTGTGTCTGAACCTATGATATAAGATATCATAGCGCAAAAGAAAGGTATGCGTTAGTACTTTAAATGTACTGGTATGCTAAGTGAGGTAGGCTGATATGCATGGGTTCATATGCATGAACAATAACTGACTGAGTAACATGAAGGTAACTGAATGAGAGTACATGCATGAATATATAAACTGTAACTAAGATCATGATAACACTGAATACTGAGTTCTGAGTACTGATTAACTAATATTTGAGTTTATTGATAACTAAAGTACTGTTAGCTGAGTGGCTATTTCTGACAGTCCTGATTCTGTGGAATTGTGCTGAGTTCCATACTGAGTTGAGTGACTGTGTCTGACAGTCCTGATTTTATGTATAACTGAACTGAGTTCTATAATGAAACTGTGGGAGGTAATCATCTAACCGACATGCCCCTTCTCTGAACTAATTTGGGGTCCAACCTATAACCCCAGTTGGAAGGATGTCAGTACCGTGCCACGGGTAAAAACAAGTGTCGGGTCACCCTCATCTGGCAGGTGCTCTGAATGAGAATGGTGGTACCCTCAATTGACAGGTTAAAATACCTTATCAACCCTCAACTGGCAGGTTGATATCTCAACCTACGCTGGCTACGTAGTTCTGAAACACAAGGACTGTTTCTAAGGATCACACCCTCTACTGGCAGGTGAGTCCCTATCCTTGGGTTCACTCGGTGCTGAATTGTGCTCCCAACTGAATAGACACTGGACTGATTTCTAAACTGTTCTAAGCTGGACTGAACTATTACGGATCATACTATTTAACTGAACTAAACTAAACCGAGTTCACTGGGTTCTGAACTAATTATTGTCTGAGTTCTAAACTGATTACTGGCTCAGACTGGAGCTAATTTCTGTACTACTGATCATGATACTACCGAGTCTATTTTGTAACTACTAAAGCTCTAGGTAACAGCTAGAATTTTGGGTATTAGATACCCCCAGGACTTGATAGCATAAATTATAAGACATAACACTATCTTGAAACATGATAACTAATTACTTGGTCACCATTCATTCATTGGGGTATTTTAACAAAACACTTGCATGACATTAACTTGTATACATGCTAACATGACATAATTTTACTATTCAACTCACATGAACAATTCATCAAACACTTGGAGGGCATAATTTATGCACATGATTGTAATACGTCATACAAGTATCATAAATATAATCTCAACTCATAGATTCAAAGGGGTTTTAACATGAAACCATACAACAACCCACACATGCCATTTAATTCTCATGAACTTGCAATTAATCATGGATTCTAGTCTCAACTAACATCATAGTCAGGAACATAATCAAATTAAATCATGAATTTCATCAAATCTATTAACTTGTAATTTTAAAAAGGTTTCTTGAACTCAAAGGGTGGAAGGAAACTCCTGGATGAACACTTGACATACCTTAATGATTGAATTCTGAAAAGATTGATGGTAAGTTCTTGAGTCTTGAATTTGAATTTAAATCTCCTAGGGTTTGTTCTTGAGAGAAACTTGTGAAGAATGAATGAATTTTGCTCTTAGAAGGGTTTAATTTCATATTTTGAGGGCTGATAGACATGGGAAAAAACCCAAATAACCCTGTGGATATGGCTTTTTAATGACTGAAAATTGGTCTAGCGACTCGCAGATCGACGCGTCGCGTCGATGGGATTGATGCGATGGCCGACGCGTAGCGTCGACTCCGCATCGGTTCACTGAAAATTGCACTGGGAGCTGGAAAAAAATATTCATCAACGCGATAGATGACGCGACGCGTCGAGATTGTGTTGATTCACTGGTTTGGGCTTCCAATGGTGCTTCAAATGAAGTTTGAAAAATTCAAAACTTATCCGAGAACACCTAATGACATTCTTGATCATGAATCAACCTAAAGATCGATACTTTAAAGTCATAAGGGACGTGAAATAGAGCCGCTAACTTCCAAAAGTTAAAATAATACTAAGTATGAATACTTAGCTAAAATTTTCTAAGTCTGAGACCCCTTATCAAGCTCTAAGGGACTGAGTTAAGCTTAGGATTTTGCGGGGTCTTACACTAATGTTTATCCTTTTCTTGCTTAAGGTGTTTCATATAGTATGCGTTTGATGTATGAGTGAATTGAAATGGTTATTTAGGGTGAAAATATTGTGTTTTTATGAGTAGAAAGAACTAGTTCGGATCAGTAACAACTTGCTTGGATGGTTATTATGTATTAATATTTCATAGTGTATTCTATTGTACTGAAAGATTATATCCTTTTCCGTTTCAAAATATCACACATTGCCAACTTGAAGAATACAGTTACAATATTAAGAAGAAAAAGTACGGTACAAATAGAGTTAAAATAGGATTATTAAGTATTACCTTCATTTCAATTCGTTTGTGGCCTTTCCTTTTTAGTCTGTATGTCTTTTTTGGTTTTTGGAAACTCTCTAGTTATGACTTTTTACATGGCATGTCTAATACCACAAAATTAAATGACAGTTTGATATTCTACGTATCTTTAGTTTAGGATCACAACTTGTTTATCCTTTTACCCTTTTCTTGCTTAAGGTATGCTGATATATGTGTCTGATGTATGAGTGAATTGAAATGCTTAAAGATTGCAGTTTTAGTGGGCGTTTGGCCACGAAAATTAAAATTTTTAAAGTTGGAGTTGGAGTTGTATTTGTCTATAAATATAATTGGAGTTGTTTTTGAATTTTTGTGAGAGAAGGAAGATGAAAAAAAGTGAAAATAACTTTTTCTTATTTTCACTTTTACAAATACAACTTCAAGTTGTGTTTGGACTTCTCATGGTCAAACATCAACTTGGAGTTGATTTTTACATAACATGAAAAAAATAATCAGAAAAGTCAAAAAAAATTCATGCCCAAATGGGCCCTTATAATGAGAACTAGATCAGATTAGTAACTGTTTAATTGGATGGTTGTTATATATCATTTCACAGTGGAATATTTGTGTTTTATTGTACTGTACTGATAGTAGTGGTGAAGTTAGAAATTTTGTTAAGGGCGTTCAAGATTTAATATATACATATGGAAAGTAATTTTTATCTATGTACTTTGTATAATTTTCTATTACATTGTATATTTTGTTGAGGAAGGGTGTTCGTCTTGCCGCCTGCACTACATGTGGCTAAGCCAGTGACTGATAGATTGTATCTTTCTCATTATTTCATAATATCACACCAGCTATTTGAATCATACACTTAAAATATTACAAAAGAAAAAGTATGGTACGAATGGATTTTTTGTTTAAAAAAAATAGAAAAGTAGAAGGTAAAATAGGATTATCAGATACTTTCTTTTATCAGTTTGTTTGTATGGTCTTGACTTTTTGAAGTTTTAAGAAATTAAAGAAGATTTTTGAATCTTGTGTTTTTAAATTTAAGATATGTAGAATGTACCAAATTATTTTTTAGTCTTGTGGTCTTAAGTATGTTAGCCAAAAAGTTGGAATTAAAGAGTTGTCAAAAAAGAAAAGAGACATTGTTCTTGAGATGGACTAAATATGAAGCAAGACAGACAAATTGAAGATGATGGAGTAATAAATAATGGAAATATGGGGAAGATAGGTAACGAACAATCACACCATATCGATCGTTACATAAAGTAGTACTTTTCATTGTTACAATGGAATTAACAATATGAAACAACAAATTTCAAGTAGCAATCAAAAACAAACTTTGGATTCAAAGTAACAATAGGATTTCTTCCCATCTATCGTAGCTTTACCTGGTATCTGCTGGTAACGGGAGGTGGCAGATATCCCATAAAATTAGTCGAGGTGCGTGAAATCTGGCTCGAATGCCAGAGTCATAAAAAAAAGTAACAGTAGGATACAATAGAACATGTAACAACCATCCAAACAAGATATATGCTTTAAGTAGTATATAAAGATCTTGGCCTACTATTTCCATTGCTTTAAGGTTATTGTCACGACTCAAACTGAGGTCCTGTTCGCGACGGACATCCCGAACCTCAAAGGCCTGAGAGACCCCTTAACATTCTATCATGAAAATAATCCATACATACATCAAGTGCGGAAGTTATGACGAAAACCCAAGGGAAATTTATAATAAAATTGTGCCATCAAATATAATAATACAATACTCAATCTTTCTTCTACGAAGCCTCTAATAAGAACTAACTATCTAGGCCGGGACAAATCCCCCAGCTAGACCATACACTAAAAGAACCAATATATAAATAAATGTCTCCCGAAAGATGGATGACTCACCAATTCTATCAAATCCCAGGTGTTCTACTGATGTGATGGACCATGGAACTATACCGTATAACCTGAAATATAGGGGTTCAATACACAAGGTACTGGTATGTGAAACAACACAAAAAAATAGCATGTGTTTAAACAATATAGATGAGAGCATTTCACAATGACAGTGAACATAATATAAGTAAAATACATGTGCATATTTTAGTGACTTGGACCTTGACTCACTATGCTATTTTTCTTCTGAGCTAGTCAGTACACCCTACAATCTGTAATTCCACGAGCTATATGAAATCTTCCATTTACTCGGCGGCCAAGCCCTCAATCCAAGTTTGCCGCAAGAATTGGAGTTTTCATAAGTCAGTAAACTCCCTTACAGGTATACCGTGGCATCACCCTTACATGATGTCCTAATTATCCCCTTTCAAGATAATACCCGTATTGACAAATCACGGTTTCTAGCAATGAGCCCTTACACTCAAATGCCTTCTTCGGGTAAACAACTAGCTCTCTTAAGCACAATTTTTAGTTCTTTAAAACCATGTTTCATACTTTCAGAACATTAAATACTTATTCTGTTAAGGGCACGTTATCACCGGGTATCGTCATACCCAGACTTGGAAGTCATTCATATTACATCAAAATAATTCTGTAGCCCTTTTTCACTTATTATCATGTCAATGACCACCCAAAGATTTAAACTTCATGTGAAAGAGAGTCATGCTTTAAAGTTTCATTTGAGTTTACATCAAAACACTCTCCACTCAATAATACAATCATAAGGTGACCGTGTCATATTTGCATTATTCAAAACTCATGAAAATTATTAATTTGACACAATGAAAGTTTACCATACGAAAATACCCTCTTAACATATCATAAGCAATATCAAATCCATGATCATTAGAAACGACTACACCCTCTTGTTTCTTGTAATAAAGTTTGTGCATTTAAACAACTCAAATAGTCTAATTCAAAGATATCATAATGGAAGAGGAAATTTGTCATTCATGCTCTTAATCAAACTTTACAATACAAACGAAAACATATATACATATTTATAGTTCAAATCCATGAAAAATGATTCAGGACAACATATATTTTCACCAAAACACTTCCATGACACATACTTTTCGAAATAATATCAAAATTCTTCTTTGTGAACATAATGAGGGATTTTTAATCTTGGTAAGATAATAAAATCTATGCTCATAGAGTTTAGGGTAGTCCCACATACCTTAGGTTTCTTATCTTGGAGGATGAACCCTAATTTTGATGCTTTCTTAAAGAATCTTGATCTTGGAAAGCTTGAATTCTAGATTACTTGGGGAAAAAGAATTGAATTTGTTCTTGGGAGGGGGGGGGGGTTCTTGAGAGTTTATTGGAGAAGAAGGGCAAATAATGCCCTAACATGTTATGAACTATTGGGTTGAGGAATAAAAGACCCAATTGCCCTTCTGACATTTTTAAACCCGTAACTGCGCTTTGCATGCCCACCGCGACGCGGTCTTATCGCGGCGGCTTACTGATTCAGACAAAAATGGTCATAACTTTTTGCTCGGGTATCGAATTAAGGAAAAATTAGTATCGTTGGAAAGCTAATTCAATTATCTACAATTTGGTGGGTCTTGAGCTGAAAAATTCCATATATATAAAAGTTATACACATTTGAAGTTGACTATTGTAGAATCGAATACTAACTTTGGCTGAATCAAAGACTCTTAGCTCAACTTTGTTCTAAGTGATTTCTATGAAAATTATTCACCTCATAATCACTCTTAACACTAGGATAATGATAATGACACATGTATTCAACTATAAATCATGGAATTAGAGTTTACACACGTAGGAGCGACGGTCCAATTTCTAGCTCAAAAATGCAAGGTGTCATAGTTATGGTTAAACACTTTGATTCTTTGTAAATATTCAGCTTTGTCTCTTTCGGCAATATCTACAAGGATTATTACTTAGATTTATGTATTAAGAAATATGAGTATAAGTTACTAGACTTCTTGACACTCTGTTCACATGAGAGTTAAAGTATTGGATGTTCTTGTTGGATAAAAGATGTTTGAGTGATTCTCTTGGCTGAGATCAAGTCCTTCATACTCTTTGATTCAACTTGATCTTTTAGATCTTTCACAAAGTTGATTGCCCATAATAGGCTCACATTCTAATCCAACACGTGGTAATTTTTGTTAACTCCTCTGGGTGGTCTGGTCACATCTTTGCTTTTATCTGTCTTGTGATGTTTGATTGGTGTAATGTTATGGTCATCTCACTTCTCTCCTCAGCCTGAGTTAAGTATGATATTATAACCTTAACCTTAGGGTACATGGTGCAGTCCTAAGCCAAGATATTCTTAGCAGTTTCAGAGGTTTAATCTCCTACTATTGGATGTACTTTGGCTATTTCTTTTTGAATGAAATAATTTTGTTGATTTTTTCTGTGCTCCAAACTTGATGCCAATTGTTCAAATAAATCATTTAAGAATTTCATGTGTCAGCAACATTTTTTATGATGAAAATTTAGTTTCTTAATTCATTTAGTTCTTCCTTATCCCCCCTCCAAAAAAAGAATTTCATGTAGGTCATATGAACTAACATCTGTCTATACCAGTTAATGGCCATCAAAAAGATCGACAGTGCAGCACTATCGCTGCAGGAGGAAGATAACTTTCTTGAAGTTGTCTTAAATATGTCAGTGTTGAGGCACCCAAACATTGTTCAATTGATAGGATATTGCGCTGAGCATAGGAAGTCTTCTGGTTTATGATCATGTCGAAACTGTTAGCTTGCATGATATGCTGCACTTTGTTGATGAGAGGAGAGAATTGCTTACTTGGAATGCCCGGGTTAGAGTAGATCTTGGCACTGCTCGAGCTTTAGAGTATGTTATATTTGTATAGTATTTTACCGGTGCTGCTCTTTTGTTGTTGGGTTTTCACAAAATTTGAACCTTATCTTTTCAGATACCTGCATGAAATCTGTCTACCTTCTGTTGTAAATAGAAACTTCAAATCCGTAAATATTTTACTGGATGAAGAGCTCAATCCCCATTTATCAGATTGTGAGTTACTAGCTTTGACTCCAAACACAGAACGCTAGGTGACTTAGTAAAGGAGATTTAATCTGTATCATTGTTTTTGTTTTAGCGGGGGTCTTAATAATATTGGTTGGTATAGGATGCATATACTGTTTTATAGATGATGCCAGTCAATTTACCTATTGGAATACTATAGTAGAAGCAATATTAACAAGCAAATGTTCATAGGTACAGCTTTGCAGACTTAGTCATGAAATTGGAGATTTAAGAAATGAATCATAGCACTTTATTTAATATTTTTTTTAATTTTTAAAATTATCTCTTCAAATTTTGTATATATCCAATCTGATTGCTTCATATTCATCTTCCGTCAAATTTTTCTCTTAATTTTGTATTTTTTGATGGGTACTATAAAACTCTAATCTTTGGAATGTTTTTGTTGATATTATTGAATGGTAGAGTTATTATTTTCTGGTGACCTTGCTTTACTTGGAGATTATTAGTAGATGAAATGGTACCTCTGCAATATGAGATGTTGGTTAGGGACAAAATGCATGGGATAAATCATTTGGGAATTAGCTATTATGGAACTGAAGTGTTATTTATATCCCTTTTAAGAGTGGGATAACTAATCTCGGGATATCTTGATTTCCTACCAAATGATTCATGTGTTTTGGTTCCTTTTTTCCCGAAAGTTCCTATATAATTCTTAAATATTAAATATCCACATTCTATTATCATACCTTTTTTCTTTTCAAAAATTGAGAGTAAGGGAAACAGAAATGAAGAAGGGGATTACAATGTTGAAAACTGAGTTCATAATCAACCGACTAACTGAGCTACTAAATTTTTCATTTGTTCTTGTACCCAAACAAAAAGATAAAGCAATAGAAACAACTACAAATTCAAAAATTAGCCTTAGTCCAACGGATTGCTTTGCTTATTCATATTTTAGTTTTGAAGTTGTATCTAAAAAAATTTAACGGGAAGACGAGCTAAGTGCAAAAGAATTTGAATAAATGGAGTGTGTTATATGAGTGTCAGGAAACACCCTCATAGCAATAAATAGATACTTGGCAGAATTATTCACAAAGGTGCAGAAATAATCTAAATATATGCATTGAAAATAGGTCGGTCAAGTGCATTCACCTGCTACTTAAATAGTTGCACTCAACGAAATTCAAAGGGGAATTATATTATGTAATGAAGAATCATATGACCACAAGTGTAAAAATGTTACGCAATTGGAAAACAATGCTTAATTCAGAGAAAATTCTGCTGGAATAAGATCATTATGTAATAAGAATGACCGGACTAGAATCATGGAGCAAAAAGAAAGAATGAAACAACATGGTTTGGTGGTGTTGATGGAAAATAAACCCATGTTTAATGAAGAATGTGTTTTAGATCAAGTAAATATTGATAAATTAAAGATTTTAGCCTGGAGATTGTAGAGCATATTGCAGTTTTTGTCAAAATCTGAAGTACTTTCATTGCTAGTTCTTTTAATGTCACCTCCACTACCTAATCATCAAAGTTCACACTTGGTATCACCTTCAATACCTAGTTATCAAAGTTCACACATGGTAGTCGACTGTTCTGATTCGTTCTCTGAAAGAGATTAACTCAAATAATTAAATCAGATAAAAGCTTGTCTTAATACACCTAATATGAAAATACATTAGGAGAAGTTTTGTTCTTTATTTAACTTTGTATGTTGTACCTTTTTGTCTAATAGATTTTTTCAATGATGTGAAAAGGTACACTGCAGATTGCTGCTCATTTTATTTAAGGTTGGATAAATGAACATATGAAAAGATTTTGCCTTTCTTTGTATGATTTGAATTGTGCGTTCTTTGAGATTCGATTTATTTTTCAATTCACAATATGTTAAGTTTGTATGCCGATGTTTCTTCATTTTTTTTATTCATTTGTTGCTCATTAGGGACTTTTGATTTTGTTTGTGGACTTGCAATTTAACTCTGTTTGTTTCTCATGATAACTTGTAGTTATTGCTACGTTGGATTAAGGTTGAAGTTCTAGATTATTCGAGTTGTCTCATGATTTTCTGTCTTTGCTATAGTTGATATTATTCCAATAATATATTAAGACTCTTCTCTCATTTAGATGGTAAGACATGATTTATTTTTTGGATTGTATTATTTTTAGACTTAAACAATTGAGGAGTTCATGAAATACATAACTGTCACTTTGTTGTAAAGGTTGGATATGTGCACTCGAAGTTACAAACGACTTGCTTTAGATCTTAGAGTTAGGCTCTTTTAGAGTTATCTGATCTATTTCATCCTTCACTATTATGTTTTCTGTTAGCTAATTGTTTGGCTTGTTTAATGCAGTTGACTGGAGTCTATTAGGGAAAAATGTGAGTACATTACTCCTTTCTTTATCCACCATAATTAGTATAGTACCCGCATGATGTGCGGAAAGTGTTAGAGAAAGTAAAATCGTAACAAATTAATGTGTGAACACATTATACTTGAGAAAAAAGAGAGAATTTCTACCCCGGAGAAATAAAAATAAGGATAAATCAAAATGTCAAATATCTTGCAACTTGATCCAGTTAAATAGAATTACAATGCACATAGGTAAAACAATTGATAGAATTCCACTTTTATCCAGATTTGAGGACTATAAATAAAGATAAGACTCCTAAATAATCTCTATCCAAGCAATATAATGAATTAAGTTTTTTTTGATAGTCAATGAGTAGCATTTGAAGCTCTCTCTCTTTTTTATAGTCAATTAAAGATTCATTGAAGAGCTAAGGTTGAATATTTATAAAAAAAAGCAAAACAATTATCGGCCAACAATGACGACCATCGAATATGTAGCTCTGATTGTCGACATGATTGTTTACATTCCTATTAGTAAGAACACATTCTTCTTCATATTTTGGCACAAAGTCTACGAATATGTCAAATCATTTGTCTAAAATGAAAATAATACATATGAATGCCAACATTGTTAATAACAACCAACTCGCTAACTTAAGAATAAATGTTGGAACTCAACTTGCTTCTACTGATGCAAAAACTTTTTCAGTATTCCTCCAGTATGTTTGTTTCTTTGTGCTAGTATCCTATCATAAAATGCATTGATGTAATCCATCTTTGCAGCTAACAGACTGCATTAACAATGCTCTTCACTCCTTTTGCTTCCCAAATGTCCAATTAGAAGTGGTAAAAAATGCCTTCCCTTCTTCCATACCCCCTCACTCTTTGCCAGCTATTGATTCACCAAAGTGTTCAGAATCCAAAAAGTGATGAGTAGGGGTAATGACACCAATTTAAGCAATTCATGAGTTAAATTGTTTAAATGAAGTAAAAAGGAAAGTAAGAGGAATACATAGCTGATGATTATGTGTGGAGATTCTGAAACATGTAAATCAAAGTCCGGCGAAGTATGACCTCATGTACCCCTTCCCAACTCAAAAGTCGATTTACCTCGCACCAAATCAACTCTTCTAGCAAAATTATTCCACTAACGGTGAATACAAATTAAAAACTATTTCAAATTGTTAAGCCTTGTTGCTACCCCTTGACTATATTGGTAAGAATATATGATGTATTAAAGTTTCTTATGAGGTAAACTTGTCAATTATTCAAGATATATGTTTATAAGGAAGGCATCCTATTCTCAAGTGATTGATATGATTTGATCTCTTGTAATATTCTTGTAATTAAGTTGATAGGATTTTACTACAATTAGCATCTTCTATTTTTGGTAGAATATCTCTTACCTTCTTGTATAAATAGTGAAACAATATGTGAATAATACACATTGAAATTCAACCATCTTCTAAATCTTTCATGGTATCGGAGTTGCTCGCCTTACAGCAAATCTAATTTTTTTCCCAAACTCTGAGTCATCCAGTACTTTCCTGTACACATGGAGCAAACCACTCAATCTTTCGTTGCACCAACAACGACCATTACTACTTCAGTTAACCCTTCAGCAGCGTCGTTAACATCATCTGCTACTGTTCATCTCTCAACAGTTCCCACCACTCCATATGTTGTTTCTGGACTCCATACCTTCCTTCTATTCCTAATACCAGCACCACTGTTATAACTTCCATACCACTCACAAACACCACTTTACCAAAAAACGACCAACAATTTATATCTATTAATACAAATGCTCAAGCTCCCGTGAAACTCTCGTTATCCAATTACCAACTGTGGTATTCTCAATGGCGTTCTATATTGATTGGATATAATTTCACCTCCTATGTTGTTTCTTCTCCTACCGAAGTGCAACTGAACTCTTTGTTTTGGGTCCGACAGGATCAATTGCTCCAAAGTGCACTTGTAGCCTCTCTCACTTTAGAAATGGCAGCGTATGTCCTTTCAGATGCAACTTCATATGATGTGTGGATGACTCTCCACAATTTGTATGCCCGACCCTCGCGTGCTTGTATCCTTACACTCAAGGAGTCTTTGACACGAGTGAACAAAGGTACTAAATCTATGGCGTCGTACTTTCAACAAGTGAGCAACTTGTTACCACTTTGAATACTGCTGGAGCAAATCTAACTATGGATGATGTTACCATTCATGTTCTTAATGGACTCCCCTCTGAGTATAAGATGCTATCTGCTGCAATTCGTGCGCGAGAAACTCTTTTTTTTTTTGATGAACTCCATGAAAAGCTTTGTGATTATGAGAGCAGTGTTGCTCATGAAGCTTCAGCCATTTCTGGTATAATAACAGCAAATTATACTTCTTACAACGGTGGATTAAATAGACACACCAATCACACAAATTATTATTCTGCTTCCAAAGTCCAACCTAACCCAAATACGAGGCAAAATTATTCTGCCCCATCAAAGAATCACAAAGATGGTTCTACTTTGATCTGTCAATATTGTGACAAGGCTGGACATACAGTGAAGCAATGTTGGAAGTTATTTCCTTGGTCTAAGTCATCTTCCATTGGTGGCTCGAATTCCTCGACTACTGGAAACACAAGGGCTCCTCCAAGAGAAAATTTTGCTCAAACCGCCAACCAAACTAATCCTAATTGGTTGGTAGACTTTGAAGCATCTCACCATGTGATTGCAGATCTTCAAAATCTGACAATTCATTCCGACTATGATGGTAGTGAATATGTGATATTGGGTGATGGTAAAAACTTTGTTGTGACACATTCTGGCGCTACTTTCTTACCTTCTCATTCAAGGCCTTTATACCTTAATAATGTTCTCTGTGTCCCTCGAATGAAAAAGAATCTTATTTCTGTTTATCAATTAGGCTCATCGAATAATGTTACTGTTAAATTCTCACCTCTCTCATTTGTTGTGAAGGATTACTACACGAGGAAGCCTCTGATAGTGGGAAAGCCTAAGGACGGCATTTACGAGTGGCGATCATTTCTCCTTACAAAATCTACTTCTTCTATCCCAACTGTCAATTCCACGAAACTCTCCACAGTTTCACAATGGCATTGTCGTCTTGGTCACCCTTCCTCTCCTATATTACGTCGCACTCTGCAGCTGATTGATATAACTATTCAAATAAATCCTTCTAAGTTTTTTTGCAACTCTTGTAAGTGCAATAAAATGCACAAGACTCCTTTTCAAGTTTCTTCAATAAAATCAACGCTTCCTTTGGAATTTATTTATTCTGATGTATGGGGATCTTCACCTTTAGTTTCTATCGATGGCTTTAAATATTATCTCATTTTTATGGATCATTATACGAAATATGTTTGGCTCTATCCTATGAAAAGAAAATCTGAAGTTGCGCATATTTTTCCAAAATTTAAAGCCATTGTAGAGAAATTCTTTAATCATTCTATAGTCTCATTTTACTCAGACAATGGTGGTGAATTTATTAGTTTGAAGGATTTCTTTGCTTCTAATGGAATCTCTCACTTTTTGACTCCTCCCCACACTCCTGAACACAATGGCACAACCTAAAGACGACATAGGCATATTGTTGAAACAGGTATCACTCTTCTTCACATTTCTAATCTTCCATTATCATTTTGGTCATATGCTTTTCAAACTGTTGCATATTTGATAAATAGAATGCCCACTCCTTTATTGAATAATGATTTACCATATCTTCGAATTTTTGGATCTCTTCCAAATTATAAGAAGCTTCATGTTTTTGGTTGTCTGTGTTATCCTTGGTTGAGACCATATGCACAAAACAAACTATAACCTCGTTTATCTCCGTGTGTCTTCCTTGGGTATTCTTTAAATCAAAGTGCATATAAATGCTATGATCCAGTCACCTCAAAATTTTTTATTTCAAGACATGTAGATTTTGTGGAGCATGAGTTTCCCTTTAAAACCATCCAAATCAGTGATGTTAGGGTGTCTGATGCTACTGTTGACTAGTGGACTCCTCATTTCATCGTTCCACACTCACCCCTTTCTAACCCAACTTGTTCCTCCCCGACTACTGGACGATCCCTATCTTCTAGTACAAATTTGGTCGACCGTAAATGTCCTTTCGCTGGTCCAACCACTCCAATGGCTTCAAATGCCAGTATTCCATCATTAGATGAGTCAGTGAGATCATCAGTACATGTTTCAGGTATGAGCTCCTCACCAAATTCATCTCCCACTTTATTATCTTCTAATCATGACAGGGACTTACTAAGAAACACTCATGCCATGATCACCTGAGCAAAGAATAATATTCATAAGCCAACACAAAAGTTATACATGCACACTACTCTTTCTTAAATGAAAGACAACTCTCTCATCCAAGCCAATGACACGCCATCTAAAGTCCCTGTCAATACGTCCAGTATCAAATCTGAGCCAAAGTATTTGTCAAAAGCTCTAAATGATCCTGATTGGAAGGCAGCCATGGTAGAAGAAATTCATGCATTACAGAAACAAGGCCCATGGGAGCTCGTTCCATCTACTGGAAAGCAAAAGTTAGTTGGCTCTAAATGGATTTTTTGAGTCAAGCTAAATTCTGATGGGACATTAAACAAATATAAAACATGTCTTGTCGCTCAAGGATTTACAAAATGACCGGGAATTGATTATATTGAGACCTTTTCTCCAGTTGCTAAGCACACTACAGTTTGAGTTATTTTAACTGTAGCCGTTACCAGAGATTGGCCTTTGCGACAATTAGATGTTAATAATGCCTTCTTGAATGGTCAACTAACGGAAGAGGTTTATATGGCTCAACCTAAAGGTTTTGTTGACCAAACAAGGCCTCAACATGTATGCATACTCAAGAAGGCAATTTATGGGCTTAAACAGGCACCACGAGCTTGGTACTCAGAACTACAGAGCTATCTTCTAACTTTGCGTTTTCAAGTTTCTCAAGCCGATCACTGTCTCTTCATTTACAATCAGTTGGGCATCACTATTTACTTGGTCGTCTATGTTGATGACTTGATTGTTACTAGGAGCAATACTAATGTTGTCGATAAGTTTATTTAGAGACTTGGGCAACACTTCTCTATCAAAGATTTGGGCTCTCTTAATTATTTTCTTGGTGTTCAAGTTGTGAAAACGTCTGATGGAATCTTTCTATCTCAGAAGAAGTATATTAATGACATAATTTCCAAAACACAAATGGCAGGTGTGAAAGTAGTCAATACTCCATGTCTACTGGAAATTCATTATGCTTGGAGGACAACGCACATCTTGATGATTTTAAGCTTTATCGTACTGTAGTTGGCAGCTTAGAGTATTTGGCATTAACAAGACCAGATATAGCCTTTGCCGTAAACAAGCTAGCACAATTCTCCCATCGTCCAACTGAAAATCATTGGTCTGCAGTCAAACGTGTTGTTCGCTACTTAGTTGGAACGGTGAACTATGGTCTCTTTTTCCATCGTAAGTCTTCGCTTGATCTTCATGCCTTCTCAGACGCAGATTGGGCAGGTAATAAGGATGACTGCTCTTCCACCAGTGCCTTTCTTGTATATCTTGGTAAAAATCTGGTCTCTTGGAGCTCAAAGAAACAACGGAGTGTAGCTGTCACGCCTCAAATCCTATTGGGGTGGACCGACACCCGTAACCGAGGAGGCCCGGGAAAACCAGCTCATAACCTTATACTTCCCATGCATACCTCTATGACAACCTGAAATTCGGATAGCATCATGTTGCATATAAAAGGAAATAATCACCTGTATAAGCTCGAGCACACATATATATGTATATACAATACTTGGCCGTTATAGCCATCACGTCTATTAACAAAACACCACCTTGACTGTACATTAGGTCTACAAATCCTCTAGACAATACACAGAGTTTAACTAAGGTCGGGACACACCCCGTCATATAACTAACTTCTATACAATACCAAAAGTAACTGGATATGACACGAAAAGCCCCGAAGCAAATTGGAGCTCACCAAAATCAGCTGGATATCCTGGCTCCTACTTGTGCGGTGTATGAGCTGAGGTACCTGTGCCTGCAGCATGAAATGCAGGTCCCCCATGGGGGACGTCAGTACGAAATATGTACTGAGTATGTAAAGCTGTAGATAATCACATATGATATAGGAGCTCAATAGAAATCAGAAACAAGTGAATAAATCGTAATGGGAGTGGACCACACTTACTAGAACTTGTGACAACCTGTACATTGTATTTATTTAATCACTTTACCTTCGTTCTTATCATCTTTGTAATCATTACTGTACTGTACTGTGACCATTAGGCTGCCTCCAGTATATATCAACTGGGATCGACCCATGATAGGCTTATGCCCCTGGGATACCACCCATACACACATAAATAGGGATCGACCCATGATAGGCTTATGCCCCTGGGATACCACCCGATAAGAGAGAACTTCCATCACTTAGTTCAATTAATCTTTGAGATTGTTATTTCGGTCGCCACCACATTTTTGATACTTTGAAACAATGATACCTCAATAAGAGACATATAAATAGACCATCAATGCAATAACAATGAAGTAAGAACTCATTGGCACATCAATGAAGTGTTTTGGAGTCATCAATGCCATAACAATGAAGTAGGAACTTATTGGTATATCAATGAAACGTTTTGGAGTTATTAATAGCACATGGATCTTATTTGAGTAACCGGATACCTTCTGACATTCATTAGTGCAATAAACATGTAAGATTTGGAAAACAAGTAAGTATTGGAATGTCTTGACATCTTGTAGGGTGGAAACAAGTTCATTGGTAACGTAGGACATCATACAAAACCATTATGGATCACATGTTATTGAATAACTTTGAAAACTTTCTTAATAGAACAATTGTTCACTTTCATGCCAAAGATATGGTATAGAGTATGCTTTACATACCTGACTGTCAACCTTCAATACTAGTCCCAAATGGACTTCCCGTCTTTTCGGATTACTTATCTACAATGAACATATATAGCAATCTAGTATTAGCAACCAAACGTCACAATTCAATTATTTGAATTCACCAAACTAGTGGTTAAGTAGTAATCCTTAATTACACCATAAAGGGTGTCACTTTAACCCTCTTATACTCTAGTTACATTCACATGCCATGCATATTCATACAACATCCTCCAATATCAAGTTGGATTCATTTATCCTTCCAACCAATCCATTAAACCAAATTGAGCCATAGACATAAATAATCATCAATTCAATAGTATATCACCATATCCACCTTCCATAACTCAATTACCATATCCACCTTCCACAATTCAATACAACCAAACCATGCAAAATAGTCCATAACCCTATTTCCATCACATTTCAATAACAACCAATACATATAATCCTCTATCACACATATACATATGGAAAAGAACAAAGGCAAACAATATTCATACCTTATAATTCACCTCTTGATTATGCAATCCTGTTTGCACAAATAATAGGTGTCGTTCGAAGCTCTCGAGATGACAAACGCAGTTATCGGATTACTTTGGAATTTCTACGGTTGAATCAAAAGTAATTTAAAGGTCAAATTTGGCTAGGGTTTGTTCTTTCTCAATGATTGATGATGAAAATGAGTTTTTGAACTCATATACATGTATATATACACATATTCCCGTCCATAATATAATAGGAAATGACCAAAATGCCTTTAAAATTTAAATAATGTCAAATCTGTCCTTTGGTGGACTGTTTTGATAAGCTAAAGTAGATCGACCATAACTCTTTGCTCCGATATTGGATTTGGGTTAAATTGGTATCGTTGGAAGTATAATTCAAAGTAATTTCATTTCGTATAAAGTAGGCCACCCAGTTCGTCCTGTACAAGGAGTTATGGTGGTTTGAAGTTGACCCTAAAAATCTGTTTTGATAGGCTGAAGTAAAACGAGTATAACTCCTTACTCAGACGTTGGATTTTGATGAAACTAATTGAATTATAAAGAAAATTCAAATATATTTCTTTTCATAGGTCGCATCTCTCCCAGTTCATTATATTAAAGAAGTTATGATCGTTCGAAGTTGACCCAAAAATTCGGCTGGCCTCAATAGTTTGTGTGCAGGAAATTTTCCTGCACATTTACTATTCCCAAATATCCCGGTCACCGTTTTATAGTTTGGAACGTGCTCGATTATATCCGAATCCGAAACCTATCCGTTTTTGGAAATCTTTATATCGTTGGAAAGAATATTCAATAACCTTCGCATGGAACATCGACGGGCAAATTCCGGTATAAATAAAATAAAAAATTAATTCCATATAAATAAGACCAATACATGTACTTGAATACGCCAATACACGTACTTGAATACGGGGTGTTACATCCTTCCCCCCTTTAGGACATTCGTCCACGAATGTTAGCGTAGTTATTCAACCGAAATAAGTTCAAGTCCATCATTAATATTCACATCATCACATAAATACTATGCATATATAAAAAAAACTTACTTGTTAATGTTCTAACTCCGTTTCTTGAACTTCCTCTTCATATTTGAACAAATGAGGGTACTTAGATTTCATTGCTTCCTTAGCTTCCTATGTAATCTCTTTCCTTTGACGATTTCTCCAACGTACTTTCACAGATGCTATCTCTTTATTTCTCATCTTCTTAACTTTGCGATCTAGAATAGCAATAGGAACTTCCTCATAGGTAAGATCTTCCGCAACTTGCACATCCTCAGTAGAAGTGATATGTGATGGATCTTCGATGCACTTTTGAAGCATTGACACATGAAATACCAGATGTACTGATGAGAGCTCTTGGGGTAGCTCTAATTCATATGTAACTTGTCCAAACCTTCGAGTGATCTTATACGGGCCTATATAATGTGGACTCAACTTCCCTTGCTTGCCAAATCTCATTACCCCTTTCATTGGTGATACCTTCAAAAATACCCAATCACCTATAGAAAACTCTAGCCCTCTCCTTCTACTATCCGCATATGACTTGTGTCGACTTTGGGCTGTTTTCAGTCATTGCTGAATTACTTTAACCTTCTCTATGACTTAATAAACAAGATCCGGTCCGAACAAAAGAGTTTCACCCACTTCGAACCATCCTATTGGTGATATACACTTCCTTCCATATAAAGCTTCATATGGTGCCATTTTGATACTTGAATGATAGCTATTATTGTAGGCAAACTCAATAAGAGGTAAATGATCATCCTAGTTGCCCTTAAAATCTATTACACAAGCTCGTAGCATATCTTCAAGTGTTTGGATGGTACGTTCTGCTTGTCCATTTGTTTGAGGGTGAAAAGTTGTACTCAACTTCACTTGTGTTCCCAAACACCTTTGAAAAGACTTCCAAAAGGTTACGGTAAATTGGGTTTCCCGATCTGATATAATAGATATTGGCACTCCATGTAATCGGACTATCTCTTTAATGTACAACTTCGCATACTCTTCAACTGTGTAAGTGGTCCTAACTGGTAGGAAATATGAGGATTTGGTAAGCCTATCAACAATCACCCATATAGAATCAAACTTTCGGGATGTACGAGGCAAACCAATAACGAAATCCATGTTGATCATGTCCCATTTCTAGCTTGGAAGATCAATGCATTGCATATAACCTCCGGATTTTTGGTGCTCAACTTTAACTCTTTGACAATTTGGACATTCAGCTACAATTCTGCAATGCTCTTCTTCATGTCATTCCACCAATACATATCTTTCAAATCTTGATACATTTTGGTTGATCCTGGATGAATGAAATACCTTGAACAATGTGCCTCTATCATAATCTTTTTTCTTAGCCCGTCTACATCCGGCACACACAATCGGTTTTGGCACTGAAGTACTCCTTCTCGCGTAAGCTCAAATCCCTTGGTCGCACCACTCTGAACGTTCTCCTTAAGCTGTAATAAAATAGGATCTGCATATTGCTTCTCTTTCACTTCAGCTACTAATGAAGATTCTGCAGCATTATGTACGATAAGCTCTTTATCCGGAGTTTCAAGAAGGCAAACTCCCAAACTAGCTAACTGGTGAAGATCTTTAATCATTCCTTGCCTTTCTATAGGTGCCATCATAGACTTACGACTTAACGCATCAGCTACCATATTTGCTTTCCCTGGATGGTACAAGATATCAACATCGTAGTCCTTTAATAGTTCAAGCCATCTCCGTTGCCTTAAATTTAGATCCTTCTGATTAAAAATATATTGCAAGCTCTTATGGTCAGTATATATATATACATGAACCCCATATAAGTAGTGGCGCCATATCTTTAAAGCAAAAATAACTGCTGCCAGCTCAAGATCGTGTGTAAGATAATTTTTCTCATGTGGCCGCAATTGTCTAGAAGCATATGCTATTACCTTACCATGTTGCATCAATACACATCCTAAACCAATTCTGGAAGCATCACAATACACTGTATACCCTTCGGTGCCTTCTGGAAGTACCAACACGGGTGTAGAAATCAACTTGTTCTTTAAATCTTGAAAACTCTTCTCACAGGCATCATTCCATTGGAATTTGGATGCTTTATGAGTTAGCTTGGTTAAGGGTGCTAAAATGGAAGAAAAGCCTTCAACAAACCTTCTATAATAACCGGCCAACCCGAGAAAACTACGAATCTCCGTAGGCGTTGTGGGCCTTGGCCAGTTCTTCACAGCTTCTATCTTTTGAGCATCAACCTTTATCCCTTCACTAGATACAATATGACCCAAAAATGCCACCGACTTTAACCAAAACTCACATTTAGAGAACTTTGCATAAAGCTTACAATCACAAAGAGTCTGCAATGCCTGTCGTAAGTGATTGGCATGGTCCTCTTCTGATCTAGAATAAACTAGAATATCATCTATAAAAACTATCACAAATACATCCAGGAATGGCTTAAACACCCTATTCATCAAATCCATAAAATCTGCGGGTGCATTTGTTAGCCCAAATGATATAACTAGAAACTCATAATGACCATACCGTGTTCGAAAAGCTGTCTTGGGTATATCCTTCTCTTTGACCCTCACTTGGTGGTAACCTGACCTCAAATCAATCTTAGAAAAGCACTTGGCGTCCTGTAACTGATCAAATAAATCGTCAATTCTTGGGAGAGGATATTTATTCTTAATAGTCACCTTATTCAATTGCCGATAATCAATACACATCCTCAGCGAGCCATCCTTTTTGCGCACAAATAACACTGGTGCTCCCCAGGGGGACATACTAGGCCTTATGAATCCCTTCTCTAGCAAATCTTTCAATTGCTCTTTCAATTCTCGTAATTCTGCTAGGGCCATTCTATACGGAGGAATGGAGATTGGTTGGGTGCCTGGTATTACATCAATACCAAACTCTACTTCTCATTCAGGAGGCAAACCTGGAAGATCTTCAGGAAATACATCAGAAAATTCATTTACCACCGGAACAGCATGAAGAGTTGGTGGCTCCGCTTCTGTATCCCTTACTCTAACTAAATGATATATGTATCCCTTGGAAATCATTCTTCTTGCCTTAAAATAAGAAATAAATCTACCTCTTGGCGCGCCAATTTCACCTTTCCATTCAAGGACTGATTCATTTGGAAAATGGAAATATACCTTTTTCCTGCAGCAATCAATTGTGGCATAACAAGACGCCAACCAGTCCATACCCATTATAACATCAAAATCTACCATTTCTAACTCTACAAGATCAGCCATCGTATCACAACCACAAACAGTTACTATGCAGTTTTGGTAAACCCTTCTAGCTATAATAGATTCCCAAACCGGTGTGGACACTTCAAATGGCTTAACTAACAGTTCGAGTATTCTTTCAAACTTTCCAGCAACCAATGGAGTAACATAAGATAATGTACAACCGGGATCAATTAAGGCATATACATCGAATGAAAAGATAGACAACGTACCCATAACCACATCTGGGGAAGCCTCTAAATTCTGTCGATCCGCTAGAGCATACGTACAATTTTGAGCCCCGCTAAAACTCGTGGCTCCTCTATCACCTCTAACACGACCCATTGGTTGTGCACCCCTTCCTGAATAAGGCATCGATGATGATGATGTAATAAATGACCCTGTAGGTCGTTCCATACCCCCTATGCCCCTTTGTGGGCATTCTCTCATCATATGCCCCATCATACCGCACCAAAAGCAAACATTGGTTCCCAGCCGACATGCGCCCAAATGATACCTTCCACATTTATTGCATGGCTCTCGAAGAGGTCTCGATTGGCTCATATTCCCTTGCCCTTGGTACCCCACTGTCTGTGAACTCTGACTCTCACTTCTGTGCCCAAATTGATTTCCTCTGGACCCTTGGAACTGTGGTGGGGCACTAGCTACAGAATAAGAAGATAATGGCCTAGGTGGTCTAGCAGAAAACTGTGGTCTGAACCCTTCTTGGAATGCCATGAACTGCCCTGTAGATCTGGCCCTCTTGGAATATCCTCTTTCTAATTCCTGTGTTCTTCTCCTCTGTCTCTGATCTTCCATTTTCTGTGCAAAATCTTGGATCCTCGCTATGTCCATATCTTTTTTCAAAGTGGCAATAGTATAATCTCTAACCAGATATAGATCCAGCCTATCCACATATTGATGAACTCTATCATCCATAGTAGCTACAACATTAGGAGCATATCTCGACAAGGAATTAAATCGGAGATTGTACTCCCTCACGCTCATATTCCCCTGACGAAGATTTAAAAACTGATCTGCATGGGCCTGACGAATCTCGAATGGAAGATAATGATCAAGAAATGCCTCTTGAACTCTTTCCAAGTAGCTGGGGGTGCATCAATACCCCTAGATCGTTTCTAGTCCTCGTACCAATATATAGCCTCCCCTTTGAATCTATATGCCGCTAACTCACCTGTCTCTCTACCCGTTACATGCATAATATCTAAGGCCCTTTGGATTTGATCAATAAAGTCCTATGAGTCCTCGTTAAGATCTGATCCAGTAAAAGTGGGAGGATCCATCTTAAGAAAATCCTGTGTTCGAAGGCTAGCCGCCCTATCTGTACCACTAGGACCCGTGGTAGGAATGGCTTGCCCTTGAGCTTGCCCAGCAACTATACGAGTCAAAAGTTGCACTGCATTTCTAAGATCTTGATCAGCAACATTAATAGGTGGCTCTGGGGATATAGTTCTCCTCCCCCTTATTTCTTCCGGAGTGGAAGAAGTTTCTGATGCATGCTCAGCTGGAGCCTCACTTTGATTAGCTGGTATAGTGGGTGGCTTACTAGTCCCCTCTCCGGCAGCCACATCTACTTGCTTACCGGTATTCTTGCTTCTGGTAACCGGCATCATTACTATAATAAGAGAAACAAATGGATTCAGTGGTCAACTATGACTTCATATACAATATAGGCTCTATCGCACGATCAAAGACATGAAGAAAAGAGACAATTCATAAATGTCCATAGCCTCCTGTTTATAGATGCGGTGCACGACACACCGATAAATAAGACTCTACGTAGACATGGCTTTGTAAACTCACTAGGATGAACTTATCTGATACCACTTTTGTCACGCCTCAAATCCTATTGGGGCGGACCGGCACCCGTAACCGAGGAGGCCCGGGAGAACCAACTCATAACCTTATACTTCCCATGCATACCTCTATGACAACCCGAAATTCGGACAACATCATGTCGCATATAAAAGGAAATAATCACCTGTATAAGCTCGAGCACACATATATGTATATACAATACTTGGCCATTGGAGTCATCACACCTATTAATAAAACACCACCTTGACTGTACATTCG
This sequence comes from Capsicum pubescens, assembly GCA_030864215.1. NCBI lineage: Eukaryota > Viridiplantae > Streptophyta > Magnoliopsida > Solanales > Solanaceae > Capsicum > Capsicum pubescens. The sequence goes on along the minus strand of CM061540.1, from coordinate 42,337,374 downwards.
GTCTACAAAGCCTCTACACAATACAGAGAGTTTAACTAAGGTCGGGACACACCCCGCCATATAAATAACTTATATACAATACCAAAAGTGACTGGATATGACACGGAAAGCCCCGAAGCAAACTGGAGCTCACCAAAAGCAGCTGGATATCCAGGCTCCTACTTGTGCGGTGTATGAGCTGAGGTACCTGTGCCTGCAGCATGAAATGCAGGTCCCCCGTGGGGAACGTCAGTACGAAATATGTACTGAGTATGTAAAGCTGTAGATAATCACATATGATATAGGAGCTCAATAGAAATCAGAAACAAGTGAATAAATCGTAATAGGAGTGGACCACACTTACTAGAACTTGTGACAACCTGTACATTGTATTTATTCAATCACTTTACCTTCGTTCTTATCATCTTTGTAATCATTACTGTACTGTACTGTGACCATTAGGCTGCCTCTAGTACATATCAACTGGGATCGACCCATGATAGGATTATGCCCCTGGGATACCACCCATACACACACAAATAGGGATCGACCCATGCTAGGCTTATGCCCCTGGGATATCACCCGATAAGAGAGAACTTTCATCACTTAGTTCAATTAATCTTTGAGATTGTTATTTCGGTCGCCACCACATTTTTGATACTTTGAAACAATGATACCTCAATAAGAGACATATAAATAGACCATCAATGCAATAACAATGTAGTAAGAACTCATTGGCACATCAATGAAGTGTTTTGGAGTCATCAATGCCATAACAATGAAGTAGGAACTTATTGGTATATCAATGAAATGTTTTGGAGTCATTAATAGCACATGGATCTTGTTTGAGTAACCGGATACCTTCTGACATTCATTAGTGCAATAAACATGTAAGATTTGTAAAACAAGTAAGTATTGGAATGTCTTGACATCTTGTAGGGTGGAAACAAGTTCATTGGTAACGTAGGACATCATACAAAACCATTATGGATCACATGTTATTGAATAACTTTGGAAACTTTCTTAATAGAACAATTGTTCACTTTCATGCCAAAGATATGGTATAGAGTATGCTTTACATACCTGACTGTCAACCTTCAATACTAGTCCCAAATGGACTTCCCGTCTTTTCGGATTACTTATCTATAATGAACATATATAGCAATCTAGTATTAGCAACCAAACGTCACAATTCAATTATTTGAATTCACCAAAATAGTGGTTAAGTAGTAAGCCTTAATTACACCATAAAGGGTATCACTTTAACCCTCTTATACTCCAATTACACTCACATGCCATGCATATTCATACAACATCCTCCAATATCAAGTTGGATTCATTTATCCTTCCAACCAATCCATTAAACCAAATTGAGCCATTGACATAAATAATCATCAATTCAATAGTATATCACCATATCCACCTTCCATAACTCAATTACCATATCCACCTTCCACAATTCAATACAACCAAACCATGCAAAATAGTCCATAACCGTATTTCCATCACCTTTCAATAACAACCAATACATATAATCCTCCATCACACATATACATATGGAAAAGAACAAAGGCAAACAATATTCATACCTTAGAATTCACCTCTTGATTATTCAATCCTGTTTTCACAAATAATAGGTGTCGTTCGAAGCTCTCGAGATGACAAACGCAGTTATCGGATTACTTTAGAATTTCTACGGTTGAATCAAAAGTAATTTAAAGGTCAAATTTGGCTAGGGTTTGTTCTTTCTCAATGATTGATGATGAAAATGAGTTTTTGAACTCATATACATGTATATATACACATATTCCCGTCCATAATTTAATAGGAAATGACCAAAATGCCTTTAAAATTTAAATAGTGTCAAATCTATCCTTTGGTGGACTGTTTTGATAAGCTAAAGTAGATCGACCATAACTCTTTTCTCCGATATCAGATTTGGGTTAAATTGGTATCGTTGGAAGGATAATTCAAAGGGATTTCATTTCATAAAAAGTAGGCCACCCAGTTCGTCCTGTACAAGGAGTTATGGTCGTTTGAATTTGACCCTAAAAATCTGTTTTGATAGGCTGAAGTAAAATGAGTATAACTCCTTACTCAAACGTTGGATTTGGATGAAACCAATTGCATTGAAAATAAGACTCAAAGATATTTCTTTTCATAGGTTGCAGCTCTCCCAGTTAATTATATTAAGGGAGTTATGATCGTTCGAATTTGACCCAAAAATTCGGCTGGCCTCAGTAGTTTGTGTGCAGGAAATTTTCCTGCACATTTACTATTCCCAAATATCCCGGCCACCGTTTTATAGTTTCGAACGTGCTTGATTATTACAAAACCTATCCGTTTTTGGAAATCTTTATATCGTTGGAAAGTTTATTCACTAACCTTCGCATGGAACCATCGACAAGCAAATTCCGGTATAAATAAAATAAAAAATTAATTCCATATATATAAGACCAATACACTTACTTGAATACGCCAATACACGTACTTGAATACGGGGTGTTACAGTAGCTAGATCATCGACTGAAGCAAAATACCGTTCAGTTACCTCTGCTACTGCTGAAATTCAGTGGATTCAGAACATACTTCGTGAGATTGCTATTTCATTACCAAGGCATCCAGTTGTCTACTGTGATAATTTAGGTGCCACATATCTCGCTGCCAATCCAGTGTTTCATACGCGGATGAAGCATCTCGAGGTTGATTATCATTTTGTTTGCACTATGGTTCGAAATGGCCAGCTTCGTGTTTCTCATATTTCTGGAAAAGATCAACTTGCGGATTTACTTACAAAAGCTCTCCCTAATTTTCAATTTGCAAATCTTCGGTGCACGATTGGCGTTTCTGATCAATCGCCATCTTGAGGGGGCATATAAGGAAGGATTCCTATTCTCAAGTGATTGATATGATTTGATCTCTTATAAAATTCTTGTAATTAAGTTGATAGGATTTTACTACAATTAGCATCTTCTATTTTTGGTAGAATATCTCTTACCTTCTTGTATAAATAGTGAAACAATATGTGAATAATACACATTGAAATTCAACCATCTTCTAAATCTTTCAATGTTAACTTACTCAAATGAACACAATCCATCGAATTAAAATAAAATAAAATAAAAACTGATTCAGTAATATTAGTAAAAAATATTATAATAATAGATAAATAAATAAATAAATAAATAAACCACAAAATCCGGGCGAATAAGATCAAAGTTACTCCCTCCGTTTTAAAATAACATATATAGATTTTGTACAACACTATAACTCTTAAGAAAAATTAATTAGCAGTGTGATTTCATTAATATATTCTTTATTAATTGATTTTTTAATCTTTATCTATTTACGTACTTCTTAATTCTAAAATTATTATTACTAAGGGTAGAGTTGAAAAAAGTAATTAATTATCATTTGATCTTTTAAATATCACAATAATTGTGAGATAATTTTTTAGCAAACATGTGAACTATGGTGAACTATGGTCTCTTTTTCCATCTTAAGTCTCCACTTGATCTTCATGCCTTCTCAGACGCAGATTGGGCAGGCAATAAGGATGACCGCTCTTCCACCAGGGCCTTTCTTGTATATCTTGGTAAAAATCTGGTCTCTTGATGATCAAAGAAACAACGGAGTGTAGCTAGATCATCGACTGAAGCAGAATACCGCTCAGTTGCCCCTACTACTGCTGAAATTCAGTGAATTCAGAACTTACTTCGTGAGATTGCTATTTCAATACCAAAGCAGCCAGTTGTCTACTGTAATAATTTAGGTGCCACATATCTCGCTGCCAATCCAGTGTTTCATACACGGATGAAGCATCTTGAGGTTGATTATCATTTTGTTCGCACTATGGTTCAAAATGATCAGCTTCGTGTTTCTCATATTTCTGGAGAAGATCAACTAGCGGATTTACTTACAAAATCTCTCCCGAGTTCTCAATTTGCAAATCTTCAGTGCAAAATTGGCGTTTCTGATCAATCACCATCTTGAGGGGGCATTTAAGGAAGGCATCCTATTCTCAAGTGATTGATATGATTGGATCTCTTATAATATTCTTGTAATTAAGATGATAGGATTTTACTACAATTAGCATCTTCTATTTTTGGTAGAATATCTCTTACCTTCTTGTATAGATAGTGAATCAATATGTGAATAATACACATTGAAATTCAACCATCTTCTAAATCTTTCAATGTTAACTTACTCAAATGAACACAATCCATCGAATTAAAATAAAATAAAATAAAAACTGATTCAGTAATATTAGTAAAAAAGATTATACTAATAGATAAATAAATAAACCACAAAATCCGGGCGAATAAGATCAAAGTTACTCCCTCCGTTTTAAAATAACATATATAGATTTTGTACAACACTATAACTCTTAAGAAAAATTAATTAGCAGTGTGATTTCATTAATATATTCTTTATTAATTGATTTTTTAATCTTTATCTATTTACGTACTTCTTAATTCTAAAATTATTATTACTAAGGGTAGAGTTGAAAAAAGTAATTAATTATCATTTGATCTTTTAAATATCACAATAATTGTGAGATAATTTTTTAGCAAACATGTGAACTATGGTGAACTATGGTCTCTTTTTCCATCTTAAGTCTCCACTTGATCTTCATTCCTTCTCAGACGCAGATTGGGCAGGCAATAAGGATGACCGCTCTTCCACCAGTGCCTTTCTTGTATATCTTGGTAAAAATCTGGTCTCTTGATGATCAAAGAAACAACGGAGTGTAGCTAGATCATCGACTGAAGCAAAATACCGCTCAGTTGCCCCTGCTACTGCTGAAATTCAGTGAATTCAGAACTTACTTCGTGAGATTGCTATTTCAGTACCAAAGCAGCCAGTTGTCTACTGTAATAATTTAGGTGCCAAATATCTCGCTGCCAATCCAGTGTTTCATACACGGATGAAGCATCTTGAGGTTGATTATCATTTTGTTCGCACTATGGTTCAAAATGATCAGCTTCGTGTTTCTCATATTTCTGGAGAGGATCAACTAGCGGATTTACTTACAAAATCTCTCCCGAGTTCTCAATTTGCAAATCTTCAGTGCAAGATTGGCGTTTCTGATCAATCGTCATCTTGAGGGGGCGTATAAGGAAGGCATCCTATTCTCAAATGATTTATACGATTGGATCTCTTATAATATTCTTGTAATTAAGTTGATAGGATTTTACTACAATTAGCATCATCTATTTTTGGTAGAATATCTCTTACCTTCTTGTATAAACAGTGAAACAATATGTGAATAATACACATTGAAATTCAACCATCTTCTAAATCTTTCAATGTTAACTTACTCAAATGAACACAATCCATCGAATTAAAATAAAATAAAATAAAAACTGATTCAGTAATATTAGTAAAAAAGATTATACTAATAGATAAATAAATAAACCACAAAATCCGGGCGAATAAGATCAAAGTTACTCCCTCCGTTTTAAAATAACATATATAGATTTTGTACAACACTATAACTCTTAAGAAAAATTAATTAGCAGTGTGATTTCATTAATATATTCTTTATTAATTGATTTTTTAATCTTTATCTATTTACGTACTTCTTAATTCTAAAATTATTATTACTAAGGGTAGAGTTGAAAAAAGTAATTAATTATCATTTGATCTTTTAAATATCACAATAATTGTGAGATAATTTTTTAGCAAACATGTGAACTATGGTGAACTATGGTCTCTTTCTCCATCTTAAGTCTCCACTTGATCTTCATGCCTTCTCAGACGCAGATTGAGCAGGCAATAAGGATGACCGCTCTTCCACCAGTGCCTTTCTTGTATATCTATGTAAAAATCTGGTCTCTTGATGATCAAAGAATCAACGGAGTGTAGCTAGATCATCGACTGAAGCAGAATACCGCTCAGTTGCCCCTGCTACTGCTGAAATTCAGTGAATTCAGAACTTACTTCGTGAGATTGCTATTTCAGTACCAAAGCAGCCAGTTGTCTACTGTAATAATTTAGGTGCCACATATCTCGCTGCCAATCCAGTGTTTCATACACGGATGAAGCATCTTGAGGTTGATTATCATTTTGTTCGCACTATGGTTCAAAATGATCAGCTTCGTGTTTCTTATATTTCTGGAGAAGATCAACTAGTGGATTTACTTACAAAATCTCTCCCGAGTTCTCAATTTGCAAATCTTCAGTGCACGATTGGCGTTTCTGATCAATCGTCATCTTGAGGGGGCGTATAAGGAAGGCATCCTATTCTCAAGTGATTTATACGATTGGATCTCTTATAATATTCTTGTAATTAAGTTGATAGGATTTTACTACAATTCGCATCTTCTATTTTTGGTAGAATATCTCTTACCTTCTTGTATAAACAATGAAACAATATGTGAATAATACACATTGAAATTCAACCATCTTCTAAATCTTTCAATGTTAACTTACTCAAATGAACACAATCCATCGAATTAAAATAAAATAAAAGAAAACTGATTCAGTAATATTAGTAAAAAAGATTATACTAATAGATAAATAAATAAATTTATTAAATAAATAAATAAACCACAAAATTTGGGCGAATAAGATCAAAGTTACTCCCTCCGTTTTAAAATAACATATATAGATTTTGTACAACACTATAACTCTTAAGAAAAATTAATTAGCAGTGTGATTTGTTTAATATATTCTTTATTAATTGATTTTTTAATCTTTCTCTATTTCCGTGCTTCTTAATTCTAAAATAATTATTACTAAGGGTTGAGTTGAAAAAAGTAATTAATTTTCATTTGATCTTTTAAATATCGCAATAATTGTGAGATAATTTTTTAGCAAACATGTGAACTATGGTGAACTATGGTCTCTTTTTCCATCGTAAGTCTCCGCTTGATCTTCATGCCTTCTCAGACGCAGATTGGGCAGGCAATAAGGATGACCACTCTTCCATCAGTGCCTTTCTTGTATATCATAGTAAAAATCTGGTCTCTTGATGCTCAAAGAAACAACGGAGTGTAGCAAGATCATCGACTGAAGCAGAATACCGCTCAGTTGCCGCTGCTACTGCTGAAACTCAGTGAATTCAGAACTTGCTTCGTGAGATTGATCTTTCATTACCAAGGGAGCAAGTTGTATACTGCGATAATTTAGGTGCCACATTTCTCGCAGCCAATCCAATGTTTCATACGCGGATGAAGCATCTCAAGGTTGATTATCATTCTGTTCGCACTATGGTTCAAAATGGCGAGCTTCTTGTTTCTCCTATTTCTGGAAAAGATCAACTTGCGGATTTACTTACAAAAGCTCTCCCTAGTTCTCAATTTGCAAATCTTTGGTGCAAATTGGCGTTTTTGATCAATCGCAATCTTGAGGGGGCGTATAAGGAAGGCATCCTATTCTCAAGTGATTGATATGATTTGATCTCTTGTAATATTCTTGTAATTAAGTTGATAAGATTTTACTACAATTAGCATCTTCTATTTTTGGTAGAATATCTCTTACCTTCTTGTATAAATAGTGAAACAATATGTGAATAATACACACTAAATTCAACCATCTTCTAAATCTTTCAATGTTAACTTACTCAAATGAAAACAATCCATCGAATTAAAAAAAAAAAAAAAAAAAACTGATTTAGTAATATTAGTAAAAAAAGATTATACTAATAGATAAATAAATAAATAAATAAATAAATAAATAAATAAACAACAAAATCCGGGCGAATAAGATCAAAGTTACTCCCTCCGTCTTAAAATAACATATATAGATTTTGTACAACACTATAACTTTTAAGAAAAATTAATTAGCAGTGTGATTTCATTAATATATTCTTTATTAATTGATTTTTTAATCTTTATCTATTTACGTGCTTCTTAATTCTAAAATTATTATTACTAAGGTTAGAGTTGAAAAAAGTAATTAATTATCATTTGATCTTTTAAATATCACAATAATTTTGAGATAATTTTGTAGCAAACATGTGAACTATGGTGAACTATGGTCTCTTTTTCCATCGTAAGTCTCCACTTGATCTTCATGCCTTCTCAGACGCAGATTGGGCAGGCAATAAGGATGACCGCTCTTCCACCAGTGCCTTTCTTGTATATGTTGGTAAAAATCTGGTCTCTTGATGATCAAAGAAACAACGGAGTGTAGCAAGATCATCGACTGAAGCAGAATACCGCTCAATTGCCTCTGCTAATGCTGAAATTCAGTGGATTCAGAACTTACTTCGTGAGATTGCTATTTCAGTACCAAGGCAGCCAGTTGTCTACTGTAATAATTTAGGTTCCACATATCTCGTTGCCTATCCAGTGTTTCATACACGGATGAAGCATCTTGAGGTTGATTATCATTTTGTTCGCACTATGGTTCAAAATGATCAGCTTCGTGTTTCTCATATTTCTTGAGAAGATCAACTAGCGGATTACCTTACAAAAGCTCTCCCGAGTTCTCAATTTGCAAATCTTCAGTGCAAGATTGGCGTTTCTAATCAATCGACATCTTGAGGGGGCGTATAAGGAAGGCATTCAATTCTCAAGTGATTTATATGATTGGATCTCTTATAATATTCTTGTAATTAAGTTGATAGGATTTTACTACAATTAGCTTCTTCTATTTTTGGTAGAATATCTCTTACCTTCTTGTATAAATAGTGAAACAATATGTGAATAATACACATTGAAATTCAACCATCTTCTAAATCTTTCAATGTTAACTTACTCAAATGAACACAATCCAGCGAATTAAAATAAAATAAAATAAAAACTGATTCAGTAATATTAGTAAAAAAGATTATACTAATATATAAATAAATAAACCACAAAATCCGGGCGAATAAGATCAAAGTTACTCCTTCCGTCTTAAAATAACATATATAGATTTTGTACAACACTATAACTCTTAAGAAAAATTAATTAGCTGTGTGATTTGATTAATATATTCTTTATTAATTAATTTTTTAATCTTTATCTATTTACGTGCTTCTTCATTCTAAAAAATTAGTACTAAGGGTAGAGTTGAAAAAAGTGATTAATTATCATTTGATCTTTTAAATATCGCAATAATTGTGAGATAATTTTTTAGCAAACATGTGAACTATGGTGAACTATGGTCTCTTTTTCCATCGTAAGTCTCCGCTTGATCTTCATGCCTTCTCAGACGCAGATTGGGCAGGCTTTAAGGATGACCGCTCTTCCACCAGTGCCTTTCTTGTATATCATGGTAAAAATCTGGTCTCTTGATGCTCAAAGAAACAACGGAGTGTAGCTAGATCATCGACTGAAGCAGAATACCGCTTAGTTGCCTCTGCTACTGCTGAAATTCAGTGAATTCAGAACTTACTTCGTAAGATTGCTATTTCATTACCAAGGCAGCCAGTTGTCTACTGCGATAATTTAGGTGCCACATATCTCGCTGCCAATCCAGTGTTTAATACGCAGATGAAGCATCTCGAGGTTGATTATCATTCTGTTCACACTATGGTTCAAAATGGACAGCTTCTTGTTTCTCATATTTCTGGAAAAGATCAACTTGCGGATTTACTTACAAAAGCTATCCCTTGTTCTCAATTTGCAAATCTTCGGTGCAAGATTGGCGTTTCTGATTAATCGCCATCTTGAGAGGCGTATAAGGGAGGATTCCTATTCTCAAGTGATTGATATGATTTGATCTCTTATAACATTCTTGTAATTAAGTTGATAGGATTTTACTACAATTAGCATCTTCTATTTTTGGTAGAATATCTTTTTCCTTCTTGTATAAATAGTGAAACAATATGTGAATAATACACATTGAAATTCAACCATCTTCTAAATCTTTAAATGTTAACTTACTCAAATGAACACAACCCATCGAATTAAAATAAAATAAAATAAAATATAATAAAAACTGATTTAGTAATATTAGTAAAAGAGAATATACTAATAGATAAATAAATAAACCACAAAATCCGGGCGAATATGATCAAAGTTACTCCCTCCGTCTTAAAATAACATATATAGATTTTGTACAACACTATAACTCTTAAGAAAAATTAATTAGCAGTGTGATTTGATTAATATATTCTTTATTAATTGATTTTTTAATCTTTATCTATTTACATGCTTCTTAATTCTAAAATAATTATTACTAATGGTAGAGTTGAAAAAAGTAATTAATTATCATTTGATCTTTTAAATATCGCAATAATTGTGAGATAATTTTTTAGCAAACATGTGAACTATGGTGAACTATGGTCTCTTTTTCCATCGTAAGTCTCCGCTAGATCTTTATGCCTTCTCAGACGCAGATTGGGCAGGCAATAAGGATGACCGCTCTTCCACCAGTGCCTTTCTCTTATATCTTTGTAAAAATCTGGTCTCTTGATGCTCAAAGAAACAACGGAGTGTAGCTACATCATCGACTGAAGCAGAATACCACTCAGTTGCCTCTGCTACTGCTGAAATTCAGTGAATTCAGAACCTACTTCGTGAGATTGCTATTTCATTACCAAGGCAGCCAGTTGTCTACTGCAATAATTTAGGTGCCACATATCTCGCTGCCAATCCAGTGTTTCATACACGGATTAAGCATCTTGAGGTTGATTATCATTTTGTTCGAACTATGGTTCAAAATGATCAGCTTCGTGTTTCTCATATTTCTGGAAAAGATCAACTAGTGGATTTACTTGCAAAAGCTCTCCCGAGTTCTCAATTTGCAAATCTTCAGTGCAAGATTGGCGTTTCTGATCAATCGCCATCTTGAGGGGGCATTTAAGGAAGGCATCCTATTCTCAAGTGATTGATATAATGGGATCTCTTATAATATTCTTGTAATTAAGTTGATAGGATTTTACTACAATTAGCATCTTCTATTTTTTTGTAGAATAACTCTTACCTTTTTGTATAGATAGTGAAACAGTATGTGAATAATACACATTGAAATTCAACCATCTTCTAAATCTTTCAATGTTAACGTACTCAAATGAACACAATCCATCGAATTAAAATAAAATAAAATAAAAACTGATTCAGTAATTTTAGTAAAAAAGATAATACTAATAGATAAATAAATAAACAACAAAATCCGGGCGAATAAGATCAAAGTTACTCCCTCAGTCTTAAAATAACATATATAGATTTTGTACAACACTATAACTCTTAAGAAAAATTAATTAGCAGTGTGATTTGATTAATATATTCTTTATTAATTAATTTTTTAATCTTTATCTATTTATGTGCTTCTTAATAATAAAATAATTATTACTAAGGGTAGAGTTGAAAAAAGTGATTAATTATCATTTGATCTTTTAAATATCACAATAATTGTGAGATAATTTTTTAGCAAACATGTGAACTATGGTGAACTATGGTCTCTTTTTCCATCGTAAGTCTCCGCTTGATCTTCATGCCTTCTCAGACGCAGATTGAGCATGCTTTAAGGATGACCGCTCTTCCACCAGTGCCTTTCTTCTATATCTTTGTAAAAATCTGGTCTCTTGATGCTCATAGAAACAATAGAGTGTAGCTAGATCATCGACTGAAGCAGAATACCGCTCAGTTGCCTCTGCTACTGCTGAAATTCAGTGGATTCAGAACTTACATCGTGAGATTGCTATTTCATTACCAAGGCAGCCAGTTGTCTACTGCGATAATTTAGGTGCCACATATCTCGCTGCCAATCCAGTGTATCATACGCGGATGAAACATCTCGAGGTTGATTATCATTTTGTTCGCACTATGGTTCAAAATGGCCAGCTTCGTGTTTCTCATATTTCTGGAAAAGATCAACTTGCGGATTTACTTACAAAAGCTCTCCCTAGTTCTCAATTTGCAAATCTTCAGTGCAAAATTGGCATTTCTGATTAATCGCCATCTTGAGGGGGCGTATAAGGAAGACATGCTATTCTCAAGTGATTGATATGATTTGATCTCTTGTAATATTCTTGTGACTAAGTTGATAGGATTTTACTTCAATTAGCATCTTCTATTTTTGGTAGAATATCTCTTACCTTCTTGTATAAATAGTGAAACAATATGTGAATAATACACATTAAATTTAACCATCTTCTAAATCTTTCAATGTTAACTTACTCAAATGAAAACAATCCATCGAATTAAAATAAAATAAAATAAAAACTAATTCAGTAATATTAGAAAAAAAGATTATAATAATAGATAAATAAGTTAATAAATAAAGAAACCACAAAATTCGGGCGAATAAGATCAAAGTTACTCCCTCCGTCTTAAAATAACATATATAGATTTTGTACAACACTATAACTCTTAAGAAAAATTAATTAGCAGTGTGATTTGATTAATATATTCTATATTAATTGATTTTTTAATCTTTATCTATTTACGTGCTTCTTAATTCTAAAATAATTAGTACTAAGGGTAGAGTTGAAAAAAGTGATTAATTATCATTTGATCTTTTAAATATTGCAATAATTGTGAGATAGTTTTTTAGCTAACATGTGAACAATGGTGAACTATGGTCTCATTATCCATCGTAAGTCTCCGCTTGATCTTCATGCCTTCTCAGACGCAAATTGGACAGGCAATAAGGATTACCGCTCTTCCACCAGTGCCTTTCTTGTATATCTTTGTAAAAATCTGGTCTCCTTATGATCAAAGAAACAACGGAGTGTAGCTAGATCATCGACTGAAGCAGAATACCTCTCAGTTGCCTCTGCTACTGCTGAAATTCAGTGGATTCATAATTTACTTCGTGAGATTACTATTTCATTACCCAGGTAGCCAGTTGTCTACTGTGCTAATTTAGGTGCCACATATCTCGCTGCCAATCCAGTGTTTCATACGCGGATGAAGCATCTTGAGGTTGATTATCATTTTGTTCGCACTATGGTTCAAAATGATCAGCTTCGTGTTTCTCATTTTTCTGGAAAAGATCAACTTGCGGATTTACTTACAAAAGCTCTCCCTACTTCTCAATTTGCAAATCTTCAGTGCAACATTGGCGTTTCTGATCAATCGCCATCTTGAGGGGGCGTATAAGGAAGGCATTCTATTCTCAAGTTATTGAGATGATTTGATCTCCTGTAATATTCTTGTAATTAAGTTTATAGGATTTTTCGACAATTAGCATCTTCTATTTTTGGTAGAATATCTCTTACCTTCTTGTATAAATAGTGAAACAATATGTGAATAATACACATTGAAATTCAACCATCTTCTAAATCTTTCAATGTTAACTTACTCAAATGAACACAATCCATCGAATTAAAATAAAATAAAATAAAAACTTATTCAGTAATATTAGTAAAAAAGATTATACTAATAGATAAATAAATAAACCACAAAATCCGGGCGAATAAGATCAAAGTTACTCCCTCCGTCTTAAAATAACATATATAGATTTTGTACAACACTATAACTCTTAAGAAAAATTAATTAGCAGTGTGATTTGATTAATATATTCTTTATTAATTAATTTTTTAATCTTTATCTATTTACGTGCTTCTTAATTCTAAAATAATTATTACTAAGGGTAAAGTTGAAAAAAGTGATTAATAATCATTTGATCTTTTAAATAACGCAATAATTGTGAGATAATTTTTTAGCAAACATGTGAGCTATGGTGAACTATGGTCTCTTTTTCCATCGTAAGTCTCTGCTTGATCTTCATGCCTTCTCAGACGCAGATTGGGAAGGCAATTAGGATGACCGCTCTTCCACCAGTGCCTTTCTTGTATATCATAGTAAAAATCTGGTCTCTTGATATTCAAAGAAACAACGGAGTGTAGCTAGATCATCGATTGAAGCAGAATACTGCTCAGTTGCCTCTACTGCTGCTGAAATTCAGTGAATTCAGAACTTACTTCGTGAGATTGCTATATCATTACCAAGGCAGCCAGTTGTCTACTGCGATAATTTAGGTGCCACATATCTCGCTGTCAATCCAGTGTTTCATACGCGGATGAAGCATCTCGAGGTTGATTATCATTTTGTTTGCACTATTGTTCAAAATGGCCAGCTTCTTGTTTGTCATATTTCTGGAAAAGATCAACTTGCGGATTTACTTACAAAAGCTCCCCCTTGTTCTCAATTTGCAAATCTTCGGTGCAAGATTGGCGTTTCTGATCAATCACCATCTAGAGAGGCGTATAAGGAAGGCATCCTATTCTCAAGTGATTGATATGATTTGATCTCTTGGAATATTCTTGTAAATAAGTTGATAGGATTTTACTACAATTAGCATCTTCTATTTTTGGTAGAATATCTCATACCTTCTTGTATAAATAGTGAAACAATATGTGAATAATCACATTAAATTCAATCATCTTCTAAATCTTTCAATGTTAACTTATTCAAATGAACACAATCCATCGAATTAAAATAAAATAAAATAAAAACTGATTCAGTAATATTAGTAAAAAAGATTATACTAATAGATAAATAAATAAATAAACCACAAAATTTGGGCGAATAAGATCAAAGTTACTCCCTCCGTTTTAAAATAACATATATAGATTTTGTACAACACTATAACTCTTAAGAAAAATTAATTAGTAGTGTGATTTGCTTAATATATTCTTTATTAATTGATTTTTTAATCTTTCTCTATTTCCGTGCTTCTTAATTCTAAAATAATTATTACTAAGGGTTGAGTTGAAAAAAGTAATTAATTTTCATTTGATCTTTTAAATATCGCAATAATTGTGAGATAATTTTTTAGCAAACATGTGAACTATGGTGAACTATGGTCTCTTTTTCCATCGTAAGTCTCCGCTTGATCTTCATGCCTTCTCAGACGCAGATTGGGCAGGCAATAAGGATGACCGCTCTTCCACCAGTGCCTTTCTTGTATATCATAGTAAAAATCTGGTCTCTTGATGCTCAAAGAAACAACGGAGTGTAGCAAGATCATCGATTGAAGCAGAATACCTCTCAGTTGCCTCTGCTACTGCTGAAATTCAGTGGATTCATAATTTACTTCGTGAGATTACTATTTCATTACCCAGGTAGCCAGTTGTCTACTGTGCTAATTTAGGTGCCACATATCTCGCTGCCAATCCAGTGTTCCATACGCGGATGAAGCATCTTGAGGTTGATTATCAATTTGTTCGCACTATGGTTCAAAATGATCAGCTTCGTGTTTCTCATTTTTCTGGAAAAGATCAACTTGCGGATTTACTTACAAAAGCTCTCCCTAGTTCTCAATTTGCAAATCTTCAGTGCAACATTGGCGTTTCTGATCAATCGCCATCTTGAGGGGGCGTATAAGGAAGGCATTCTATTCTCAAGTGATTGAGATGATTTGATCTCCTGTAATATTCTTGTAATTAAGTTTATAGGATTTTTCTACAATTAGCATCTTCTATTTTTGGTAGAATATCACTTACCTTCTTGTATAAATAGTGAAACAATATGTGAATAATACACATTGAAATTCAACCATCTTCTAAATCTTTCAATGTTAACTTACTCAAATGAACACAATCCATCGAATTAAAATAAAATAAAATAAAAACTTATTCAGTAATATTAGTAAAAAAGATTATACTAATAGATAAATAAATAAATAAACCACAAAATCCGGGCGAATAAGATCAATGTTACTCCCTCCGTCTTAAAATAACATATATAGATTTTGTACAACACTATAACTCTTAAGAAAAATTAATTAGCAGTGTGATTTGATTAATATATTCTTTATTAATTAATTTTTTAATCTTTATCTATTTACGTGCTTCTTAATTCTAAAATAATTATTACTAAGGGTAAAGTTGAAAAAAGTGATTAATAATCATTTGATCTTTTAAATAACGCAATAATTGTGAGATAATTTTTTAGCAAACATGTGAGCTATGGTGAACTATGGTCTCTTTTTCCATCGTAAGTCTCTGCTTGATCTTCATGCCTTCTCAGACGCAGATTGGGAAGGCAATTAGGATGACCGCTCTTCCACCAGTGCCTTTCTTGTATATCATAGTAAAAATCTGGTCTCTTGATGCTCAAAGAAACAACGGAGTGTAGCTAGATCATCGATTGAAGCAGAATACTGCTCAGTTGCCTCTGCTGCTGCTGAAATTCAGTGAATTCAGAACTTACTTCGTGAGATTGCTATATCATTACCAAGGCAGCCAGTTGTCTACTGCGATAATTTAGGTGCCACATATCTCGCTGTCAATCCAGTGTTTCATACGCGGATGAAGCATCTCGAGGTTGATTATCATTTTGTTTGCACTATTGTTCAAAATGTCCAGCTTCTTGTTTGTCATATTTCTGGAAAAGATCAACTTGCGGATTTACTTACAAAAGCTCCCCCTTGTTCTCAATTTGCAAATCTTCGGTGCAAGATTGGCGTTTCTGATCAATCGCCATCTAGAGAGGCGTATAAGGAAGGCATCCTATTCTCAAGTGATTGATATGATTTGATCTCTTGGAATATTCTTGTAATTAAGTTGATAGGATTTTACTACAATTAGCATCTTCTATTTTTGGTAGAATATCTCTTACCTTCTTGTATAAATAGTGAAACAATATGTGAATAATACACATTAAATTCAATCATCTTCTAAATCTTTCAATGTTAACTTATTCAAATGAACACAATCCATCGAATTAAAATAAAATAAAATAAAAACTGATTCAGTAATATTAGTAAAAAAGATTATACTAATAGATAAATAAATAAATAAACCACAAAATTTGGGCGAATAAGATCAAAGTTACTCCCTCCGTTTTAAAATAACATACATAGATTTTGTACAACACTATAACTCTTAAGAAAAATTAATTAGCAGTGTGATTTGTTTAATATATTCTTTATTAATTGATTTTTTAATCTTTCTCTATTTTCGTGCTTCTTAATTCTAAATTAATTATTACTAAGGGTTGAGTTGAAAAAAGTAATTAATTTTCATTTGATCTTTTAAATATCGCAATAATTGTGAGATAATTTTTTAGCAAACATGTGAACTATGGTGAACTATGGTCTCTTTTTCCATCGTAAGTCTCCGCTTGATCTTCATGCCTTCTCAGACGCAGATTGGGCAGGCAATAAGGATGACCGCTCTTCCACCAGTGCCTTTCTTGTATATCATAGTAAAAATCTGGTCTCTTGATGCTCAAAGAAACAACGGAGTGTAGCAAGATCATCGACTGAAGCAGAATACCGCTCAGTTGCCTCTGCTACTGCTGAAACTCAGTGAATTCAGAACTTGCTTCGTGAAATTGCTCTTTCATTACCAAGGGAGCAAGTTGTATACTGCGATAATTTAGGTGCCACATTTCTCGCTGCCAATCCAATGTTTCATACGCGGATGAAGCATCTCAAGGTTGATTATCATTTTGTTCGCACTATGGTTCAAAATGGCCAGCTTCTTGTTTCTCCTATTTCTGGAAAAGATCAACTTGCGGATTTACTTACAAAAGCTCTCCCTAGTTCTCAATTTGCAAATCTTTGGTGCAAGATTGGCGTTTTTGATCAATCGCCATCTTGAGGGGGCGTATAAGGAAGGCATCCTATTCTCAAGTGATTGATATGATTTGATCTCTTGTAATATTCTTGTAATTAAGTTGATAAGATTTTACTACAATTAGCATCTTCTATTTTTTGTAGAATATCTCTTACCTTCTTGTATAAATAGTGAAACAATAAGTGAATAATACATACTAAATTCAACCATCTTCTAAATCTTTCAATGTTAACTTACTCAAATGAACACAATCCATCGAATTAAAAAAAAAAAAAACTGATTTAGTAATATTAGTAAAAAAAGATTATACTAATAGATAAATAAATAAATAAATAAATAAATAAATAAACCACAAAATTTTGGCGAATAAGATCAAAGTTACTCCCTCCGTCTTAAAATAACATATATAGATTTTGTACAACACTATAACTCTTAAGAAAAATTAATTAGCAGTGTGATTTGATTAATATATTCTTTATTAATTGATTTTTTAATCTTTCTCTATTTACGTGCTTCTTAATTCTAAAATAATTATTACTAAGGGTAGAGTTGAAAAAAGTAATTAATTTTCATTTGATCATTTAAATATCGAAATAATTGTGAGATAATTTTTTAGCAAACATGTGAACTATGGTGAACTATGGTGTCTTTTTCCATCGTAAGTCTCCGCTTGATCTTCATGCCTTCTCAGACGCAGATTGGGCAGGCAATAAGGATGACCGCTCTTCCACCAGTGCCTTTCATGTATATCATGGTAAAAATCTAGTCTCTTGATGCTCAAAGAAACAACGGAGTGTAGCCAGATCATCGACTGAAGCAGAATACTGCTCAGTTGCCTCTGCTACTGCTGAAATTCAGTGAATTCAGAACTTGCTTCGTGAGATTGCTATTTCATTACCTAGGGAGCAAGTTGTCTGGTGCAATAATTTAGGTGCCACATATCTCGCTGCCAATCCAGTGTTTCATACGCGGATGAAGCATCTCGAGGTTGATTATAATTTTGTTTGCACTATGGTTCAAAATGGCCAGCTTCTTGTTTCTCATATTTCTGGAAAAGATCAACTTGCGGATTTACTTACAAAAGATCTCCCTAGTTCTCAATTTGAAAATCTTCGGTGCAAGATTGGCATTTTTGATCAATCGCCATCTTGTGGGGGCTTATAAGGAAGGCATCCTATTCACAAGTGATTGATATGATTTGATCTCTTGTAATATTCTTGTAGTTAAGTTGATAAGATTTTACTACAATTAGCATCTTCTATTTTTGGTAGAATATCTCTTACCTTCTTGTATAAATAGTGAAACAATATGTGAATAATACACATTGAACTTCAACCATCTTCTAAATCTTTCAATGTTAACTTACTCAAATGAACACAATCCATCGAATTAAAATAAAATAAAAACTGATTCAGTAATATTAGTAAAAAAGATTATACTAATAGATCAATAAATTAATAAATAAACAACAAAATCCGGGCGAATAAGATCAAAGTGACTCCCTCCGTCTTAAAATAACATATATAGATTTTGTACAACACTATAACTCTTAGTGATTTGATTAATATATTCTTTATTAATTGATTTTTTAATCTTTATCTATTTACGTGCTTCTTAATTCTAAAATAATTATTACTAAGGGTAGAGTTGTAAAAAGTAATTAATTATCATTTGATCTTTTAGATATCACAATAATTGTGAGATAATTTTTTAGCAGACATGTGAACTATGGTGAACTATGGTCTCTTTTTCCATCGTAAGTCTCCACTTGATCTTCATGCCTTCTCAAACACAGATTGGGCAGGCAATAAGGATGACCGCTCTTCCACCAGTGCCTTTCTTGTATATCGTGGTAAAAATATGGTCTCATGATGATCAAAGAAACAACGGAGTGTAGTTACATCATCGACAAAAGCAGAATACCGATCAGTTTCCTCTGCTACTGCTGAAATTCAGTGGATTCAGAACTTACTTCGTGAGATTGCTATTTCAGTACCGAGGCAGCCAGTTGTCTACTGTGCTAATTTAGGTGCCACATATCACGCTGCCAATCCAGTTTTTCATACACGGATGAAGCATTTTGAGGTTGATTATCATTTTGTTCGCACTATGGTTCAAAATGATCAGCTTCTTGATTCTCATATTTCTGGAAAAGATCAACTTGCGGATTTACTTACAAAAGCTCTCCCGAGTTCTCAATTTGCAAATCTTCAGTGCAAGATTGGCGTTTCTGATCAATCGCCATCTTCAGGGGGAGTATAAGGAAGGCATCCTATTCTCAAGTGATTGATATGATTGGATCTCTTATAATATTCTTGTAATTAAGTTGATAGGATTTTACTACAATTAGCATCTTCTATTTTTGGTAGAATATCTCTTACCTTCTTGTATAAATAGTGAAACAATATGTGAATAATATACATTGAAATTCAACCATCTTCTAAATCTTTCAATGCTAACTTACTCAAATGAACACAATCCATCGAATTAAAATAAAATAAAATAAAAACTTATTCAGTAATATTAGTAAAAAAGATTATACTAATAGATAAATAAATAAACGACAAAATCCGGGTGAATAAGATCAAAGTTACTCCCTCCGTCTTAAAATAACATATATAGATTTTGTACAACACTATAACTCTTAAGAAAAATTAATTAGCAGTGTGATTTGATTAATATATTCTTCATTAATTAATTTATTAATCTTTATCTATTTACGTGCATCTTAATTCTAAAATAATTATTTCTAAGGGTAGAGTTGAAAAAAGTGATTAATAATCATTTGATCTTTTAAATATCGCAATGATTGTGAGATAATGTTTTAGCAAACATGTGAACTATGGTGAACTATGGTCTCTTTTTCCATCGTAAGTCTCCGCTTGATCTTCATGCCTTCTCAGACGCAGATTGGGCAGGCAATAAGGATGACCGCTCTTCCACCAGTGCCTTTCTTGTATATCTTTGTAAAAATCTGGTCTCTTGATGCTCATAGAAACAACGGAGTGTAGCTAGATCATCGATTGAAGCAGAATACAGCTCAGTTGCCTCTGCTACTGCTGAAATTCAGTGGATTCAGAACTTACATCGTGAGATTGCTATTTCATTAACAAGGCAACCAGTTGTCTACTGCGATAATTTAGGTGCCACATATCTCGCTGCCAATCCAGTGTTTCATACGCGGATGAAGCATCTCGAGGTTGATTATCATTTTGTTTGCACTATGGTTCAAACTGGCCAACTTCTTGTTTCTCATATTTCTGGAATAGATCAACTTGCGGACTTACTTACAAAAGCTCTCCCTAATTCTCAATTTGCAAATCTTCGGTGCAAGATTGGCGTTTTTGATCAATCGCCATCTTGAGGGGGCATATAAGGAAGGCATCTTATTCTCAAGTGATTGATATTATTTGATCTCTTGTAATATTCTTGTAATTAAGTTGATAAGATTTTACTACAATTAGCATCTTCTATTTGTGATGGAATATCTCTTACCTTCATGTATAAATAGTGAAACAATATGTGAATAATACACATTGAAATCCAACCATCGTCTAAATCTTTAAATGTTAACTTACTCAAATGAACACAATCCATTGAATTAAAATAAAATTAAATAAAATATAATAAAAACTGATTCAGTAATATTAGTAAAAGAGAATATACTAATAGATAAATAAATAAACCACAAAATCCGGGCGAATATGATCAAAGTTACTCCCTCCGTCTTAAAATAACATATATAGATTTTGTACAACACTATAACTCTTAAGAAAAATTAATTAGCAGTGTGATTTGATTAATATATTCTTTATTAATTGATTTTTTAATCTTTATCTATTTACATGCTTCTTAATTCTAAAATAATTATTACTAATGGTAGATTTGAAAAAAGTAATTAATTATCATTTGATCTTTTAAATATCGCAATAATTGTGAGATAGTTTTTTAGCTAACATGTGAACTATGGTCTCTTTTTCCATCGTAAGTCTCCGCTAGATCTTTATGCCTTCTCAGACGCAGATTGGGCAGGCAATAAGGATGACCGCTCTTCCACCAGTGCCTTTCTCTTATATCTTGGTAAAAATCTGGTCTCTTGATGCTCAAAGAAACAACGGAGTGTAGCTACATCATCGACTGAAGCAGAATACCGCTCAGTTGCCTCTGCTACTGCTGAAATTCAGTGAATTCAGAACCTACTTCGTGAGATTGCTATTTCATTACCAAGGCAGCCAGTTGTCTACTGCAATAATTTAGGTGCCACATATCTCGCTGCCAATCCAGTGTTTCATACACGGATTAAGCATCTTAAGGTTGATTATCATTTTGTTCGCACTATGGTTCAAAATGATCAGCTTCGTGTTACTCATATTTCTGGAAAAGATCAAATAGTGGATTTACTTGCAAAAGCTCTCCCGAGTTCTCAATTTGCAAATCTTCAGTGCAAGATTGGCGTTTCTGATCAATCGCCATCTTGAGGGGGCAATTAAGGAAGGCATCCTATTCTCAAGTGATTGATATGATTGGATCTCTTATAATATTCTTGTAATTAAGTTGATAGGATTTTACTACAATTAGCATCTTCTATTTTTTTGTAGAATAACTCTTACCTTTTTGTATAGATAGTGAAACAGTATGTGAATAATACACATTGAAATTCAACCATCTTCTAAATCTTTCAATGTTAACATACTCAAATGAACACGATCCATCGAATTAAAATAAAATAAAATAAAAACTGATTCAGTAATTTTAGTAAAAAAGATAATACTAATAGATAAATAAATAAGCGACAAAATCCGGGCGAATAAGATCAAAGTTACTCCCTCAGTCTTAAAATAACATATATATATTTTGTACAACACTATAACTCTTAAGAAAAATTAATTAGCAGTGTGATTTGATTAATATATTCTTTATTAATTAATTTTTTAATCTTTATCTATTTATGTGCTTCTTAATAATATAATAATTATTACTAAGGGTATAGTTGAAAAAAGTGATTAGTTATCATTTGATCTTTTAAATATCACAATAATTGTGAGATAATTTTTTAGCAAACATGTGAACTATGGTGAACTATGGTCTCTTTTTCCATCGTAAGTCTCCGCTTGATCTTCATGCCTTCTCAGACGCAGATTGGGCAGGCTTTAAGGATGACCGCTCTTCCACCAGTGCCTTTCTTGTATATCTTTGTAAAAATCTGGTCTCTTGATGCTCATAGAAACAATAGAGTGTAGCTAGATCATCGACTGAAGCAGAATACCGCTCAGTTGCCTCTGCTACTGCTGAAATTCAGTGGATTCAGAACTTACTTCGTGAGATTGCTATTTCATTACCAAGGCAGCCAGTTGTCTACTGCGATAATTTAGGTGCCACATATCTCGCTGCCAATCCAGTGTTTCATACGCGGATAAAACATCTCGAGGTTGATTATCATTTTGTTCGCACTATGGTTCAAAATGGTCAGCTTCGTGTTTCTCATATTTCTGGAAAAGATCAACTTGCGGATTTACATACAAAAGCTCTCCCTAGTTCTCAATTTGCAAATCTTCGGTGCAAAATTGGCGTTTCTGATTAATCGCCATCTTGAGGGGGCGTATAAGGAAGGAATGCTATTCTCAAGTGATTGATATGATTTGATCTCTTGTAATATTCTTGTGACTAAGTTGATAGGATTTTACATCAATTAGCATCTTCTATTTTTGGTAGAATATCTCTTACCTTCTTGTATAAATAGTGAAACAATATGTGAATAATACACATTAAATTTAACCATCTTCTAAATCTTTCAATGTTAACTTACTCAAATGAAAACAATCCATCGAATTAAAATAAAATAAAATAAAAACTAATTCAGTAATATTAGAAAAAAAGATTATAATAATAGATAAATAAATTAATAAATAAAGATACCACAAAATTCAGGCGAATAAGATCAAAGTTACTCCCTCCGTCTTAAAATAACATATATAGATTTTGTACAACACTATAACTCTTAAGAAAAATTAATTAACAGTGTGATTTGATTAATATATTCTTTATTAATTGATTTTTTAATCTTTATCTATTTACGTGCTTCTTAATTCTAAAATAATTAGTACTAAGGGTAGAGTTGAAAAAAGTGATTAATTATTATTTGATCTTTTAAATATCGCAATAATTGTGTGATAGTTGTTTAGCTAACGTGTGAACTATGGTCTCATTATCCATCGTAAGTCTCCGCTTGATCTTCATGCCTTCTCAGACGCAAATTGGACAGGCAATAAGGATTACCGCTCTTCCACCAGTGCCTTTCTTGTATATCTTGGTAAAAATCTAGTCTCCTTATGATCAAAATACAACGGAGTGTAGCTAGATCATCGACTGAAGCAGAATACCTCTCAGTTGCCTCTGCTACTGCTGAAATTCAGTGGATTCATAATTTACTTCGTGAGATTACTATTTCATTACCCAGGTAGCCAGTTGTCTACTGTGCTAATTTAGGTGCCACATGTCTCGCTGCCAATCCAGTGTTTCATACGCGGATGAAGCATCTTGAGGTTGATTATCATTTTGTTCGCACTATGGTTCAAAATGATCAGCTTCGTGTTTCTCATATTTCTGGAAAAGATCAACTTGCGGATTTACTTACAAAAGCTCTCCCTAGTTCTCAATTTGCAAATCTTCAGTGCAACATTGGCGTTTCTGATCAATCGCCATCTTGAGGGGGCGTATAAGGAAGGCATTCTATTCTCAAGTGATTGAGATGATTTGATCTCCTGTAATATTCTTGTAATTAAGTTGATAGGATTTTTCTACAATTAGCATCTTCTATTTTTGGTAGAATATCTCTTACCTTCTTGTATAAATAGTGAAACAATATGTGAATAATACACATTGAAATTCCACCATCTTCTAAATCTTTCAATGTTAACTTACTCAAATGAACGCAATCCATCGAATTAAAATAAAATAAAATAAAAACTTATTCAGTAATATTAGTAAAAAAGATTATACTAATAGATAAATAAATAAACCACAAAATCCGGGCGAATAAGATCAAAGTTACTCCCTCCGTCTTAAAATAACATATATAGATTTTGTACAACACTATAACTCTAAAGAAAAATTAATTAGCAGTGTGATTTGATTAATATATTCTTTATTAATTAATTTTTTAATCTTTATCTATTTACGTGCTTCTTAATTCTAAAATAATTATTACTAAGGGTAAAGTTGAAAAAAGTGATTAATAATCATTTGATCTTTTAAATAACGCAATAATTATGAGATAATTTTTTAGCAAACATGTGAGCTATGGTGAACTATGGTCTCTTTTTCCATCGTAAGTCTCTGCTTGATCTTCATGCCTTCTCAGACGCAGATTGGGAAGGCAATTAGGATGACCGCTCTTCCACCAGTGCCTTTCTTGTATATCTTGGTAAAAATCTGGTCTCTTTATGCTCATAGAAACAACGGAGTATAGCTAGATCATCGATTGAAGCAGAATACCGCTCAGTTGCCTCTGCTGCTGCTGTAATTCAGTGAATTCAGAACTTACTTCGTGAGATTGCTATATCATTACCAAGGCAGCCAGTTGTCTACTGCGATAATTTAGGTGCCACATATCTCGCTGTCAATCCAGTGTTTCATACGCAGATGAAGCATCTCGAGGTTGATTATCATTTTGTTTGCACTATTGTTCAAAATGGCCAGCTTCTTGTTTGTCATATTTCTGGAAAAGATCAACTTGCGGATTTACTTACAAAAGCTCCCCCTTGTTCTCAATTTGCAAATCTTCGGTGCAAGATTGGCGTTTCTGATCAATCGCCATCTAGAGAGGCGTATAACGAAGGCATCCTATTCTCAAGTGATTGATATGATATGATCTCTTGGAATATTCTTGTAATTAAGTTGATAGGATTTTACTACAATTAGCATCTTCTATTTTTGGTAGAATATCTCTTACCTTCTTGTATAAATAGTGAAACAATATGTGAATAATACACATTAAATTCAATCATCTTCTAAATCTTTCAATGATAACTTATTCAAATGAACACAATCCATCGAATTAAAATAAAATAAAATAAAACTGATTCAGTAATACTAGTAAAAAATATTATAATAATAGATAAATAAATGAATAAACCACAAAATCCGGGCGAATAAGATCAAAGTTACTCCCTCCGTCTTAAAATAACATGTATAGATTTTTTACAACACTATAACTCTTTAGAAAAATTAATTAGCAGTGTGATTTGATTAGTATATTCTTTATTAATTGATTTTTTAATCTTTATCTATTTACGTGCTTCTTAATTCTAAAGTAATTATTACTAAGGGTAGAGTTGAAAAAAGTGATTAATTTGAATTTGATCTTTTAAATATCGCAATAATTGTAAGATAATTTTTTAGCAAACATGTGAACTATGGTGAACGATGGTCTCTTTTTCCATCGTAAGTCTCCGCTTGATCTTTATGCCTTCTCAGACGCAGATTGGACAGCCAATAAGGATGACCGCTCTTCCACCAGTGCCTTTCTTTTTTATCTTGGTAAAAATCTGGTCTCTTGATAATCAAAGATACAATGGAGTGTAGCTAGATCATCGACTGAAGCAGAATACCGCTCAGTTGCCTCTGCTACTGCTGAAATTCAGTGGATTCAGAACTTACTTCGTGAGATTTCTATTTCAGTACCAACGCAGCCAGTTGTCTACTGTAATAATTTAGGTGCCACATATCTCGCTGCCAGTCCAGTGTTTCATACACGGATGAAGCATCTTGAGGCTGATAATCATTTTGTTCGCACTATGGTTCAAAATGATCAGCTTCGTGTTTCTCATATTTCTGGAAAAGATCAACTAGTGGATTTACGTACAAAAGCTCTCCCGAGTTCTCAATTTGCAAATCTTCAGTGCAAGATTGGCATTTCTCATCAATCGCCATCTTTAGGGGGCGTATAAGGAAGGCATCCTATTCTCAAGTGATTTATATGATTGGATCTCTTATAATATTCTTGTAATTAAGTTGATAGAATTTACTACAATTAGCATCTTCTATTTTTGGAAGAATAACTCTTACCTTCTTGTATAAATAGTGAAACAATATGTGAATAATACACATTGAAATTCAACCATCTTCTAAATCTTTCAATGCTAAATTACTCAAATGAACACAATCCATCGAATTAAAATAAAATAAAATAAAAACTGTTTCAGTAATATTAGTAAAAAAGATTATACTAATAGATAAATAAATAAACCACCAAATCCGGGTGAATAAGATCAAAGTTACTCCCTCCGTCTTAAAATAACATATATAGATTTTGTACAACACTATAACTCTTAAGAAAAATTAATTAGCAGTGTGATTTGATTAGTATATTGTTTATTAATTAATTTATTAATCTTTATCTATTTACGTGCTTCTTAATTCTAAAATAATTAGTACTAAGGGTATAGTTGAAAAAAGTGATTAATTATCATTTGATGTTTTAAATATCGCAATAATTGTGAGATAATTTTTTAGCAAACATGTGAACTATGGTGAACTATGGCCTCTTTTTCCATCGTAAGTCTCCGATTGATCTTCATGCCTTCTCAGACGCAGATTGGGCCGGCTTTAAGGATGACCGCTCTTCCACCAGTGCCTTTCTTGTATATCATGGTAAAAATTTGGTCTCATGATGCCCAAAGAAACAACGGAGTGTAGCTAGATCATCAACTGAAGCAGAATACCGCTCAGTTGCCTCTGCTACTGCTGAAATTCAGTGAATTCAGAACTTCCATCGTGAGATTGCTATTTCATTTCCAAGGCAGCTAGTTGTCTACTGCGATAATTTAGGTGCCACATATCTCGCTGCCAATCCAGTGTTTAATACGCAGATGAAGCATCTCGAGGTTGATTATCATTCTGTTCACACTATGGTTCAAAATGGCCAGCTTCTTCTTTCTCATATTTCTGGAAAAGATCAACTTGCGGATTTACTTACAAAAGCTCTCCCTTGTTCTCAATTTGCAAATCTTCGGTGCAAGATTGGCGTTTCTGATCAATCGACATCTTGAGAGACCTATAAGGAAGGCATCCTATTCTCAAGTGATTGATATGATATGATCTCTTGGAATATTCTTGTAATTAAGTTGATAGGATTTTACTACAATTAGCATCTTCTATTTTTGGTAGAATATATCTTACTTTCTTGTATAAATAGTGAAACAATATGTGAATAATACACATTAAATTCAACCATCTTCTAAATCTTTCAATGTTAACTTACTCAAATGAACACAATCCATCGAATTAAAATAAAATAAAATAAAAACTTATTCAGTAATATTAGTAAAAAAGATTATACTAATAGTTAAATAAATGAACCACAAAATCCGGGAGAATAAGATCAAAGTTACTCCCTCCGTCTTAAAATAACATATATAGATTTTGTACAACACTATAACTCTTAAGAAAAATTAATTAGCAGTGTGATTTGTTTAAAATATTCTTTATTAATTAATTTTTCAATCTTTAACTATTTACGTGCTTCTTAATTCTAAAATAATTATTACTAAGGGTAGAGTTAAAACAAGTGATTAATTATCATTTGATCTTTTAAATATCGCAATAATTGTGAGATAATTTTTTAGCAAACATGTGAACTATGGTGAACTATGGTCTCTTTTTCCATCGTAAGTCTCCGCTTCATCTTCATGCCTTCTCAGACGCAGATTGGGCAGGCTTTAAGGATGACCGCTCTTCCACCAGTTCCTTTCTTGTATATCTTGGTAAAAATCTGGTCTCTAGAAGCTCATAGAAACAACAGAGTGTAGCTAGATCATCGACTGAAGCAGAATACCGCTCAGTTGCCTCTGCTACTGCTGAAATTCAGTGGATTAAGAACTTACTTTGTGAGATTTCTATTTCATTACCAAGGCAGCCAGTTGTCTACTGCGATAATTTAGGTGCCACATATCTCACTGCCAATCCAGTGTTTCATACGCAGATGAAACATCTCGAGGTTGATTATCATTTTGTTCGCACTATGGTTCAAAATGGCCAGCTTCGTGTTTCTCATATTTCTGGAAAAGATCAACTTGCGGATTTACTTACAAAAGCTCTCCCTATTTCTAAATTTGCAAATCTTCGGTGCAAGATTGGCGTTTCTGATCAATCGCCATCTTGAGGGGGCGTATAAGGAAGGCATGCTATTCTCAAGTGATTGATATGATTTGATCTCTTGTAATATTCTTGTAATTAAGTTGATAGGATTTTACTTCAATTAGCATCTTCTATTTTTGGTAGAATATCTCTTACCTTCTTGTATAAATAGTGAAACAATATGTGAATAATACACATTAAATTCAACCATCTTCTAAATCTTTCAATGTTAACTTACTCAAATGAAAACAATCCATCGAATTAAAATAAAATAAAATAAAAACTAATTCAGTAATATTAGAAAAAATATTATAATAATAGATAAATAAATAAACCACAAAATCCGGGCGAATAAGATCAAAGTTACTCCCTCCGTCTTAAAATAACATATATAGATTTTGT
This sequence comes from Capsicum pubescens, assembly GCA_030864215.1. Lineage (NCBI taxonomy): Eukaryota > Viridiplantae > Streptophyta > Magnoliopsida > Solanales > Solanaceae > Capsicum > Capsicum pubescens. The sequence goes on along the minus strand of CM061540.1, from coordinate 42,308,450 downwards.
ACAACACTATAACTCTTAAGAAAAATTAATTAGCAGTGTGATTTGATTAATATATTCTTTATTAATTGATTTTTTAATCTTTATCTATTTACGTGCTTCTTAATTCTAAATTAATTATTACTAAGGGTAGAGTTGAAAAAAGTGATTAATTATCATTTGATCTTTTAAATATCGCAATAATTGTGAGATAGTTTTTTAGCTAACATGTGAAATATGGTGAACTATGGTCTCTTTATCCTTCGTAAGTCTCTGCTTGATCTTCATGCCTTCTCAGACGCAAATTGGACAGGCAATAAGGATTACCGCTCTTCCACCAGTGCCTTTCTTGTATATCTTGGTAAAAATCTGGTCTCTTGATGATCAAAGAAACAACGGAGTGTAGCTAGATCATCGACTGAAGCAGAACACCGCTCAGTTGCCTCTGCTACTGCTGAAATTCAGTGGATTCATAATTTACTTCGTGAGATTACTATTTCATTACCCAGGTAGCCAGTTGTCTACTGCGCTAATTTAGGTGCCACATATCTCACTGCCAATCCAGTGTTTCATACGCGGATGAAGCATCTTGAGGTTGATTATCATTTTGTTCGCACTATGGTTCAAAATGATCAGCTTCGTGTTTCTCATATTTCTGGAAAAGATCAACTTGCGGATTTACATACAAAAGCTCTCGCTAGTTCTCAATTTGCAAATCTTCAGTGCAAGATTGGCATTTCTGATCAATCGCCATCTTGAGGGGGCGTACAAGGAAGGCATTCTATTCTCAAGTGATTGAGATGATTTGATCTCCTGTAATATTCTTGTAATTAAGTTGATTGGATTTTACTACAATTAGCATCTTCTATTTTTGGTAGAATATCTCTTACCTTCTTATAAAAATAGTGAAACAATATGTGAATAATACACATTGAAATTCAACCATCTTCTAAATATTTCAATGTTAACTTACTCAAATGAACACAATCCATCGAATTAAATTAAAATAAAATAAAAACTTATTCAGTAATATTAGTAAAAATGATTTTACTAATAGACAAATAAATAAACGAATAAATCCGGGTGAATAAGATCAAAGTTACTCCCTCCGTCTTAAAATAACATTTATAGATTTTGTAGTACACTATAACTCTTAAAAAAAATTAATTAGCAGTGTGATTTGATTAATATATTCTTTATTAATTAATTTTTTAATCTTTATCTATTTACGTGTTTCTTAATTCTAAATTAATTATTACTAAGTGTAGAGTTGAAAAAAGTGATTAATTATCATTTGATCTTTTAAATATCGCAATAATTGTGAGATAGTTTTTAGCTAACATGTGAACTATTGTGAACTATGGTCTCATTATCCTTCGAAAGTCTCCGCTTGATCTTCATGCCTTCTCAGACGCAAATTGGACAGGCAATAAGGATTACCGCTCTTCCACCAGTGCCTTTCTTGTATATCTTGGTAAAAATCTGGTCTCTTTATGATCAAAGAAACAACGGAGTGTAGCTAGATCATCGACTGAAGCAGAATACCGCTCAGTTGCCTCTGCTACTGCTGAAATTCAGTGGATTCATAATTTACTTTGTGAGATTACTATTTCATTACCCAGATAGCCAGTTGTCTACTGCTCTAATTTAGGTGCCACATATCTCGTTGCCAATCCAGTGTTTCATACGCGGATGAAGCATCTTGAGGTTGATTATCATTTTGTTCGCACTATGGTTCAAAATGATCAGCTTCGTGTTTCTCATATTTCTGGAAAAGATCAACTTGCGGATTTACTTACAAAAGCTCTCCCTAGTTCTCAATTTGCAAATCTTCTGTGCAAGATTGGCGTTTCTGATCAATCGCCATCTTGAGGGGGCGTATAAGGAAGGCATTCTATTCTCAAGTGATTGAGATGATTTGATCTCCTGTAATATTCTTGTAATTAAGTTGATAGGATTTTACTACAATTAGCATCTTCTATTTTTGGTAGAATATCTCTTACCTTCATGTAAAAATAGTGAAACAATATGTGAATAATACACATTGAAATTCAACCATCTTCTAAATATTTCAATGGTAACTTACTCAAATGAACACAATCCATCGAATTAAAATAAAATAAAATAAAATAAAAACTTATACAGTAATATTAGTAAAAAAGATTTTACTAATAGACAAATAAATAAACCACAAAATTTGGGCGAATAAGATCAAAGTTACTCCCTCCGTCTTAAAATAACATATATAGATTTTGTACAACACTATAACTCTTAAGAAAAAATAATTAGCAGTGTGATTTGATTAATATGTTCTTTATTAATTGATTTTTTAATCTATCTATTTACGTGCTTCTTAATTCTAAATTAATTATTACTAAGGGTAGAGTTGAAAAAAGTGATTAATTATCATTTGATCTTTTAAATATCGCAATAATTGTGAGATAGTTTTTTAGCTAACATGTGAACTATGGTGAACTATGGTCTCTTTATCCATCAAAAGTCTCCGCTTGATATTCATGCCTTCTCAGACGTAAATTGGACAGTCAATAAGGATGACCGCTCTTCCACCAGTGCCTTTCTTGTATATCTTGGTAAAAATCTGGTCTCATGATGCTCAAATAAGCAACGGAGTGTAGCTAGATCATCAACTGAAGCAGAATACCGCTCTGTTGCCTCTGCTACTGCTGAAATTTAGTGGATTCAGAACTTACTTCTTGAGATTGCTATTTCATTACCAAGGCAGCCTGTTGTCTACTGCGATAATTTAGGTGCCACATATCTCGCTGCCAATCCAGTGTTTCATACGCGGATGAAACATCTCGAGGTTGATTATCATTTTGTTCGCACTATGGTTCAAAATGGCCAGCTTCGTGTTTCTCATATTTCTGGAAAAGATCAACTTGCGGATTTACTCACAAAAGCTCTCCCTAGTTCTCAATTTGCAAATCTTCAGTGCAAGATTGGCGTTTCTGATCAATCGCCATCTTGAGGGGGCGTATCAGGAAGGCATTCTATTCTCAAGTGATTGAGATGATTTGATCTCCTGTAATATTCTTGTAATTAAGTTGATAGGATTTTACTACAATTAGCATCTTCTATTTTTTGTAGAATATCTCTTACCTTCTTGTATAAATAGTGAAACAATATGTGAATAATACACATTGAAATTCAACCATCTTCTAAATCTTTCAATGTTAACGTACTCAAATGAACACAATCCATCGAATTAAAATAAAAAAAAATAAAAACTGATTCGGTAATATTAGTAAAAAACATTATACTAATAGATAAATAAATAAACCACAAAATCCGGGCGAATAAGATCAAAGTTACTCCCTCCGTCTTAAAATAACATATATAGATTTTGTACAACACTATAACTCTTAAGAAAAATTAATTAGCAGTGTGATTTGATTAATATATTCTTTACTAATTGATTTTTTAATCTTTCTCTATTTACGTGCTTCTTAATTTTAAAGTAATTATTACTAAGGGTAGAGTTGAAAAAAGTGATTAATTATCATTTGATCTTTTAAATATCGCACCAATTGCGAGATAGTTTTTTAGCAAACATGTGAACTATGGTCTCTTTTTCCATCGTAAGTCTCCGCTTGATCTTCATGCCTTCTCAGACGCAAATTGGACAGGCAATAAGGATGGCCGCTCTTCCACCAGTGCCTTTCTTGTATATCTTGGTAAAAATCTGGTCTCTTGATGATCAAAGAAACAACGGAGTGTAGCTAGATCATCGACTGAAGCAGAATACCGCTCAGTTGCCTCTGCTACTGCTAAAATTCAGTGGATTCATAACTTACTTCATGAGATTGATATTTCATTACCCAGGTAGCCAGTTGTCTACTGCGCTAATTTACGTGCCACATTTCTCGCTGCCAATCCAGTGTTTCATACGCGGATGAAGCATCTTGAGGTTGATTATCATTTTTGTTCGCACTATGGTTCAAAATGATCAGCTTCGTGTTTCTCATATTTCTGGAAAAGATCAACTTGCGGATTTACTTACAAAAGCTCTCCCTAGTTATCAATTAGCAAATCTTCAGTGCAAGATTGGCGTTTCTGATCAATCGCCATCTTGAGGGGGCGTATAAGGAAGGCATTCTATTCTCAAGTTATTGACATGATTTGATCTCCTGTAATATTCTGGTAATTAAGTTGATAGGATTTTACTACAATTAGCATCTTCTATTTTTGGTAGAATATCTCTTACCTTCTTGTAGAAATAGTGAAACAATATGTGAATAATACACATTAAATTCATCCATCTTCTAAATCTTTCAATGTTAACTTACTCAAATGAAAACAATCCATCGAATTAAAATAAAATACAATAAAAACTAATTCAGTAATATTAGAAAAAAAGATTATAATAATAGATAACTAAATAAATAAATAAATAAATAAATAAACCACAAAATCCAGCGCGAATAAGATCAAAGTTACTCCCTCCGCCTTAAAATAACATATATAGATTTTGTACAACACTATAACTCTTAACAAAAAAATTAATTAACAGTGTGATTTGATTAATATATTCTTTATTAAATAATTTTTTAATCTGTATCTATTTACGTGCTTCTTAATTCTAAATTAATTATTACTAAGGGTAGAGTTGAAAAAAGTGATTAATTATCATTTGATCTTTTAAATATCGCAATAATTGTGAGATAATTTTTTGGCTAACATATGAACTATGGTGAACTATGGTCTCTTTATCCATCGTAAGTCTCAGCTTGATCTTCATGCCTTCTCAGAAGCAAATTGGACAGGCAATAAGGATTACCGCTCTTCCACCAGTGCCTTTCTTGTATATCTTGGTAAAAATCTAGTCTATTGATGATCAAAGAAACAACGGAGTGTAGCAAGATCATCGACTGAAGCAGAAGACCGCTCAGTTGCCTCTGCTACTGCTGAAATTCAGTGGATTCATAATGTACTTCGTGAGATTGCTATTTCATTACCAAGGTAGCCAGTTTTCTACTGTGCTAATTTAGGTGCCACATATCTCGCTGCCAATCCAGTATTTCATACGCGGATGAAGCATCTTGAGGTTGATTATCATTTTGTTCGCACTATGGTTGAAAATGATCAGCTTCGTGTTTCTCATATTTCTGGAAAAGATCTACTTTCGGATTTACTTACAAAAGCTCTCCCTAGTTCTCAATTTGTAAATCTTCAGTGCAAGATTGGCGTTTCTGATCAATCGCCATCTTGAGGGGGCGTATAAGGAAGGCATTCTATTCTCAAGTGATTGAGATGATTTGATCTCTTGTAATATTCTTGTAATTAAGTTGATAGGATTTTACTTCAATTAGCATCTTCTATTTTTTGTAGAATATCTCTTACCTTCTTGTATAAATTGTGAAACAATATGTGAATAATACACATTAAATTCAACCATCTTCTAAATCTTTCAATATTAACTTACTCAAATGAACACAATCCATCGAAGTAAAATAAAATAAAATAAAATAAAAACTGATTCAGTAATATTAGTAAAAACGAATATACTAATAGATAAATAAATAAACCACAAAATCCGGGCAAATAAGATCAAAGTTACTCCCTCCGTCTAAAAATAACATATATAGATTTTGTACAACACTATAACTATTAAGAAAAATTAATTAGTAGTGTGATTTGATTAATATATTATTTATTAATAAATTTTTTAATCTTTATCTATTTACGTGCTTCTTAATTCTAAAATAATTATTAATAAGGGTAGAGTTTAAAAAAGTGATTAATTATCATTTGATCTTTTAACTAGCCCAATAATTGTGAGATAATTTTTTAGCAAACATGTGAACTATGGTGAACTATGGTCTCTTTTTCCATCGTAAGTCTCCGCTTGATCTTCATGCCTACTCAGACGCAAATTGGACAGGCAATAAGGATAACCTCTCTTCCACCAGTGCCTTTCTTGTATATCTTGGTAAAAATCTGATCTCTTGATGCTCAAAGAAACAACGGAGTGTAGCTAGATCATCGACTGAAGCAGAATACCACTCAGTTGCCTCTGCTACTGCTGAAATTCAGTGGATTCAGAACTTACTTCGTGAGATTGCTATTTCATTACCAAGGCAGCCAGTTGTCTACTGCGATAATTTAGGTGCCACATATCTCGTTGTCAATCCAGTGTTTCATACGCGGATGAAGCGTCTTGAGGTTGATTATCATTTTGTTCGCACTATGGTTCAAAATGATCAGATCGTGTTTCTTATATTTCTGGAAAAGATCAACTTGCGGATTTACTTACAAAAGCTCTCCCTAGTTCTCAATTTGAAAATCTTCAGTGCAAGATTGGTGTTTCTGATCAATAGCCATCTTGAGGAGGCGTAAAAGGAAGGTATCCTATTCTCAAATATTTCATATGATTTGATCTCTTATAATATTCTTCTAATTAAGTTGATAGGATTTTACTACAATTAGCATCTTCTATTTTTGGTAGAATATCTCTTACCTTCTTGTATAAATAGTGAAAGATTATGTGAATAATACACATTGAAATTCAACCATCTTCTAAATCTTTCAATGTTAACTTACTCAAATGAACACAATCCATCGAATTAAAATAAAATAAAAACTGATTCAATAATATTAGTAAAAAAGATTATACTAATAGATAAATAAATAAACCACAAAATCTGGGTGAATAAGATCAAAGTTACTCCCTCCATCATAAAATAACATATATAGATTTTGTACAACACTATAACACTTAAGAAAAATTAATTAGCAGTGTGATTTGATTAATATATTCTTTATTAATTGATTTTTTAATCTTTATCTATTTACGTGCTTCTTAATTCTAAATTAATTATTACTAAGGGTAGAGTTGAAAAAAGTGATTAATTATCATTTGATCTTTAAAATATCGCAATAATTGTGAGATAGTTTTTTAGCAAACATTTGAACTATTGTCTCTTTTTCCATCGTAAGTCTCCGCTTGATCTTCATGCCTTCTCAGACGCAAAATGGACAGGCAATAAGGATGACCGCTCTTCCACCAGTGCCTTTCTTGTATATCTTGGTAAAAATCTGGTCTCTTGATGCTCAAAGAAACAACGGAGTGTAGCTAGATCATCGACTAAAGCAAAATACCGCTCAGTTGCCTCTGCTACTGCTGAAATTCAGTGGATTCAGAACTTACTTCGTGAGATTGCTATTTCATTACCAAGGCAGCCAGTTGTCTACTGTGATAATATAGGTGCCATATATCTCGCTGCCAATCCAGTGTTTCATACGCGGATGAAGCATCTCGAGGTTGATTATCATTTTGCTCGCACAATGGTTCAAAATGGCCAGCTTCGTGTTTCTCATATTTTTGCAAAATATACCCTTGCGGATTTACTTACAAAAGCTCTCCCTAGTTCTCAATTTGCAAATCTTCGGTGCAAGATTGGCGTTTCTGATCAATCGCCATCTTGAGGGGGCGTATAAGGAAGGCATTCTATTCTCAAGTGATTGATATGATTTGATCTCTTGTTATATTCTTGTAATTAAGTTGATAGGATTTTACTTCAATTAGCATCTTCTATTTTTGGTAGAATATCTCTTACCTTCTTGTATAAATAGTGAAACAATATGTGAATAATACACATTAAATTCAACCATCTTCTAAATCTTTCAATGTTAACTTACTCAAATGAAAACAATCCATCGAATTAAAATAAAATAAAATAAAAACTAATTCAGTAATATTAGAAAAAAAGATTATAATAATAGATAAATAAATAAATAAACCACAAAATCCAGGCGAATAGGATCAAAGTTACTCCCTCCGTCTTAAAATAACATATATAGATTTTGTACAACACTATAACTCTTAAGAAAAAATAATTAGCAGTGTGATTTGATTAATATGTTCTTTATTAATTGATTTTTTAATCTATCTATTTACGTGCTTCTTAATTCTAAATTAATTATTACTAAGGGTAGAGTTGAAAAAAGTGATTAATTATCATTTGATCTTTTAAATTTCGCAATAATTGTGAGATAGTTTTTTAGCTAACATGTGAACTATGGTGCACTATAGTCTCTTTATCCATCGTAAGTCTCCGCTTGATCATCATGACTTATCAGATGCAAATTGGACAGGCAATAAGGATGACCGCTCTTCCACCAGTTCCTTTCTTGTATATCTTGGTAAAAATCTGGTCTCTTGATGATCAAAGAAACAACGGAGTGTAGCTAGATCATCGACTGAATCATAATACCGCTTAGTTGCCTCTGCTACTGCTGAAATTCAGTGGATTCATAAATTACTTCGTGAGATTGATATTTCATTACCCAGGTAGCCAGTTGTCTACTGCGATAATTTACGTGCCACATATCTCGCTGCCAATCCAGTGTTTCATACGCGGATGAAGCATCTTGAGGTTGATTATCATTTTTGTTCGCACTATGGTTCAAAATGATCAGCTTCGTGTTTCTCATATTTCTGGAAAAGATCAACTTTTGGATTTACTTACAAAACCTCTCCCTAGTTATCAATTTGCAAATCATCAGTGCAAGATTGGCGTTTCTGATCAATCGCCTTCTTGAGGGGGCGTATAAGGAAGGCATTCTATTCTCAATTGATTGAGATGATTTGATCTCCTGTAATATTCTGGTAATTAAGTTGATAGGATTTTACTACAATTAGCATCTTCTATTTTTGGTAGAATATCTCTTACCTCCTTGTAGAAATAGTGAAACAATATGTGAATAATACACATTAAATTCAACCATCTTCTAAATCTTTGAATGTTAACATACTCAAATGAAAACAATCCATCGAATTAAAATAAAATAAAATAAAAACTATATCAGTAATATTAGAAAAAAAGATTATAATAATAGATAAATATATAAATAAATAAATAAATAAACCAAAAAATCCAGGCGAATAAAATCAAAGTTACTCCCTCCGCCTTAAAATAACATATATAGATTTTGTACAACACTATAACTCTTAAGAAAAATTAATTAGCAGTGTGATTTGATTAATATATTCTTTATTAATTAATTTTTTAATCTTTATCTATTTACGTGCTTCTTAATTCTAAATTAATTATTACTAAGGGTAGAGTTGAAAAAAGTGATTAATTATCATTTGATATTTTAAATATCGCAATAATTGTGAGATAATTTTTTAGCTAACATATGAACTATGGTGAACTATGGTCTCTTTATCCATCGTAAGTCTCCGCTTGATCTTCATGCCTTCTCAGACGCAAATTGGACAGGCAATAAGGATGATCGCTCTTTCACCAGTGCCTTTCCTGTATATATTGGTAAAAATCTGGTCTCTTGATGATCAAAGAAATAACGGAGTGTAGCTAGATCATCGACTGAAGCAGAATACCGCTCCGTTGCCTCTGCTACTGCTGAAATTCAGTGGATTCATAATTTACTTCGTGAGATTGCTATTTCATTACCAAGGTAGTCAGTTTTCTACTGTGCTAATTTAGGTGCCACATATCTCGCTGCCAATCCAGTGTTTCATACGCGGATGAAGCATCTTGAGGTTGATTATCATTTTTTTCGCACTATGGTTGAAAATGATCAGCTTCGTGTTTCTCATATTTCTGGAAAAGATCTACTTTCGGATTTACTTACAAAAGGTCTCCCTAGTTCTCAATTTGTAAATCTTCAGTGCAAGATTGGCGTTTCTGATCAATCGCCATCTTGAGGGGGCGTATAAGGAAGGCATTCTATTCTCAAGTGATTGAGATGATTTGATCTCCTGTAATATTCTTGTAATTAAGTTGATAGGATTTTACTTCAATTAGCATCTTCTATTATTGGTAGAATATCTCTTACCTTCTTCTATAAATAGTGATACAATATGTGAATAATACACATTAAATTCAACCATCTTCTAAATCTTTCAATGTTAACTTACTCAAATGAACACAATCCATCGAATTAAAATAAAATAAACTAAAGTAAAAACTGATTCAGTAATATTAGTAAAAAAGAATATACTAATAGATAAATAAATAAACCACAAAATCCGGGCAAATAAGATCAAAGTTACTCCCTCCGTCTAAAAATAACATATATAGATTTTGTACAACACTATATATAGTAAGAAAAATTAATTAGCAGTGTGATTTGATTAATATATTATCTATTAATAAATATTTTAATCTTTATCTATTTACGCGCTTCTTAATTCTAAAATAATTATTAATAAGGGTAGAGTTGAAAAATGTGATTAATTATCATTTGATCTTTTAACTAGCGCAATAATTGTGCGATTATTTTTCAGCAAACATGTGAACTATGGTAAACTATGGTCTCTTTTTCCATCGTAAGTCTCCGCTTGATCTTCATGCCTACTCAGACGCAAATTGGACAGGCAATAAGGATAACCTCTCTTCCACCAGTGCCTTTCTTGTATATCTTGGTAAAAATCTGGTCTCATGATGCTCAAAGAAACAACGGAGTGTAGCTAGATCATCAACTGAAGCAGAATACCGCTCTGTTGCCTCTGCTACTGCTGAAATTTAGTGGATTCAGAACTTACTTCTTGAGATTGCTATTTCATTACCAAGGCAGCCTTTTGTCTACTGCGATAATTTAGGTGCCACATATCTCGCTTCCAATCCAGTGTTTCATACGCGGATGAAACATCTCGAGGTTGATTATCATTTTGTTCGCACTATGGTTCAAAATGGCCAGCTTCGTGTTTCTCATATTTCTGGAAAAGATCAACTTGCGGATTTACTTACAAAAGCTCTCCCTAGTTCTCAATTTGCAAATCTTCAGTGCAAGATTGGCGTTTCTGATCAATCGCCATCTTGAGGGGGCGTATAAGGAAGGCATTCTATTCTCAAGTGATTGAGATGATTTGATCTCCTGTAATATTCTTGTAATTAAGTTGATAGGATTTTACTTCAATTAGCATCTTCTATTTTTTGTAGAATATCTCTTACCTTCTTGTATAAATAGTGAAACAATATGTGAATAATACACATTAAATTCAACCATCTTCTAAATCTTTCAATGTTAACTTACTCAAATGAACACAATCCATCGAAGTAAAATAAAATAAAATAAAATAAAATAAAAACTGATTCAGTAATATTAGTAAAAAAGAATATACTAATAGATAAATAAATAAACCACAAAATCCGGGCAAATAAGATCAAAGTTACTCCCTCCGTCTAAAAATAACATATATAGATTTTGTAATCCACTATAACTATTAAGAAAAATTAATTAGCAGTGTGATTTGATTAATATATTATTTATTAATAAATTTTTTAATCTTTATCTATTTACGTGCTTCTTAATTCTAAAATAATTATTAATAAGGGTAGAGTTGAAAAAAGTGATTAATTATCATTTGATCTTTTAACTAGCGCAATAATTGTGAGATAATTTTTTAGCAAACATGTGAACTATGGTGAACTATGGTCTCTTTTTCCATCGTAAGTCTCCGCTTGATCTTCATGCCTACTCAGACGCAAATTGGACAGGCAATAAGGATAACCTCTCTTCCACCAGTGCCTTTCTTGTATATCTTGGTAAAAATCTGATCTCTTGATGCTCAAAGAAACAACGTAGTGTCGCTAGATCATCGACTGAAGCAGAATACCACTAAGTTGCCTCTGCTACTGCTGAAATTCAGTGGATTCAGAACTTACTTCGTGAGATTGCTATTTCATTACCAAGGCAGCCAGTTGTCTACTGCGATAATTTAGGTGCCACATATCACGCTGTCAATCCAGTGTTTCATACGCGGATGAAGCGTCTTGAGGTTGATTATCATTTTGTTCGCACTATGGTTCAAAATGATCAGATCGTGTTTCTTATATTTCTGGAAAAGATCAACTTGCGGATTTACTTACAAAAGCTCTCCCTAGTTCTCAATTTGCAAATCTTCAGTGCAAGATTCGTGTTTCTGATCAATAGCCATCTTGAGGAGGCGTATAAGGAAGGTATCCTATTCTCAAGTATTTGTTATGATTTGATCTCTTATAATATTCTTCTAATTAAGTTGATAGGATTTTACTACAATTAGCATCTTCTATTTTTGGTAGAATATCTCTTACCTTCTTGTATAAATAGTGAAACATTATGTGAATAATACACTTTGAAATTCAACCATCTTCTAAATCTTTCAATGTTAACTTACTCAAATGAACACAATCCATCGAATTAAAATAAAATAAAATAAAAACTAATTCAATAATATTAGTAAAAAAGATGATACTAATAGATAAATAAATAAACCACAAAATCTGGGTGAATAAGATCAAAGTTACTCCCTTCGTCTTAAAATAACATATATAGATTTTGTACAACACTATAACTCTTAAGAAAAATTAATTAGCAGTGTGATTTGATTAATATATTCTTTATTAATTGATTTTTTAATCTTTATCTATTTACGTGCTTCTTAATTCTAAATTAATTATTACTAAGGGTAGAGTTGAAAAAAGTGATTAATTATCATTTGATCTTTAAAATATCGCAATAATTGTGAGATAGTTTTTTAGCAAACATGTGAACTATGGTCTCTTTTTCCATCGTAAGTCTCCGCTTGATCTTCATGCCTTCTCAGACGCAAATTGGACAGGCAATAAGGATGACCGCTCTTCCACCAGTGCCTTTCTTGTATATCTTGGTAAAAATCTGGTCTCTTGATGCTCAAAGAAACAACGGAGTGTAGCTAGATCATCGACTAAAGCAGAATACCGCTCAGTTGCCTCTGCTACTGCTGAAATTCAGTGGATTCAGAACATACTTCGTGAGATTTCTATTTCATTACCAAGGCAGCCAGTTGTCTACTGGGATAATTTAGGTGCCATATATCTCGCTGCCAATCCAGTGTTTCATACGCGGATGAAGCATCTCGAGGTTGATTATCATTTTGCTCGCACTATGGTTCAAAATGGCAAGCTTCGTGTTTCTCATATTTTTGCAAAAGATCAACTTGCGGATTTACTTACAAAAGCTCTCCCTAGTTCTCAATTTGCAAATCTTCGGTGCAAGATTGGCGTTTCTGATCAATCGCCATCTTGAGGGGGCGTATAAGGAAGACATTCTATTCTCAAGTGATTGATATTATTTGATCTCTTGTAATATTATTGTAATTAAGTTGATAGTATTTTACTTCAATTAGCATCTTCTATTTTTGGTAGAATATCTCTTACCTTCTTGTATAAATAGTGAAAACATATGTGAATAATACACATTAAATTCAACCATCTTCTAAATCTTTCAATGTTAACTTACTCAAATGAAAACAATCCATCGAATTAAAATAAAATAAAATAAAAACTATATCAGTAAATTTAGAAAAAAAGATTATAATAATAGATAAATAAATAAATAAACCACAAAATCCGGGCGAATATGATCAAAGTTACTCCTTCCGTCTTAAAATAACATATATAGATTTTGTACAACGCTATAACTCTTAAGAAAAATTAATTAGCAGTGTGATTTGATTAATATGTTCTTTATTAATTTATTTTTTAATCTTTATCTATTTACGTGCTTCTTAATTCTAAATTAATTATTACTAAGGGTAGAGTTGAAAAAAGTGATTAATTATCATTTGAACTTTTAAATATCGCAATAATTGTGAGATAGTTTTTTAGCAAACATGTGAACTATGGTCTCTTTATCCATCGTAAGTCTCCGCTTGATCTTCATGCCTTCTCAGACGCAAATTGGACAGGCAATAAGGATGACCGCTCTTCCACCGGTGCCTTTCTTGTATATCTTGGTAAAAATCTGATCTTTTGATGATCAAAGAAACAACGGAGTGTAGCTAGATCATCGACTGAATCATAATACCACTTGGTTGCCTCTGCTACTGCTGAAATTCTGTGGATTCATAACTTACTTCGTGAGATTGATATTTCATTACCCAGGTAGCCAGTTGTCTACTGCGCTAATTTACGTGCCACATATCTCGCTGCCCATCCAGTGTTTCATACGCGGATGAAGCATCTTGAGGTTGATTATCATTTTTGTTCGCACTATGGTTCAAAATGATCAGCTTCGTGTTTCTCATATTTCTGGAAAAGATCAACTTGCGGATTTACTTACAAAAGCTCTCCCTAGTTCTCATTTTGCAAATCTTCAGTGCAAGATTGCCGTTTCTGATCAATCGTCATCTTGAGGGGGCGTATAAGGAAGGCATTCTATTCTCAAGTGATTGAGATGATTTGATCTCCTGTAATATTCTTGTAATTAAGTTGATAGGATTTTACTACAATTAGCATCTTCTATTTTTGGTAGAATATCTCTTACCTTCTTGTATTAATAGTGAAACAATATGTGAATAATACACATTAAATTCAACCATCTTCTAAATCTTTCAATATTATCTAACTCAAATGAAAATAATCCATCGAATTAAAATAAAATAAAATAAAATAAAAACTAATTCAGTAATATTAGTAAAAAAAATTATTATAATAGATAAATAAATAAATAAATAAATAAATAAATAAATAAATAAACCACAAAATTCGGACGAATAAGATCAAAGTTACTCCCTCCGCCTTAAAATAACATATATAGATTTTGTACAACACCATAACTCTTATGAAAAATTAATTAGCAGTGTGATTTGATTAATATATTCTTTATTAATTAATTTTTTAATCTTTATCTATTTACGTGCTTCTTAATTCTAAATTAATTATTACTAAGGGTAGAGTTGAAAAAAGAGATTAATTATCATTTGACCTTTTAAATATCGCAATAATTGTGAGATAATTTTTTAGCTAACATATGAACTATGGTGAACTATGGTCTCGTTATCCATCGTTAGTCTCCGCTTGATCTTCATGACTTCTCAGACGCAAATTGCACAGGCAATAAGGATGATCGCTCTTCCACCGGTGCCTTTCTTGTATATATTGGTAAAAATCTGGTCTCTTGATGATCAAAGAAACAACGGAGTGTAGCTAGATCATCGACTGAAGCAGAATACAGTTCAGTTGCCTCTGCTACTGCTGAAATTCAGTGGATTCAGAACCTACTTCGTGAGATTGCTATTTCATTACCAAGGTAGCCAGTTTTCTACTGCGCTAATTTAGGTGCCACATATCTCGCTGCCAATCCAGTGTTTCATACGCGGACTAAGCATCTTGAGGTTGATTATCATTTTGTTCGCACTATGGTTCAAAATGATCAGTTTCGTGTTTCTCATATTTCTGGAAAAGATCAACTTGCGGATTTACTTACAAAAGCTCTCCCTAGTTCTCAATTTGTAAATCTTCAGTGCAAGATTGGCGTTTCTTATCAATCGCCATCTTGAGGGGGCGTATAAGGAAGGCATTCTATTCTCAAGTGATTGATATGATTTGATCACCTGTAATATTTTTGTAATTAAGTTGATAGGATTTTACTTCAATTAGCATCTTCTATTTTTTGTAGAATATCTCTTACCTTCTTGTATAAATAGTGAAACAATATGTGAATAATACACATTAAATTCAACCATCTTCTAAATCTTGCAATGTTAACTTACTCAAATGAACACAATCCATCGAATTAAAATAAAATAAAATAAAATAAAATAAAAACTAATTCAGTAATATTAATAAAAAAGATTATACTAATAGATAAATAAATAAACCACAAAATCCGGGCGAATAAGATCAATGTTACTCCCTCCGTCTTAAAATAACATATATAGATTTTGTACAACACTATAAGTCTTAAGAAAAATTAATTAGCAGTGTGATTTGATTAATATATTATTTATTAATTAATTTTTTAATCTTTATCTATTTACGTGCTTCTTAATTCTAAAGTAATTATTACTAAGGGTAGAGTTGTAAAAGTGATTAATTATCATTTGATCTTTTAAATAGCGCAATAATTGTGAAATAAATTATTAGCAATCATGTGAACTATGGTGAACTATGGTCTTTTTTTCCATCGTATGTCTCCGCTTGATCTTCATGCCTTCTCAGACGCAAATTGGACAGGCAATAAGGATGACCGCTCTTCCACCAGTGCCTTTCCTTTATATCTTGGTAAAAATCTGATCTCTTGATGCTCAAAGAAACAACGGAGTGTAGCTAGATCATCGACTGAAGCAGAATACCGCTCAGTTGCCTCTGCTACTGCTGAAATTCAGTGGATTCAGAACTTACTTCGTGATATTTCTATTTAATTACAAAGGCAGCCAGTTGTCTACTGCGATAATTAAGGTGCCACATATCTCGCTGCCAATCCAGTGTTTCATACGCGGATGAAGCGTCTTGAGGTTGATTATCATTTTGTTCGCACTATGGTTCAAAATGATCTGCTTCGTGTTTCTTATATTTCTTGAAAAGATCAACTTGCGGATTTACTTACAAAAGCTCTCCCTAGTTCTCAATTTGCAAATCTTCAGTGCAAGATTGGCGTTTCTAATCAATAGCCATCTTGAGAAGGCATATAAGGAAAGTATCCTATTCTCAAGTGATTGATATGATTTGATCTCTTATAATATTCTTCTAATTAAGTTGATAGGATTTTACTACAATTAGCATCTTCTATTTTTGGTAGAATATCTCTTACCTTCTTGTATAAATAGTGAAACAATATATGAATAATACACATTGAAATTCAACCATCTTCTAAATCTTTCAATGTCAACTTACTCAAATGAACACAATCCATCGAATTAAAATAAAATAAAATAAAAACTGATTCAATAATATTAGTAAAAAAGATTATACTAATAGATAAATAAATAAACCACAAAATCCGGGTGAATAAGATCAAAGTTACTCCCTCCGTCTTAAAATAACATATATAGATTTTGTACAACACTATAACTCTTAAGAAAAATTAATTAGCAGTGTGATTTGATTAATATATTCTTTATTAATTGATTTTTTAATCTTTATCTATTTACGTGCTTCTTAATTCTAAAGTAATTATTACTAAGGGTAGAGTTGAAAATAAGTGATTAATTATCATTTGATCTTTTAAATATCGCAATAATATTGAGATAGTTTTTTAGCAAACATGTGAACTATGGTCTCTTTTTCCATCGTAAGTCTCCGCTTGATCTTCATGCCTTCTCAGACGTAAATTGGACAGGCAATAAGGATGACCGCTCTTCCACCAGTGCCTTTCTTGTATATCTTGGTAAAAATCTGGTCTCTTGATGCTCAAAGAAACAATGGAGTGTAGCTAGATCATCGACTGAAGCAGAATACCGCTCAGTTGCCTCTGCAACTGCTGAAATTCAGTGGATTCAGAACTTACTTCGTGAGATTATTATTTCATTACCAAGGCAGCCAGTTGTCTACTGTGATAATTTAGGATCCATATATCTCGCTGCCAATCCAGTGTTTCATACGCGGATGAAGCATCTCGAGGTTGATTATCATTTTTTTCGCACTATGGTTCAAAATGGCCAGCTTCGTGTTTCTCATATTTCTGCAAAAGACCAACTTGCAGATTTACTTACAAAAGCTCTCCCTTGTTCTCAATTTGCAAATCTTCGGTGCAAGATTGGCGTTTCTGATTAATCGCCATCTTTAGGGGGCGTATAAGGAAGGCATCCTATTCTCAAGTGATTGATATGATTTGATCTCCTGTAATATTCTTGTAATTAAGTTGATAGAATTTTACTACAATTAGCATCTTCTATTTTTGGTAGAATATCTCTTACCTTCTTGTATAAATAGTGAAACAATATGTGAATAATACACATTGAAATTCAACCATCTTCTAAATCTTTCAATGTTAACTTACTCAAATGAACACAATCCATCGAATTAAAATAAAATAAAATAAAAACTGATTCAATAATATTAGTAAAAAAGATTATACTAATAGATAAATAAATAAATAAACCACAAAATCCGGGCGAATAAGATCAAAGTTACTCCCTCCGTCTTAAAATAACATATATAGATTTTGTACAACACTATAACTCTTAAGAAAAATTAACTAGCAGTGTGATTTGATTAATACGTTCTTTATTAATTTATTTTTTAATCTTTATCTATTTACGTGCTTCTTAATTCTAAATTAATTATTACTAAGGGTAGAGTTGAAAAAAGTGATTAATTATCATTTGAACTTTTAAATATCGCAATAATTGTGAGATAGTTTTTTAGCTAACATGTGAACTATGGTCTCTTTATCCATCGTAAGTCTCCGCTTGATCTTCATCCCTTCTCAGACGCAAATTGGACAGGCAATAAGGATGACCGCTCTTCCACCGGTGCCTTTCTTGTATATCTTGGTAAAAATCTGGTCTCTTGATGATCAAAGAATCAACGGAGTGTAGCTAGATCATCGACTGAAGCAGAATACAGTTCAGTTGCCTCTGCTACTGCTGAAATTCAGTGGATTCAGAACTTACTTCGTGAGATTGCTATTTCATTACCAAGGTAGCCAGTTTTCTACTGCGCTAATTTAGGTGCCACATATGTCGCTGCCAATCCAGTGTTTCATACGCGGATGAAGCATCTTGAGGTTGATTATCATTTTGTTCGCACTATGGTTCAAAATGATCAGCTTCGTGTTTCTCATATTTCTAGAAAAGATCAACTTGCGGATTTACTTACAAAAGCTCTCCCTAGTTCTCAATTTGTAAATCTTCAGTGCAAGATTGGTGTTTCTTATCAATCGCCATCTTGAGGGGGCGTATAAGGAAGGCATTCTATTCTCAAGTGATTGATATGATTTGATTACCTGTAATATTTTTGTAATTAAGTTGATAGGATTTTACTTCAATTAGCATCTTCTATTTTTGGTAAAATATCTCTTACCTTCTTGTATAAATAGTGAAACAATATGTAAATAATACACATTAAATTCAACCATCTTCTAAATCTTTCAATGTTAACTTACTCAAATGAACACAATCCATCGAATTAAAATAAAATAAAATAAAATAAAAACTGATTCAATAATATTAGTAAAAAAGATTATACTAATAGAGAAATAAATAAACCACAAAATCCGGGTGAATAAGATCAAAGTTACTCCCCCCGTCTTAAAATAACATATATAGATTTTGTACAACACTATAAGTCTTAAGAAAAATTAATTAGCAGTGTGATTTGATTAATATAGTATTTATTAATTAATTTTTTAATCTTTATCTATTTACGTGCTTCTTAATTCTAAAATAATTATTACTAAGGGTAGAGTTGAAAAAAGTGATTAATTATCATTTGATCTTTTAAATAGCGCAATAATTGTGAGATAAATTTTTAGCAAACATGTGAACTATGGTGAACTATGGTCTTTTTTTCCATCGTATGTCTCCGCTTGATCTTCATGCCTTCTCAGACGCAAATTGGACAGGCAATAAGGATGACCGCTCTTCCACCAGTGCCTTTCCTTTATATCTTGGTAAAAATCTGATATCTTGATGCTCAAAGAAACAACGGAGTGTAGCTAGATCATCGACTGAAGCAGAATACCGCTCAGTTGCCTCTGCTACTGCGGAAATTCAGTGGATTCAGAACCTACTTCGTGATATTTCTATTTAATTACCAAGGCATCCAGTTGTCTACTGCGATAATTTAGGTGCCACATATCTCGCTGCCAATCCAGTGTTTCATACGCGGATGAAGCGTCTTGAGGTATATTATCATTTTGTTCGCACTATGGTTCAAAATAATCTGCTTCGTGTTTCTTATATTTCTTGAAAAGATAAACTTGCGGATTTACTTACAAAAGCTCTCCCTAGTTCTCAATTTGCATATCTTCAGTGCAAGATTGGCGTTTCTGATCAATAGCCATCTTGAGGAGGCATATAAGGAAAGTATCCTATTCTCAAGTGATTGATATGATTTGATCTCTTATAATATTCTTCTAATTAAGTTGATAGGATTTTACTACAATTAGCATCTTCTATTTTTGGTAGAATATCTCTTACCTTCTTGTATAAATAGTGAAACAATATATGAATAATACACATTGAAATTCAACCATCTTCTAAATCTTTCAATGTTAACTTACTCAAATGAACACAATCCATCGAATTAAAATAAAATAAAATAAAAACTGATTCAATAATATTAGTAAAAAAGATTATACTAATAGATAAATAAATAAATAAACCACAAAATCCGGGTGAATAAGATCAAAGTTACTCCCCCCGTCTTAAAATAACATATATAGATTTTGTACAACACTATAACTCTTAAGAAAAATTAATTAGCAGTGTGATTTGATTAATATATTCTTTATTAATTGATTTTTTAATCTTTATCTATTGACGTGCTTCTTAATTCTAAAGTAATTATTACTAAGGGTAGAGTTGAAAAAAAGTGATTAATTATCATTTGATCTTTTAAATATTGCAATAATATTGAGATAGTTTTTTAGCAAACATGTGAACTATGGTCTCTTTTTCCATCGTAAGTCTCCGCTTGATCTTCATGCCTTCTCAGACACAAATTGGACAGGCAATAAGGATGACCGCTCTTCCACCAGTGCCTTTCTTGTATATCTTGGTAAAAATCTATTCTCTTGATGCTCAAAGAAACAATGGAGTGTAGCTAGATCATCGAGTGAAGCAGAATACAGCTCAGTTGCCTCTGCTACTGCTGAAATTCAGTGGATTCAGAACTTACTTCGTGAGATTACTATTTCATTACCAAGGCAGCCAGTTGTCTACTGTGATAATTTAGTATCCATATATCTCGCTGCCAATCCAGTGTTTCATACGCGGATGAAGCATCTCGAGGTTAATTATCATTTTTTTCGCACTATGGTTCAAAATGGCCAGCTTCGTGTTTCTCATATTTCTACAAAAGATCAACTTGCAGATTTACTTACAAAAGCTCTCCCTTGTTCTCAATTTGCAAATCTTCGGTGCAAGATTGGCGTTTCTAATTAATCGCCATCTTGAGGGGGCGTATAAGGAAGGCATCCTATTCTCAAGTGATTGATATGATTTGATCTCCTGTAATATTCTTGTAATTAAGTTGATAGAATTTTACTACAATTAGCATCTTCTATTTTTGGTAGAATATCTCTTACCTTCTTGTATAAATAGTGAAACAATATGTGAATAATACACATTAAATTCAACCATCTTCTAAATCTTTCAATGTTAACTTACTCAAATGAACACAATCCATCGAATTAAAATAAAATAAAATAAAAACTTATTCAGTAATATGAGTAAAAAAGATTATAATGATAGATAAATAAATAAATAAATAAATAAATAAATAAATAAATAAATAAATAAATAAATAAACCACAAAATTCGGGCGAATAAGATCAAAGTTACTCCCTCCGTCTTAAAATAACATATATAGATTTTGTACAACACTATAACTCTTAAGAAAAATTAATTCGCAGTGTGATTTGATTAATATATTCTTTACTAATTGTTTTTTTAATGTTTATCTATTTACGTGCTTTTTAATTTTAAAGTAATTATTACTAAGGGTAGAGTTGAAAAAAGTGATTAATTATCATTTGATCTTTTAAATATCGCAATAATTGTGAGATAGTTTTTTAGCAAACATGTGAACTATGGTGAACGATGGTCTCTTTTTCAATCGTAAGTCTCCGCTTGATCTTCATGCCTTTTCAGAAGCAAATTGGACAGGCAATAAGGATGACCGCTCTTCCACCAGTGCCTTTCTTGTATATATTGGTAAAAATCTGGTCTCTTGATGCTCAAAGAAACAACGGAGTGTAGCTAGATCATCGACTGAAGCAGAATACCGCTCAGTTGCCTCTGCTACTGCTGAAATTCAGTGGATTCAGAACTTACTTCGTGAGATTGCAATTTCATTACGAAGGTAGCCAGTTATCTACTGCGATAATTTAGGTGCCACATATCTCGCTGCCAATCCAGTGTTTCATACGCGGATGAAGCATCTTGAGGTTGATTATCATTTTGTTCGCACTATGGTTCAAAATGATCTGCTTCGTGTTTCTTATATTTCTTGAAAAGATCAACTTGCGGATTTACTTACAAAAGCTCTCCCTAGTTCTCAATTTGCAAATCTTCAGTACAAGATTGGCGTTTCTGATCAATAGCCATCTTGAGGAGGCATATAAGGAAAGTATCCTATTCTCAAGTGATTGATATGATTTGATCTCATATAATATTCTTCTAATTAAGTTGATAGGATTTTACTACAATTAGCATCTTCTATTTTTGGTAGAATATCTCTTACCTTCTTGTATAAATAGTGAAACAATATATGAATAATACACATTGAAATTCAACCATCTTCTAAATCTTTCAATGTCAACTTACTCAAATGAACACAATCCATCGAATTAAAATAAAATAAAATAAAAACTGATTCAATAATATTAGTAAAAAAGATTATACTAATAGATAAATAAATAAACCACAAAATCCGGGTGAATAAGATCAAAGTTACTCCCCCCGTCTTAAAATAACATATATAGATTTTGTACAACACTATAACTCTTAAGAAAAATTAATTAGCAGTGTGATTTGATTAATATATTCTTTATTAATTGATTTTTTAATCTTTATCTATTTACGTGCTTCTTAATTCTAAAGTAATTATTACTAAGGGTAGAGTTGAAAAAAAGTGATTAATTATCATTTGATCTTTTAAATATCGCAATAATATTGAGATAGTTTTTTAGCAAACATGTGAACTATGGTCTCTTTTTCCATCGTAAGTCTCCGCTTGATCTTCATGCCTTCTCAGACGCAAATTGGACAGGCAATAAGGATGACCGCTCTTCCACCAGTGCCTTTCTTGTATATCTTGGTAAAAATCTGGTCTCTGGATGCTCAAAGAAACAATGGAGTGTAGCTAGATCATCGACTGAAGCAGAATACCGCTCAGTTGCCTCTGTTACTGCTGAAATTCAGTGGATTCAGAACTTACTTCGTGAGATTACTATTTCATTACCAAGGCAGCCAGTTGTCTACTGTGATAATTTAGGATCCATATATCTCGCTGCCAATCCAGTGTTTCATACGCGGATGAAGCATCTCGAGGTTGATTATCATTTTTTTCGCACTATGGTTCAAAATGGCCAGCTTCGTGTTTCTCATATTTCTGCAAAAGATCAACTTGCAGATTTACATACAAAAGCTCTCCCTTGTTCTCAATTTGCAAATCTTCGGTGCAAGATTGGCGTTTCTGATTAATCGCCATCTTGAGGGGGCGTATAAGGAAGGCATCCTATTCTCAAGTGATTGATATGATTTGATCTCCTGTAATATTCTTGTAATTAAGTTGATAGAATTTTACTACAATTAGCATCTTCTATTTTTGGTAGAATATCTCTTACCTTCTTGTATAAATAGTGAAACAATATGTGAATAATACACATTAAATTCAACCATCTTCTAAATCTTTCAATGTTAACTTACTCAAATGAACACAATCCATCGAATTAAAATAAAATAAAATAAAAACTTATTCAGTAATATTAGTAAAAAAGATTATTATGATAGATAAATAAATAAATAAATAAATAAACCACAAAATTCGGGCGAATAAGATCAAAGTTACTCCCTCCGTCTTAAAATAACATATATAGATTTTGTACAACACTATAACTCTTAAGAAAAATTAATTAGCAGTGTGATTTGATTAATATATTCTTTACTAATTGATTTTTTAATGTTTATCTATTTACGTGCTTTTTAATTCTAAAGTAATTATTACTAAGGGTAGAGTTGAAAAAAGTGATTAATTATCATTTGATCTTTTAAATATCGCAATAATTGTGAGATAGTTTTTTAGCAAACATGTGAACTATGGTGAACGATGGTCTCTTTTTCAATCGTAAGTCTCCGCTTGATCTTCATGCCTTTTCAGAAGCAAATTGGACAGGCAATAAGGATGACCGCTCTTCCACCAGTGCCTTTCTTGTATATCTTGGTAAAAATCTGGTCTCTTGATGCTCAAAGAAACAACGGAGTGTAGCTAGATCATCGACTGAAGCAGAATACCGCTCAGTTGCCTCTGCTACTACTGAAATTCAGTGGATTCAGAACTTACTTCGTGAGATTGCTATTTCATTACCAAGGTAGCCAGTTATCTACTGCGATAATTTAGGTGCCACATATCTCGCTGCCAATCCAGTGTTTCATACGCGGATGAAGCATCTTGAGGTTGATTATCATTTTGTTCGCACTATGGTTCAAAATGATCAGCTTCGTGTTTCTCATATTTCTGGAAAAGATCAACTTGCGGATTTACTTACAATAGCTCTCCCTAGTTCTCAATTTGCAAGTCTTCAGTGCAAGATTGGCGTTTCTGATCAATCGCCATCTTGAGGGGGCGTATAAGGAAGGTATCTTATTCTCAAGTAATTGATATGATTTGATCTTTTATAATATTCTTGTAATTAAGTTGATAGGATTTTACTACAATTAGCATCTTCTATTTTTGGTAGAATATCTCTTACCTTCTTGTATAAATAGTGAAACAATATGTGAATAATACACATTGAAATTCAACCATCTTCTAAATCTTTCAATGTTAACTTACTCAAATGAACACAATCCATCGAATTAAAATAAAATAAAATAAAAATTGATTCAGTAATATTAGTAAAAAAAGATTATACTAATAGATAAATAAATAAACCACTAAATTCGGGCGAATAAGATCAAAGTTACTCCCTCCGTCTTAAACAAACATATATAGATTTTGTACAACACTATAACTCTTAAGAAAAATTTATTAGCAGTGTGATTTGATTTATATATTCTTTATTAATTAATTTTTTAATCTTTATCTATTTACGTGCTTCTTAATTCTAAAATAATTATTACTAAGGGTAGAGTTGAAAAAAGTGATTAATTATCATTTGATCTTTTAAATAGCGCAATAATTGTGAGATAAATTTTTTGCAAACATGTGAACTATGGTGAACTATGGTCTCTTTTTCCATCGTAAGTCTCTGCTTGATCTTCATGCCTTCTCAGACGCAGATTGTGCAGGTAATAAGGATGACCTCTCTTCCACCAGTGCCTCTCTTGTATATCTTGGTCAAAATCTGGTCTCTTGATGCTCAAAGCAACAACGGAGTGTAGCTAGATCATCGACTGAAGCAGAATACCGCTCAGTTGCCTCTGCTACTCTTGAAATTCACTGGATTCAGAACTTACTTCGTGAGATTGCTATTTCATTACCAAGGCCGCCAGTTGTCTACTGCGATAATTTAGGTGCCATATATCTCGCTGCCAATCCAGTGTTTCATACGCGTATGAAGCATCTCGAGGTTGATTATCATTTTGTTCGCACTATGGTTCAAAATGATCAGCTTCGTGTTTCTCATATTTCTGGAAAAGATCGACTTGCGGATTTACTTACAAAAGCTCTTCCTAGTTCTCAATTTGCAAATCTTCGGTGCAAGATTGGCGTTTCTGATCAATCGCCATCTTGAGGGGGCGTATAAGGAAGGCATCCTATTCTCAAGTGATTGATATGATTTGATCTCCTGTAATATTCTTGTAATTAAGTTGATAGGATTTTACTTCAATTAGCATCTTCTATTTTTGGTAGAATATCTCTTACCTTCTTGTATTAATAGTGAAACAATATGTGAATAATACACATTAAATTCAACCATCTTCTAAATCTTTCAATGTTAACTTACTCAAATGAACACAATCCATCGAATTAAAATAAAATAAAATATAAACTGATTCAGTAATATTAGTAAAAAATATTATAATAATAGATAAATAATTAAACAAATAAACCACAAAATCCGTGCGAATAAGATCAAAGTTACTACCTTCATCTTAAAATAACATATATAGATTTTGTACAACACTATAACTCTTAAGAAAAATTAATTAGCAGTGTGATTTGATTAATATATTCTTTTTTAATTGATTTTTTAATCTTTATCTATTTACGTGCTTCTTAATTCTAAAGTAATTATTACTAAGGGTAGAGTTGAAAAAAGTGATTAATTATCATTTGATCTTTTAAATATCGCAATAATTGTGAGATAGTTTTTTAGCAAACATGTGACCTATGGTGAACTATGGTCTCTTTTTCCATCGTAAGTATCCGCTTGATCTTCATGCCTTCTCAGACGCAAATTGGACAGGCAATAAGGATGACCGTTTTTCCACCAGTGCCTTTCTTGTATATCTATGTAAAAATCTGGTCTCTTGATGCTCAAAGAAATAATGGAGTATAGCTAGATCATCGACTGAAGAAGAATACCGCTCAGTTGCCTCTGCTACTGCTGAAATTCAGTGGATTAAGAACTTACTTCGTGAGATTGCTATTTCATTACCAAGACAGCCAGTTTTCTACTGCGATAATTTAGGTGCCACATATCTCGCTGCCAATCCAGTGTTTCATACGTGGATGAAGCATCTCGAGGTTGATTTATAGCTATATAATTTGACTCATTGTTCCTTCTAGTAAAAATACTTCCTAAAGTCAATTTATAGATGTATAATTTGACTCATTGTTCCTTGATTGTAAAAATATTTCATAAAATCAAATCCTCTGGTTAAAGGAAAATAACAATACTGCTGCAAATATGAATTAGTAAGAAATACTCATTGATGGAGAAATAGAAGCTATAAGTACTGCCCAGACCATAGGAATCCAAATTTTATGCGAAATGCCCGAAAGGACATAAGCTTGTTATTATAGCAAGAAAATCATCAAAATTTATGCAAAATTTTAAAACATGATTTATATAGAAGTAATTTTTCTTTAATGAATATACGTTTCGCCGCACTTACCAAAACAACAATTGTTGGGCTGGTAACACATAAAAATTGGAGTTGGCTCGACTCCAGTATAGTTTACCTCCAGTTGGTCCAGTAGAGGTTTAGATTTGCTACAGCTGTCCAACTCCAAATCCAAAGGTTCAAAATTATCTCATTTGACCAACCAAGTTTAACTAGAGTTAAGCTTCTTTAGCCTTCCTTTCCACCAGGATTTCACAACACCCAATAAAATATGAACTATTTGATGATCAATAATAGATTATTTTGATGGTTAAATGGTAAATATCGTTGATTTAAATATAATATTATTTTTTATAAATATCTTATATTATTTTTTATTATTTTATTATTAAATACATCATTGCGTGACAATGAAAATCTCATTATGATCAATTTGATCTACTCACTTTGTTATTGATTTTTTCTTTTCATTTTGTCTTATTATTTAATAATATTTTATCTTTTACTCTATATTCTTAAAAATAACTCGACTACTCATCATCTAAACTGTCTTTCATCATAGTATTATTTATTCTCAAGAGTGCTAATATGTAAATTTTGTAACCATGAAAAATGATACAAAATATATCTAAATGTGATATTTATCAAAAAAATATAATATAATAGGTTTAAGTCATCTTCAGACCCACAAACTTGTTTCGAAAATTTACTTAAACCCCTCGAATTCTGAACCAATTGAGCATTTTTTGCCTACATGGCACAACGCGTGCAATGCACTCGCGGGAGGTGTGTGAGGGATATTTTTTTTACTAAATTACGAATAGAAATATGCCAAGTGGCACTGAGGGACCAAAAAATATTAATTAAAAAATTTATATTTAAATTATTTTATTAATATGATTTTTAATTATTATAATTTCTTAATTCTTTTTAAAGAAAGCACTCCACCCCCCTTGTCATCTTCTTCACAGCACCTCACCCCCACCCCACTCCATCCTTGCGTTTTCATCGTCTTCAATCCCACCCCATCCTTGCATTTTCATCGTCTTCAACCCCACCCCACCCCCGCGTCTTTGTCATCACCCACCCCTGCGTCTTCACATGAACAAATTCTTTTTAATCCACCTGATACCAAACAACCAATAAAGTATGGTTGTCAAGTGGGTCGGGCCGGGCCAACCCGAAACCGGCCCGTGTTATTTAACCGGGTTGAGGGCAGGGCCGGGTCCGGGTTGGGTCTAAGTGGGCCGGGCCCAACAGTAAAAAAATCAAAAATCACCCTAATCTGGCCCACTTAACCCAACCCGGTCAAACCCACCTAAACCCGGTCAAACCCGATTAAAAAACTGGTCAAACCCGGTCAAAAATATAAAAAAAAAAAATTAAAAAAATTCAATATACATTATATATACCCACCTATATACTTTATAAATACGTTAAACAATATATATACACTATATATATAGTATATACTACATTAGAATTTAAAAAATATATACACATATACACAATTACACATATATACGCACCATCCAAATATATATGTACTACTTTAAACTTTGAAGTTTAAATAAAATATACTACAATATATATATATATAATTATATATATATACACATGTATACGTTAAATATACACGTCTATAGAAGATCAATTCACATATATACACTCTATTCTATGTATATGTAATACTTTAAATGAAATATACAATAAAGTTATACATTACAATATATATTTGCATAGTTATATACTAATTTATAAAATATATACACATGTATACGTTAAATATACACATTTATAGAAGATCTATTCACATATATACACTCAAATCTATGTATATGTAATACTTTAAATGAGATATACTACAATATATATACATTACAATATATATTTGTATAGTTATATACTAATTTATAAAATATATACACATGTATACGTTAAATATACACGTCTATAGAAGATCCATTCACATATATATACTCTATTCTATGTATATGTAATACTTTAAATGAAATATACTATAATATATATACATTACAATATATATTTGTATAGTTATATACTAATTTATAAAATATATACACATGCATACGTTAAATATACACGTCTATAGAAGATCTATTCACATATATACACTCTATTCTATGTATATGTAATACTTTAAATCAAATATACTACAATATATATACATTACAATATATATTTGTATAGTTATATACTAATTTATAAAATATATACACATGTATACGTTAAATATACACGTTTATAGAAGATCTATTCACATATATACACTCTATTCTATGTATATGTAATATTTTAAATGAGATATACTACAGTATATATACATTACAATATATATATGTATAGTTATATACTAATTTATAAAATATATATACATGTATACGTTAAATATACACGTCTATAGAAGATCTATTCACATATATACACTCTATTCTATGTATATGTAATACTTTAAATGAAATATACTATAATATATTTGTATAGTTATATACTAATTTGTAAAACATATACACTTGGATACGTTAAATATATACGTCTATAGAATATATATACACACCATTCAATATATATGTACTAGTTTAAATAAAATATATACTACAATACATATATATATACTACAATATTTATATATATATATATAGTTATATACTAATTTATAAACCATATACATAATGTATTCGTTAAATATACCCATCTATAGAAGATATATACACACATATATATATACCATTCAATATATTCACTACTTTAAATAAAACATACACTACTATATATATATATATATAGTTATATACTAATTTATAAAACATATACACATGTATACGTTAAATATATACTACTTTAGATTTAGAAGATATACACACACACATATATATATACCATTCAATATATACACTACTTTTAATAAAAGTATAAAACATATGCTACTTAATATAATAAATTAATAATACTTGATAGTAAATTAATAATGTATTAAAACTAAGTTTTTAATTTCAGTTTGTGAAATTCTGAATTTTCAAAAAAAAAAAAAAAAAAACTTTACCGGGCCGGGCCGGTTAATCGACGGGCCCAAACCGGATTGGATCCGGGCCGGGTTAACCGGGCCCAAATCAAAAACCCAATCGGACCGGGACCCGGACCCCTAAAGCCCCTGGGCTTATTGGGCCGGTTTAATTATGTGGGCCGATTTTAACCAGCCCGTTTGACACCCATACAATAAAGGCACCAAAACAGCCCACAAATCGCACAAAAACAGTCCTCAAGAAGCAACGCACAAAACGGCTATAAGATGACAACTCAAGAACCCAAGATTGCAAGGTGTTCAACACTAAATCAGCAGCTACACCAGTTGAACAAGATGATAACAATAAGAAAAAAACACAAGAGCAATGCAACAAAAACACATGGCTTCACTAGAAACAACCGCAAGCTAGTACAACACTTACAAGAACAAAGGATAGGAAGTGTAATATACAATATTACAAACAATAAAAATCAATGTATGTATTAAATACCAAGACCCTTAACACTCATAATATCAACATCAACACTCTACGATGACACAAGAGGGCGTCCACCACTCAAGCACCAAAACTTCTAACAATGTTTTGCAACACTAGTGATTCCACACTGGTATCACTCTAGTTACGGTTGCTTTCACTCTCTCTAGAGGAGTTTCTTTCAAAAACATTCCAAAACTAAAGACTAAGCCCCTACAAGGTTCTATTTATATTACATTACAAAAATAAGAGACAAAAGACTAAAAGATCCTTTAATGACTAGTCTTCAAAATACTCAAAAAGTTTCCATGGTCATGATCGTTCTCAATCACCACCATAATTATTTTCATTTCTTGAAAAATTCCAACAAAATTTACTTTTTTTCCTCCACTAGTAACACCATTTCTTGAAAAATTGCAACAAACATCACTTTTTTTTCATTCCTTAAAATTTTTTACAATAAAGATCACTTTTTTAAAATTACAAGAAAGATCACTTTTTTTTTCATTTATATCACCACTTTATGAAAAATTTCAATAAAGACGACTTTTTTGTAGACTTCCTTTTGAATTTTTGAAGTCAATTTAAACAATAAAAAATTGTGTTTGTGTGTTTTTGAGGTTCACGGAGAAGCAAAGTTTACTTTAATGGAGAAGAAGAGGAACGTCGGGGAGAAGAAGAAGATGAACGCTGGAGGAGGGACTGGGCGAAGGTGGGGGATCAGTTTTTTATTTTCATTTTTTAAATTTTTTTATAATTTCTTTTAATAATTAGTTTTTTATTTTTATTTTTTAAATAATTTTATAATTTTAATAATTTGGATCCTCAATGTCATTTTTTTTTCATTTTTTTAAAAATTTTATAATTTCTTTTTAATAATCAGTTTTTTATTTTATTTTTAAATAATTTTATAATTAATTTTTAATAATTTGGATCCTCAATGCCATTTTTTATTTTCATATTTTTAAAATTTTAAAATTTTATTTTTATTTTTAAATAATTTTATAATTATTTGTTTTTTAAAATTTTATAATTTCTTTTTAATAACCAGTTTTTATTTTTATTTTTAAAATAATTTTAGAATTATTTTTTAATAATTTGGATCTTCAATACCAAGTGTCAGCTTCCAATTCGTCGTTTTTGTCACATCAGTGCATGTGTGCAACACACGCTTTAGCTTTTAGCTGATAGGGGGAAAAAATGCCCAATTGGTTCAAAATTCGGGAAGGGGGGAGGGGGGAGGGGCCTGATAGGTACATGTCTTAGTTGAGTGATCTAAATGAATTTTCAAAACAAGTTTGAGGGTATGTCGATGACTTAAGTCAATATAATATAATATATATATTACATAATACTCATCTAAACAAACTGTAAGATGAAATATGAGAAAAATAAATTTGTTTAATTCTTTATGTTGTGCTTCATTTAATATTTTTGTTTACAAATCCGGCATGCTAAGTATTTACTTAAGTTAAAGATCCGCAGCCTAAATTATAGGGAGTCAGTATATTTTGATTGGGAAATCCGGATGAAAGAAAGGCAGAGAAAGCTTTTAACTATGGTTATATATTGGTTGATTAAGTGACAAAATATGAACCTTTGAATTTGAAATTGAACAGTTGTGGTAAATCTAAAACTATACTGGACCAACTGAAGGTAACTAGTACCGGAGAGGAGCCCCTCCCTAAAAAAAAGTGCAATTAAACTCAAATGGCGGATCGGTCAAACCCCATTTTAGCATGCAAAACAGAATATTTCACAACAGTATAATAAATGAAGATACGACACAATGATTGTTGTTGATAAGCACCTTTCCGATGAGAATTCGAGTCAGCACTCACCACTTGCCGTAGGTTATCCTTCTTGAGCATGTTGGATTCAATAGGTGTGAATAAAAAATAAAAAATTGTTTGAAAGGGACATAACTCTTCGAGTAAAAGATATACTATTTCGAAAAAAGGTATGATTGTTTGGATAGTTATAGCTGTTCAGAAAAGACACTCTTTTGAATGGACAGATATGACAATTCAAAAAGAATACACCATTTCGGTGAATCATTGCCATCTTTCGAAAAGGGCACTTAATGGCTATATAAACCTGCATTTTTCTACAGGTTTAGTACCAATTTTTCTCCACTTGAAAACGTTTCTTGTCTTCTAAAATACTCTGTGTGATCATCTGACTGTTAGTGAGTTCGAAGAGAATCCTATCGTTTGAGGTACCACTACAGTCGGATTGTTAGTCCATTTTATCCTGGGAGAAAAATTCCGCAAACTCGGATACTTGAGGGGAATTATTTCCTTAAGGACACTTCGTGAAGTCGAAGGACTTGGCCTTTTTCTGTTTCATCTAATTTCTAAAAAAAAACACTTCTTTGAAAGGTCTTTTTGATCTTGTGTTGAGGGTGTTACAGAACTTCATAAGTGTTCTTGTTTATACTTGAACTTGTGTTGAAGTTGTTGTGCCAAAATACAGATTTTGTGTACCAGAAAACAACAATCTTACGGAAATAATTTTGGAAAAAAATATTTTTTTTGCTTGTTGGTGAAATTTTCTTTTCACTAAAGTTTTTTTTTTTTTTTTGAATTTGTATTGCTTGGTTTCTGGAGATTAAAGTTTTTAGCTTTCTACTCCATTTGAACTTAACAAGTGATTTGAAGAAATAAAATCTTCATCACAAGTTAAAAATCATTCGGTTGACGATTGAAAGTATAAAAACTTCATCGTTAAACTAAAAACAAGAGGTGTTTAAAGTTGCTGCAACTTTATTAATAGTATTTTGATATACTAAAGTTAATGTTTTGTTGTGACAGGAAAATGACTACTGACAGTCAAGTGCATGATACTGCAACGACTGTGGCAGCAACTAATGTTGCCACTACGAGTCGTACTAATATTTCGCTGGCAATGGCACCAACGGATAAACTCACAAAAATCACAGGTGTAGATTTCAAAAGGTGGCAATAAAAGATGTTCTTCTACCTTAAAACTTTATGTCTTCAATGGTTTACATCTGAAGAAGTTCCTAAGGTGCCTGCAGGAACTTCAGATCAGGAGAAATTTATCGTTATGAAGGTAGGACACCGCACATAGCGGTAGATTTAGTACACCGAACTGCCCTTTTTGAATAAAATCTATTACGGCAAAAAAATAATAGAGTGCAATGCAGTTAACAATTTTACCTTATTTTTTTAAAAAAATATATATATATAAAATTGCAGAGAATGCAAGGCAGTTAAGTATTATTTCATTATAAAACAAAACGTATTTGATTTCTTACATATTTATCTATAGTTCAAATTAAAAATCATAAAAGAATTAAAGTAACTGTAATGGATAATTTAAGTGATGACACTTAAACGAATGATATGATGACATTTGGGTGAATAAGAAGGCTATATTCTTTGTTAATAATAATAATAATTATATATATAGAGAGAGAGAGAGATAAATATAGATATATATAGATTAGAGCTTCCTCGTGTCAATGTTCACTTGACTATATACTCATTTTTACTTTGCTTATGTATTTACTTTTCCAAATTCTTATTTTCAGTATTTGTAGAGACTAGACATTATTGCTCATTAGCTTTGTTTTTCAAACAATTAGTTTTTTGCTACAGGATCATATAAATTGAACACTAAATATAAATTGTGTTATATTATTACAGTAGTAGTCCCTCACTATTTAATTGAATGTGCCCATCTCTAAGTTTCATACTAATAAGGGTGCAAGAAAAATGCATAAAAGACAACTTTTAACTCCGGTACTGACTAAGAAATGCTAGCAATTTATGAGTTTGTGTTTTAAAATTCCACATTACTTATGTTTACTATCTAACTGATCTTCCATGCTCTTTTTTTTTTCATTACAAGTTTACACGTTGAATATTACTCTTTGTCAGCTGCTGCTAATGCCATACTACAAAGAAGACGAAATATTTTTTCATTATGTAAATAGTATAGCATATAAATATGCAATGTAAATAATATAATTGTAAACGAATGTTTGTCAATCATAAAATATCTATGTATAAATAATATATGTATTATGCTGTCAAAAATATTTCAACGTTGAGCCTGTGGTAACACGAGCCATTACTATCTAGTAATTAAATATTTGAGCTTGTTTTTTATTTTTATTAAATATGGTATTTTTTATTTATAAAATACCAAAAAGTTCGACAAATAGATTCAAAAGGAATTGATCCAATTGAAAGAAAACAGAAGATTATCTTGAAATGTTTAGAAAGTGTTGTCTTGCTAAGCTCGTCTACCCTCCATCTCATTTATCTGGAATCTAAATTTGTGTATTTTTATTGAATATATTTTTTTCTCTGAAAGACTCGACAAATCGAGCATGCATCACAGTTATTAGAAACAGAAGAGCGTGAACTTAGTGGTAGGGGCAGATGGAACCAAGTTGGTCTCTTGCATATGCAAAAAAATATTATGGAATTCTTATTCAACCTTGTATCAGCTTCGAGGTACGTGTCTTCAAAACATAATAAATTCTTCGCAATGCGTATGCGAGTGTAGGATGTGGAAGTAACACATCTAAAAGCATTTCAAACATCTAAAAGCAAAGTCCAACAAGTGTGACAACTTGTAAAAAAAACAGTCACAAATGTAGGATTTAGAACTTGTCTCCAACAAGTTCAAGACAGATAATAGTGTAGAGTTTAGAACTTGTCTCCAACAAGTTCAAAACAGACACAACCTGTAAAAAAAACTTCAGTCCTAACAGATGTAGGGTAGGGTATAGCAACAATATCCGATCTCAATACTAAAATTGTTAGGGAGACATTATTCGGTAAATAAATGTAATAAAAAAAGATTATGATGTACAAGTATCCTTGATTTTTCAATTTTTTGGCTGACGTATTTATATATTTTGTATTTTTGTTCCTTTTTAAGATAAAGTGGGTGTTTGATTCACTTATGTTTAAGTGTTTTTAGCTATTAAACACTTTTTAAATTTTGATAAAGTTAAAAAGTACTTTTAAGCACTTATTTTTAAGTCAAAATAAGTTAAAAATAAAAAATATAACTTATAAGCTGCTTATTAAAAGTCAATCTAAACACCCTAAAAAAACTATTTATATTTGGTTTTGAATATCAAGTAGTCATCTTTAAAAAAACAACTTTAAGGAAACTAATATCACGAGGAAATTATATAATGTTACAGGCTATGTTTTCACCATTGATGGTTGTGCTATTAGTTGGAAAGCTACCTTACCGACTACGATTGCTTTGTCAACTACTGAGGCAGAGTAGATGACTATTACAAAGGCTTTCAAGGAAGCTATTTGATTGAAGGGTCTATTTGGTGAACTTACCAAAGACTTACAGATTACTACGGTCTTTTGCGACAGTTAGAGTGTTATCTTCCTTACGAAAGATCAGATGTTTCACGAGAAGACAAAGCACATCGATGTTTGGTATCATTTTGTGCATGAAATTATTGCTCGTGGTAATATTGTGGTAAGCAAGATTAGTATCCATGATAATACCAAGACACTATCAAGTGCCAAGTTTGAGCATTGTTTGGGCTTGGTTGGTGTTCGTTGTTGAGATGTGCCCTTAGGGGCTTTTGTGGAAGATGTGGAGAGTTTGTCTTGAAATGAATTTGAGTTTTGAATTAGAATTCATGTCAAGGTGGAGATTGTTAGAGTTATGACTCGAATTTTGATGGTTCGGTCCTGAAAGTTCCGCGATATTGACTTTTATATTTTTGGACCTAGTATTTATTTGTATGCATATATTATATAAGTGCATTTAGTGGGTTATTTTGTGTATTCAAAAAATGCTCATTCTCCATATTGTACTTCTCTCCTTTCATTATAGTGAAATATCCTCTGCCTCGGTCCGTAATTTTTTCCACAAAAATTTTCACATAAATCTATATGTTCTTATTTATTATTTTACTTGTGATTTACTTTATTTTTATCCGAATCATAATAATATTAAATTAATTTTTATAATAAATACATTATTTAAATTTATGTAATAAATTATTAAATAATTATAATAAAAAAATTAATGTACTTCAATAAAAATATCCATATGGAGTGGGAAAGAAAAGGTTGCCACCTTATGAAGAAAACTTTCGTAAGTGTGGTACGAGGTGTCACGTGCTTAAAGCACTATCCCCGTCATCTTTTACCGAAACTTTTGTGTCCACTACGAATGACTAAATGGGATCTTGTTATTTACTCTACTCCCCAAGTCCCAAATTATCCGTTTTCTAATTTAATTTTTTATTTTATTTAGTTTTTTTATTAATTAAGAAGAGGTAAAAAATATATATATATATTTTTATCTTTTGTATTAATTATTTTTTT
The DNA here is from genome assembly GCA_030864215.1 of Capsicum pubescens. NCBI lineage: Eukaryota > Viridiplantae > Streptophyta > Magnoliopsida > Solanales > Solanaceae > Capsicum > Capsicum pubescens. Next base: position 42,271,980 of record CM061540.1, on the reverse strand, counting down.
TAATTAAAATATAAATATCATTTAATAGGGGTATTATAATTTAGGCATGTTATTAATTATTTTTCTTAATCAATATACCATCTTAATTTGGGACGGATAATTTGAGACGAAAGAAGTATTTATTTTTGTTTGGTTTAGTTTATGCTATTTTTTATATGAAACTACACATGCTTAGAATTTGATGAAATTTTCTTGATATTTATGATTACTCTTGTTTCTACTATTTTTGTTGAATTTAATGAACACAAATCGTCAAATTATTGATAGAAGTTAAAAATATTACTTCCTCCGTCTCAAATTATATGTTGTTATTTGATCGGATACGATATTTAAAAAATAAGTATTGATTTTGTTAAAGTTATAAAATTACTCTTCTTAAAGAAAGGAGTAATAGTATTTAAAATTGAGTGGGATCACTAAGGGTAAAATTGTAATTGTGTTTTTAAAAACTTACCAAATAAGAAAAGACGATATTCTTTTTGGGACGGATCAAAAAAGAAATGGCGACACATAATTTAAGACGGAGAAAGTATTATTGACAGATAAAAATCAATATAGTTCAATATATATTTAGAAGAACTACTTTTATTTAAGAGAGAAGTATCAATTACCCCTGAACTTGTCACGTTTTATTTATGGTACACCTGAACTTTTACTAGTCCTAAGTACCCCCGAACTTGTTCTTTTAGTATGTCGCGCCACCCTTTTCGGCCCATTGTCCACTGCGTGTAATACACGCACAGACACGTGAATAAAAATGTTGATGTGGCTATTCACGTGGATAATACCATTCACTTCCCTTATATTTATCCTATATTAAAAAATAACCCATTTCTACCCTTAATTATTCGATTTCTCTCTAAAAAAATTATGTTTTTCAATTTTCCTCTACTCCAAAATAGTGAAATGTATAATTTTCGTCGATCAAGTAAGCTATAATTTTAAAATTTACATTTTTTTTTGTATGTTAAAAATATGAAATTATTTTTTTTCGATTAGTGCTTCATAATATGAAATTATTTTTTTCCGGTTAGTGTTTCATAGTAGTTTTCAATTAGGATTTTGAGGAAATTCACATGCACAAATACGTTTCTTATTATAATTAATGGATTAAGAAATTGTAATTTAAGTTAGGTGTGTACAAAATCGAACCGATAAAAATGTTATTGATTTATCGTTATTGGGTTAACGATTTTTTAATGATTTTGTAAAAAAAAATTATTGGGTTATTGATTCGATTTCGATTTTTTTATTAAGTTATTGGGTAAATCGATAACCCAATAAGATTATATTAAATTATATATATATAAGTAGGATTTTTGTTGCAACTAAGATTCGGTTTCTTTTCATGTTAGTTACTACTTTTTCTATTTTATGAGTTTTTTCTTATCGGTTAAATCGAAAATCAAATCGTTAGGGATTAAAAATCGATAACTAATATAACTACATTTATTATAAGTATGTGTCTTAATTTCTTTAGTATTTGTTTTGTTAATTTTGTTTAAAATATATGCTTCGATATTTAGTACATTTTTTTAGCTACAATAACTCATATGGTAGATATAATTAATATTACAAAATTGAAGGAGTTTCATAGGAATGGAAACTGAAATTTTAGATTGAATTAATAGACAGATGATTTATTTTTTTAGATTAATAAACGAATTTTTTACAAAATTAATAAACGGATGAAATTTTTATTTCATAAACTAATTAATAAACTGGATTTTTATAAAATTAATAAACGAATGATTTTTTTTTTTAGATTGGAAGTAATGGAGGAAGAGGAATAATAAATAGGGAGAGAGATAATTGAAGTTTTTGAAAAAATTATAGGAAAATAGATTTTTTTTTCGTTTTTTTATCATTAAAAATGCTGATAAAAATACCTCCATCACGCGCGTGATGGAGGTTGAACTCAAACATTTTGCCACATCAGCGTAAAAGGGGCACGCGACATACTAAAAGAATAAGTTCGAAGGTACTTAGTACTAATCAAAGTTCAAATATATCATGAATAAAACGTGACAAGTTCAGGAGGTAATCGATACTTCTCTCTTTATTTAATATTTAGTTGACATTTCAGAAAAAGTTTACTGAATTATAAGTTCAATTCATTTGTTGAGTAGAAAAATAGATATTTCTTGCCCATTCTCAAACGTTAAGAATCTTTCTATCACTATCTTTATTGTATGTCCTGTGTCCAAACAGAAATGTAAAAAGATACTATAATTTAGATAGTTGTAGTAAAAAATTTACTTATAAAATTTATGTTTGGAAACTCTAAACTTCACTATTATTATTATTATATATAATTTTTTAATATTAAAAATAATATAAAAATTTAAAAACTCTTATTAAATTTATTAGAATGAATAAGTAAAATGAACCATTCGTTTTTATCATAAGTTTTATTTAAGGTAAAATGAAAAGGGAGAAGTAAAATTGGAAGGACAATAAAGTACAAATGTTCGTGTATGTGAAAACTGGCCACGTTGTTGTATCCAGAATGTTTGGGAAATCTTGTCAGTTGCCACTTGCCACCCTTATTCACGCTTCCCAAAAAAGTTCTCTTTTTGCTTTCTCCCACTCTTGGATCGCACACACGAATCTTGGAATCATACCCTCTTTGATTCCTCCAAAAAATTGCTGTCATGGGTAGCAGCTTTTAAGGTTCTTGATACCTTAATTGTACTAAACAATCAAAAGATTCAGACACACTACATATACATCATCATCATCAAATCAAGAAGATCTCTTAAGTTAGTTATGGTGTCATCTGAGACTATGAGGCAAAGAGGGAGAAGAAAAGGGGGTGGTAATGAGGGTAGTGATGGGATGAGGAAGTTGTTGTTAGGGTTAGGGTTCTTGGTGCAAGGATTCAGGTGTTTCCCTTGGATGGCTGTTAATTTTTTTTTAAAAGATGGGCTTAAGGTTGATCCTTCTACATTACAGATCCTACAGAGTTCTGCTAATCTGCCTATGGTGGCTAAGCCCTTTTATGGAATTTTGTCTGATTCTTTTTACATTTTTGGACAGCATCGTGTTCCTTATATTGCCTTTGGAGGTGCATATGCTCTACTATTGCTTGTTTTACTTAATTAGCCCTGTTTTGTGCTCTTTGATTGGTTTATTGCTAGTGACACGTGCAAGTGTTTTTGTGTGGTCTTATGTTTCCATTGTTCACAATAGCAGCCTTGTTATTGGGAAAATTACATAGATATGCTATATTTAGAAAGTATTTACCGTATGTAGGAATAGAAATTTTTTTTCCCAGGATAAAACATTATAATACATCTGTATTGTATGCGTAATTCACTTTTAATACATAGTGCAGTTGCTATAAATGGTAGTAATAAACAAAGAGTATGTTTAAAAGTAGTAATTATTTATTAAAAGGTAGTCACCAAGTAATTAATTGTATGTTTTTATTGTCTGATGTTTCCATTGTTCGCAATATCAGCTTTGTTTACTTCTGTTTCATCGCGCGTTATTGTTAGTGACAACTTTCTTGTGATATGAGCAGAGTGTTTTTGTGTAGTCTTATGTTTCCCTTTGTTCACAATATCAAATTGATCATGGAAATGAATTTGTATCTATAGCCACACTTTCATGTTATACTTGTATTTGTAGTTTTTGGCGTCTTTAAGAAATATGAAGTTTTGCCAAGTTATATGCTATTATATAGGTTGTATATGCTTTCTAGACTTTTCTTGATCCACGAGAAATTAGATGTTTTAGCCCACGGATCAAGCCGTGGAATCAACTACTCATCCTCATGTTAGGGTAGGCTGCCTTCCGAAGGTACTGCCCTTTCCGAACCCTATGTAAACGTGGGATGTTTCGTGCATTTTTAGTGAATATGAAATTGCAAAATTCCTTCTTTTGCTTCAAAGGTTGGGAACTGATAATATGTTTGATTAATAAGTTAGTTAATTATCAAGAATTTTATGCAGTAATCATATAGTAAGAGGAGAAGGTAAAGAATACGCGAGTTCTTTATTATTTCTCCATTGTTTATGGAGGTTGACTGGAAAATAATGTTTCCAGAAATAAGTCATTTTGCATTTTTATTGTAGTTCATTGTTGGCATACCAATTAATATGCATTTGGGCTCACTTCGTTATAATTTGGTGCAGCATTTTTGCAGGCGGTGTCTTGGATTGCTATATTTCTCTCCCCCTCAAATATTTCATTTTTTACAATCACTCTATATCTCCTGCTTGGGAACTTGGGTGCTTCGGTAGTTGAGGTTGCCAATGATGCCATGGTTGCGGAGTTGGGAAAACCACCTAGTTCATCATCCAAAAATCGTCAAAATTCTTCATCAGGCCAGCTCCAGTCATTTGTTTGGATTGCCTCTTCTGTCGGTGGAGTGCTTGGTAACCTTGCAGGCGGTATTGCCATTGATCGTTTTTCCCCTCAAGTGATGTTCCTTATGTTTGGCATTCTCTTAAGTATTCAATTTTTGGTTACAATATTTATTCATGAGAACTCCTTAGACCTTCCCAAGAGCCCATCAAATCGAGGGATCAAAAAACAACTTTCGGAGCTTCTAGTTGCATTGCAGAAACCAGAGATATATTATTCGATTATCTGGTTTGCAGCTTCTTATGCAATGATTCCAGCACTAACAGGGACGATGTTCTATTACCAGACGCAACATTTAGGTATTGAATCGTCAGTGTTGGGTATATCTAAAGTATTTGGGCAGGCTGCAATGCTTTTGTGGGGTGTTATCTACAATAAGAACCTCAAATCAATGTCTCCTAGGAAGCTAATCTCAGCAATTCAGGCTACGATGGCTGTTTTCATGTTTTCGGATTTCTTATTCGTGAAAGGGGTCTACAGGATGTTTGGTATCCCTGACTCATTGTATGTGGTGCTCTTCTCCGGATTACTGGAGGTTCTCTACTTCTTTAAGATCTTACCCTTCACTGTTGTTATGGCACAGCTCTGTCCACCGGGATGTGAAGGATCTGTCATGGCATTTCTCATGTCTGCATTAGCTCTCGCTCTAATTATAAGTGGTTGTCTTGGTGTCGCCCTGTCATCGTTTTTCCAGGTGACGGGGAATGATTTCTCAGGCCTACCACACGCCCTGTTACTACAGGCAGTATGTACCCTGTTGCCGGTTTATTGGTCATCGTGCATACCTGATGGAATCAAGCCTAAAACCAAAGCAAAAGAAGGTTGATTAGCTGTAGCAGCGAGTGATGGTCAATTCAGCTCAGCAGTAGGTCAAGCTTACCTCCCCCTCGGCTTTCTTCAACTTCTTACGGCTATAATTATCGTTCCAGGAGGATCCTCCTCCGAAACTTTGGGAGGAAATTCACTTTATAATACATATAGAGTTACCACACATGAATACCTTATAGTTTAGGTTTTTGGTTAGTACTACTCAAAATTTAGCATTGTGTGTCTTGTATTAGCATTCGGGTTTTGCTACAACTAGCCTCGTTTTCAAATACAACTCCTGCGAGATGCAGTTGTGTGTACCGGTTGTAGGTTGAGGTTATTTAGAATTTGGTTATTACTATGGTATGTACAATATTCTTTTTGAAGACTCGTAAGCATATGATTTTTTTCTAATGCTAGTGAAACTTTCATTTGTCTTGGAATACATTAGACGAATATAAGAACACAGTGGATTCAAGTACTAATTGTTGAAACTTTTATTTGTCTTGGAACGTAGTAATTGATGACTTGTTGCCTGGGATGGGTTTACTGACAAGTCAAATTTTCTTGAGAGTCCAAATCAAAGGCAATTAATAAAGCAATTGGCCATGTGAAACTTGGTTCAAGTTTCAGGAGAGACGAGAAGATTTAAGTGATACTTTTAGTATCTAAGCTTTAATGGACATATATATGTAATTCAAAAATAAATCTAGTGAAATCTCATAATTGAAGTATGGAAAGAGTAAGATGTATGTAGATCGTAGATGTTGTTTCTAATAGATCCTTGGTTCAAGTAAAAACATATCAAAACAGATTGAGAAAGAAACAACTGAAGTGAAGGGGTCATGGCAAAATACTACAAAAAGCATGACAACATTCTAGAAAAAGGAATAATAATTACACCAAAAAATTGCGATAATCGAAGTATAAAAGACAATAGATAGTAACAGAAATCAACGAACAAGAAACTACTGGAGAAATGCAATGACTACTATTTTGAAAGTGAGACAACACTCTCCTACCTACTGACCTTCGATCCTAATCTATGTTCTTTGCAACTTCTTGTCTAAGGTCACTTCATATCTAATCACCTCTCCTTAATACTTCTTCGGCCTACCTCTACCTCGCCAAAAAACATTCATAGCCAATCTTTTACACCTCCGTGTTGAGGCATCTGTGCATCTCCTCTTCATATGCCCAAACCATCTCAGTTTCGCTTCCCACATCTTGTCCTTCCATTAAGGTCACTTCCTACCTTATCTTAAATATCTTCACTTCTAATTCTATCGCTCCAAGTATTTCTCTGTGTCACCACAACATCCTCCTTTTTGCAACTTTCATCTTCCGAATGTGAGTGTTTTTGAGTGACTAACATTTTGCCCCATGCAACAAGTTGATCTAACCAACATTTTATAGAACTTGCCTTTTAAGTTTGGTGACAACTTTCTTAACACATAATACTCAGGAATACAAATGTCTGACATCATCGTCAAGATACTTGAAAAATTCTCTTTTGGATGGCTTGAACGTCACTTCCACGCCAGCCTCAGGCGCTTCGTCACTAAACTTGCACTACAAACATTTTGTCTTGGCCCTACTCAACCTAAACCTCTGAGACTCGAGGCTCTATTTTCAAACCTCTAACTTAGCGTTAACTCCAACCGGGTCTTGTAAATAAGAATTATGTCATTCACAAATAACATACACAATAACACCTCTCCTTGAATTTTCGTAACCGTTCCAAATACCGCCGGTATTTTAAAAAAGAAGAACATAAATGCAATAGTAGAAAACAATTTGAAATTCAGAGTGCTTGACATTAGATGGTAGTACTGTAGCAAGTACGAAAAGTATATGTTCTCTTACCAGAGATAAACAATCAGCATCACGTCAAGTGGAAACACAAACAAAATGTAGAATATATCTACAAGTACAACATTTACTTGTAATTATCTCCTATCTCAGCAAACAATCTTCTCTTTACTCTTTGCACGTAAGGCATTCTAAATATATATAGTACACAAAAATGTCCGCTTCATCTTTCTGTCTCTTTAAATACAAGTTTGAGGGCTTGGTTTCGGGGAGAGGGGTGTTGACGGGTGGTCAAGAATGTATAGGGGTCTTTATCTGTATGTTCTCCTCATCAGAAAAATAAGTCGGAGATGCAAGATTCTCACATTATATGTACAGTCAAGTCGTATTACAGTCGCTGCAAACGCTCCAAATTACTGTTTGATCAACATTGCGTCCAGACGCCTTTTCCTTGCAGCATGTTTTAGTTTCTCAAGTGCAACTAACCCCACCTGCCTGACCCTCTCTCTGGACAAGCCTATCCTGTTAAACAAAGAAGTACAGCATTTAGAACAACTCTTTGACGTGTAAGCACTATGTTTGTAAAAGAACAAAACATGAATTTCCATATAGTGAGGAACTTTGACACGACGAATTTCAGTACAAGTGTGGAGTGTGGGTAGATGCTTGTGCAAACGTCCATGTTTTTTAGTATATGCCCATCCTGAAGCTTGATCAATCTGTGTAATTTTTTTTACATTCCAATAGGTACTTGATTATTTGTAATGATCACATGGCGATTGTGGCCACCTGAATACCTGATGTGCTTCATGTGCAATACTATTTCATTTTGGCTTCTCAGAGATCACAGTTTAGACTTCTAAATATCCAAAAAGAGCCTAAGGTAAACATGATATAATGTACTTAAATAAAAGCGTTTATCAAGAACCATGCATTTTGGATGGGACAAGTAATATTTGATTGCAAGTTAACAACCATGGTTATTTGACTCTTACCTTTTACTGATATCCTCCCACGTGAGACATTCATTGTCCAGACCATAGTACAGTCGAATAATCTCTCTTTCCCGTTCCCTAAGAGTTGATGAAATGAGGTTGTTTACCTCATCCTGTAAAACTTAAAACATCAGAGAAGACATTTATATGTTAACCATTTCATTTGTGAAAGCTATGCTTCACTAAATTACCTTGAGTGCCCATACATCAACACCATGCCATGGGTTGTTCTCCAGGTGGTTATCCGCGATGTACTGCAGAAAAGATAAATAAATAAATAAAGATTTGAGATCATGAAACAATGGCCATTAATGACGTGCTGACTGATAAAAAGAATAGACGCGGTCTTGAGGACCTCAGGCTCTTGAGTTCAAATCCCTAGTAGCAGGATAGTATCATACAGTTACCAGTTCACCTTTATTTGAGTCAACATAATGGGAAGACATGCACCAGTTAACTCCTTTTTACTAAGACTGTATATCTCCCCCAAAAATGAGTAACTTTTGATTCTATCCTCTGTCACAAATTTATTAGAATTGAATCTAAATTTCTACTAGCCAATACCTAAATATCAAAGAGACTGTCAATGTGCGTTTGTGAGTTGCAAGACGGTGCTTGAATTATTTGGTAAGATCCAGAAAAGTTGTCAACCCCAAGGTTAAGTACATTAGGTGAACATTTGGAGCTCGGACTTACACTATGGAGAGTTTCTCCGGGCAGACCATTTAAAGAGGGAAATGCTTCCCTGTCAAGTGAATACACCTTGCTGCTTGCCTGTAAAAAGGAATGTTTAAGAAACATTTTCGGAAAAAACGAGTGGGACAAGTATAAGCGACGAAACTTTTTGTTACCTCAGTTGCATTCCTGACTTTCTTCTGGGACATATTTAGGCGTGCAGCTATATTCTGGTGATCAATTGGAACACAAGCCAGTAAGAAGAAAACCATGTAAATATCTCAAAATCGACCTCTTACGTGACATGAAAAGTGTGTAAATATCTCCAATATATTAAATTTGACGGAACTTACATTTACAGATGGAGTTATTCCATTCTCTTCAAGCCTCATCTTTGCATTCCGGATTAGACCGAGTCTTTCATGCAGATGTGTTGGCAATCTTAAGGTTCTTGAATTCTCAACAAGGGATCTGGAGACACCCTGAGCATGGGGCGAAAAAGTTAGGGAAGGTCCTGACACTACTACAAATTCGTGACCATATAAAAGACCTCGATGAATGGAAGGTGGCATGATAGTTCTTGCCAAAAAAAAAAAAAGAAAGATGAACTCAATTGTTTTGGAGAAGCTAGAAATAAGGAAGCATGAGAAATAATTTTTTAACGCTCCTTTTCTAACGGTCTTGACAGACCAGCCGTCGCCGGCGACGGTGAAGTTAGCGCCGTCAACAGGTAATGTCTCTCGCCCTTGACCTCTCCCTCTCCCCAGATCGACTCCTCCGTCTCCCCAGATCAGTCTGCTTCTCGGTATTGTTATTGCTGGTGGACTTTGGACTTCCACCGACTCGGCTCCGGTGACAGTGGAAGAGGGAAGCATCGGTCAGAGCTGGTTTATAACAGGTAAAAACAGTTGGTAAGACACCCACCACCGACCATCCCCCGTCAACACCAAGAAAGAAGCGCCGACGACATTTCCGGCGACATTTCCGGTGACGTGCAGACGGACTCTTTCCGGTTACTTCCGAACTTTACCTTACTCCTTACTGTTAGCTGCTATTTACAGTCCAGTATCTTGGCAATTTTAATTTCTATTTCTTGTTAGATTTTCCAGTCGCGACTTTCACTTTTTTTGGTTTCTCTATTCACTTTTGGTCTCGTTATACTATTCTGATCCTGTTCCTCGTTTGTGATTCCTTTTGTTGCTTGTTTTCCTGTCCTGTGCTTGTTTACTTCTTGTTTTTTATTATTTGCTGCCTGTTTCTGGTCTGTCTCTTGCGTATTTTTCTGTTTCTTGTTTCTGATTTCCTTCTGTGCATACTTTCTGTATTTCTCTACCACATGTGGTGTTTGAATTTTTGTTGCAGTTTGAGCTTTGCGTGTGCCTTTATTGTTACTGCTGTTTTTAGCCTTGGTAGTACTGTGTTGGAGTAGTGGCTTGGTTGGCTAATTGTGGATTAGGGTCATATCCTAGGGGTTCAGGGGGTTTTGGGGGGCGGGGGTGGGGGTGGGTTAGGCCCGACTTGCGGAGTGCGAGGTGTTAAGGGAAGGGATAAGAGAGTTAATAGATTGAGGGTAGGGTCATGGAACATTGGGACCCTGCAGGGTAAGTCGATAGAACTGGTTAAGATTCTTAGGAAGAGAAAGATTAATATTGCGTGTGTCCAAGAGACCAAGTGGGTAGGTTTCAAGGCGAGGGATGTAGATGGGTACAAGTTGTGGTATTCAGGTAGCGATAGGTGTAGGAATGGCGTAGGTATCTTAGTGGACGAGGAGCTTAAGGAACAGGTAGTGGAGGTTAAAAGGGTTAGTGATAGGGTTATGACTATCAAGTTGGTTTTGAGGGGGTCTACTTTGAACTTCTGTAGTGCGTATGCACTACAGGTGGGTCGGGACGAGGAGGAGAAGAGATTTTGGGAAGTTTTGGACGAGGTGGTTAGAGGTGTGCCTAGCTCGGAGAAGCTTTTCATTGGAGGGGATTTCAACGGGCACATTGGGTCTTTTTCGTTAGGGTACGAGGACGTGCATGGGGGCTTTGGGTTCGGGGTTAGGAATGATGAGGGAGCTGCGCTTTTGGATTTTGCGAGGGCCTTTGGGTTGGTGGTAGTGAACTCTAGCTTTCCGAAGAAGGAAGAGCACGTGGTTACGTTCTGTAGTAGGATAGCCAAGACTCAGATTGACTTTTTGTTGCTTAGAAAGAGGGATAGAGCTTTGTGTAAGGATTGTAAGGTAATTCCGAGCGAGACTCTTGGGACTCAGCATAGACTCCTGGTAATGGACTTAGTTATCAAGAAGGGTAAGATGCGTCGGGATAGGAAGGGTAGACCTAGTGTTAGGTGGGGCAGTCTGACTCCGGCTAGTGCTTTGGAGATAGGGGCAAAGTTGGAGGGGTTGGGGGTGTGGGGGTGCAGAGAGGACGTGGACAGTATGTGGGAGAGGGCTGCTGGTTGCATCAGGGAGTCTGCTAGAGAGGTGTTAGGGGTTTCGAGGGGCTGGTCTGGCCGGTATCGGGGGGATTGGTGGTGGAATTAAGAGGTTAAGAAAAAGGTGGAGACGAAGAAAGCGGCTTACACTAAGTTGGTGGAGAGTAAGGATGAAGAAGAGAAGCGGGTGAGCAGGGAGGAGTACAAGGTAGCTAAAAAGGAGGCTAAGTTATCTGTTACGGAGGCTAAGACAGCAGCTTTTGAAAGTTTGTATAAGGGGTTAGAGGAGAAAGGAGGGGAGAAGAGGTTGTTTAGGCTTGCCAAGGTTAGGGAGCGGAAGGGTTGGGATCTGGATCAGGTGAAGTGCATTAAGGGGGAGGATGGCAGAGTTTTGGTGGACGACGCCCTCATGAAGGATAGATTGCAGTCTTATTTCCATAGGCTCTTGAATGATGAGGGGGACAGAGGTGTTGTGTTAGGAGAGTTGGAGAACTTCGGGGAGTGTAGCGATTTTGGCTTTTGTCGGCGTTTTAGGGTAGAGGAGGTCAGTGAGGTTATTCGCAAGATGCGAAGGGGTAGGGCGACGGGGCCCAACGAGATTTCGGTGGATTTTTGGAAGTTCTATGGCGGGTCAGGGTTGCGGTGGCTGACCAACTTGTTTAACAATATTTTCAAGTCAGCAAAGATGCCCGAGGCGTGGAGATGGAGCACGATGATTCCTCTATATAAAAACAAGGGTGATGTTCAAAGTTGAAACAACTACCGGGGTATTAAGTTGTTGAGTCACACGATGAAGATTTGGGAGAGGGTGGTGGAGTGGAGGTTGAGGAAGATTGTGTCTATTTTGGAGAACCAATTTGGTTTTATGCCTGGACGCTCCACGACGGAGGCAATTCACCTTGTGCGGAGACTGGTGGAGCAGTATAGAGAGAGGAAGAGGGATCTTCACATGGTGTTTATAGACTTGGAAAAGGCGTATGACAAGGTCCCTAGGGAGGTTTTTTGGAGTTGCTTGGAGGCGAGGGGGGTTCCGGTGGCGTATATCAGAGCGATTAAGGACATGTATGAGGGAGCGAAAACTCGGGTAAGGAGAGTGGGAGGAGATTCTGAGCATTTCCCAGTCTTGACAGGGTTGCACCAGGGATCAACTCTTAGTCCGTTTTTATTCGCTTTGGTGATGGATGTGCTGACGCGGAATATACAAGGCGAGGTGCCTTGGTGTATGCTTTTCGCGGATGATATAGTTCTGATTGATGAATCGCGACAAGGGGTTAATGATAAACTGGAGATTTGGAGAGAGACCCTGGAGTCTAAAGGTTTTCGGTTGAGTAGGACCAAGACGGAGTACTTGGAGTGCAAGTTCAGTGACTCGAGGCAAGAAGAGGAGGTGGTAGTAATGTTGGATTCTCAGGTGGTTTGCAAGAGGGATAGTTTTAAGTATCTCGGGTCTATGATTCAGGGGAATGGAGAGATAGATGAGAATGTATCTCACCGCATGGGGGTAGGTTGGATGAAATGGAGGCTCGCTTCGGGAATTTTATGCGATAAGAAGGTGCCCCTCAAACTGAAAGGCAAATTCTATAGAGTTGCAGTCCGGCCTGCTATGTTGTATGGAGCAGAGTGTTGGCCGGTTAAGAGTTCTCATATCCAAAAGTTGAAGGTGGCGGAAATGAGAATGTTACGCTGGATGTGTGGATTCACTAGGGCTGATAGGGTTAGGAATGAAATTATTCGAGAGAAGGTGAGAGTGGTGTCGATGGAGGATAAAATTCGGGAAGTGAGGTTGAGATGGTTTGGTCATGTGATGAGGAGGGGCACGGATGCCCCAGTTCGTAGGTGTGAGAGGTTGGCCTTAGAAGGTTTCAAGCGGGGTAGGGGTAGACCGAAAAAAACACTGGAGAGAAGTGATTAAACATGACATGGAGCAGTTACAGCTGACTGAGGACATGACCCTGGATAGAAAGTTATGGAGGAAAAGCATTAGAGCAGAGGGCTAAGGGTGTGGAGGAGTAGTAGTCAGTAAGTAGGTGAACTTGTTGTCGTTTGTTGGCAAATTTATGTATTTATCTATTTATTTATGGCTTTAGTTATTGATTTACGTATGTATTTCTTTTTCTTTTCTCTAATTGCGAGTGTCGTACCTATTTTATTTGTATCATGTTCTACGATTTTGATGTTTTTGTTTAATGTCTTTTGTCTTGAGCCGGGGGTCTATCGGAAACAGCCTCTCTACCTCCCTAGAGGTAGTGGTATGGACTGCGTACATTCTACCCTCCCCAGACCCCACTATGTGGGAATATACTGGGTTTGTTGTTGTTGTTGTTGAAATCTGTTATCTTACTTTGTCGGATGAGATTCTATACAAACAATGAACCTACCTGGCGAATCCACCAATAAACGTAAGTTGAGATTTTGTATCCTTTAGAGGGATCAAATTTCTCTATCCCACGAAGCAGCCCAATAAGCCCACCCTGTATGAAAATGAAATAATTTTCATTCAGAGGTGCAAATTTTGATGTTGAACTATATTCATCAATGTACAAGTGCAAGAAATTTGCGTATCGAACTTTTGAATGCACAGCATTTCAGTCACCTGAACGAGATCAGCCATTTCAGCACCCATGTTATCATATCTTTGCGCAATTTTCATGACAAGACGAACATTGCTCATTGCAAGCCTTTCTCTTGCCAAGGAACACTCAATCAATGTAGATTGTAGATCAGTTCGGGAAATTTTCAAGGAAATAGCAAGTTGATCATCAGAAGGCTCACATCCCAGTCTTTCCTTCAGCCTAAAGTTTTCCATGGTTTCATAGAAAAAGAGTAAGACATCATGAGCTGCTTCAAGAAATAGCATCACAAAGAAAACAAATTTTACAATCACAGCTCAGTATCCTTCCGACTCCTACGTCCTATCTTCCTCCTCACATGATTTATTAATAGGCGTTAACAGTCTAACATCGATGTGTTAGAAGATCATCCCGTTTGGAGATAAATAAGTTTATAGAATCACACAAGTAGTTGGACAATCTGAAATTGACTGTTTTTTACTTGATTAATTATTAAGATTAGTTTCATGTATATGTTTTGCTTGGACAAAAAGTTATATAGTGGGATCGGTGCAGACAGTTTTCTTTTAGTTCATTATGTTCTTATGCACTAAATTCTGTTGGTGTCAAAAGAGGTGATATGATCAACTATTAATCTCTGGTTTACACCTGAGAGAAGAGGAAAGGTGAAAGTGGATTAGGCTTGTGAAGTTACCACCAAAGGATGTAGTGTAGTGGATGGGGTTGCTCTTTCCTTAACTAGAGGTCTTGGTTTCGAGCCCCGGGGTATGGAAAAATCCTTGGTAGGGAGCGCTACCCCCAAATGGGACCTACCATGCGCGAAACCGGATAGTCAGGGCTCCAACGCGGATACGGACACTGGATGGAAAACCAAAAAAAGAAGGGCTGTGAAGTTAGTTACCTTGATTTTTGCTCTTCCACATGAAGACCAACTTGAATCTTTTTGGATAGTTGAAGCACTTCAGTGTGTGTGAGCAGCTCTTCACTTACTACACCCTTAACATAACCTTTTAAACGACTTTGAAGTAGCTCTGAACCAATAATTGATCTCGGGGTCTTGGTTGCACTGGTAGGTGTAGCTGAACTTTTTCGACCAAGAACTCTTTGTCGAGAATCCATTCTCCTACGCCTAGCAGATGTCCCTGAACAAGTAATATGAATCTCCTCACGGTTCTTTTCATGTTCTGGAGTAGCAGTCAATGTCCCTTCAGCAGAAAGATTCCACTGCTTTTCAAGCATAGACTTCTGCAGCAAGAGGAGAACCTCCATTGAAAGGTCCTCATTATCGCTTTCATTTTGCAGCTGTTCGAACTTTTCAAACCAGGACTGCACATCAGAAGAGTCAGATGCAATGTCCACATGCTCTTTAAGAGCCTTGGGACATCGTAGTTTTCGACTGGATGCACAGCTGGGACTATAATCGGATGACTTCTTCGCAGTGATCAAATTTTTAACAGGAGGAGCCTGATTGCAGGGCAAACTATGATCGCTGCTACAAGATAGCTTTTCATTAAGATCAGAATAATAGAACGAAGAGCTTAGGAGTCTTTTTCCTGCACTCAGTCCAATAACTGCTGTTGTGGCCATCATGAGGGCTCTCCCTTTTTAAAAATCCAAGACGATCACACGCCGTCTAACAAGGAAGATTGAATTACAACAGTATCAAGTAGTGACCAAGTTGCTATGTTGAGTAATCTCCTTAATCACTTTCTGCAGGTAGTCCCAAAAAGAAAAAGTTGGTAAAAGGTAATACTGGTAGAGAGAGTTAGTTCAACAAACAAAAGGAAAGCAAGCAGAAATTTGGACAAACAACAAATCCACGTTTTCTGAACATTCAAAAAGTTCTATTTTTTTGGTCTTATTAATTTGCAAGCAGTGATTTATAATGTTAGTTTCAGTGAGCTACTTTATCAGGAAGGGAAATTAAAAGCCTCAGTTAAATAGTAAAATGATATTTCAGTCCTGATAATAGATAAATTAACCGGAGTTGCTACGTTGCAATCTGAATTCTCATCTACACAATATCTTTTATAAGTGTGGTGTTCGAGCTAGCTTCATTTGCTTCACTACTACATGTTGCTTCATTTGATTTGTTGCTATTTTATTGTCTTTTCAATCCTAGTTTGGTTACACTTCTTTTGAGCCAAGGTCTTATCGAAAGCAGTCTCTCTACTCCACAAACATAGGCGTAAGATCTGCGTACATCCTATCTCCTCAAACTCCACTTGTGGAATTAAACTCTATATATTACTAGTATTATTACTATCGGTGGTGGTGCCCAAACCTCCTTGTGCGCAACTCGATTAATTCTAAGAGTATCTGATACCTCCCACTGTTAAAATTGGTCTTGAGACCAAGACCCTTTCCTCTTCCGATGTGGGATACTTAACACTCCCCCGCACACCCAGGCTAACTGTAGCGTGGGCAATATATATGGGGGGCCACCATCGGTGAACAAATATTTGGAATGGGCCTGACTCTGATATCATGTTAAAATTGGTCTTGAACCTAACTCACATTCCAAAAGCTAGCTCATAAGAAGGAGGATTGCCCAAGCATAGGAGACCAAGGATCCTTTCCTCTTCCGACGTGCCGAGAACTCTACTGAAATTTGAACACAAGACCTCATGATTTTCTAATCCACTAGGCCACACTTTGGGTGCTAATACTATATAAAATTATTTTCATAAGTGTGAGCTCTTTTAAGCTGCAACAAAGCTTAAAACAAGAACACTAAATATGAGGCGATCATAACGAGGTAATTAATAAATTTGTATACAAGGCGAACTTTACGAGGGGAACAGATTTGAGAAATGAGATAGCAATCTCATGAAGAGGAGTGACATGAAAATGTTAAAAGTGATCATCACTGCAAACTAACATACCTAAATCTGCGCAGACACGAGGAGGCGAAGAGCAAAGTGAAAATAAGATAAGGTGACTGGCATTGCAGTGGTGGTGGAAGATGAAGATGAAGATGAAGATGAAGAAGAATTGGTTAGTTTGTTGCAACAGAAATGGTAATTTTTATTTAATACTACTATTTCTTTTTCTTTTCTTTTTTTGTATTTTTCGTACCTTTGTTTTATTGTTGATAATATAATTGATAGGAGGAAATGAAAATAACGCGAGAGGAGATTAATAGAGAAGGGTGTATTTCTTTGTTTGTTTTGGATATTAGAGATCATTATCCCATTGGTTGGAATAGATATGCGGGTCCCACTTCTTGTGGCGTACCTTTTCCTCTTCCTTTCTCTCTCTTTTTTTCTTGTCCTTTCCATCAACAATTCTAGATTTTGCTTTCCTTATTTCTCTCCCAAATCTCATTATTTTCCGAGGATATCTGTCACCTCTTATCAGTAATATATGTATCAAATAATTTCGTTCAGCAAAATTTAGAACAGGGGAGAAAATTATCTAATATTTTTATGTCTTCAAAAAATAAACATGAAATTTCATAATTTTCATAACTTTCAGGTATGAGTTATATAAAGCTTTGATTAACTAAAATGGGCAATAAAATAAATATTTTATACTATATTAATATTTTTTTATATTTATTATTAAAAATAAAAATACAAATAAATAACTAATTATATATAAATTTTATAAAATAATAAGTAGTAGTACGTAATATTTATTTTTAATAAGAATGACCACTAATTAGAAAGAAAATAAATACTCCGTCTGTTTAAAAAAGAATGACCTAATTTGACTTGGCACGAAATTTAAGAAAATAAAAAAGACTTTTGAATCTCATGGTATTAAATTAAAGATATGTCAAATGTATCAAAATATCTTTTAATCTTGTGGTTTTAAACATGTCATGTGGAAAGTTAAAATTAAAAAATTATTAAAAAAGAGAAAGGATTTTTTTTTTTTTAAACGAACTAAAAAAAATAGATAATTCTCTTTTAAACGGAAGAGTATAAAGTACAACTTCTGTTATTGTAGATATCAAGACAACATGTTTTACCAAAAAAATAAAAGCACCGAGGATCAGTATTTCACAAATCGAGGTCCCCTCTAGCCACCTTTTATTTCGTCATCGTCTTGATGGGAGCTCCATATTTGTTCACAATATTAATAAATAGGTGTTCAGTTTAAAAAAATTAATAAATAATTTATTTTTTATTTTTTTTATTTTTATTATTAGATATTATTCATTATTTAATATATTTTTTAAAATATTTAATTCATTATGTTTAAAAGGTGATATAACAAAATTTTCTCTATCGTTCAGGGGCGAAGCTACCCTATACATAGGGGGCTTGTTCTTCGGCGAAAAATTATACTATATTTACATAGTTAAGATTATTTTTTATGTATATATAGCATATGTTGAACCCCCTTCGATTAGTTCGTATGTTCACTTGTGAACCCTCTTAGTGAAAATTTGGGCTCCGCCACTGCTATCGTTTATTGCTTCTTAATATGTATGTCATATCAATAGTAGACAACTCTTGTTGGCAAATAAAGTATATTTCGAAGCTGTCCAAACTTTTCAAGCTTTCGGTAAGTGTATGGGCTAAACTTTTCGAGAATTAAACTGCATAAATTGTTACAAACATTTTAAGATAATACTTTTAGATATTTTTTATCATATAAATATAAGAAGGATTGCAACTTTTTTCATATCGTTCTAAATATTTAAAATTAAAATTTAAAATATTAAATTAATTTATGAAATTTAGGTTCAGATTTTAGTAAAATTGACTTTCATAAAAACTAAGTGAATAATAATTTTTAAAAGAAGATAGTAGTTAAAGTTTAGTTTAAACAGAATGGAATTGTATTTGCGCATATATTTAATTTGATTTTTTTTTAACTACGGTTCCATAGCCAAGTTCCCTTTTCCAAAATTATCGCTGCAAAATTCATCCATGTAAAACCCCAAAAGCATACCAATAGATCTCACAGTGAAGTGAGGAGGTTGAAATATAAGTAAAATCATAACAGGTTATTTCCGACAGACCCTCACCTATCTTTAATTATAGGCATAATACATAAATATGATCCTAAACTTGACATTAAATTACAACATTAACCTTAAACTTTGACAGTGCATAAATAGGACTTTTAACTATTCAAAACCTGCACAAATAAACACCCCGATCCTATGTGGCAAAACGCGTATTGTACACGCAAAATGGCACGCGTCCGAGTTGGAATTGAAGGGGGTTTTTTGTTCAGTTTTTGTATAGCTAAAGGGCCTATTTGTGCACCAACAAAGTTAAAAGTCATACTTATAATGTGTTTTTTTATTAGGTGGCACCATACGAGTGGAATCCACGTCTGAGCAAGTGAGGTACACGCGTGTAGTTGCCAAATCGAAGTGTCTTTTTGTTCAGGTTTTGTATAGTTAAAGGACCTACTTGTGCACTATCAAAGTTTAACGTCAATATTATAATTTAGTGTCAAGATTAGGGTTATATTTATGCCTTAATTATATACCGTTTAACTTATGCTTCATTAAATTGGTTGATGTATTCCTCTCTCTGCACTGCGATATTGACATATTCGGTCTACCTTTGGTGTGATGATGTCTTTTCTATGCCTGGAAATATGCATTCCAGTTGTCACAATTAATCACAAGAAACTTATATCGAGATGCGCAGGATATATTATGGCTATGGAAAACCAAAAACAGATGTTATTTTGATTTCATGTTAATCAAATGGAAAAGACCATTGATTCTAACAAACACTGATATCCACTACAACCAATCATATTTATTTATAGCTTCGGCAGTGAACATTGATTTATATTTCTGTGAATGACGTGACACTCAATTAAGAAACACAAATCCCAAGCTTCTTCACGTCATTCCATTTAATTTATGAGCAGTCACAGTGATCTGTTAAGAGGATATTGAAATAAATATCCAACTTACAAGGAATCAAGATCCCTGGTTTTAGGTTACAGAGACATTGCTAACAAATAAACCTTAAAACTATCATTCACCACCCTACTCAACACAACCAAGCTTTGTTCAAATAAATAATTATAATTCCCTGGAGCACCGATACTAACAGGCAAACCGGTTGGAGTTCTCTTGCAATGAACTACATCCAGGGAGCTGACGTCCATATCTGTTAGCCCTTTGGAACCGGAGGAAAAAGCTGAATTCAAGATCCCGGAGATCAAGCATGGCGATGACAGGAAGGCGTGACCAGATCATGGTGGCGTTAAACCATTAACATGTAATCAAGCACTACAAAATGACATTGATGGGGATTTGTAATGCAAGTTTTACCACTTTTTCCACTTGTCTGGTCTGCTCTTTGCACTAACCCCCGATGAAGGCTACAAAAAGTTAGACAATCCTTTTGTAATCTTTTCTTGTCCGGGAAGTTGGTGGAATGTTTGGAACAGGATTGCTGCCTCTACGTCCTACAACAGCACAAAGGTTGTGGTTGGAACTTTGGAAACATGTCAAAACCTATCCAATCAACTCTTTAAGAGTTTGATTTGAAAAATGAAATCATGAGCAAGGAGAAACACTTTAACTCTAGCGGATGCAACTAAATACAAAAGGAGAAAAGAACCAAACCCAGAGTAGAAGAGACTAGTGAATCTTTACCCCATGATGCACCATTCCTTGCAGCAGAAAGTGGAGTATCCGCATTATATGTAGAATAAGATGACTGCACCTTGGCATGACTTTCATTGTAATGAATACCTGTTGCTCTCCCCTGGTTAAATCGATGGAGAGGTGGCTGCTGTCCTAAGCGGCTTGGAGAAATTTGTGAAAAATGAGGCGTCAAATATGATGGATTTGCCATGGTGTGCATATATCCACCATGCAGCTCATGACCTGAAGGAGGGCTTCCTACCTCTCCCGGTAAAAATGCTTGAGTTTGCCCCATAGGTCTAAATCATGCAAGAAATAGTGAAAAAACAGGGAAGCTGGTGCACTATAGATGCATGAAATAGTGAAAGAAAACAAGAGCTCAATTGCTGAAACACGACCATGAAAGAAAGCAAGGACAATTAAACAATTCAAGCAGTACACCTCTTAATAGTGTCCATTTTCCTATTAGAGAAATTTCTAGACATCATATGCTACAAATGTTAAGTCGGACCAACTAATACTTTTCAGCACAGCCTTCTCTATCTAAAAATTTAAAAACTCAATATGTGACTCTACATTTGAAAAAAGAAAGGAGAAAAAAACTGAACTCCTTAATTTTAACCACTTCACAGGAAAACCATGCAGAAGCAAACTAAGACATTTTAGGACGAGGAAGAAAGCAGAAAATCCACGAGAGTCCTAAGATCTGAGGCATGAAGTCAATGTTGAAGCATTATTTCATCAAAAAAATTATTTTCAGCTATAATAGATACAAGATGTGAGTGCCTAGCAATCAGAGCCTCCACTATCTTAGGGAAAACAAACAAGTCTCAACTGCCATGATAGAACATCAATCTTACGCAGGTAGACATGCTGAGGGATGGACCAGATATGTTTTGCCGCATAAAATAAGACACTACGGAAAAAATGCATATAGAAAAAAGAAAAGGGATGTGAAGACATGTAAGGGTATCCTTCAGGATAAATTATAATTAGAACTTACCTCTGAGACATACTGGGATTCAAATTAGAGATCTGGTTTGGTCTTCTCACTCCAGTAAATGGTTCTTGAGAGGCCACAGCTTGACCAAGATGCATCCCCTTGGAGAATTCACTAGTTAAGTTGCTCATTTCTGAGCTATCTTCTTGCAGAAGCAGTTCTTCACTGGTTAAAGGACAAGTCAAAACCAAACACGTTATTACCATGGAACTAGGGAGACCCAATAATTTCAAAAATTGAAGGAGTACAATCCATGAAAGAGAATAAACAGCACGAGCCAAAAGAACTTCAAGAAAGAGGCTTCAACTTAAACCAGTACAGAAGACAATTGTTTCTTGTTGTACCACAACTATTGAAAAAGATTAAAAAAAAAGAGAACCTCGACAGTGAAGAGAATAAAATTGACAGATTAGAGCCTAAGATGTCAAAAACATGGAAAGATACAAAGTAAGGATACAGCCAATTACTGTAATGTATCAATTTCAAAAAGAGGTCAGTTTCTATTAAATAATGCATCTCCGTAATTTACCTATAATTGGGATCCCAATCACCAGGATCAGGCAATGAGTTACTAGCCTCAGGTCTATCAAGAACACCCTGGGTTTTCTGGAATTGTGCATGCCCACTCAACATTGATGAACTTGTAATAGTATGTGCATTAGAGAAACCAACATTCACACTGCTTGATCCTTGTTGTCTGGGGTTTGAGTTACCATGTAGATGCATTAGAGAGCCACCAAAGACTGGAGAATTGGCTTGGCTAGAGTTGTTGCCATCTGCAACCTGCCCTTGCCAGTGAGAGGATGATGATATTTCTTGAGACTGATAGCTACCTGGATATCCCCACCCTTTTCTTCTATTGTACTGGCTACCTGCTGCCATCTTCCCTAAAGGTGATCCATGACAACTACCCCTCGATGGTGACGAAGGACCATAATTTCCTGGAGAACCGGCGGAGATCTGACTATACATGCTAGGAGGAGTATACTGCGAAGGGCTCGTTCCAAGAGACATAGGAACAAAATTTCCTGGGCTGACACCAAGCCCGTTCCCATGAGGGAGCTGCTTAAATCTCCTGGTGTCTGGACTGCTTCCAAGAATTGATCCACCATTCTGTGCATAGAGATGCATCCCTGATGGACCCGCAGGCGAATAAAAAGCATGGAGATTACTGCTATCACCATAACTCCCATAACTACTACCAAGCACAGCACCATCATGGTAGCTTCCATGACTTCCTAGGCTACCATAGCTACCTACATGTGCATATTGCATAACCTGATAATGAGGGCTGTTAGGCACTGCAACTCGATTTCTGCCTGAAATCTGCATGACAATGCAAAAACCTTTGTCTAACGTTATCGAAGATAACAAGTAGGCATATTTTAATTGAGCGTATGTACGGCAGTTTGCTCACATTAGGAGATAGACCAGCAGCAAACCAATGGCCCCCAGCTGGGTGATGATCCACCTTAACATTCTGAGAAACGGGCTGTAAGAAACGAAAATAAGTCAGAAGATCAGATATGGTTCTGTATACCCTCATCTTCTGAAAGCCCATTAACAAGAAAAGTGCATCAGTACAACTCAAGCAAAGCGAAGAGGATGACCAGTGTTTAGAGAAACCAAAATGAAACTGTAAACTTCAATTCATACATAAGCATAGAGAGCAAAAACTCAGCTCGAACGACCCAAATTCTTTGTCAAACTACAATGAGCACAGGGTGCAACAATGAAGTAAGCTAACGAAAGAAATTTAGAATTCAAGTTACAATACACGGTTACTCCTACAAACTGGACTGACAAGCATATGAAACAGATATAACAACACTCAAGATCATATAGATAAAAAGAATTCCTGGTACTGCAGAAAATAATCCACTCACCAGTCGAGGTGTCTCCAGTGCAGGTCTATACGGACATGTGAAAGGCTCCCCAGTCACAAAAGGATGCTTTGATGCCTACAGCACAATATTTGAATCTCTTAAAATATGCAATCTGAAAGATTGACATAAGATGCTGAGGACGATTGTTAAATTTCTGTCTTATCAGCAATCAACTTTAAGTTCTCTATTCCTCAACTAATGGTGCTATCTGGAGAATTATTTGACTTCTAATATTTTGTCCACCTTTTGCCCTAAGATAATTATTTGACTTTAACCTGTCTGATTCAAAATGGCTCATTTTCACCAGTAGAGGCCTTGCTGAAAATTCTTATTAATTATTCTTGAGATAGGTGTCCACCACAAGATTTCTCCAAAAGCAGGATGACAGAATGACTTTATACCAAGGAAATCACAGTAACAAACAAGCTCAAGGAAAAACCTCCAGCAAAAACAATGACTGAGTACAAATTAGAGCGCATACACTGCCTGCATTACAAAAATATGCATTCAAGCACCTGCTTTGAGAATGACAACTTTAGTTGCAGCTGTGGTGCTCATGTTTCCAGAAATTACAATGATATGATCAGAGGAAGAGTGGAACTATTGAGAATTTATGTGAGAGAGCATCAGAGTCCTCCAATTCAATAGAGTCAGCTGCTTTATTTAACCAACAACGAAGAATTGGTTTGCCCAACTTGTTGCATCAAGAACCAAGTCACTCGTTTTTAAATGATCTCACATTGTTCACGAATATTTTTTTTTATATACACAAAATTTCCTTTTAATTTAATCCATAATAACTCTCACACTGAGCCCACAGACGCCTGCATTTTCTAGCTATGCTTCCTGTCTGCACCCTATCCCTCAATCCTTATAGTCACTTGTGTCCCGGCTCAATCCCATCAAGCTTGCACCTATCTCTATAAGTCGGCCTCACTCAATCATAAATGATCTTCGATTTTATTCGTATTCTAATCAATTATTTCTTAAAAGAATCGGATCCATTTCCTCTCAATGGCTGATTTTGTCTCAAACAAGAGAAAAACGTTAAGATTAAAATCTTTTTCTTATAGATAATCAAAATATGCTCCCTATGACAGTAGTTACAATGTGAGATAAACAACTACTAAAGAATACTAAAGAATTTTGACTTCGCAATTTAGGGTGCATTCGAAATGGAGGATAACATAACGTTTTTCAATCTTTCCATGTTTGGTTGGTCAAAAATTTTGAAAAACATTTTCTTTAGAAAAAAACAAACTCCTTAAAAATGAGTAAAATGACTTTCCTTGTGGAAGTAGTAAAAACAAGTTCAATAAATGGCATTCCACTCCTAAGCATCCTCCAAAACACCTCCACCTCCATAGGTCCCACCACCTCCTCACACCCCCATCCCCAACACCCTATAGTGTTTGTCCATATTTTATATAAATGCTTTTGGAATAAAATTTTCTGCTTACTTATCAAACACCGGAAAATAAGTAAAAAACACTTATTTTATAGGAAAACACTTTCCAGGAAATCATTTTCCGTGGAAAACATTTTCCTTCATACCAAACACACCCTCCTTCTGTTGAAATGTTTAACCAACCAAAATTAATGATCATATAAAAATGAACACAGCATGATCAGGGAAGTAAATCCTCACCAAACATATCGTTCAACAGAAACTAGAAAGAAAATCATTTTCTACAAGTAAATACTAAGCAACCTGTACAGGTGACCATCGCTTAGCTGGATCAAACTCAACAAGCCCCCTCAAGAAATCTACTAGTGCTAATCGGATTTGATTCTCTGCAACAATAAAGTTTTCTCAAGCATCAGAAACTCTTCAGAAATATGTAAACATGCACTAGTATGTATTATATACTGTATTTATGGCTTTATTATGCCTTGAAAAGTATGACTACCAACCTTTAATAAACTCATCCTCTCCCATAGACTTCTTGTAAGGATATTTTCTGACTATGGTTTCAAGGTTCATGTGATTGAAATACTCCTTCCCAATTACTGGTTTTTTTGACTCTCTCTGAGAGAAATGCAGTAACTTGTCATTAGCGGCTGACAATGAGCAAGCAGTTCAAAACTATCTTGTAATATGACTTGTAAAGAAGCATTGGTAACTGAGATAGCCATTCATAGAAGAAAGAATCAATCTCTACACAGTGCAGTAAGTTCAATTAAAACTATCAGAATTTTCAAGAGAGGTTGTTTGGACATCTCAACCTATAATTGAGCTTAAAGATAGCATCCAGCACAAAATAAGCAGATAATATATCTTGTTTCTATGCACCTCAAGGGTAAAGTAGCAATTACAGATTCTTCAAAGCAGATTACAAAAGTAAAAGCTCTTTCCCAGAAACTGGTTTCTTGTAAAGCTTGTTTTGGATAAAAAATTCCATGAAGTCAGATAAATATCAGTTGCAAAGTTGTAATATCAGATGCTGAATTACTTCAATGATGCAAACATGCCAGATTGAAGAATGCTCACAAATGAAATGACTTGAAACTGTTACATGCAACAGAACACTGTTGAAATTAGAGGGAAAGAGCTTAAAGTCAACAACAGCTATCCTCACGATTATCAGACTGAAAAACAACTTGTATCTTTTCCACATTCAAGTCTTCATAGTTTTCTGGAGCTCCTACACTTCAGAATTATTTCATTACATGAGTTATTGACCAGGTGATGATCAACCAAAAGAAAGGTCTAAGAGAGCTGGCCAAAATGCTAGATGTATGAAAGGAACCAACATCTGAAAGTCACTTCTCCATATTCAAATTCAAAAAGAAAATAGCTGATGTCTTAGCACAAAGACATGCAAAGCAAGCCCTACTGCAATGTCAGTAAACTTGAGTAGCATATATAGATTGTCCTCTTATAAAAATGTGTGCTTGTGTGTATATTACAATGATGGTACCGGGGCCAGCTTGCCCTTACCCATGACTATTTCACCGGGTATCTATTACCTTCCAAAAGCACCGATACAGGGTAACTCTACCCTTCAAGACTTAGGCAGATGGAGAGAATTCACTATATCTCAGTTAGAATTTGAACCCTGGTTTCACATAGCTTTCACCGACCTCATTGACCATCAAGACACATCCTTCATGCTAGAATAGACTCTTATATTCCCATTCCTTGTTTTCTAATTTTGCTTATAACACAAATCTCACAAGCCACAGCAAAACAAGTTTCATGGTTATTGAAGAACATTTGTCCTTTCAACCTATGAAGTCTATTGGAATCACTTACAGGCATCGTATATAGTGTTCATAATAGTCCACCTCAAAGTAACACACACTTTACCATTACCAGTCAGGTTTCGAGCTCAATACTTGTAGTTGCAGAATAAATAAGTAAGAAAGTATCCCTTTTAACAGTTTAAGCCTTTAGATTTAGTAGTCACACAATTCAACACTTATCAACCGACACCTGGTAATTTGGCTCCTCCTCTGGTTATGTTGAATGGTAAACATCTTTCTCACTCTACTACAAGAATAGTGATGACTGTGACTGTTTCATAAGCCACCAGAAAACACTTTAGCCTGCTAGAAACCTTCATGCGCACAACATTGTGACAATGGAAGCAAGGATGCTGATCAAAACCATCATCAAATAAACTGAGACTTCGGGTCCCATCCTCCCAGCTTCAGATTTGTTCATTCAGGTAATTTAGCTCATATATAATGCCTCTTCCAGAGTTTCAAGGGGTATTTTCTGAATCGTGACCCTTTCAATTTTAGCTTTACAACCTAAGTTTCAAGCTAAGTAGGTGAAACAATAAATTGGAGACCTCTTAGACTTGCAGAGTAAACATGGGATTGAATTTGCATACGATTCCATAAAGGAAATTGCTGAAAGATTTCTAATCAACAAACTCCAATCAGTCAGAAGTAGTAAGGATTCTAGATATACAATCCAGACATACACTGCGTGCAGAAAAGTCGGCAAAAGAAACTGATCTCCATCTGCTTTCACAGATGCTCCCATATATAGGATACCATATGAATATAACCAAAAATGAAATCAACAATCTTTCCAGTAAAGCAACTTGTAAACAAGCTCAAAATGCTAAAAATAGAACACCTCACAATTTTCTGCAAAAGGCAGAACTTATAAAATTAATTAAACACCATTAAGCTGGAATTCTAGACAGGGCAACAAATCTGGAGAACATAGACAAATAATGTTCAGACACCGGAATAAAACTCTGAAAGAACAAGCTTCTGCGGATGAGCTGGCCTTGGAATTTGTTTTTCGTAGTATTGGTTACTGACAGGATCATTCTTTCTTCTGAAGTACTGCGTATCAAAGACACTGCAGCTGCTTCTTTCCAGGAGGAGATAGTACCTCTAAATGGCAATATAGAATCTATTAAGGCCTAATTGTGTGCATACTGAGCTTAGGCTAGTCAAGAAGCAACTTATATGCATGCTTCTGAATATACAGAGGCTTTTAAATGTACGAACAAGACCATCATTGCATTTAGATATGAAACTAATTGTGTGCCTCGTGATAGAATTAGACTAGTCCAAAGAATGGACATTTCTCCAAGAAGAAGTTGAAAATGGATTAACTAGGATAACTTCTTCCTTTGGTGAGATAAATTTTAATAATGGGAAAACCTCTAGTATACAAGCAATCTACCAAAAATGAACTAGGAATCTAGGATATCTTCTTGAAAATCACCATTCATCATCATTTGTGTTTATATAGGTGTAATAACATGAGTGTGAGCAACATGCACCCATAAAAGGTTAGAAAGTCATGGTTATGCACCTATCAATGGTAATAAGAGGTTTTTTTTTTCAAAAAGGCAAAATCAATAGTAAAAGCTACTTAAAACACGTGAAGGTGCCGCATATTTACAATGTAATGCACAAATTCTGCGCTTGTTTCTTCTCATTAATGTTCTTCCTCTATCTTGGTATTTTTTATATTTCAGGTGCAAAAGAACTTTGCCATGTCCTGGCTGCAATTTAATTCCCAAAAGACAACATATAAAAAATTGATCTCCAAAAGGCTACCAGCAGAAATTATTCTAGAAAAACTAGAGACTCGGAAAAATATCCAAATCTTCAAGTATAAGAAATGTATGATTCCAGCACCATGGGAGTGACCCTGTTTCACAGTTCATCAATTCTGAATTTCATTGACTTACCGCTTCATATTCTTCTTCTGTCAAAGCTTGATAAACACTAGATCTGCTCATAGGACCTGGCCCATACTCTTCTTGATTAATGCTCCCAACAAACTTGAAGAACTTGCTGGTATTTTTGGCGTCCTTTAGTATGTAATCAGGGGGTTGCCCCCTGCACAAAAATTCAAATTATATTCAACTAAGCTACTGGAGTTGATACATGAAAACCTGAACATATTGCCAACATAATGAACAGAAGCGCAAGCCAAAATGTTTCCTTCATAACCAAACCATGACCGAATCAACTAGCATGGAAGATATAACTGTTCCAAAGAAGATAAAGGCATCAGCTTGCCAAGCAACTGCACTGCTGATCAAGGAAAGAGTGAAGACAAGAATCTTAACCAATTAGGGATTAAGGGCTTGGTGTAAAAGCTTCAAGAAGATGATGAGACCTCGTGACACCTTCTCTGAGAGCATGTAAGCTAACATGTTTCAGATCCCACAATGGCGTGTGCAAGGTAAACATGTCAAAGATCCTACATATTTCAGGTTGGGTTTCTAGTGTTGAGCATCTTCATCAATTTAACTGATCTCCAAAAAAATAACCTATTAGAGACACTGGCATTCCTTGAAATAAGCCATTCCTAAGAACTCTACCTGAAATTTACCCGACATTATTTTAGTATTTAGGTCTGATTCTGTTGAATATGACAGCTGCACTAGCTTGTTCTGTCAGTTACTAAGAATTGCAAACACCTTGCAATGGGGTCAACTTTCTTTTTTTCTTATTTTCAATCTCTAGCCAGTCCTCAATCAGTAATGTTTTCTACTCATAAATCCACTAATAATGAGCACGCCCTTGACCAGCTCTTTCAGTATAACTCATCACATGCTCCACTATCAGGATGATTGATCCAATCTTCCCGGGAGAAATCTTACCATCCTTTTACTAGGTACATAAAACCATCAAAACAAGGTAACTACTATAGTTTCCCTCAGGGTCATGTACTCAAAATCAGCTATAGAATATCCAAGGTTTGATACCATAAGAGTAAAATTTCCTTGTTAAAAAACTAACTGTAAAAACAATAAAGCAAAGATCAAAAAAAAAAGAAACAAAAAGTTGAATAGCGATGAAGCCAAGACATGCACAAACTGACTATATAAAAATTGTGAATATATAATGGAAACAAATTGTAAGATGAAATGGGAGATTTCTAACGCATGGGAAAGAAGCTTACCCAAGTATTTTAATCATTCTCCTCAGAAGATCAAATTCTGAAGCTCCTGGGAACAGCGGAAGTCCTAGAAATAATTCAGCAACTATGCACCCAAATGACCACATGTCAATAGCAGTGGTATATCTGAGAAAAGATTTAAGGTATACAATACATAAAACCATAACAAAATCCAAAGACAAGGTAAAACACAATATGGAAATAAAATGTGAACGCTCGTCATTTGTGATTGTCCCAGTATAGTAGTATAGTAAAAGACTGCAAAAATAGAAAGCTCTTTTGACATATGCCTTTTGATGTCCTTACTGGGGACAAAAACTGCTCGCTTTAAACATTATAGCAAAATTTCCAAAAACAATGAACTGATAGTTGCAGAAGGTTAAGGGAGGACATGGACTTACCTTCATTTGAAAAATGGCATGCTTCTCCTATAATTTATCTAATTAGAGAATGCCCACATGATGCTTTTTGATTCTACTGGCAAATATGAGAAACTTAGCACATTTAAGACGAAGAATGGAAAGCATTCAAATCACATTTCCACAAAAAGCTGAACAAAAACCGTTTCACTATTAACTGAAAGCCTATGGAAGTTACTATAAGAAATTTCCCACCCAAATGCAGTCAAATTCTGGTGCAGCCTCATGCAAGCACTTCTGTAAGAAAACAATGAACAGAGGAAGTAGGATCTAACTAATAATTCCAGGATACTGATATCCAAGTAGGACTTCAGGTGACCGATAGTACCGACTCTGCATAAGAAGATATTAGTAAATTAAGAGATATCAGAGCAATCAAGTAAACTTTAATAGAAAGAAGCAAAGGTCACCTGGATATACGAGTAAACAGTACGATCCTCCATGCATGCTGATCCAAAGTCTATAATTTTTACTTCAGGGGGCTTCACTCTGACAAGATGCAAGAAACTAAATGAAATGAAAAGATAGTGAAGCATAATGATATCGCCTACCTTGGTTTCTCAGAAGCTTGCCTTGCGCATAAAAGAATGTTCTCAGGCTTCAGATCGCAGTGAATTATACCAGCATCTTTCATTAGTGCTAATCCACGCAATATCTACACATAATGGAGGGCAAAGTTATTTTAAGCTTTATCACACAAACAGATGTGGCCGTCATCAGACGTTCTATGTTCAGACCAGAAACCAATTACCTGCTTCGAGAACAATTGGACAATGCTCAACGACAACCCTCTAAAATGGTTCAACTTTATAAGCTCATACCTGGAAAAATTAGTTAAATCAATCAGAATGTTGAAGTCTGTAATTGATTATAGATATCACACGAAACATTTTAAAATGCTGATTCTCATGCAACTTACAGATTTGTGTCGAGCATTTCAAAAGCAATGCACAAGTGACGTCGATATACAAAGTAATCATAGATCCGGACAATATGGTGCTTATCATCAGGATCATATTTCTTATTTAACTGGAAAAAGAAAAAGGAAAGGGAGCTAATGATATCCACATCAACTTTACTGACAGCACTAAAAATAGAAAACCAGCTGAGTGATTTTTACTGTTGTCAGGATAGAAACTTCAACAAGTGCTTGTTGATAATAGGCTGGTTGATTCTTGATGACCTTAACAGCAAGAAATCCATCCATTTCTTCAACCCAGCACTTAGCAACCTGACCAAAAGTTCCATGGCCAAGCATATCCTTGACTACATACCTGCATACAGCAAAAAAGAACAAAACAATAGTCTAATTTGTGACAAGTGAGAGGATATACAAGGAAACTATGACTAGAATGAACTATGTAGGAGAATAAAACTTAAGTGATTATCAAATTGTTTCGTGGAGATAATCATAAAAATGACTGCCCTCTGACTAGGAAAGCACTTCAGACTAATCACACGGCACACATTTACTCATAAACAAGAGAAAGGCATGCACATTCATGTGTTAAGTAGATAATCAAATATTTTTATTTTCTTGTTTATGTAATCTAATCTTAGAGAAATGTCAGATACATTTCTTGTTTTACTTTTTCAGGCAGGTTAAGCCTGCAAAAGCAAAGCAGTGTCACATAAATAACGTGCACTTCACCAGAACGTACATAAAAACTATGTTGCTCCGGCTCTACAAAAATGTCAACGGGTGTGTGTCCGATTCTCCAAAAGTAGTGTATTTTTGTAGAATCCGACATGGGTGCAGCATCGAATGTGAAGAGTCTGCTCAACTTAGCATAAAAGCGTACAGCTAAGAAGTATTCAATTGCTAAAATGAGACAACTACAAAATATTTCTGATTTACCCATGATAGAAAACTATGTAACAGGGAATAAATAACCAACCTTCTCTTTGTCTCCAAATTGACCAACTCGAGATTGACAGAAAGAATGAGGTCTGAGTTTGCATTATCGTGGCCATCGTTCAAAACGCCGACCGATGGGGATGTCAGGAATCTCTTTGGATTCAATTCTACGGAGTAAATGAATTGAGGATTGCAGATGCGGTAAGTCTCAACAATATCTTTAGTTAACCTCGCCACCAACTGCAGTTTTGAGATCAATGTGTGATGAAAAAACCACTTTATTAATAATTAGACTTAGATTCCAGGGGCTTCATTAAAAACTATAAATAAATAAATAATAATGATAAAGAAAAATTGCAAAGATGACGGATGATTTTCATAAGCCCACAAACTAAATTTATTTGAAATTCAGATGTAAAAAGAGCAAAGGTGGAATTACAAAGTTGGAGAACATACAGTGATCAAATGAGCATGTACCGGTACATCATTTGAGTGAAATTTACACCAAAATGCAATAAAAAATGAAATATATTACACATCTACACTATTCGCTCCCAGTAAATTGCTTATTTATTTTTGATCATGTCCTGATGAACACAAACAGTAGCCTCCATTTCTTTTTTAATGTTCCACGCCAATAGAGATGTAGAAACCAGTGCTTAATGAGGAACCTATCATATTTGTTGACATTCATTTGTAATCTTTCTCCAACGCTTCATGCCGCTAAAACTATTAGTAACCACCATGGTGCATATTGCAATTGGTCCTTGATGTAGCATTGAAAATCTCCTGACCTCAATTTCCAAAAAAATCACCCGACCTCCTCACAACCAAAAATCTGCACGATAACCTCAACAACAACAACCTAGTTTCTACAAAGCGTCTCAAGATGTTGATGACTCTGGTTTTCCTTACAGTTAGGTGATGCAATTTCTTCTGCAAAGGAACTTCTTCCACAGTTCTCGGCATTATGAAAGAAGTGTGAAACCATTTAAACATATCCCACCATAATCTCATGGTGAGCCCGCAATGTAGAAGAATGTGATTCACGTCCTCGCCCGTCTCCTTGCCCATGAAGCACCAACTAACGCAAACAACCTTCCACTTTCTAAGATTTTCTGTTGTCAAAATCACCCCTCCAGAGGCTAGCCAAGTAAAAAAACATACCTTCTTCAGAACACTTGGAGTCCATATAGCATTACATGGGAACTCAACCACTTCTCTAACCAAAATTTTCTCATAGAAAGACTTCACAGAGAACACTCCACGACCTCCAAAGTGCCATCACCACACATCGGGATTATCCACCAGATTGATTTGCCTATGAAGTAAGTCTATCAATCTTTGAAACACTCACTCACTTCCCAATCTTGAAATCTCTTCTAAATCTCAAATCTCAAAAAGTCTCTCGACTTTGTAACCTCCAAATTTGCTAAATTGTCAAGTCTTATTGAAAAGATATTCTATACAAACTCTGGAATTCATCTTTCAAAATTATATTCCCACACCATTTATGACCCCAAAAATTTACTCCCCTCCCATCTCCGACCATGAATGAAATATTTTCTACAAAATAATCAGGCAAAACAATATCTCTAGTTTTCGAATCCCCATCCTTAATCCCATATTTATCACCTACCCCCCCCCATACAGCTTCCTGAACCTCCACATCCATTTGCCCAATAAAGCCTTATTAAGGATTTTAAAATCTTTAACTCCCAGACCCCATTTTTAAGGAGCTGTGACAACCTCCCACCCCACCAAATGATATTTCTTCGCCCCGTCCGCCGCATCCCAATCTTTTCCAACTTTTCAATGATCGCGGTTGGAGCAAGAAACATAGACAAGTAGTAAGCGGGGATCCTAGAAGGTGTCCTCTTTATAAGCACTTCCTTCCCACCCTTATATAAAAATCTTTTCTGCCACCCTACTAGTCTTTCTCAACCCTCTGAATAACTAGATTCCACACAGTATGATCCATGTGCAGAGCACCTAACGGTACTCCAAGATATGTGGTCGGAAGAGCCACAATCGTACAATCCAAAACTCAAACAAGTAATCCAATATCATTCACCTCCCCTATAGGATATATCTCACATTTCCTCAAATTGATTATAACTCTCGGCACCGCCTGATACCAAGTGAGAATTTGGCCTAGATAATCTAGTTGGGTCAGAACTGCATCACAGAACACCATAGTATCATCTTCAAACAACACTCATATTGTCCCTACTCCCCCAACCACAGCATCAAAACCCCAAGTAGGCTCCCAAAACAGTTTTATTCATCATCTTGCTCAGGGCTTCTATACTAAAATAAACAACATCGATGATAGAGGGTCCCCTTGTCTCAACCCCCTCGAGCTTCCAAAAAAACGCATGGATTACCATTCACCAACACAGAGAATCTCACTGAAGAAATGCAAAAGTAGATCCATTTCCTCCACTTCTCCCCAAAGTCCATTCGAAGCATAATGGAATCTAAGAATTTCCAATTCACACAATCGTCTGCCTTTTCAAGGTCAAGTTTGCACAAAACACCTAATCCTCCTTGCTTTCTCCTAAAATCCACCACGTCATTAGCCACCAACACTGCATCCAACTACTGTCTGCCCTCCACAAAAGCATTCTATGAAGTAGAAACCGTCTCATCCAACAATCTGATAGAAAGCACTTTAAAAAGAATCTTATAGATGTTTCCAACTTATAGGTCAACAGTCTTTCATGCTCATAGCACCCTCCCGTTTAGGGATAATGACAATGAACTAAGCATTCAAACTTCTCTCAAATTCGCCACTATTTGGGAACTCAGCAATAGAATCCATCACATCGATTTTGACGGTATTCCACAATGCTGAAAAAAGCCAAAGTGAAACCATCTGGGCCCGGAGTTTTTTCACCCACACAGGACTCCACCGCTAAATTGCTTTTACTTCTTAAATAGTTATACCAGCCTCTTTGTTAAAGGAAAGTTAACAGATTGTTGAAAGTGGCATTAAGGTATTGTTTGCCTAGAATAAAACCCCATGTGGCCTTACCAGGCTTTCATGAATCAGTCTCTAAAATTACTACTCCCTCCGTCCCAAAATTACTACTCCCTCCATCCCAATTTAAGTGTCTTATCTTTTGGCATGTCCCAAAAAGAGTGTCTCTTTCTATATTTAGTAAGTTTCCATTTACATGGTAAGTTTAACATCAACAAAATTTAAAAGACTATACACACCTTAAATTTAAGGCCACAAGATACAAAAGTCTCTTTATTTCTTAAACTCCGTACCAATTTCAAACTATTACACTTAAATTGGGATAAAGGGAGTACTTATGAGCATGGAGGGAGAACTATCAATGACAAAATAAATGAGATTCCCGTTGGGCGATCCAATTTAGTCAAATACCTAGTGAAAAACTCTTACGTTTCTTTAATTACGGTATTTCTGAACAAATTCCTAGATAACACAACAGGAAAACTTCATGTCAATCCAAAAATGTTGGAAGAACTAGACCTATTCTCGTCAAGTGAGCTTATTCTATTTCAAAAGTTGTGACTTTGATCATGAAAGGGAATAGGAACAAAATAGAGTTTTAGCTCAGAATTAGACATTTCGTAGATGGGACATCAGACTTCTGGATAGGCCTAAGAAAGCTTAGTCGAAGGTTCTTAATAGCCTAGCACATGTGATTGTGGAGCAGACCTTGACTTATAACCCACCTTTATTCATCCATGCTACAACTATAATTCCACATAAACAACACATTTTTTGCATCAATGACCATGTCTACTTCATTTATGCTTTGAATTGACAAACTCCTTTCAGGTTTGCGCATCTTCTACGCCACACCTCCAGTTAACATATCCAGTTAGGGGTGTTCATGGTTTGGTCAAAACCAAAATGAACCGCAAACCAAGCCAAACCGATTAAAAAAACCGACATTTGGTTTGGTTTGGTTTGGTTTGGTTTGGTTTGGTTTGGTTTGGTTTGGTTTTAAATTTTAAAAACCGATAATTTTTTGTTTGGTTTTGGTTTTACTAAAAAATAACTGAATAAATAACCAAACCAAACCAATAAATTATATAAATAAATTTTATAATTATTTGAATACATGATATTAGTTTTCCATAAATAATTATAAACGTTTTATATCTTTTTTTTATTAATTTGATTTTAGTCAACTTCTATATTGTCAATTTTTAATTTTCTTTGCTAAAACATCCATCTACTCTTCAATGTATTTCCCTTTGATTTTTG
Organism: Capsicum pubescens; assembly: GCA_030864215.1. Taxonomy (NCBI): domain Eukaryota; kingdom Viridiplantae; phylum Streptophyta; class Magnoliopsida; order Solanales; family Solanaceae; genus Capsicum; species Capsicum pubescens. Next base: position 42,235,964 of record CM061540.1, on the reverse strand, counting down.
TTATGTTAACTTTAACATGCAAAAAGATCGAAATAGTATTGAAAACCTACTAGAGAATTCATATACCTTCATCTTGTGATAGTAAAGAGAAATTTGTTCATTTCTAATATTCATTTGAAATAGTTGTCTCATCACCCATGTCTCCATTATTTTACTATTATCAATTTATCATTAACTAATTAAAAACCGAAACATCGAATCAAACCAACAAGAACCAAACCGATGGCTTTTTATTTATTTGGTTTGGTTTGGTTTTAGAAATTTTAAAACCGATTAAATTGGTATGATTTTGGTTTTAATCAAAAATCGATCCAAACAAAACCGTGAACACCCCGACCTCCTGTTATCATTACCTTGATTCATAGTAGACAATAGATCAAGTTCCTATCCCATTTAACATCAATCAATAAATGAAAACATAGTCTTCCTGCATGTTTATGTTTCTTATTAAAATTGAAATTTCAATACTTTAAATGCTTTTGCTCTTTGACTTTGGTTTAGTGATAAGAACACATCGCATGTGGGTTAGGTCCCCGTCACACACTCAAACTCCTTGACCAACAAAACCCTGGTATTTGATGCGGAGAAGGGTAGACAAGTAGCCCCATTTTTCACCAAGTCTCAAACCAAGTGTTATTGCCTTCAGGAATTTTCTGATCATAAGAAAGTCCTTTTGATAGAAAAGACCAAACACGTGGCACAAAACCGAATGCACGTAGGGTACTAGATGGCAAGTGGACCCCAAGAGACGTTTGCTTCTGTTCTAGCTATGTTTACACTGCCTGTGAAACAAGCTCCCTCGACTTTCCTCTCATTGGTTCTATTGCAACAGAGTGTTGTTGCCTATGCCACTAAGAGATAGGTGGAAACCAAATATTGCGAGGTTATCCCTCTAACTTGAGGAACTAACCACAAGCAAAATTGCTCTTCAAGAGAGATACTAGTAACAACTAACAAGAGTTCACCTGTTTGCACAGCTATCTTTTTTTCGAAAGAAGGGGCTACCTCGATAAGCATGTTCCAATTGATTCTATTATTGAACATTGGACTTATCATGCTAGTTTCGAATATTCTCTTTTTAAGAAAGTGTTCTTTGTTAAGTCCTTTCATGAGAAGCTTTTGAGTAGGGTGGATGAGAGATTCCCATATGGTTTTGTTTGGATTCCTAAGGTGCCGAGAAATGTATGCTTCTTCATGTTATTAGCTACTAGAGGGTTAGTCTTGACGGCGGAGAATCTAAGAAACGAAAGGTTGTATGCTTGAGTTGGTGCTTCCTTTGCAAGGAGACAGGTGATTACATGGATCATATTTTGTTACACTGCAAATTAGCCACGAGGTTATGGTGAGATATCTTCGGATGGTTTGGTGTTTCTTGGGTGATGTCAATATCTATGAAGGAGTTGATGTTCAGTTGGAGGAGCAGAGCAAGAAGAAAAAGGCAAAAGGCGTGGAATGTAACTTATCTTGCTCTAGTGTGAGTCATTTGCAAAGAGAGAAATATGAGAGCTTTTGAAGGGGTGGAGATGAGTTTTGCTCATTTGGGAAGTAGTCCTTGATTCCTTATTTTCTTTTTGGTGCACCCTGTAGTTCCTGTTTGTATAGAGGATTGGGTGTCGTTTAGAGAGGACTTTATCTTGTAGGTTTCTTCATTTTTTGGTATACTATTCATACGACCAAGATGGCCTTATAATTATGGAAAAACTGTGTGTGGGGATAAAAAGACTCCATAATTACCTATCATGGTCAATGATTAAAATAATTACTATATATGGTTACTTTTTTTCTCTAACTGTAATTTTTAATGTGGACCTCATATACAAATAAAAGTAGTGTACATACCATTTCTAATAAAGGAAAGATTTTTCTCTCACCTAATTAATTTACTTTTTTCTCTTAATTAAAAGCAAAGATTTTTTTCTTGCCTAATTAAAAGAAAAGTTTTTTCTCTCACCTAAAAGTAGCACAGGGTTATCCCCCGTTCTTAAACATTCTACCGCCAACCCCATCTCTGATTTTCGCCGAAAAACCCAACCGGGGAATCCCATAAATCCAACTTGAACTAGTCCCTCTATCGAGAACCACCACCAACTCCGCCTCTGATTTTTCCGGCGAACTACAACAATTGTATCTTATGTAAAGTCACTCTTCTTCTTCATCAATTTGGTTTCAATTTTTGTCCAATTTCTCCATATTTGCAGTGTTGATTAAGGTTTCAAGTAATTGTTATGCTTGATTAAAATGGCTGACAAAATTTAATTTCAAGGTATTTTCATTTGTGATATACATGTGAATGTATATGTTTTTGATGTATATATGTATACTTTTGTATAACTATATATGTATACAAGTTTGTTTTGTGTTGCTACACATGTACATATGCATATACATATGTATATAAGTTTGTTATGGGTTTGTTCACATATACATTATGCATATACGTATGAGTATACATCTTTTATGTGTTTGTGTATGTATATATATGCACATTTGTATATATTTATATACTATGCATATACATATATGTATAATTGTTTTTGTTTCTATATACATACACTGGTTTTTATACATTGTGTATTACAAATTAGAATAGGTAGCAACACATTCATGATACTCGGATTTGCTCACACACGTAATCTTCAAAATTTAGGTTTTAATACTCAACAATAATGGGGATGATGGAGAGAATAAAGGGAGTGAATCACTCCCCTTTCCTTTTTTAGCTCTAAATGCAACTGAAATAGCAACAAAGTTTGTTAATTAATATTGTATATTAGGATCCTAAATACATTTAATCACTAACGGAAAAAAAAGGGCAGCCCGATGCACTAAAGTTACCGCTATGCGCGGTGTCCGAGGAAGGACTCCACCACAAAGGTGTATCGTATGCAGCCTTACCTTGCATTTCTGTCAGAGGCTGTTTCCAAGACTTGAACCCGTGACCTCCTGGTCACATGGCAGCAACTTTATCAGTTACTCCAAGGCTCCCCTTCAAAATATAGCTATTAAAAGTTAGTTAAGAGGGGTATAAGTTAACTATATGTGAAGTTTTGTCTATTGTTATCAATGAAATCTTTCACTTGATCAAAAAAAAAATGTGAACTTTTGTCTACACAAATATTACATACTTTTTCTTTCCTTTTCATGAGGAGGAGGAGGTAACAATTAACACCCCTTAAAGGGCATATTGTAAGGGAGTAGAAACACCTCTCAACTCATTAACCATAATTAGAAGCAAACTGTAGGAACGAGAGTTGAAGCATCACTTCCGATCGCTATACGGCTAAAAATTCCATTTCAAAGAGGAAATACAGCATACATTCCATTAAAATAGTCAGTAACCTTATTGCTGATGTCAGCAAAACACATTGACCCGAACTCACCCCTCATTAGAGCTGATATGCCAAACAGTTATCATCCCTTCACCCAGGATAATGTTGCGGATTAAACAATCCATGTAGTGGACTCTTAACTCCCAGCGGTGCAGCTTCAGCTATCAGCTTTTACATTCGGCCCATAAGACAAATTGACCAACATTCTTTCTTATTACTAGCAACACACACTATGATTGAAGCCCTGCCTAGGTGCACTACCAATATCTAGGTTAACCTACCTCGTTGGTGCACCCCAACATCTAGATTGACTTGCCTCAAATGAATTCCTTTCTTTGTTGTTTTTGACCCAAGGTTGGAGGAAAGAGACAGAACAAACAAGACTGCTTCAGACTAACATACGATGAGGGATATGATGAACATTCAACTCTAATTACTTACAAAATTCTAAAAAAGGCCAGCCCGGTGCACTAAAGCACCCGTTATGCGCGGGCCCAGGGAAGAACCGGACCACATTTGACTCTCGGTGACTCATTAACTGCTACCACAACAAAAACAGCATACCCAATTAGTCCAACAAAGTGAAGTTTGTGGAGGGCAGAGTGTACGTAGACCTTAACCTTACCTTAGAGATATAGAAGCTGTTTTTGATAGACACTCAGCTCAAGATTGCTAAAATTCAAAATTCAGCAGGCAGAAATGAACAAAATTTCATCTCACCCCAATCAAGAAACACCCAAATGCAGTGGAACGCAGTAAATGAAGTAAACAAACCAAAAACAAACTAGAATAGCATTGGAAAAGGAGCACTTACAGGTCTTCTAACAACTACCCGCAAACTTTGGGGGTTAGCATTTGCCTGAACAACGGGAAAATAAGGACCAAACACTCGCTGGCTGGGACGCCATGTCGGCGCTGCTGACAACGTTCCGTCCGTTGCCAACTCCGATGAATCAACGGCCTTGGAGCTAGCACTGGCCTCATCCATCAAAGCTTAATAACACTACTAGTATTACAACTTACAACACAAACAAAAAAAAATCTAACACATCATCGGATCAAAATAACACCTCCCAGCATTAATCTTCCAGAAGATTCTAATCCCATCCTCATTCACCACCCACTTTCCTCAACAGTCAAAACCACATGATCTTCATCATCAACAGATCCATCCCCCAATATTTTCAACTCATTCCTCCACAGAGATTTAGTTTTCCCCCTTTTCGGTAAAAATCTCGTCTTTATCAAAATTGATGATTGATACAGCGAAGAAGGGCGGGGCGGAGACGGAATTGATCGAAGTATAGGGCGTAGAGAACGAAGGAAATGGAGATTGACGGAGTTTTTGAGTAAATCGGAGGGTTGAATGAGTGAATTTTGGGGGAGGAGAGGGCAAAAGCCACCGGCGCTGGAGTTGCTCCTGGGATTTTTCAGTTTTTTTTTTTTTTTCCTGATGAGATGTGGGGCAAAAACCCAAGTTTATGTATGTAAATCCTTTATTATTAGCACTATTTAAGTTGGTAATTATCTTTCTTACTTTCTCATTTATTGTTTTCTCTTGTTTGGATTATTTTGCATTTATTGTCAACTCTCTATGTTCACTTTTAAAATGTGAAAAAAACAATTAAGTATACTGGAGCTTTTGTTATGCATAGTATTTGAGGAAGGGCTCCATTATAAGGAATAATGTATGTAATTTTATTTTGTATTTTTATTAGTCGTGATCTCTTGATTATACTGTATTAATTAAATTTTAGTTTAAAAATTAGGTAAATTGACTCTCATGAAATAAAATGTAACAAGTAAAATGAAATGGCGGGAGTACTATTTATATTTACTTATTATTGGAGTAAAAAATTAATAATATTAAATAATAATAATAATAATAATAATAATCGTAGTTTAATACGAGTCTAAAACATATACTCTACTAGTAACTATCAACTATATGGATATTTTCGTTAACTGTATTGAAGGTCCGTAAGCGTCTAAGTTTCTTTCCTGAAAAATCTCTCACAAAAAGGAAAATAGCGACTCACAGGAGAAATATGTGCGGATTACAATCTTTATAAAATCTTTAAATAAAAAGATGTAATCCTCTCATTCTTCTCCTCACGTTCTTCACCTTGATCTTGAATCAACGAGATATTTATTTGAATTTCACCATGAATTGCAGAGAACAACTTTTATCGCAATTGTGGAGGTATGAAAACTGGCTTGGACCATGAATTGCAGAGCACAACTTTTATCACAATTGCAAAGGTATGAAAACTTGCGGCTCGCCACTTGGAGATGAAGACTTCTTGATATGTGAAAGGCTTGCGGATCACCAACAAAGATGAGAGCTTCTCTTTATGTGTTTATGTATTTGCATATTTTTCTCTGTGTGTCTTCTTCTTTGGTCAATACCTCTTTTATATAGGTGTGAGCTAAGGCTTAAGGAGTATTTTGGTCTCCAAGTAAACCTAGTGGACCTTGGGCTTGAAGAGCATGAGTTGGGCTCGTCTTGTTAACTTAACATGCGAACATAAATGTAATTGGACTTCATTTATAATATATTGTTTTAATTTTAAATATTAATTCAACAATTTAACTCGACCGACACGTGATGACTTTAAGATTTGATCCAATTTTTAATACGAACTTATGTGATAAAACTTCACAGCCTTCAAGGTCTTTTGAGACCATTCATTTTCATGAGATTCTATTTCTATTTGATCCCATTTTAATATCTTGACTTACCATAATTTCACACTTACAAACAAGTACATCTATTGATCGAGGCAAAATATGTCCAAATCATCTCAAGCGGTCTTCTCACATATTATCATCAATGTATGCTGCTTGCATCTTCTTGCTAATGTTATCATTTCTAATTTGGTAAATCGATCTTTAACTGAGTTTGTATTGATACCAAGTATTTGGGAGTCACTATATGTGATATAAGGTCTATCTCATCCTGCTTTAACATCTTTATTTGTCATAGTTTCATACATACATATGTGTATATTTGTAGATTGATGCAAAATATGTCCTACATATCTCAAGCGGTATTCTCATATTTTATTCTCAACGTGTGCTATTTGGTCTGTCTTGCGAATGTGATTATTTATAATCATATATAACTTGGTATGAATCTTTTTCTTCAATTGTGCACATCTTTAGTCAAGTTTTATTGATACTAATCATTTAAAGTTTTTTTAAGATTATTTACTTTCATGCGATTTCAACTCTATCCCGTTATATTTAACACTTTTATTTACCATAGCTTCACATTAAAGGCGGACACATCAATTGATCAATGCAGAACATGTCCAAAACATCTAGTGATCTTCTAACACTTTTATCCTCAATGCGTGTTACTTGCATTTTTTTGTGAATGTGGTCATTTCTAATCGTATTGAATCTAATATGACTGCATATCTATCATAACATTCACATCTCTCCTCAGCACCCATCTTATATATGTTGATATCTAGCAATCCAGCATTCAACACCATGTGCAGTGGTTCCTAGACCTATTCTATAAAACTTATTTTCACTTTGATAAGTATTAGTTCATCATATAAATCATAATACTCGATAACACTTTTCCATCTCAATCGCCTAATTTTATAATTAGTGAATAGTGGCAAAATTATGTTTGAATAAGAAACTGTTTTTCTCCACTAGTAGATATGAAATTAACTATAGGGAAGATGAGCAAATACAACCCCCCTCTCCCCCCTCCTAATTTTCGACTTTGAGATTTAGAACCAATATTTCTTGTTAAAAAAGTAATACATATATGTCTTCATATTTTAACTAATAGTACACATACATTCTCGGCAAAAATTGCATGCTTCGCGTACTTTTTTTTAAAGCAAATAATGAGATCGATTATTTTAAGTAGTTAAATATTGAAAAAATTATAGAAACTAACATCCTTAAGACTATAGTTATAATAAATAGCAACACCTTTTTAAAATTACAACTTATAGCAAAAGTAGCAATATTTTACCCACTATTTAGAGAGGCGCGTGTGTTTCTCCCATCAGTTTACCTTTTTCCCCTTTTTCATGCAATATTCACTTCTCTCCAACTAACTGTATCTTCTATTTTTTTATTCAATTTTCATTTTTATCTCTCAATCTGTTGATAAACATTGTGATCCATCAAATAAGGTAAGTTGATTTTTACAGTATTTGCATGTTATCTTTTCATATAATTTATATTTTTTTGTTTTTTCGTATTTTTTTTCTTCAACCGACTCTTGTTGTTGTTTTTTGGGTTTTGTGATTTTTTTTTTGGTGAAAGATTGTGGAGGTCTGATATAATGGAGGGATACGTTATTTGATGGAGTACGTTATAATGGAGGGATACGTTATTTGATGAAGTTTTATAAAAAAAAATTATTGAAAGATTGTGTTTTTTTGTGTTAAGTTGATTTCTACTCCTATTCAGTTGAACAAAGAAGTTGTCATAGAATAGGTGAGATCGAAGCATTGTGACGAGATGAAAAACATTGGGGAAACTATGAAACGGAAAACATTGAGAAAACCTTCATCTCCAAAATCTCCAAAAGTGCAAAAATATGTGAAAAAGAGGAAGTCAAATGAAAAGAAAAAATTGTATTTTTCCAGTTGTGCATATATATTTATGAGTAATGCATGTGTATCTTTTCAGTTATGCATATATATATATATATATATATATATATATATATATATATATTTATTTATGAATAATACATATGTATTTTACCAGCTTGCATATGTATTTATGACTAATGAATATGTATTTTTTCAGATATGCATATGAATTTTTGAATAATACATATGTATTTTCTAGTTATTCATACGTTTTTTATGGGGCTACATGCTATATTCATTGATTTGGAAATATATTTTTAGTTCTGCTTAGGTTTTTATAGATGCATGTGTATTTATGAATAGTACATATGTACTTTTTCAGTGTGCATATGTATTTATGACTAATGCATATTATTTTTTCAGAAATGTATATGTATTTTTTTAATTATGCATATCTATTTAAGAATAACGCATATGTATTTATGATTAATGCATATGTATTTATGGATGATGCATATTTTTCGTCATAAGAATATTTTTTTATGTCTACATCATGAAGAAGAAATGTATGGTTCAAGCGCAATTAGACAAATGTATTATGTCACTTTTTGTTATTAAGATCTTGTATCCTATATGTTTATATATACATATGAGTCAGATATGTATTTCTATAAATACACTTGCAGATATATATGTATGTTTTGTACTGTAAATACATACGTAGATTTGTATGTCTATGTATTTTGTATATTTTTGAATATGTATATGTGATATACATATGTGTCTTTTAAAAATAAAAGCAAGAGATAGAAGAGTAAAAAAACAAAAAAAAAAAAAAATAGAAAAATAAAAAAAGAAAAATCCAAAGAAAAAGAAGTGAAAAACGAAAAAAAAAAGAGAAATAAAAGCTACAAATATAAGCGTAAAAATAAAAGCAAAGAGAAAATAAAAAAAAAATGAAAATCGAAAAAGAAAAATACAAGAAAGGAAAAAAGAAGAAACGAAAAAAAGAGAGGATAAAACAGAAGAGTCAAAATAAAGTGGAAAGAAAAAAAAATTAAAATAAAAAAACAATACGATAAAAAAAGAAACAAGAATAGGAAAAGAAAAAGAAAAATATGAGAAAGAAAAAAAATTAAGAAAACTAAAAATTAGAAAAAGAAAAGGAAAGAATAAAAAAGAAAAGAAATAAAAGAGTCATATCAGGAAAAAGATCTTTATAATCAAATGTAGCATGAATTAAAGGACACTTACTTCCCTTATTTAACTATAACTGATAGGAGTTAAAATAAGAATTACTATTCAATTTGTATATGTATTTATATAACAACATTTTACTTAAATATAAAATATAATTTATTATTTTCATAATTATGAAACAGTTGCTATAAAAATTATAATTATAGCTGTTAAGTTGCTACTTTTGAAAAATTTCCTTAAATACTTTTTTTTTGTTAGCATATTGATAAAAAAAATAATCTAAAACTATTTTTTAATTAAAAAAAATGCTATGTGACTTTAAAATATTACATCACTCATTTCTTTTGTCCATATGAAAATACCAATCACTAAAAAAAATGAATTAGGTAATTTTTTAAAGTATAAATAACATAAATACCAATCTTTTAAAAGTAATTACACTCTCTCCCACTTTTTTAATTACTTTACTTTCTCTCCCTATTAATATACATAATATAACCGACATTAACATAACATTCTGTGTATATATGAGATTTTTGTAATATGTTTAGGGAGAAAACATAAATTGTGTATTTGTGTAATTTTTAGTTTTTTTTTTTAAAGTCATTTGACTTTTATGATTTTTGTAATTTAGTAAATACAAAACTGTTAAGGAAAAGAAGTAAATATGCATTATTTACTAGATGATGAAAATATATATACATTATTTTTTAATGAGGAGTTTTTGTTCTAACGATAGAGATTTGAGGAATATATTTGCCTCTTTTTCCTTAATTATATAATCATGGGAGTTTATTTTGCTCGGACATGTAAATGATATGTGTAATTTAATATTTTAATTTTCTGTTATAGAGATATGCTTACATAAATATTATAAAAATATCTCTCTTTATATATATTAAATATCATACATTTATTGCTTAATTAACCTCACGACATGGAAAAGCCAATAAAAAATATCAAACCATTACCTAAACAAAGAAAAAAAAAAAGTTTCTAATACCCTATGGTGTTTTTACATAAATGTTGGAGTTAATAACTCAAATGGTCACTCAACTTTAAACTTTTATCTCAGAAAGTCCCTCAATTTTGAACTTTTATCCCAGAAAGTCACTCAGTTTTCACATTTTTACTCAAAAAGTGACCCCTATGGTGTTTTTACATAAATGTTGGAGTTAATAACTCAAATGGTCACTCAACTTTGAACTTTTCTCTCAGAAAGTCATTCAACTTTAGACTTTTATCCCAGAAAGTCACTCAACTTTCACATTTTTACTCAAAAAGTGACTTTCTGAGTAAAAATGTGAAAGCTGAGTGACTTTCTGGGATAAAAGTCCAAAGTTGAGTGACTTTTATTCCAGAAAGTCATTCAGCTTTCACATTTTTACTCAGAAAGTGACCCCTATGGTGTTTTTACATAAATGCTGGAGTTAATAACTCAAATGGTCACTCAACTTTGAGCTTTTATCTCAGGAAGTCACTCAACTTTGAACTTTTATCCCAGAAAGTCACTCAGCTTTCACATTTTTACTCAGAATTTTACTCAAAAAATATGAAAGCTGAGTGACTTTCTGGGATACAAGTTCAAAGTTGAGTGACTTCCTGTGATAAAAGCTCAAAGTTGAGTGACCATTTGAGTTATTAACTCTAAATGTTGCAATAGTGATGACATATCTTTTTTTTTTTTTTTTTAGTATTTTTTTTTGACAATGTATAATGACTGATAATATGTCCAAGTACAAAACTTGGGACTCTTCTTTCAAATTCAAATGATAACATTGACAAAAGATTCTTTTGACGTCTTTCATATAGAGTTGTCAATACGGATCGATCCAATTTATTTGGGCTAACCCACACAGGTTTTGAATTTGACAGGCCAAGTCGATCTGCCCATCAAAATAATAGGCCAAAAAATACCAAGTCCACACCATTACTCTATGGGTTGCGGGCTTCACAGATCATCCCACTTTTTAAAACATAATACTTTATAATTTAGTTTTAGAATGTTAATAAACATAAATATTACCAGACAATATTACATAGTGTTAATACTTGTTAATCAAGTCTCCAACACCCCAAAAAATACTCCTAATAGCAAAATTAAATAACTTTTTACATGATATCCTTCAAACCAAATAAAAATACTAATAAACAATCTAAATAGTTGCATGTATTTGACTTACGGACCGGCCCACGGGCTAACCCAACCCACGGGTCACGGGCTTATTCGGGCTGAGCTAAAAAACCCTATTCTTAAATGGACTGCAAAAATTGAAATCCAACTCCATCAAATTACAGGTCGGATCGACCCAATGAGCCTGACCCATATTGACGGCTCTACTTTCATAGTACATACTATTACAACTTAATATTTGTAAATGATTTTACTTTAATTAAATTTATTTATTTTGTCGAAAAGCAGACTTCCATAGATATAAGTTTTTAAAAATAGTTAATTGTACAAAAGCAAAATGTGATAATTTATATTTATCCCATGTAATTAATCAAATGTAATAATCTTAATTTCATAAAATTAGTCGAGGTCCGTAGACCCACACCCCAAAATTATTAAAAACATTACTCTCACATCTCATATTATGTGATACTCTTTCCTTTTAAGTCAAAATATTTAGAACTTTATTTTAGTTACTACTACATTCATTTTTAAATAAGTGCTCCATTTAATTCAGATATACACTTTAATTGAATTTATCAACTTATTTTTTAATTGAATTTATCACTTTCCACACATATAAACTTATGGATATATTAAAAAGATTATGATTAAAATATTTATAAAAACTTAAATATACATTTATTTGAAAATAAAATAAAAAATTATTTCAAAAGAAAAACTTATTTTTTATTCTTAATAAAATAATTTGTACAAATAACATAAATCCCAACCTTTTTGGAAGTAATTACACTCTCTCCCACCTTTTAAATTACTTTATTCTCTCTTCCTATTAATATATATAACATAACCGATATATACATAGTATTTTGTGTATATGTTGAGATTTTTGTAATATATTTAGGGAGTTGAAATTTTTTGTAATATTAAAAATATAAGTTATGTATTTGTGTAATTTTTAGAAATAATTTTCAAAAATATATGTTGCCAAATAAAATAGGCCGGAGGTGGAGTACATTTTATTTTGGAGATTGTTACTGATATTGGTATTATCCGTTAAACCAAACGGACCACTAACTAATTCGCTAGTGACCAATCAATCGTAGGGGAAAGAGAAATTAGAGATGACGAAGGCGGCTCTACTTGTGAGGCCAAACGTGGCGGTGCTATGTATCCGGCGATGGAGCACCTCCGTTCAGCCACGTGTACCTTCATTCCTGAAATGCTATTCTATATCTTCCCCTTCCTACCGGCCGATGAACCTCCTTCCTCACATACGGTCCAACATTGAGTCCGATTTCGCCGGTCGACGGAGTTTCAGTATTCGAGCAACTAGCGATACCGGCTCATTTGATTCCCCTCTTATGCAGTCTATGGAGAAAAAGGTTCAATTCATTTACCCCTTTTTCAAAGTATATTGAGTTTGTTGTCCCTATAGCAGACCATATGTTTCAATTTACGTTGTCTATTTTCACAAATCGAGAGAGTTCTATTACTTCTTTTTTATATTACTTTTAGCATGAAATAGCTATATAAAGCAATAGTAATCAAATTTTCAGTCCAAAGAATCATTAAAAAGGTTAATTTAGTAGACTACCTTCTTTAGTATTAAATACCTATATAAAACAATATTAATCAAAGTTCGAGTCCAAAGAATCATTAAAAAGGTTCTTTTAGTAAAACACACTGCTTATTTGTCACGTCCCAAAATAATCCCTAGGCGTGACTGGCTCCCGAAAACACCGTTTTCCGGGAGAACCAATTTTCTATTCATTCACCATATCTACAAATACTGAGATGAAAACATACACAACACTATATGCACGAAATAATCATTAACGCAGGATAGTTATCCAACAAGATACTGCATAGCGATTTATGAAAATGACAATAGTTTAGATAACAAATCTCTAACCCAAGTCTCACACCAAGTTCATGGAGCATCTAAATAGAATTACATGAGTTCAACTATTGGGCATGCAAACCCAACAAAAGGAGATATAAGCTAAAAATAACTAAAGATGAATGACATCCTTCACAAACAATGCGAAGGCTCACCTCAGCGACAGAATCCATACGAAAAGACAGTCAGCCACGAGCCCTTCTCTCTCTCCAACCGTATCTGCAGGTATGCAAGTAAGGAGTGAGCTATATAAATATAACCCAGTAAGATCCTCGACCCGCTACTTTAACACCCCTGGAACAAGTGTTAGAAAATACAAGGCACAACAAAATACATAAATATCTATACATAATATCTTTCATAAAGTAATATCAATAAGATTTCCAAAGAGGTTCAAAAATGCCATCATTATCTCAACTCAATCTACACTCACGACTTGTCATAAACGGCAGTGAAGGTGATTGGCCTAACACGACATCATATATAATGCCCCAAAAAGTCTACTACGACAGCATGTACAAGCCCCTAACATATTACGGCAGCATAAGTAATGCCCCTAATATATTACGGCAGCTACGTATGCCCCTAGAGACTATAACGACAACGAAGAAAATATATTCAACGTCCCAACCTCACCTCACATTTCACCTCTAATTGATTCTCAATACACTTCACAAAATAAATATCCACAGCTTATTAAAGGTCACATATTCTACCGAGCTCACGCTTGTCCCAACACATGGACTAGGCAGTAAAATTTAATTTTTATAAAGTAAATTTAAAAAGCAAGCATCAAAGCTTAAAGTCTCACTTACCTCGAATGCACAATTCAAGCACCACCTTTTAGTAAATCAAAATATGTTCCCGAAAACTCAAAGCACCTTAAACTACACCAAAAAGGGGTTTAATATAGTCAATACCCCATCAACGATCATCCCGTAACATTTCAGAGAAAGTCAATTATCAAAGTCTATCGCTCAATCCAATTACTCAAATTATGTACTTCTACCATTTAAAACGCAACTGCCAAACTTTTATCCTAGTATGCAAATTTTCAAGTCAAACCACTACTATGTTCCACTTAAAATTTTGACAGAGATTAATATGAATTTTACAACTGCAAGATAGGAAATTGTCAAATTAGATTATAATATTGCACTTTTCATTCACTGATTTCCAGTCAAGCCACTGTAAAGAGGCTAACCTTTTATGTGGTTAATCTTTAGTTCCACATTCTTGAGCATCTGGTGCTCAACAAAACAAAGGAGAGGGACGTTCAAGTTACACACCTTCAAAGTCCATTAGATAATGACTAACTTTGCTAAGCCGTTAGCCTATCATAAGTCCCAAATAATTTAATTCTATCACTTAATATCATGAACACACACCTGCACTACTGCACGTATATTTAATTCCATGCTAAAGAACAATGGAAAAGTTTCATACCTCAATAACTGAGAAGCTTTAATCCCACCTTTAAGTTCCCCAACCTATATTTTTTTTTCCTCTTATGCTGTCAGCTGATTTCTTCCGAGGAATAAAGTAAGCCACACACATATATATATAGCCCAACACACAACTTTTCTTTTCTCCCCTAATAATACACTCTTCTTCCATTATTTTTTCCTTTAATCATGAAAGACACAAGGGAGTGGGTGTGGCCCTTTTCCTACTTCAATTAAATTCCCTTAAACAATATTAATAATATGGCCCATCTTCCCCTCATAAAAAAATAATAATTTTGGGTTATTACATTCTCCCCCACTTAAAATAACGTTCGTCCTCGAGCGGGTCTAGAATCTTACCTGAAATGTCGAATAAGTGAGGATATCTAACTCGCATCTCCTCCTTGGACTCCCATGTAGCTTCCTCGGTTGGATGATTACACCATAATACCTTGACTGAAGCTATCTTCTTCGACCTCAACGGTCGCACTTGCCTATCCAGAATAGCTATCGGGCTTTCCTCATACGTCAGATTCTCATCAAGCTCTACATCCTCTGGCTGGATCTACTTGCTTCATGGATTGCTATTATCTCATCAAAGAGAAAGTTTGTTGTATTGATCCTTTCTTCTTGTACATTGTTCTACATGGATTAGAGGCTATTTATAGCCATTATTGGATAACTTTCAACAAAAGAGTAATGATGTTGTTGGCTATGTGCCAAGATATAATTGGGCTACATATGTTCATGGGCTACTTGAGATATTCTAGGATTAAGCACATGATAAATTTATATTGTTGACCAAACGCGGTTTAAATTTTATCCCAAGCTTAATCATGGGATATTTCAACCCTATCAAAGCCAATTTTGAATTATTCTATCCCATCTCTGATGGGATAAATTAGTCTGTATATCAAACCACCCCTAAGGAGTCCTTTGGTTGGTGGGATAAGGATAATAATCCCAGGATATCCTGTTGGATTATTTTATCCTTGTTTGGTAATAGATATTATTGTCTCAGGAGGGTGAGATATCCCCACCTATTATCCCAAGCTTAATCATGGGATATTTCAACCCTGTCAAATCCAATTTTGAATTATTCTATCCCATCTCTGATGGGATAAATTACTTTGTATATCAAACCACCCCTAAGGAGTCCTTTGGTTGGTGGGATAAGTATAATAATCCCAGGATATCCTGTTGGATTATTTTATCCTTGTTTGGTAATAGATATTATTGTCTCAGGAGGGTGAGATATCCCCACCTACCCTATCCCACAACCAAACGGCCCCTAAAGAGCTAACGAAATCCAAAAAATGGTCAATGCTAAATGCTAATTACAGGGAACAACTTGCACCAATTAAAGATATTCATTAAGCACCTAGCTTTATGATATTGCTTGGAGTCGAAAGTCCATTAAAGCATTGTTTCTTTTTGTCCAAATACTATTCAGCTGGCTTTCTTAGAGGCTTTTCAAGATATACTCTCTCTGTCTATTGAAATCCGACAATCTTCTTCCTGCTTATGCCCTGGGTGGGTCAAGTCTAACCTGTCTTTCCGGAACCGCAGTCATAATGAATTCTTTCATTTGAAAAGAAGCCTTTCAAGAAAAGTCAATATAGTTGCAAGTTGCTCGAGCAGTGGGTTGAAGCCTGGAACCCTTATAGGTATGGAACCTTTTTTTCAAATACTGGATCTTGTGCTAGTAGTTCCTGGCTGTATTCAACGCGGGCCAAACACGTCTCTTATTGAAATAGGAGAATTCGTGAACTAACCTGCCGACAGACCTGATATCTACTATTGAAGTAAAAGATCCTACGAGAGCATTTCTGTCTTCAGACGTGGTATAGGACTTCTGTTTCGTGTAAGTTTTTATATTATCTTACATAACCAGAAAATACAAGCAGGGACCAGGATCAAGATTTTCTTGATGTCTTTTTCCGCTTTTCATGAACTCCAACTTTCTTACTTCTCTAGTGCTGAATGGCATTGTCCAGAATGTTGATCTGACACCAAGAAATTTCTTCGTGCTCCAAATGCTGGTACTTTTTTCTTTCTGAACTCTAAAACATCTTATGATCGAGTCTTAATGAGTCTCACTTCTAGATAAGACTAGTTATAAAAGATAAGCAGATTGACAGAATAGTACATTGAGTTAGTATTTTCTTTTTGAAACTGGTAACTTTATGTACGTTGAGTTAGTATTAAAGAAGAAATAAGTGTCAAAAAATACCCAAACTATTGTTTCTTTTTTAGTTTCACACCTAAACTATTGGGAGTGTGAGAAACACACCTAACTATCACACTTTAGTTTGAGAAACACACCTCAACTAATATGTGTTACACTCTCTTTTTTTTTTAAAGAAAAAAATGCCACATGGAAAACAATTTCATCGTTGGCAAAAAGTTAAAGTTCACCATGTAAAATACTCCATTTTCCATACATCGACATCTCTTCTCAGTGGTGTAAAATAGAGTTTGGAACCTAAAGGACAATCATCCAAAAATTCAAAAAGGCAACAAAAAATGGAAAAATACCAAAGGAGCAAAAGCGGGGGAGGCCTCGCGCCTTACCTTTAACCATTTAACAACGTGAGTTAAATGGTTAAAGGTAAGGCCGGTGCACTATCACGCCTTGCAAGGCGGGAACAATGCTCCGTCTTCCTTATTCCCATCGCTGCTAACAAAGCTGACTTTGTAAGAACATGTCAGCAAGATTAGATGGTTTGAGTGGGGTATCCAACTACATTTAGTGCTCATGACTTAATTGTTTTTTTGGTTCAACTGCTTAGTTGCCACATTTACTAGTATTCTTTTTCAATTTTGCACCAATCTTTCATTTAATACCAATATCCTAGTATAGTATTGCGTCTTTTAAAACCCCACACCTACCTTGTTTTTTCTTTCTTCATATTTTTCACATTTTATTTAATAGTAGTAGTTTCTGTTTTTTTTACTATGATTTTGCACCTTTCTTCATATTTTTCACATTTAATGATTTTGTGCCAATAATAGAAAGTCTGAAGTTTGAAGAAATTAACCCACTAACCGTATCATCCATTTTCAGCTAAGAACCTAATTATACCCGGTCTATCCCACTAATGTACAATCATTACCTAGATTTAATCAATTTGTTATAGCTAAATATGAAATTTCCAATAGATTATTGTTAAGACAAGTTCGCCTTTTGAAGGAAAAAGGAAGGCGGAGCAGCAATGTCTGCATCAATGGGAAGAAGGAAGGTGGATCACTGTTCCCGCCTTGCAAGGCGTGACGGTGCACCCGCCTTACCTTAAACCATTTAACTATTTAACTGACGCCGTTCAATGGTTAAAGGTAAGGCATGAGGCCTCCCCCGCCTTTGCCTCCCTGGCATTTTCCATTTTTCTTTGCCCCTTGGAAATTTTGGATAAAAAAAGTTGTCCTTTAGGCTCCGAACTCATGTAAAATACTCCATTGCCACGGAAGACCATAAGGCATAAATAAATGGAGTAAAATACTCCATTGCCACGTGGATAAATTTTTCATGCCCAGACGCACCTAGAGGCATGTGTATACAAACACTTAGTCCAGTCAACATTGAGGTGTGTTTCTCAAACTAAAGTGTGATAGGTTAGGTGTGTTTCGCACACTCCCAATAGTTTGTGTGAAACTTAAAAAAAGGGGTTGGTTTAGGTGTGTTTTTCATACTTATCTCATTAAATTAAGAGCATCTTAAAACCTTTCAAAGAATTAGGAAGAAGAAATTGGGGGCAAAAAAAGGAAGAGCTTGAGGTGTAGAACTCAAGAGGCCTTTGATGCAGTTTCAGGTTGTTGGAAGGGGCACAAATTAGGAAGAAAGAATCCTTGAGTATGTGCTGTCTTGCAAAATCACTTAAAAGAAGGAACCTTGTAAGGATTGACTTCAAAATATTCCCATTTCAAAAAAAAGAAGAAGTCAATATTCATGATATTTGTTACGATGGTTAAATTTGTAGAACTGAATATTTTTTATTTTTTTTTAGAATTGAAGATGTTAGGGTTTGAAACGAAAAAAAGGAACAACAGATGAATGAAGCCACCTCTAGATATTCAGTGAATCATGCAGTGAGGCCCCTCCCCTGGCTTTGATCTAGTGGTAAGAAGAAATGTGTGTTAGGCGCATGCCATGGATTTGAACAGAAAAGCTTGGTACTTAGGTGGAGAAAGGGGGAAGATCAAGTCGATTATCCACCAAGTTTCGAACCTTGCACCAGTAGCCCTTGCAAACAAAAAGATGAACTGGAATTAACTAGGATCACGTGTTGCATATTTTATCAAATAGCTAACTAGCACATTGGTGCAACACAAAACCTTGATCCATGTGCAATGAACTATTAAAGTTAGGACAAAGATTCAATTTTAATGTTACCTTTCTCAAAAAAAAAACAAAGATTCAAGTTTATAGGCACCGGAATTGTGATGAGTTTTGGGTGATTGTTATAAGTGGCTATATGACAAAGAAATATATAGATGCTGAAAACTATTTGAACTATGAAATCAGAAGAAATAAAGGGGTGCACATTTCTTGATGCTAGTGTTGGGGGAGGGGAATAGAAAAGCACTGCAAAAGCAGTAATCAAATATTAGGAAACTCTCATAAAATTCGTCTTGGTGTCATAATGAAGTTAAATTGAACTATGTTTATTGAAAGACTTGATCAAATAAAATAAAAGAAGTATAGTTTGTGTTTTAGACTGAACTTGTGAAGTCCCTTTCAGAGGATCCTTGAACTTAGTTTATAATATTCTCAAATTATTTTAGGGTTTGGATAAGCTTATGAGACTGTTGGATTAGCTGATTGAAAGTGACTGATTAGCATTCTCATCAAGGTTTGGAAACCACTTTTAGGTGTTGAAGCTGAATTTATAGACAAGCAGTTATATCATACATGTTTGGATAGAAATGTTGAAACTGATAATAAATAGTCAATATGTTTGGTAAAAAAGTCTTGATAAGCACTTTTATGTTAAAATGACCGAAATGTCCTTAAAGTTTTTACAAAAAAAGAAAAATTTTATAGTACTTTTAACGTATAAAAGGAAGAATTGCAGAAATAGAATGCCGAGAATTAAATGTTATGTTAGGAAGAGTATTTCGGAGATTACATAACTTTTTTTTGATAAAGTACCACGAGATTACAAAAGATATTAGGGATAGAATTGCAAAAGGGTCAGTCAAACCAAGACTGCCTGTAAGCTATAAAATCATAATTTAGGGTGACCAATTTGTGACTTTATCAAAATTATAAAGCACTCTTGTAACTTAAAAGCACCAAAATTGGCTTATGTTGGTGCTTTTAAGACAAAATAAATTTTAGATAATTTTATAGTGTGTACGCATAGATAAGTCAAAAGGTGTTTATAAGCTAGTTTGACCAGCTTATAAGCTTAGAGGGTATTGGGCTAAGGGGGTGTTTGGACGGACTTCTTTCAAGTGACTTAAAAGCCAAAAGCCAAAAGTAGGTAGCAACCTACTTTTGGCTTTTTTTTGGTACTTTTTAAGCCTCAAGTAAAGTGCTTATAAACACTTTTTGTCTTTGGCAAACACCTCAATATTAAAGTGCTTAAAAGCCAAAAGCACTTAAAAATAAGTCAAGCCAAACATCCTCTAAGCTTATAAGCCGGACAAATTGGTTTATTAGCACTTTTTAGCTTATCTACGCATTTGGCGAACACCAAAGTGTTTATTAGCCAAAACCAACCATAAGATCCCCAACTTCTGGCATTTAAGCTTATAAGCTCTTTTCGTTTGGCCAAGTATTTTATGATTTTATTCGTAATGGTTTTTCTAATTCTTAACATATCTTTTTTTATTTTTTGAGAAAGGTAACCGTTAATCTACATATATCCATAGGTCCACTATATCAATAATTCTTAACATATCTCTTCCCAAACAAATTCTTACTTCCTCTTCACTTCGTCTTTGTTGTTTTTTCTTTTCATTACACAAATACTTTTAAATTTATAATTTTTTGCCAATATTTTAAGGATATTTTAGTCATTCTAACAACATAACAACTTATCAACACTTTTTTACCAAACACGTCAATTGCTTATGAACAGTTGCAGCAGTTCTATCCAAACATGTACCTGCTTATTTATAAAATCAGCTTCAGCACGTAAAAATGCTTTTCAATGCTTAATACTTGTCACCTGTTTTTTTGATGAAGTAATATCATTGCTGGCATCAAGAAGATGCAAAATAGTAAAACTTATCACCTGTTTACAATCAGCTGATTCAGATAGGTTCTTATAATCAAACACATAAGTTGGTCAAGTTACCGATTTCAGGAAAAAAACAAATAAGTTGGTCATTTGGCTTATAAGTACCTTTTGACTTATCTATGCTTTTGGTAAGTACTAACGTGCAGTAGCTAAGTGCTTAGAACCGAAATCATCCAAAGACATAAATAGGTCACCCCCAACTATTGTTTTCAACTTAGCACTTTTAATTTGATCAAGATTTTTATAATTTTATCCTTCATATTTTTTCTAATTCTCGAAATACCATTTCCAAACTAAATCCTTAGGTTCCTCTTCATTCTATGTACGTCATTCCACCTTTTCCTTAAGAAAAATAAAATGTACGTGAGTCACTTTGTCAAAAGAACAACTTTTCATCTTTTTACCAAATACATTAGTTATTTGTTATTAGCTTCAGCACTTATATTTACTTATTAAAAAAAAAGCTTCGAACACTTCTATTCAAACACACAAGTGCGTATAAGTTATAAATACTTAATGCTTACCCACTGTTCTTTGTATAGCCGAAAAAATCTGTCTAGAATCTACCCTTTGGGCCAACCGCAACCTTGGAGCTCGAGAATGACGGCCCCGCCTCTATTCTTCTCCACTTAAATGCCGAACTTAGGTTGCTTGGTGCAGGACAAAATTGTGACCTAACAAGTCCTTCAACCTTTGCCGATTGAGCTATACGCCAGGGCATTTATAATCAACTAACCCAAAGTGGTTCATTGTTAACTCCTCTTTTCCCTCATAGTAAGTTTCCGCAAACTGTTCGATGCAGTACAAGTGGTTCGTATTTATACTTAATCATAATCATATACAACAAAGTACAGAATGCTGCTTCTTTCTGGCATATATTAGCTCCTACTTTAACTAAAACATGGCAACAAATGCTTAAGCACATCATGACCACAATTTGAGTTCTGGTAAAGATCTTCTCTTCCTTGTCTCCTCTTTTGCAATCAATTTCGCTGCAACACCCACTGTTGTATCTAATTGTCCACCTTTTTTGGGTGAGATTTCTATGCAAGTACGCCTGTGTCCAAGGGCATAGCAATTGAAGTAGATTCTTCTTTATTTATGAAATTCCATTCACAAGTGGCATTATACTTTTGATATTTGATCTTTTTTTTTACGTTTTTTTCATTCTTGTCATGGTTACATAATCAAGGCTGTGGCGTAAGATTACTTTAATAAGGGTTGCAGAACTCGTTTTTAGCTTAATGCTACGTTTGGCTGTACAGATTCCATCCTCCTGTAATATTTGTGTGGATATTACATTCATGTCTTTCATGATAGTGTCACTTGCATCAATATTAATGTCTGGTTGAGATTTAAATATATGTCAACAGATCAAGGAACAGTTGAATGCGGAGAGAGTCGTAGTGAAAGATGCTTATGGTGATGGTCGGCATGTCAGGTGAGGTTACTTCTCTAGTAGATGGTGCATTGGACGGGAATACAAAGCTGGTTTACTAAATCAAGTGGCGAACCTATTTGTTGCTTATTCTATAGTCATTTTATTGCTCCCTTTGCAGCATTGATGTAATCTCTTCAGCTTTTGAGGGACAATCTGCTGTGAATAGGCAGAGGATGGTCTACAAAGCCATATGGGAAGAACTTCATAATGTTGTGCATGCAGTTGACCAGATGACTACCAAAACACCAACCGAAGCAGCTGCAGGGAAGTGAACAAGGCGCAATCTACTAGTATCAAAACACCATCTGAGTTAACTACTTTATTTTCAAATCCCAAAACTTTTCAATTGATATCATCATATACAGTTGCGATGAAAAAAAGAGAACAATGAATGATGTCAAGTATGTCAACTTTGAAGTAGTATTGCTTAGCATTGTTTGTTAGAGACGGTGCATTGAATACCTGCCATTTTGTAACAACAGTTCATTTTTTAAAACCTAGTGCCTGTCCAAAGGAAGAACAGTTCAAGGGCTTAATACCATGGATAGGGTGAAATACTGATGAGAAATAAGTGCTTCAAGAAATTGGATTTCACCATTTGCTCAGTATATATATTTACAGAATTTTAGAGGTGGAAGGATATCAGCTTTTTGTGGTGCATCCTTTTCATTTAATTTAAATTTTTGGGCAAAATAAATCAATATTATAGGAGTATTTGAAGTTAGTAATCACATACCATAGAGTCATTACATTTAATGCTGCTTTGTAACATTAGCTCCTAAATTTGTCTGCCTTGGAACAACGGACAAACTACATAATGGATTATTATTTGTGGCCTGGCAGGTTGAAACTTGCAGCATATTAGCACTACGTAAATTATTTATCATTTGAAAATACTACTACTATTTTAGTATTGAATTAGACTAAAAAAAGACAACCTTCTTATCTTTTCAGGAAGTCAGAACTCAGATTGTTTAGGCACAGTTAATCCGTACTCGTGAAACACAATTTTCTTGATGCTTACATTTGTCAAACTGTGACGATAACAATAACAGAAAGGCAGAGTGAGTCTGACAATACAACACAATTTGGCTTGTTTAAAAAGCAAATGAACAAGAAAAAAATTGCGTTTCAAAAACTATAAAATGTATCTACTCAAAATTAAAGTCATCAGCTTGTCTTGAGAGTCCAATAAAAATGGTTATATCAAACACGTTAGCCCTCGCTGAACATTAGGGATCGTTTGGTGGGGTATATAAGAATAGTATTGAATAGAGTGTATTAGAAATGTTGGAATTATTTCTTATTCATTGTGTGATTTGATTATATTAAAAAATAGCATGCATTGCATAATTTCGAAAAAAAAAATAAATACTCTCTCTGTCTTTAATAGATTGAAAACACTACCAAACAAAGAATTACATAATACCAACAGCTAATTCGTGTATTAGTTTCTCTCATGCGTCCAATCAGATAACCTTTAATTAGAGACACTGGAATGGGATAAGTCTTGTGAGATATAACTAAACCTCTTTATAACGTCGCCATTGGTTAGGATATTATTTGTTGTTGTAAAGAACATACAATATAATATAACATGGAAAATCGGTTGCAAAGAAAACTTACCATTTGCCATTATAGTTGTTACAACTGTTATAAAGAAGTCTGTTTAACATCCCTTTTCCACTCCACTGCCTTAATTGCTTACGCTGCATGCAGAGAAGTAGCTTTCACAAGATTTTGTGCAAAGTACAGATTTATTTTGAAAACTTGGTGACCATGAGACGATAGAGATTTTAATGTGTTACTTCTCATTCGAAATTGATGTTTACTTTGCATTATTTTTCACGTGGTGTTTGACCTATTGGAAATATTTTTTTCTTTAAGAAAAAAATTCCTTATGTACATATTTGGTGAATCTTGTAGCAGTAAGGTATCCAACAGGTACTTCTTCATATATATGAACTACTCCTGAAGTGAATGAATATTGATCCTTGTTTAAACAAGATCCACATGCTGATTCAAATACAAGGAAAATCATTAACATGAGCTAAACAATCAAGAATCGTATAGACATTGGAGCTGTATGAATATATATACATTTACACTTTTCACAAAGTTGTTCTTTGAATTATATATACAAATGAAAATTACCCCGTGTTTGTCCCTTTGGTCAAAAATCTGAATTGCTTGAAGCACCTGAATATATAATCTGTAGACCGAACCAGAGCAACAACGTATCTGAGAGCTCACCCAGTCAGCAGAGGTTGGATGGAAGCATCGAAAATTTGGTGTTGTTGAACTCTTTCAAAGTTAACCGGTAGTAGGCAACATTGGATCCATACCAAGGCCAAATTCCCAGAAGCTGCCAGGTTCAACATGCTTTACTTTGCCAAAATATCTAATATGACGAAGCAGCCTGGCTAAATATGTGTTGTGGCATATAGTTGAACTGTCACAGACAACTGCTACATGCTTGCGCGCCCTTGTTATTGCAACATTCATTCGCCTGTTGTCTCCCAAAAAGCCAACGGCCCCCAAATTGTTTGATCGAACCTGGACATCATCAAGCAAAATTATACAAGCATGCACTTATATATCCCCACTCAAATAACTTAGCATATAGCAATCGGGTATCCAAACAGATATTAATGTTTTTTCACTAATTATATTGGAGGATATCACGAAATTTCCTATAGGAGATTTCAAATCCCTTAATTAGTAACTTTGATTACTTAAAGGATACTTATCAAGGCAGAGATTAGAATGAAAAAGAACCATCCACAGAAGCATGTCAAAATGTAACACATCAGTAGAGTGACAGCCTACCATGGATACAATCACAGCATCTGCTTCACGACCTTGAAAACTATCAATAGTTGCAACATCTACACCAGTAGCCATTGGAATCTCATCAATCTTGTCTCGAAGTAGTTGCACTTGAGCGACATAAGGAGACTGTACAGCAATGGCTGCAGGAGGAACACCTGCAGAAGATAATTGGTACTTGAACTAATCTATCCTGATGATATATGAAGCAACAAATGTTGAAAAGACAAACTAATTCTCCAAAGTAAAAAACCTTCCTCCATCTCACATGATAATGATGCTTTCATAAGCTCATCCAAGATACGTGGATGAAGAATTATGAACATGCCGAGAAGGAAAGTTTATGTTGATTCAGTCAGCAGAAGATATTAGGAGGAAAGAAATTATCTCCACGAATATCTTGAGCTTATTGGAAGTGTAATAGTACTGATTAACTCTTTCATTCAGCTAAGGATTGGAGGTGTCATAAGTATCATCCATATAAACTAATCAACTGAAACATCATGGTATATGGCTCTACCGAGTACTGAAGACACTTCCTTCTAGGGAGATGTAGAGGCATAGACATGAAAGGAACAGCCTTCTAGGAACAAAGGAATAACCATCTAAACAAGGTTAAAGGTCTTCCTTTAGCTTCTGAAAGAATGGCGGATTTGGCGCGATACATATAAAAATGTCCTGGTTAAGTAGCTTTTTGTTAAACAGTTCTTCCAGCCATATGAAAGGGGAATTAAAATTGTTGGGTATATATTTCTCTAAAACCTTTTTCATTAAGCTTAACTGTTGTAAAAGAATGGGATTAACGTACAAAGGAACAAAAAATCAGTCATTTGGCATTGAATTAGAGAGAAATGTGCAGTTCCAATTGAGATTTCACGAGCTCTTACTTTCAGCACACACTTGGTATAAGTTATAGCCAGAGAATACAAAGTTGTCATCAGTCCATCACCAGGAGTCCTGCTAAGCCAGGCCATTCTGGTGGATGGACAGGATACATGCAAGATATTTAATAAGTGATTTCAATAAATGCATACTTTGTTCAGTCGTCGCTTGAGCCACAAAAACACTCATCATGGAAGTTTCATTTATGACTACTTTCAGGAAAATTAAAGGACATATCAATTATCATTTGCAGAGAAAACGAAAATTAAAGAGCACGTACCAGCATAAATTAAACTGAATACATGTTGAACAACGATATCTGCTTCCCCTTCATTGTAAAAGGAGCCAGTGCCAGCAGGGTCCAGATGCTCTTCACAACCAACTGATAAGCTTCCGTAAGGCATTCTCGTATCAAGCAATAACAGCGGACACTGTGTAATCCATGTGGGCTGAATGCAGAAATTAGAAGAATTAAAATCATCAAAAGGAATGCTTTCTGTAACCATGTACTTGTTAGTCAAACGATATGCTTAATTTTCGAACAAGCAAATATCCCTGACTAAGATTGTGAGGCAGTGTCAAGAACAATCAAATGCAGCACCTAGCACATGTCGAAAATGGCAACTCTACAAGAAAAGGGTTCAACAGCAACTTTATTTCTAAGCATAGTATGTGTTGCGTACCAAAATCAATTAACAAGACGTTGAGGAGAGACATTCAAATTTATAGATGAAACTACAGAATATCCGGTAAGACACTATGTGAATTAGGAGTTTAGACCAAAATACTATTTAAGGGTTTAAACTTAAGATTAGGTGTTCATACAGTTCCATGATATCAAAGAGGTCAAGACTCAAGAGTTTCAAGTCTCATGGCTGCCACAACAAGAATCATTACACCTCAATCTCAAAGAAAGGAGCCTACGTCCTCTTTTGGACTTGTGGGAAGAACAAACAGTAGAATAAGGTATCAGAATTCAAATCATAAGTTATATGTGTAGTGAAAATGACATGCAATGGTAAAGAGTTCATACCTTGACAAAAGGAGAATCCACCAGTAGATGAGAAGCAACAGTTGGAGATGATGTTAAAGATCCACCATACATCTCCTTTGAAGCCCAGCTAGCTATGGCATCATTCATTCTGTACTGTGTTGTTAACTTTGTCGACAGCATCCCGTCATGCAAAGTCGCTGCCCTCTCCAGTAGTGAAACTCCAAGACCACCTTCTAAGGCTTTCCTAGAAAGGATAACAGGAGCAAGCTGGAATTGATCTCCTGCAAGAATACAACGCTTTCCGAGCAATATTGGTATCCAAGACGATGGTTCAATTGCTTGGCCAGCTTCATCTATAATAACCAAATCAAATGCATCCAGCCGTCTTATTAGTGGATCAGCTGCCCCAATATTAGTTGCAAGCACAACGTGAGCAGTTGATAAGATTTCTTTCACAGTTTCCTTCTCTTTCTTCTTGATGGACTTCCCAAGCTGTTTCAGAAGTTGACGTATACCAGCAGCTAAAGAGTCATCCTTAAGACAATAACTCAGGTCCTTTCTAAGATCTGACTTCTTCCTCTCAATTTCTGCTAGGAAATCAGACAGCCTGTTATTCACAATTTCAGCCAAAGATTTTGAAGCTACAGAAGAGGATATTCGTGCAGGATTTCCAACCCGAACAATGTTAATTCCAATATCAGACAACTTTTCAACCATGTTGTCCACAGCTGCATTTGTCGGTGCAGTTACAAGCACCCTTTCACCTTGTTTTACAGCAAGAGAAATCAATTCCTTCAGCAAACCAGTCTTCCCTGTGCCAGGAGGCCCTTGAATTATCATTATAGGTCGATTCTTGTTTAAACCTAATGCAATTGCTTTTCTTTGGGAAGCATCAAAAGATTTTTTGTTTGTAGAATCAGGAAGTTCCACTTCAGCCCAATCTGCCATGTCATTCTCCTCAAGCCACTTAAGGTCTTCATTGTCTCCAAAAAGTGTAGCTACCACCGCTACTGAAGGATTTTTCTTCCGAAACCCTTTCTTCTGAAGCATCATTAAGGCTTCACAATTGCGCTGCCAAAAGGAAAGGGGTGAATACCACATTCTAAGACAGACTATGGTCTCAAACCCAATGAGAACCCAGGAATTCTCAAAAAAATGATGTGGCCTTTTATTTCAACAGAATAAATGTTCTAATCTATCACTAACTTTGTAAAGCAGCAAGAGTTCTTAAACATTTTTATATAAAATTACTCTTTCTCAATCTGAATAATATTCATAGAGGACAGTACTTATCGTAAAACACTCTGCAACACCTATCAAAAAACTAACGCAACAAAAATAAAGGGCCAAATATGAAAATCTAAGTAGTTTTTTCTTTTTTTTTAGTTGTTTGAACGAAACTTATAGTTGTTTCAACTACAGCTCTTACTCCACAAATTGTTCTTGTCAACTGAAAGAGTGCAAAAAGTCATCTTCCGTACTAAGACAACACATTACCGGAAATCCTATGGTGATAAAGAAAAATATAGAGTAACCACAAGATAATGAAGAACTGCTCATTTACCAATGGTAATATACAACTTACAACAAATAATGGTTATATGCAAGGCGGGCAGGAATTAGTTTCAAGACCTTAAGGGTCTGTAAAGCTTCAGTGACCCTTCCAATTCCTTGATAAGGTCATACCTTAATTGCGATAAAGGGAAAAATCATGTAAACAACGAATATACAAAAAGCAGACAACCTTACACAAAATACAATTCTCTAAAAAAAAGCAAGCAATAATCTATGCAACTGGTATCTCATAGGTGTTATGAAACCCCATTATAAAGAGTAATGCTGCTATGAGCATGTAGGCATCCAATATTATTAAACTTTGACCACAGTCCTGATCAAATAAGAGAGAAAAACCAGCCTCTTTTCTTAATTTCCGAGCTACACCATGGATAACATGGAATGGTGAAATCATGCCAAAGCCAACTGGAAGGAGGTGTCTTCCTTCGATAAACTTTCTAATTTTCTACCCGAAAGCATAGCATGAATGGAAAATGCCAGGCTACAATCACGAGGAAGTAAGAGAACAAGTGAAGGAAGTGAAAAAAAGGAGAGAAATATCACGTTGTATGAAAAGTAGTAGGAGAACAAGTGAAGAAAGACAGGAAAGAACAAAGAAATGCTGAAAGCATATTTGAACAATATAAAACAAAACGCGCAACATACAATGTTGATTCTAGAGTAGCAATCACCACAACAGTCATAGTCGCAGAAGTGATACATAGGTTTTTCAAAGTTATAACGAACCTCGCAAATGAAGTACGGATTTCTAACAACTGCTATCTGTCAACTAAGAGAAGAGGATCAAGGCATCCATCTATAAACATGCATAATTACGGGTCTAGCGACATGCTAGAATAAGTTGAGGAAAATAATTTTTCTTATCAAGGAAAATTCACTAATTAGCAACACATCCAGAAAACAACTTAATCTTAACTGATATGGGACAGAAAGCTAAACCTGAATCTTTCCATTCAAAATCATAACGCAACAATATTTCACATATTTTTCTCCAAAATGTAGAGAATCACTGCTGGAGTGAGTGTGCCCCTTCTATAATCAACAAACAAGAATGCAGGGAGCTTGGAATGGACTTGGTAGACCCCTTACAGTTTTGCTTCCTCTAAACTAATTAGGTTAACCATATACTAAAACTTTGTCCTTCTGACCTAATCATTTAGTTTCAGCATTCCACAAATTCTTTTTAACTATGATTTCAACAACAAATTTCACCAGACAGAATTGAAGAATAGAAATATACCTCGTACGTGAGTGCATCAGCCAACCCTTGAATACGATCAATGCGAACATTTTTCCCAAAGAGCTTGGAAAAAGTAGTATCTCCTTGAAGTGATTCAAGAGCCAAACTGATACTACATCCATCCTCCCCAAGGTTATGCACAAATCCTTGCATGCAAGAAGTTGCACCAGCGCCTCTACTATCACATATTCTGACACAAACCATGTCCCCAGGAGAGAGGTTAGCTGGAGGCAATCTGTGATTTCCCTCCAATTTGAACAATACTAAATGCATTCCACCTAATCCTGTGTGTTGTAAAGCAAAAACGTCTCAATTCAATGGAGGCAATAAAGACTGGAAAACATCCACGTGGTTAAAGAAAGTTATATCACCTATAGATGTGCTAACTGCTGTCAAATTGCAGATAGTATCACAGAGTTCCTGCTCAGGCTGCGCATGGCTAACCAAGAATTCAAATGGTTTCTGAGCCTCAGAATTAACATCCGGTGCAGGGACAGCATTCAACTCCTCCTGAGTGAACTCCAATTCAGCATCTCTTTCGATATGAAGCAAGTCTGACATCCGATTGGTGAAATCATCAATCCTACTCTGAATGGCTTTGGCTTTTTCAAGGTCCATTCCCATTACACCAGGAACAGATTTTGGTTGAGAACCCTTCCTTGCAATGGCTTTATGCTGAGCTGCAAGTAAACAGTGTCAGGGAAAACCAAACTGACCAATTCCACAACCCATCAGCAACAACAACAACAACAAACCCAGTGAATTCCCACAAAGTGGAGTCTGGGGAGGGCCACAACCCATCAGCAACAACAACAACAACAAACCCAGTGAATTCCCACAAAGTGGAATCTGGGGAGGGCCACAACCCATCAGCAGAGTTAGAAAAATTTCTTTCTTATCTACCTTGGTGTCCTAAAATATTGGACACCACTACTAATAATACTCCTTTATACAACTTTCATGAATCCGATACTTCCTTCAATCCATTTTACAGGAACCTCTTTGCCTTTTGGTCTATTTCAAGAAGATTGACATTTTTCAATATTTGGAAACTATGTGATTTATCAGAGTCATGACATGACCCAAACACAAGAATTATGGGTATTGATTGATATAGATTTATGAGTCAAAAGCCTTTCTTTTTCTTCATAAACTTTATGTCGAGTCATATATCATTGTATAAAACGAATAAAATTGAACAGTAAGAGTAGCTTTTCTATATCATATTATTTTTCCAATGATTAATCTTTCTCCTTTTACTACTACTATACTAGCAGTACTACTAGTATTTAGATAAACCTTCCAAGCAAATATGTCATGTAAACTGAAATCCAGTGGAGTAATTTCCAGGGGTGTCACCTGAACTAGCAAGATCCTTGAGCAGCTTCCACGACTGTGTGTCACGCCAATCCTGGACGGATGACTTGCGCTGAAGGTCCTGAAGAACATCCCTAAGCTCGCGCTGGAAGTTGTCGAAGAGAGTAGGATAATGAGTGCAAGCCTTCAAGCAAATGGCTTCAAGACCAAGAGGCATAGGGACAGCATTAAGATAAGGCTGAGCTTGAATAACAAAAGTCAATCCTGGTTCCATTCTCTGTTTGAGTTCAGCAAACTCTCCCTGCATCTCTGCGGTCGCGAAATCTAAAGCCATAGCTCTCATTCCTTGAGATAACCACCTCACCACACACTTACCCAAATCTTTACGCCCCAAAGGGTCACCATTTTGATGCAGTGCCCGCACATCCACCGGCCCACCATCCTGTATGCACTCTTGCTGCTGATTTTTTCTCTTCACCTGCACTTTCTCTGTCACTTTCCCTGATGACCCTTTTGTTGTGACTGCCGGGATCTCACTGTTTTTAACATTTTTGCCCGAACCACCAGTAGTTCCAACATTCTTGGGTTTTCTCCTCCTAGTAGTGACAGCCTTCGTGCCACCGCTGCTACTTTCTGTTGCTCGAATCGAAGACGTGAGGGAAATGGAATCAAGAAAGGTGCGATTCTTGATGCTGGAGAGAGCAACAGAGCCAATAAAGGAAGAAAGATTGGATCTTTTTTGACGAGTGAGGCAGCTTGGAACCAAACTGCCGCAGAAGTTGCAAGAAGCTTCCATTTTTAGGAGTTTCACTTGCATATTGAACAGAAGTAAACAGGGATCAGGGGGCCATTGAATGGAGCAGCCAGCAGAGAAAAAAAATATCAAGATTCTTATATAGCTTTTGAGTGTGTGGAGATTGATTTAATAATGATATATATGAGGTGAGGGATGGAGGCAGTTAAGAATAGTATAAGTGTGAACTAGAGATTCTTAGGGCAAGTTTTTAAAGAAGAAAAAGGAAAGAGCGTCATGGTGAAAGCAATGGGAAAGTCGTTATCAAGAAGGGGAAGGGGAAGGAGGGTCCCAAGTGAAGTGAGAACACGTACTCCTATTGGGTAATTGGGATTCTACAGTTGGGTGCGTGGGTGGGGGGTCTCTTTGTGAGTTACGTGTTCAGTTTCTGTCCTCTCTCTCTTCAGCCATTGATTCTTCTTTGAGTACCTTTTTGGAACTTTCTTCTTTGTAAACAACCAGGATCACATCTTTGATTTCTCCTCTTAACTAAATTGTTGGAACAATAAACAACCTTTGAGCTGCTGTTTGGTTGGTGTTTCACAAGAATATTATAACTAGTTTACCTCTACTTCATTCAAACATTACGCATATTTGTTTAAATAATAAAGATGAATATAATAATTAAATTTAATATCTTTTGAATATGTAAATATGAAAAAATTTACTTATTAAACTTAATTTTTATCAAAAATATTTTAAAAAATCTATCGACATTCATCTACCATCTGTAAATTGCAACAAAACAATACAATGATATAGACATCAAAATAATACAATTAAATCTAATCTTTACACACAATTTTTTTTTTCAAAGTCGTCCGACACTCATCTACCACCTGTAAATAATAACAAAATAATATGATAATAGAGATATCAAAATAATACAGTTAAACCTAATCTTTACATTAAAAAAATTCTCAAAGTCGACCAACATTTATCTATCGCCTGTAAACTGTAACAAAATAATACGATAAAAGTGATATCAAAACAATACAATTAAACTTAAATTTTACACACAATTTTTTTTTAAAACCGATTGAGATTCATCTACGAACTGTAAACTACTACAAAATAACAAACTAATAGAGATATTACGATAATACAATTAAACCTAACTTTTATAAAAGTATTTCATGAATAGAATCCTATTTTAGGAGTATTTTTCTAATTGAACAGTAGAAATGAAAATATTAATTAATTCTCCTACCATATATTTTAGGAGTCCTTAGGAAGTCTAGTTAAATAAAAATTATATATAGTTTAGGAGTCCCATATATTTTAGAAAATAGGAAAATATTAATTAATTCTCCTACCATATATTTTAGGAGTCCCATATATTTTAGGAAGTCTAGTTAATATAATAAAAAATAATTAAATAAAAAATTAAAAATAACAATGAAGGATAAAAAGTTCAAATTACTAAGGGTCTTCACACTTTTAATATATTATAGATTATAGATATAGATAATAATAATAATGTTATGTATATTGTTTGGTTGGTGAAAAATTGGTATATGACATTAACATGGAGTTTAATATTGGCGTGAATTCAGATTTACTCAGCTCAAGTTAATGGAATATTAACTCATAAACGTTGCGGTGGTTAACGAGTGTCAACACGCAATCTGTATTTTAATTCATTTCAAGAGAGATAAATAAATGTCAGTGAAGTTAAAGATCTAAAATAAGTTTGTCGGACAAGTTTAGAGAGTTAATAAAAAATTTGTACATTATTTTATGTACAACAGGAGCAGTAGCGGAACTAGAATTTTTCATCAAAAGGTTAAGTGAACATTAGAACTAAATGAATGGGTTCGACAGTTATTATATATATATATATAAAAATAGATAAAAAAATTTAACCATATATATAGTGTAGCTCCGCCCATGAACAAGAGTGAAAACGTTGAACTGAAAAAACTAACCTTCATAATGGTGGAACTAACTTTCATTTGTCTAAAAGATAAATAAATATTTTTAATTTATTCCGTACATAACAATCCCTACACCACTAATTTATTCGGGTGTAGTTTGGTCGGGAAAGAGTTATCTTAAAATAATTAATTTTGAAATTAGTTATTTCATCATGTATATGAGATAAGTTATTCCATCACTATGATGTAAATGGTGGGATAAATAATCCCGATACTAACTAATACCTCACACCAAATATGAAACAAAATAATTCTATATTTTATTCCGAGACTATTTATCCTTTATATTTCACACCAAATGATCGCTGAATTATTTAATACCTGCATTCCTATTAATATGTGTATTACTGATTCATTTTATGCATAATCGCAACCTTAACTTTGAGAGTTTGAGTGAGAGTCTAATGAAAAATAGAAGATCAGGAATAGGTTTCTAAAGTCATTTTTACTTGTGAAATATAAGTTTAATAAGGTATGATTGAAGTATCAATTTAACTGTTAATTAAATTCAAAGAACAATTGATAGACCAATATAAAAAGTACAAAATTAGTTAAAAGCATCAATAAAAAATTTGATCAAACACTCGTTATTATTCAAAAGTATCAATAAACTAATTTCTTAAGTTAATCCAAATCAGATCAATTAAGGGTGTGTTTGGTATGAAGGAAAACATGTTCCAGAAAATGTTTTCTAGTTTTTTTATGTTTGATTGGCTTATATATTTTAAAAAATATTTTCCAAACTAACTTAATTTCCTTAAATCCAAGGAAAATGACTTTCCTTCAAAAAGTAAGGAAAACATTTTTCAAAACTCTCTTTTAACCTCACTTTAAAGTTGAAATGTTCGTACAATTCTCAAAATCATCTACTCCGCCCCCCGTCCCCAAGACCTTATCACCCCGACACCACTCCTACCCCTACCCCACCCCCACCCCCACCCCTACCCCAACCCCCAAAATTCAATTATTTTAAAAAGTATTTCAAAAAATTTTCTTAATCCATCCCCTATCCCTACCAGTCCCCTTCCAAAAACAATATCTACATTTTTAATAAAAAATTCAAATTTTTCTCTTTTCTCACGCCTCTACCCTCTCCCCCCCCCCTACCAGCCCCCTCTCCCATCCCTTCCCCCTCCCCCAAACCTCAAAAAAATTTATTTTTTAAAATTTATTTTTTAAAATTTATTTTTTTAAAAAAAATAATTTTTTTCTTTCCCCCTCACTCCCCTACTCTTCCCTCTCCCTCGCCCCCTCCCCCTCCCCGACCAATTTTTAAATTTTTATTTTTAACAAAAAAAATTCAAAATTTTTTCTTACCCCACCTCTACTATCTATTCTGACACCCCATCCACCCGCCTATCAACCCCCTTCTCAAAGTAGGATTTAATTTTTTTAATTTTTTTTTTTAAAAAGGATTCTAAAATATATTTTACTGAAAATATTTTTTCATTCACCAATCAAATACTAAAAAAAATTTCGGAAAATATTTTTCATCCACCAACCAAACATAAGAAAACAAGTAAGAAATCAACTTATTTTCCAGGAAAACATTTTCTAAAAAAATTCTCCATGGAAAACATTTTCCTTCGTACCAAACACACCCTCAGAGGAGATGCACCTCCCCATTTTCAATGGACCCTTTTTGCTGACGCAGATTTTTCAACACAAAGTCAAACTAATTAAAACAAACATAAATAAATGAATATGGAAAGCTACTACTAGTAAGTTGTAAGTGGCCAATTGGCCAATTGCTCGTATACGTGGCTCTTCCATACTCCCAATAATTAAAAGTTAGTAGTAATATAATTTAGGTTTTTTCTTTTTTTTTTACCTTCACTAAAAATGATTTTTGTATAGAGCAATCACTTGTCATTTTGTCAAAAAATATCTTCTTTAGGCACAAGTTTTATTAACAAAAACAAATCCACCAAGGCTCTCCAAGTGTCTGTTGGGAATACACAAGTGCAAAATGGAGAATAATAATTCAATTTCAAGAACTATTGGTGGATTATATATTTGATTTATTTATTTTTATTTTCTTGTTTTTTTGTTTTTGTTTAACTGAATTTGTGATCATTTCCTCGCAACTACATAAATTTATGTTCCACGTTTAACTCTCTTGTTGAGATAAGATTCGATTAATCCTGAAATCATTTATTATTATTTAATTACTTATTCAATATTAACTTGACATATTCTTTAAGATGATCAATAAAAAATTTAAAAAGTTTATTAAATCACTCTGTGAATGAATAATTCAAATATTTTTAGAAAATGATTATAGTTAGTAATAAAAGTAAATTGAGAATAGTAAATTACAAAATTATCTTTTAATTTTTTAAAACTAAATAGGTAAGAATGGATAGAGGAAGTAGACGATAATTGATATTCATTACAACAACAACATACCCAGTGTATTCCCACCTAGTGGGGTCTGAGGAGGGTAGAGTGTACGCAGACCAAACCACTACCTCAGGTGAAGTAAAGAGGTTGTTTTCGATAGACCCCCAGCTTAGAACCAATAACAATATAGCAAATACAAAACATAAATGCATATAATCTTGTATTGGCAAAATAAACTAACAACGCTAGCCACGAGTAAATACTAGAGCCACAAGATACTACTAAAAACTATATATCTGAAACCACAGACAACACTCAACCCACGAACAAGAAACTTCAGAAACAAATAAAGAACGCCTTCTACTGTTACCGACGCACTCCCACCCCCTAACCCTCTACCCTAATCCGCATTCACCACACCTTCCTATCAAGGGTCATGTCCTCCGTAAGCTCTAACTGCTCCATATCATGCCTAATCACCTCCCTCCAATATTTCTTCGGCCTACCTCTACCCCGCCTAAAATCATCCATAGCCAGTGTCTCACACCTCCGCACTGGAGCATCAGAATCCTTTCTCATCACGTGCCTGAACCAACATAACCTTACTTCTCGTATCTTGTCCTCCACCAAAGCCACTCCCACCTTCTCCCGAATACTCTCATTCCTCACCCTATCTTTCCCGGTATGACCACACATCCATCACAACATCCTCATCTCCGTCACCTTTAACTTTTGGATATGGGAGTTCTTAACTAGACAACACTCCGCTCCATACAGCATTGCCGGTCGGACTGCCACTTTGTAGAACATACCTTTAAGCTTCGGGAGCACCTTCTTATCACAAAAAACTCCCGAAGCGAGCCTCTATTTCAACCACCCTGCCCCAATACGATGCGTGACATCCTCGTCAATCTCCCCATTGCCTTGAATCATAGACCCCAGATACTTGAAACTCTCTCTCTTCTGAATGGCCTGAGAGTCTAGTTTCACAGTCACATCAGCCTCCTGCGACACATCGCTAAACTTACACTCCAAGTACTCCGTCTTGGTCTTGCTCAAACGAAATCCTTTAGACTCAAGGGTTTGTCTCTAAATCTCCAACTTATCATTAATTCATTCCCGAGTCTCGTCAATCAATACCACATCATCAGCAAATAACATACACCAAACCCGCC
The DNA here is from genome assembly GCA_030864215.1 of Capsicum pubescens. Classification (NCBI taxonomy): domain Eukaryota; kingdom Viridiplantae; phylum Streptophyta; class Magnoliopsida; order Solanales; family Solanaceae; genus Capsicum; species Capsicum pubescens. The sequence continues at coordinate 42,198,611 of CM061540.1, read as the reverse complement.
CCTTGAATATGTCGTGTCAAAACATCCATCACCAAGGCAAATACAAAAGGGCAAAGAGTTTATCCCTGGTGCAACCTTATCAAAATTGAAAAGTGCTCCGAATCTCTACCTACCGTCTTCACACGAGTCTTCGCGCCATCATACATGTCCTGAATTGACCTAACATATGCAACGAGCACCCCTCTAGCATTCAATAACCTCCACAGAATATCCCTGAGAATTCTGGCATATGCCTTTTCAAGATCAATAAACACCATGTGCAAGTTATTTTTCCTCTCCCAAAACTTCTCCACCAATATCCTCACAAGGTGAATGACCTCAGTAGTCGAGCGACCTAGCATGAAACCAAACTGATTCTCAGAGATAGTCACGATCCTTCTCATTCTCAACGCTACCACCATTTCCCAAACCTTCATAGTATGACTCAACAACTTAATTCCTCTATAGTTGTTGCAACTCTGGATGTCTCCCTTGTTCTTATATAATGGAATCATCGTACTCCATCTCCACGCTTCAGGCATCTTTGCCGCCCTAAAAATGATGTTGAACAACCTTGTTAACCACTCCAAACCTGCCCCGCCAGTGTTCTTTCAAAAATCCACTGGGATCTCATCTGGCCCCGTCGCCCTCCCCCGATGCATCCTGCGAATAGCCCCCTTGACCTCCTCAACCTCAATACACCTGCAATAATCATAATCGCGACACTCCTCCGACCTCTCCAGCTCCCCCAACACGAAATCGTTGACCCCCTCACCGTTCAAGAGTTTATGAAATATGAACTTTGTTCAATTGTTTATTTAGAATCACATAAAATTCACTAGTTGACGAATAGACTGCCAAGAGATACAGTAAAATGAATAAGTTCCTTCTATTTTTTAAGTTGTTTGGTAGCTACTAAGAATATACAAATATTAATAATATAGAGATTAATTATGAGAAAATTTATATATTATTTATGCAGATATTAGTTATTCCACTTTTATCCCGTATAAAATAATATTCGTACATAAGTTTCCTAATAACTTTTACTTGTAATTTTTAAACTTTTTCCTTTTAGACAAAAAGCAGTGTTGAACATAAACACCAATTGGTTAATAAACACAAAAATGGGAAAAACTCTAACTAAAGGGCGTCTCAATTAAGTTAGTGACCTAAAGTTAAATTTTAATCTAAGGCCTTAAAAATATACATATACATTATAAATTCATATAAATAATATTTTTAATTTATTTGAAGTAAATATTAAGGCTTTCTACATGGTCAAATTAAAAAATAATAATAATAAACACATTTACATTTGATTTCAAAGTCTTAATTAGCAAAAGTAATATGAAAGATTTATAGTTATGCTAAATAGTTCAAATAAGAAAGGATTTATATACAATAAAATTTTACTCAAATTTAAAATCCTAAATTTTAGTACTTTCTAGCTAATTAAGAACCCGATTTCAAAGTTCTAAATAATTTTTTTAAAAAAACTCAATTAAAAAAAAAGATTCAATCACAATTAGTGCAAAATTTTCAAAAAAGTTTAGAGATGAAAAAACATGGAAAAAATTCACAATAATTCACATAATAAATTAATTTTTATGTTGCAATTTGGAAGTCGATTTCTTTAGACTTGAACTTGATGGAATACAACCACAAGGGTTGGTGTGGTGGTTCAGCACCTCACCCCTTAAGCAAGAGGTTGGGGTTCGATCCTCACCTCTGGTGAATGAAAAAAACTCTGTGGCCAGTTCCCTACCGCTTAGTGCGCTGACAGTAGGAATGGGGATTAGTCTCACGGCTGCCGGTTGTGGGGATACCTTGTGAAATAAAAAAAAAACAAAAAAACTTGATGGAATACAGAGCATCTTAGGTAGAGGTGGTCTTGCATACTTCGAGTATGCTTAGCTCATCTTGGTACACTCGTGTGGATGGTCTGGTAGCTATTAAAGTCGAATTTGCATCAAAATCAAAATAAGAAGTACCTATATCTCACTCAATTAATAATATACACACAAAAAGAATAAAATTATTTTAAAAGTAGCAATTATATTTATTTAATTGATAAGAATAAATATTGTATCTCAAGTATGTTATTATTTGTTGTGTTTCACCTGATTGCTGATTGTTTTTAATCAAATGATTTTTAATTTTATGTACGAATATTAATTTATAATTGAGAATAAAGAAGATCGATAAAGAATTGATAAAAAGAACTAATATGCTCAACAAAACGATTTTTTGAAAAAATTGTTTTCTACTCCAAAGTAGTGATACTTCTAGACAAATGATTCGATCGGAAAAGAATCAAGAGAAAAAAAAAAATTGAAATTGATCGATAGATTTCTCGAAACAATCGAAAAGGAAACGAAATTCATGTCTCACTAACATGAAAGTAAATCAAAGACTCATTATTATTTACCTGTTAACAGAAAATCACTAAGTAAATTCAAAATTAAGGAATAATACGGAACAAACTAAATAATCATTATCATGATGTCTGTTTAATTAACTTGAAGTACCTAACTACAAAAAGACAAATAAAATCTATTTGGAAAATTACAATAAACATACTAATGGTCTATATTTAAATTGTCAGAATCCTCTTATCAACTATAATATTATTTAAATTGTCAGGACCTCCGGGAGGCTGCGGTACGATTACGATGAGTACGCATTTTTATATAGGATCAAACAATTTTTGTTCGATCGAGGAGCAGAGATAGATATGAGCTAACAAGTTATGTTTTCTGGTATTTTATTTTGGGTGAGATGTACACCGAAAAGAATTGACGCTACAAATACTTTTCACCAGCAGTCCTTGATCGAAAGTTAGTTCGACTCAAGTCGACAAGCGAGAGACAAGGTTGGGTGAGGGTACGGTTCAAATCAATTATAATATTGTATTTGTATTGTTGGATGAAATTCGCTATTTAGGAGAATAAATAAGTGAATAAAAAAGACTACAAAAGATCAAGTTACCAATCGTTTATCTTTATCGACTATTTCATTCGTCGGCAACATATTTGTTTCATCTAATTTTTTATTAAAAAATATTCACCCGAAAGAGAAACACATAAATTATTAAAAGAGGAGAATTCATTGTTCAAATTTTCATCTGGAAGATTAATGAAATATTTATGAAAGATTAAATGCAGAATCCAAGATAGAAAAAATAATGAAAATAAATGTAAGAAAACTAAATCAAACCCAAAATAAGAAAATACAGAAAAAGTAGAAGAATCCATATTTATATTGGACTCCTCGTCAGTTTTTGTTTTGTCAAAAATTCCAGACTTTTTTTCTTCAAAAAATAACACAATTTATGATAAAAGTAAAAGAAAACTTTGCTTTTTATTTTGTCAAAATTTTATTAGGACTCCTTTAACAATTTAATTTGACAAAATATTAGTAGTTTTAGTTTTTTTTTCAAAATATATATAATTTTGAATTAGTTTTATATAGAACTATAGTTTGAGATAAAGGTGAAAAAACGATTTTATCTAAAGCATAGACTTTTAATGAAGGGTAAAAAATTCAAATCATTTTTCTTAAGGTCTTTACACTTTTAATATATTATAGATATAGATTATATATATAATAGTAAAGATTGTTCAAGTTAATAAGACGTTAACCATGCGTTTTCAATATATTACCTTGGATGTTATTATAAATTATATTATTTATTATTATGAAGATTTGAGTAATTTAATTCAAAGTTTTAAAATATTTTTATTGAATGATGATAATTTTTTTACTATATTCAATATTGTCAAAAAGAAATAAAATCATAAAATTAACAATCAAAAATTTTTGAAGCCTTGAGATTTCGGGGGTTTAAAGCAAAGGCTTTACTAGCCTCTCCTTGAGTCACCCCTGCTCTAATTAGATATCACGAAAGTTCTATCAATTTTGCATAATAGCATGAGAAAATGTATTAAACCCCTCCTAAACTTGTCACGACAACTTACTTTAACACTTAAACTTAACGGAAATTTATATACCCCCATAACAACTTCAAAGTGAATTATTTTCACCCCCTCCGTCCCTCGGGCATCCAATCATTGCGCGTGTTGCCCCATTAAATCAAAGCACGTTGATGTCTACATTTAACACAAAATTAAAGAAAAATGAAGAAAATCAAAGGCAACAATCATATTATATTATAAAGCCCCAGAATCCTAATTTTTTTCTCATCTCTCTCATCTTCAATCAACCCAAGATTTGAAATTGCTTAAAAAAATCAAGACCTCCACTTTATTATAAAATATAATTCATCTCTTCTTTTTAAAAAATTATGATTTCTTGTCAAGTTTTTTCTATTTTATGAATTTTTTTGGAATGAATTCATTGTAGCACATTATGAGATCAAATAACTTGAGTAAGCTTTGTATGAAGGAGGACGATTTTTCTTTGAATCAAGAGGTTCGATGCAATCATGAATTTGTGGTGCCTTTGAAGACATCTTGAATTTTGAGAAATCCGGGTAGAAGATATTGGGCATGTCATTACTATGGGGTAAACTTTATATTTTTCTCTCATTTCCTCATTTTATTATCCCAACCGATTCAATTGAATCCTGATTTCTTTCTTTTTAATATTGAATGGTTCAAATCTTGTGATTTTGATGTTGGAGGAATAAAGAAAATACAGATTCGAGGTCTAAATTTGTAATTCTTAAGTTAATTAAAAAAATAGGTAAGTTTAAGAATTTAGTGGAATCATCTCAATGTAACAAGTCTACATCATTCAATGAAGTTGAAAAATTGATTGTGAAAAGTTCTGATGAAGTTGATAAGCCTAGAGTATCCAAAGAAGATGATAATTGTGTAGATATGAAGTTAAAAAAGTTAAAAGAAGAGATTGAGAAGATGAAAAAAAAGAGAAGAAGTGGAGAAGTAACATGGCTAAAGAAAGGAGTAAGGATAATGCACTCTTTTTCATTGTGTTTTGTTGTTGCGTTGTAGTTATAGCTATTAGCTATTGGTTTGGAATGATCTACGGAAAGAAAGACTCAATAAAGTTACATTAGGATTTGATGTTGTTAGTTGGTATAATGGTATGCATCATCCTTTATTTTGAAATGAATTTGATCTATTGTAATTATTCTTGACTTATTTTTAGTGTAATGTAGTTCTTTGTCTTTGCATTGTATTTGAAATTGAGTAAATCTTGTTAGGTCTTGTGGGATGATATCTTATTATAATATATTTTTTGAAATTATAATGGGATGTTGTTGTTCTTATTGGACTGTCAAACATGATTTAATAATGCAAACTTAGTTGCATGAAATTTGTAGATATCATATTCACTAAAGTGCAAACACAACTGCATAATGATATGTGAAAAATAGTATAGTCAAAATTACACTTCAAAATAGTGCAGTCATAGTTGCATACATACCAAAGATTGTGAATACATTGTAGTCACAACTGCATAATTATTTGAAAAAAAAAAAGATTAAGCTAGTGCAGCCACAACTATAGAATTTACAAAAACAACATTACATTGCAGTCACAGCTGCATAATTTTTTTTCAAAAAGACAACTTTATTCATAATTGAACATAACATTCATCAAAAGTAATGCAGGCACAGCTACCTATCAGTCGCTACTGCATCTTCTACTAGACAGCTGATGGGCCTGTTTGGCTCATGTGATTCATTTCAACAATTTTGGACCTTGTCTTCATTCTTTTTTGTGCTCTTATTTCTTGAAGTCCTTAATGGATCACAACATTTTTTTCTTTTCATTTCACACCTGACCTTGGTTTGTGTTGCCCAAGATTTTTAGTCACTATAGAGGAGTTCAAAGGCATTCCAGGATGCAGTAATATAAGAATAAATTATCTTAGACATTTGATCATTTGCATGAAAACTGAAAATTGTGAAATCATTCAACTTACATTGTGGATTGTAAAATCACTCTATGTATGTAGCGCTCTCATACCAACCAACCTTGGCCTTTTAAAAGTTGTTCCACTATCCCTACCAGCAACACCACCAACATTAGATGCACCAGCAGTAGAAATATCTCTACCCCTACCAGCAACACCACCAACATTATATATAGCAGCAACAAAAGTTCCTCTATCCATTTCAGTAACATCAACAAACCTTCTACCCCTTCCAGCAACACCAACAGATCCTCTTCCTCTTCCAGTCACACCAACCACATTTAGAGTAGGAGCAGCAGTAACCTATAATACAATAAAAAATTATTTAATAAGAATTAATAGTAAATAAAGAAGTCAAATAATTACCTATTTTGTAGAACCCTTAATTAGGTCTTCCTCTTCCTCTACTTATGTTTGGTTGAGATTGATTTGTTGCTACAGAAGAATCAACACTTGACATTGTTGAATGTATCCCTCTTTCTCTATCAGTAATAGTTTTTGCACTTAAAGGACAACCCCTCTTATTATGGCCCTTGGCATGACAAGTGTTGCAAGTCATCTCAATATCCTTTTTAGACAACTTACCTGCTTGATTTTCAGACTGCTCTTTCCTTCTACTCTTACTAGGTCTGCCTGGTAGTTTTCTAATTTTAGGTGGTATAACAGGAAGGTTAGTTGATTAGGGCCATATTTCCATTCTTGTGACATGTTAAATGAAGTAGTTATAGGTTTTGAGGTAAATTTTCTTGCTATACCAATGTGCAACATAGTGAACATGCTCCAATCTTCTGAAATGTAGTGCATCTACAGCATGACAACAAGGTATACCTTTTAGCATTCAAGATCTACAAGTACAAATTTTGTTACTCAGTCACTATAAAGGTATTATCCCAACTGTCCTTAACCTCAAAATCATATTCACCATTCCATTCAAGTGTACACTTCATGAATTTTGACGTGTTCTCTTCAAATACTTTTAAAGCCAATGATGAAATGTCTGTTAACCAAGTATCAGAGAACTCCTTCAACTGTTCAATTCTTCTCATAATTTTGATCCTTATTTTCTCAACATTGTAATGATAATCTTGTGTCTTGGACTCAATATCTATGAATTAAAACTTTCAGTCATGTTGTTGTCAACACTATCACAACAATTAAAATTTTTAAAGTAGATCTTAGATCATCTTTCAATGTTGTACCACAGTAGATCATCTACTATCTTGTCACTTAACAACTCCATATGATCTAGATTTTTTCTCAACTCTTGCTTATATAGACTTAGCACATCTCCAAAAATATTTTTTTAATGCCTTTTCAGTCTTTGGACTAGTTAGCAAGAATGTGTCTTGCACACATTCTTTGTTCTGCATTTGACAACAACTCACTAATAGCAGTGTCAAGATTCTTCAACAAAATATAAAGAGATTAAGTGACAGAATAGTAAATTAAGTAAAATTAGACAATGAATAAGATAAGAGATGAAAAATAACCTTCTGCATATCACAAATGGTTGTTAATTTTGTCCCATCTTCAAGCTCAAAATCATCCTTTACAAGCCTAATAAATCATCTTCAAGTGAAGTTATTTTCAACTTCAACCACAGCCCAGGCCCGTGGTAACATCTGGTTGTTCTCATCTTTACAAACTGCTACAAGTAATTGTCCTTTGCAAATATCTTTCAAGAAGCAACCATCAAACCCAATACATCATCTACATCCAACTTTGAATGCTTTCTTCAAAGAATCAAAACAAATATAGAATGATTGAAATCTTTTCTTCTACCTTTAAAAGTTTTTTCACCAAACCTCACCACACATGTGTTTTCTGAATCAGTCTTCAAAAGCTCATCCCTATAATTAAATATTATTTTAAATTTCTCCACATAATCACCCATAATTTCTTGCAAGACAATATTTCTAGATTTTTGTTGCAACAGTTCTACCAACACACCTTCAGACTTTTTTCCACCAAATTTTGCAACTGAAAAACTCTAATTCCTGGCTAAAAAATAATTCTGTTCTTTTACCTTTCTGCTAAATATTTTGAATTGATCAATTTATTTTTTTATTATGACAGTACATTTATGAACTGAAATATAATTTTACACAATAAAATTCCTTGTCCTTGAATCATAACTATCAAAAAATAATCATGGACAACCATATGCACATTTTACCTTCACCCTAATTGATTCATTAACAAACTTGTCCAATTTTAAATAACTGCATACCTAGTGATAGTTTCTCTGAATTGCTTAACATTTTCAAAACATAAATCAGTTTTTCAAATAACTAACCTACAGGTAGAATCAAATACAATTCTTTTTAAAGTCTTTTTGCTCTCCTTGTTTTTTTTCACTTCTTGTAGGTTGTTGGACCTCATCTTCGACATCAGCATCTACATCACTATTTATTTCAAAGCTAGCCTCTTCATCTGAATCAAAATATGGCTCATCACCACCTATCTTATCCTCTAAAGTATTGTTTTTCCTGAATAAATACTCATCATATCCAATATCAACTCCTTTTTTTTGTCTAATTTAACCCCTTCAGCTCCAGGACCCCTCTCTTTCCTTTTTAGTTTGGCAACTCTCTTACCTTTCCTCAAAGTCGTAACCTCCTCATGAACATCACTACCATATTTATATCAATTTCATCAAATAAATCTCCATAACCTGAATCTTCACTATTTTCACTTACACTTTTTCAAACAGATTCAATAATTGGAACATCTGATGCAGTAACAGCATAAGCCTCACCCACCTCTTATTATTAGCAAATTAGTGGCCCAATCATAGTGCACCACTTATATTTCCTTATACTAGAATGTATTTATCCATTTGAGAAAAATCTCATAATTAATAAAAATTTGTCCTTAACTAGGAGTGTGCAAAAGCCGACTCAACCAATAAACCAAACCAACAAAAATATTATTAAGTAGCTGTTTGACCATGAAAACTAAAAAAATTTAAAGTTGGAGTTAAAGTTGTGTTTGGCCATATCTTTTTGAATTTTTTTTTTAGACTTTTGAAAAATCTTTTTTAAATATGATTTTATATCCTCGACTTTTAAAAACTATCAAGATCACCCAACTACTAATTTACTTACTAACATACAACCAAATGTGATTCTTATATATAGACACTTTCATTACTCGAACCAAATTTACATTAACGAAGAAAATAACACTCGAGAACAAAGATTTACAACTAATGACTTTCTTTACAAGCATCAGAACTACATGAGATAGAATGATTGATTTGGATCATTTGTTAAGACGCATTATTAGATGCATCATTTATTTTTTGATTTGGATCTTCACTACGTCCCCGCTTGTTCTCAAATAACTTTTCAGTTTTTTCAATTGCAAGAATTAACTCAAACTGTTGAAACAAAATTGAAAAAAAATAATGCAAAAATGTTCAATCAGCCGAAATGTAAAAATTGAAGAAAGATAATGAAAAAATGTTCAATCGACCGAAATGCAAAAATTGAAGAAAGATAGAGTTGAAACAAAATTGAAGAAAGATAATGCAAAAATGTCTTAGATGCAATCTCAGCCGAAAGATGGTGATATTTTTGTATTAATCACGTTCAATCAACAATTATGGGAAAAAATCATTATTGATTGCATCAGTGACTAAACATTTAAAATTTTTAAACATTATGAGGGCTTTGTGTTAAAAAATTGGGGTTATATGTAGGGGTGTTCATGGGTCGGTTTGGATCGGTTATTGGTCAAAACCATAACCAAACCGACTTAGTCGATTTTTAAATTTCTAAAACTAAACCAAACCAAACAAAAAAATAATCGTCGGTTTGGTTCTTGTCGGTTTAGTTCGGTATGGTTCATATTTTTTGGTTTATCACTTTAGCCAATGATAAAAGTTGAAGATTTAAAAAAATAAATTCAATCTAATATATGAGATGTTAACCGAGTGTTGTATCTCAACCTTGAAACTAAGATGTCAACTGAGTGTTATACTTCGGCAAAACTATGAACAACACCATATGAACGCTTCTAAAAAATATTTCAAAACTACATTTAATAGAATGATACGATAAACTCCCCAAAAGGTGAACACATAAACTTCTTGCTCAACAAGGTTAAAAAAGAAAGTTAAAATTAGTGATTGTCTACAGTCAAATGAATCTCAACTATAAATTTCAATATACAACAAGATATTATTTTCACAATTAGTATCATTTGTCATTCAAAGTACGAAATTCATTTAGAATCTCATAAGGTATTATCAACTAGATGAAGACATGACTTAATGTGTTACGACTAAAGTTAAATCATGATTAAAATATGTATATATATCGGTTCGATTTGGTTATTTTATCGGTTATTTTAGAGTAAAATCAAACCAAATCAAATTATTATCGGTTTTTAAAATTCAAACTCTAATTCCTGGCTAAAAAATAATTCTGTCCTTTTATCTTTCTGCTAAATATTTTGAATTGATCAATTTATTTTTTATTGTGACAGTACATTTATGCCCTGAAATATAATTTTTCACAATAAAATTCCTTGTCCTTGAATCATAACCATCAAACAATAATCATGGACAGACATATGCACATTTTACCTTCACCCTAATTGATTCATTAACAAACTTGTCCAATTCTAAATATTCTTGAACTGCATACCTAGTGATAGTTTCTCTGAATTGCTTAACATTTTCAAAACATAAATCAGTTTTTCAAATAACTAACCTACAGGTAGGATCAAATACAATTATTTTTAAAGTCTTTTTGCTCTCCTTGTATTTTTTTCACTTCTTGTAGGTTGTTGGACCTCATCTTCGACATCAGCATCTACATCACTGTCTATTTCAAAGCTAGCCTCTTCATCTAAATCAAAATATGTCTCATCACCACCTATCTTATCCTTTAAAGTATTGTTTTTCCTGAATAAATACTCATCATATCCAATATCAACTTCTTTTTTGTCTAATTTAACCCCTTCAGCTCCAGGACCCCTCTCTTTCCTTTTAAGTTTGGCAACTCTCTTACCTTTCCTCAAAGTCGTAACCTCCTCATGAACATCACTACCATATTTATATCAATTTCATCAAATAAATCTCCATAACCTGAATCTTCACTATTTTCACTTACACTTTTTCAAACAGATTCAATAATTGAAACATCTGATGCAGTAGCAACATAAGCCTCACCCACCTCTTCTCTAACACCAGTAGAAACCCCACCCACCTCCTCTCTAACATCTGTAGAAGCTACACTAACCTCCTCTCCAACACCACTAGAAGCCCTACCACCCAACTTTTCACCAACACTAACAGTAGATTTTTGAGTTTATGCAACCTCTTCAAACCCTAAATTCTGACTACCCTCACATGTTTGAGCAGACTCTTTATCAAAGAAAGCACTAGATTCTCCATCCACATGGGTTACATATTCAAGGGCGGGGGGACCACAACAGCCTCTTCAATTAAATGTGACACAAATATTTCAACAATATCTCTGTTTTTTAGTTAGGGTACAATACCCAAAATATCCCTATCACATGTAATTTAACCAAGTGAGAAGACTTAGGTGGTCTAATATAAATCATACAAGCGGAACCGTTATACTCATTTTTTGACATATCCTACAAACTCAAAGTAAGAGAATTTATCAACATCTACATCAAAACAATCTGTAACAATACGTCTGATGTATTTAATTCAAGATTTTTATAGTAAAATTCCTTCATCGTGAAACCTTAATGTAATGTACACAAAATTTATTGTCAAACTGCAAAAAAGTAAAAAAAAAAAATACAAGCGTTAGCAAAAATAAAAAATTAAAACTGAAAAATTCTAACCCCTTTGAAAAATGAATGGGTTAAAACCCTAGACTACCTCCAAGATTTCAGTGTTTGGACATAAACACTTTGATTTGATAAAAAAATTCCCCAATGATCTCAGTGTTTGGACACAAATACTTTGATTTTCGATTATAATTTTCTTTTTAGGAGAGAAATGAAGAGAATGACGAGTTTCCATCGATTTAGGGGAATTTGATTGAAGCGGGTCGGGTTTTACAAACGAGTGGGTTATTTAATTAAATATAGATCAGATCAGATTTAGTAGGAACTGACTTTTTAAAATGACGTGGACCAATTAAAAAACGTGTCGTCCTACAACACTAAGCCTTGAACTCTGGTTGAATGCAAGATGGGTGAAAATAATTCACTTTAAAATTGTTAAGGGGGTATATAAATTTTCGTTAAATTTAAGTGTTAAAGTAAGTTGTCGTGACAAGTTTAGGGGGGGGTAATGCATTTTCGCTAATAGCGCTAATTGTCATGAGCAAGATAAAAGTTGGCTAGAAAAATAACTTGCCATTAAGCTACATTGCTACATTTTTTGTTACATACTCAAATTTCAATCTTTATCATAGCAGTAACAGGCAAAAAGGAAAAAGATATATATATATATATATATATATATCACTATCGGCAACAACTTTGGCCAACCATGCATCTTCCTTCATCTCTTGTTTAGGAAATTTATATAATGTTGAATGTGGAAAGACTTTAGGTACATCAACAGACAAAGTTTTAATCTTTAAAAGCTTCATTTACGATGTGAAAGTCGTACGTTGAGCTAAAAGAGACACTTGAGAGTTGAATGAATTAAAAGGAACAAAGTAATTCAGAACCTAATTACAATTTATAAAACATTGGGAATAAGTATTATAATATTAAGAGTTATTTTGTCTCTTTCATATTTTAAATTTCAAACTTTAAATTCCCTTCTTTTTCCTTTCCATTATCTGCTTCTTTTTTCTTCTTTTTTTGTTCCTTTCTCCTCTTCTTTTTCCTCCTTTTCATATTTCTCATTTTTGTTCTACATTTTTTTCTCTGCCTTATCTTTTTGTTATTTTTTCTTCTGTTTTTTTCTTTTATCTACATTTTTCATCTTTTTATTTGTGTGTTTTTATCCTTTTCTATTTCTTCATTTAGATCTGGTCATGAAAATTTTTAAAAAAATATTGGGTGAAAAAAATTGTAGTCGTCGAAAAACAACTGAGAGTTATTTAAGCACCCAAAGAATATAATGTTGTCTAAAGATATTGTTTAAAGATTTGCTAGTTGTTTGGAAGAGCTGATGAGATGGAGGAGGGAGGGTGTTTTGGGAGGGATGTTTAAACAATCGAGAGTTATTTAAGCAAACAAAAGATGTAGTTTAAACAATCTAAAATTATTTGTACATCTGCTAGTCGTTTCAAAGTGATGATGACGTGGAGAATTGGAGGTGGTTATGGGCGCGAGGAGGTGGGGGTGGATGGGGCTGAGGGGGTGAAGGAGAGAAGGAAAAAAGTAGCGGAAGCTTTGTGTAAATAAAAAAAATTATGAGTGCTTAAAAATATGTGTCATTATCACTAATTAAAAAAGTATTCCTTCTGCATTCTTAAGAATTGTATCCTATTTTATTTTTTTTCCTATTTTCACTCTCAAAAATTATTTTCAATTCACCCTCCCACGTTTCCCGTATACCCTCCATGGCCACTTGAGTATTAAACCCTAGGAGAAATTTCAGTACTTTCAAGATACTTCTTTAGATATGAGCTGCCTAACAAATTCAAGTTTGGGTGAGGTACTAATTATGATTTATACATGAATGATTTACCTTCTAACTAGCTAGCAAACAGATACTATTACTTATTCAGAATTTAGTAATTACATAACTCACCTTCAAATTAGCTATCAATCGACCCCTTAGTTAACATAAGGTCTAGCCTCTAAAGAATGAGAAATTGCTAGCGAGAACGCTTCTCTTAAATGGGTCCTACACATGCAATGCAATTCAATTGTTATGTTCGTGAATCAAAAGGTGCTTGAATTGGGCCTTGAAATAATTCATGCATATTTGCCCTATTTTTCGCACCAATGGGTAAGGACCAGTTGGCCCATCACTCTCAAGTCATCCAACAAAGCCTGAAAATGAATGATCCACTAATGCAATTCGATCCTTTAGTTGGGCTAGAAATTACAATAGTTTATACTTGAAGAATTTACATAAATAGCTATAGTTTGAATTATAATTATGAATAGTAGCTATAGTTTGCTTAGTTACGATTCATAGTAATAGTTTGAGAGAGGAGAGAAGAAAGCCGAAGTTTGGAGAAAGAGAGAGGGGTGAGATGCTAGATACGGACTGTACTCGATCGATATTTATCAATATGGAGATACATTGCAATTTAATTGGAGTAATAAACTATTTTTTTTTCTCTGTTTTATATTGTATAAATAACATAAATACCAACCCTTTTGAAAGTAATTACACTCTCTCCCACTTTTTAAATTACTTTACTCTCTTTCCCTATTAATATACATAACATAGCCGACATATACATAGCATTTTGTGTATATGTTGAGATTTTTGTAATATGTTCAGGGAGTTGAGATTTTTTGTAATATTGAAAACATAAATTGTGTATTTATGTAATTTTTAGTTTTAAATTTGTTTGTTTTTACTGAGCTGAACTTGAATAAATTCAGTTATTCTTTTATAAAGCAATATTTTTAGCTTACATGACTGGAATAATACTTGAATTTCCAGATTTCCTCTCCAAAGAAGAGAATGTTAAAGGAGGTCAACTTTAGTTCCTCATTTGCCTCTCTTGCTATTTGTGCCCTCCACTCATGTTAAGGGAAACTAACAGCTTATTTTTACTTGTTTATTATAAATTTTGTAATCTGTCTAATAAATATATATATATTTTTTTAAAAAAAGTATCTATTTTATCACAATATCATATTGTATAGTCTCAGTAGACTTGAGAAATAAGTAACTAATGTTAAGCGCAAAATAATTACATCTTTCTTTTGATATATGAAAGCGGATAAACAAAATAAGAATTTATATTTAATACAGTAGACAAGTAAAATTACATAAAGGGGGTAATTTCTTTTTTTTTTTTAAAAAAAAAAATGTGTTAAGGGAAATTAAGGTGCACATTATAATGGGAAAACTGCATTATATAGCCTCTCATTAATGTAATAATCAATAAATATATATTTTTGTATATTATATTTTGATCCAACCGGCTAAATATGTAATCTTACAAAACCTTAGTCAACACTGATGAGTTTAGTTGACAGAGTCGAGCTTCATTTGAAAACAAGAAAACATAAATTCTTTCACTTAAAAGCTTATAGCATAAATGAAGCTAATAATAATAATTTCAATGAAATGATTTGCAACCACACAAATATTAAAGAATTATTTTAGACCATAAAGTTTGAAAATATTTCTTTTTTTGTTTTAAAAAAACACCATGCTAATTAAGTCACGTAAAATGGACGATAGAGTGCAACAACTAGTGGTTAATAATCGTACAAAATTAATTGTAGGTCCATTCCATGTTTCGAAGTCCTCCTTTTAATTGGGAATATTTAACACCACACAACAGCACACCAAATTGTTATATAAATTTTGGCCAGTATGTAATATATAATCACCAAATAATTCATGTATAATTAATATATGCACTCTAGTTATATACTTTCTTTGTTCACTTGTCATGTTAAGTTGACAATCAATTTAAGTAAGCTTCATAGCTGAATTGTATTGGATTAATTCATTATTTTTGAATTTGAATGTTCAAAAATATGATGACAAAATATACTTAAAATGTGGGTCAAATTCCATACAAATTGATTCCCAAGAAGCGAAACAATGACAAACAAAAATAACTGAAGGGAATACTTTTTTTATATAATATATATACATCAATAATAGCTACAGTCAAATTTCTCAATAATATGTTTTTCATGTTATGTTCTATTATATGTTTTTTCATAAGATCATCTCGTTATATAAAGCAACAAGAAATAACCATACAAACAATATTATTATAGAGATGTTTGACTATATAAGCTATTATTGCTGTGTAGATGATTTTATTTTTTTTTAAACCCGGTGGATTAAAATATTAAAATCTCTTTTTACTTGAGTATATAATCGAAAACATAGGTCTTATTTATCCTCCCAAAACAAATGAATGTGAAGATATTCATTTTGTGCATGCATAATAAAGGCTTCAAGTTCACCAACAGCAGTCGTAGCACAATGGTAAGGGATTGGTCTACCCTACCCAGAGGTCGAAGGTTCGACTCTGGGTATGGACAAACATTCTGTTGGGAGCTCTTCAACCTAAATGGGATCCGACGCGGGGCGAATTCGAATATAGTCGGACTCCTAAAAAGCGGGGTACCGGACACCGGGTGGCTTAAACCGAAAAAAAAAAAAAAAAAAAGGCTTCAAGTTCCTAGTCATTTGGTGGAGGGCTTTCTTATTGGACTCCACAAATGGGCTCCATCACATGCAGAATGGGCTATTTAAGATAAATTCAAGTACCATAATATGTCGGGCTTTTCTCTGACAAATGCGACACTTTTATTCTCTGCTAACATGGAGTATGTAATAACCACTCATATTCAATTATTCTCCATTTATATTCTCATTTAATTTATGTAATCATTCTTGATACGATGTTATAGTTTATTACATAAAATATATTTAAAATTACCAACGTGAAAAATGCATAGGATAATTATAATATAGTATTTTTGTTTTTTTTAAGAAGGCTTTTATTTTTTTATTCGTCTTACTAAATGGCTGCTGCGTTTTCAACTTATTTCGTACATTCATCCTTCACATATCCTTTATTTTAATTTTCAGTTAATCGACCAATAAAATTCGAACTCGATAATTTGGCTAAAAAGTCTATGCATACGGTAAAATTTACACGTAGTCATTTTTCAGTAACTGTAATTAAGAAAATAGTAACTATTATGAATATTGAATAATATGGCAAAGCTAGGAATTTCTCTATAATAAGGATATTCAAAATGTAAGATATAAATACATGAAATAAGATTTAATCTGCACACTTAGTACATTTTTTTCTACTAAATATATTCAATTGACCACCCTTTGGTCACTCATGAAGTCATAAATCCTACAATTTCACTCGTAAAACTTGAAATTTCAAAATAATGACTATTCTCGAAAGTAAAGTCAGAAAGTGATAAATGAGCGCTATTTCTTCGGAACCTTCCCATGAGAAAGACCTAGAATTCCCACTATGAATGGTTAACAAGCATTAATGTGGACCTAGTTGGCCCAAAAGAAAGGCCCATTGTTCCTATTTTTTTCTTTTACAACAATTTTTGGCTAATAATTTTTTTTTTTTTCTTTTGTGGAGCAGTCCATATGATCTTCTCTAGTCTAGAATTCAGAAGCAAATCTATGATAATTAACATTTAAAGGTTGTAGGGCCTTCAATTTTTGTAGTTTCTCTACGAAGTAATGATCAATAAACAAAGGTTGCACTAAAAACAGGTCATTTTAATAATAGAAAGAAATTATTAGCAAATTAGTGGCCCAATCATAGTGCACCACTTATATTTCCTTATATTTGAGAAAAATCTCATAATTAATAAAAAATTGTCCTTAACTAGGAGTGTGCAAAAGCCGACTCAACCAATAAACCAAACCAACAAAAATATTATTAAGTAGCTGTTTGATCATGAAAACTAAAAAAATTTAAAGTTGGAGTTAAAGTTGTGTTTGGTCATATCTTTTTGATTTTTTTTTTAGACTTTTGAAAAATCTTTTTTAAATATGATTTTATATCCTCGACTTTTAAAAACTATCAAGATCACCCAACTACTAATTTACTTACTAACATACAACTAAATGTGATTCTTATATATAGACACTTTCATTACTCGAACCAAATTTGCATTAACGAAGAAAATAACACTCGAGAACAAAGATTAACAACTAATGACTCTCTTTACAAGCATCAGAACTACATGAGATAGAATGATTGATTTGGATCATTTGTTAAGACGCATTATTAGATGCATCGTTTGTTTTTTGATTTGGATCTTCACTACGTCCCCGCTTGTTCTCAAATAACTTTTCAGTTTTTCCAATTGCAAGAATTAACTCAAACTGTTGAAACAAAATTGAAAAAAAATAATGCAAAAATGTTCAATCAGCCGAAATGTAAAAATTGAAGAAAGATAATGCAAAAATGTTCAATCGGCCGAAATGCAAAAATTGAAGAAAGATAGAGTTGAAACAAAATTGAAGAAAGATAATGCAAAAATGTCTTAGATGCAATCTCAGCCGAAAGATGGTGATATTTTTGTATTAATCACGTTCAATCAACAATTATGGGAAAAAATCATCATTGATTGCATCAGTGACTAAACACTTAACAATTTTAAACATTATGAGGGCTTTGTGTTAAAAAATTGGGGTTATATGTAGGGGTGTTCATGGGTTGGTTTGGATCGGTTATTGGTCAAAACCATAACCAAACCGACTTAGTCGGTTTTTAAATTTCTAAAACTAAACCAAACCAAACAAAAAAATAATCGTCGGTTTGGTTCTTGTCGGTTTAGTTCGGTATGGTTCGTTTTTTTCGGTTTATCACTTTAGCCAATGATAAAAGTTGAAGATTTTAAAAAATAAATTCAATCTAATATATGAGATGTTAACCGAGTGTTGTATCTCAACCTTGAAACTAAGATGTTAACTGAGTGTTATACTTCGGCAAAACTATGAACAACACCATATGAACGCTTCTAAAAAATATTTCAAAACTACATTTAATAGAATGATATGATAAACTCCCCAAAAGGTGAACACATAAACTTCTTGCTCAACAAGGTTAAAAAAGAAAGTTAAAATTAGTGATTGTCTACAGTCAAATGAATCTCAACTATAAATTTCAATATACAACAAGATATTATTTTCACAATTAGTATCATTTGTCATTCAAAGTACGAAATTCATTTAGAATCTCATAAGGTATTATCAACTAGATGAAGACATGACTTAATGTGTTACGACTAAAGTTAAATCATGATTAAAATATAAAATGTAACAAATATTTATGTTGTATTTATGAATAATACATGAATAATTATAATAAATAGATATATATATATATGTATATATATCGGTTCGGTTTGGTTATTTTGTCGGTTATTTTAGAGTAAAACCAAACCAAATCAAATTATTATCGGTTTTTAAAATTCAAAACCAAACAAACCAAACCTAACCAAAAAATATTTTTTTTAATCGGTTTGGTTTGGATAGCGGTTCGGTTTGGTTAAAAACCAAACCATGAACACCCCTAGTTATATGTAATAATAATAATAAAACTTGGAATTGGAGTTGGAAAATAGTGAAAACAACAAAAAGATGTTTGCACTTTTCAGAAAATAATTCCAAAATAATTTTTGAAATTTTCATGGCCAAACACCATAACTTTAATAAAGTGAATAAAAAAATCAGAAAAAAAAAATATTTCTTATGGCCAAACGGCCTCTAATTTATTGGTATTGGGTTAATGATTTTTTAACGATTTCATAAATTTTAACAATTTCTTATGGCCAAACGGCCATGCTGTACGGAGCTGAGTGTTGGCCAGTCAAGAACTCCCACATTCAAAGATTGAAGGTGGCGGAAATGAGAATGTTGTGTTGGATGTGTGGACTTACTAGAGGGGATAGTGTTAGGAATGAGACTATCTGGGAGAAGGTGAGAGTGACTTCGGTGGAGGACAAGATGCGAGAAGGAAGGTTGAGATGGTTTGGGCATGTGATGAGGAGGGGCACGGATGCCCCAGTTCAGAGGTGCGAGGGGCTAGCTTTGGATGGCTTCAGGAGGAGTAGAGGTAGGCCGAAGAAATACTGGAGGGAGGTAATTAGACACGACATGGAGCAGCTACAGCTTACTGAGGACATGACCCTTGACAGGAAGGTGTGAAGGTCGCGGATTAGGGTAGAAGGCTAGTGTGAGTGTGTGGGTTGTAGCAAGGTGGTAGAAGAGCGCTTGTGTAGCCGGGTTAGTAATCCTAGGTCTGTGTCCTTGAGTAGGAGCCTCTAGTCTGGAGAGTTTGGATGTGGTGAGTGTCTTTGGTCTGGGAGTGTAGTGTTACTACTAGGTGGGAGTCATCTTTCTTATGTCTTATTTCGAATTGCTAGTATTTCACTTATTTTCGTATTGCTTTGTTAGTTATTTTGTATTTTATGTTTATTATTTCTTATTTCGTCTATGCCATCCATCCTGTTTCATGTTTCATTACGGCCTTGGTGTACTATTCTCTATCTTGAGCCGGGGGTCTATCAGAAACAATCTCTCTACTTCTGCGGAGGTAGTGGTATGGATTGCGTACATCTTACCCTCCTCAAACCTCACTTTGTGGGAATACACTGGGACTATTGTTGTTGTTGTGGTGGTTATTGGTTCGATTTTTGATTTTAAGGTTTTGGTTAATGGTTAAATCGATAACCCAATAAGATTATATTAAAATTATATTTTTATACACACTTATATAATAGTGGTTTTAAATTTTATATACATACCTTATTGTCTTTTATATTTTATAGTTGTTCTAACTTTTTAATTAGTGTAGACTTTATACACGAGGATAGTACCGAAAACCGAACCAACAAAGATCAAAAACTAATTAACTGAAAATTGATAACTAATATCTTATTGGTTCGATTATCGATTTAGCTTGTTTACAAATCAAAAATTGATAAATCGGACTGATAATGCACAAAATCGAGTTGAACCAATCGATGCACACCCCTAGACTTCACAGTATGCCGAAAGAACAAAAAGATGATGATCATGAAGAAGAAGAAGAAGAAAGAAAGTAGTTCCATCACAATACAAGTACTTCCTAGTTTTAATTTATTTGTTCTACTTTTATTTTTAATCCATTTAAAAAAAAATCACTTTCTTTTTAGTAATTCTTTAATCTCAATTCTTTCACGTGTCACATTTAAGATCAGAAGATTAAAGGATATTTTTGTTGTTCTTGTATATCCTTAGTTTAAGATCATAAAAATTATTCTTTACTTTTTAAAACTTCGTACTAAATTGAAATTCGAAAAATAAATTGAAATGAAGGGAGTAATATAATATTACGATAATATAATATTACGACAAATTAAGGACCAATTATTTGTCATGTTATGTTGGACAATTATGATATTGGTGCCTAATGTTTAGTCAATTTCGTAAGAAATCTCATTTTTGAATGGGACAGGTCATACATGTCATAGCCACCTGGCATCCTTAGAACGCCACGTCACTAAATTTCTAGAAATTTCAACCGAAAGAACAAAGTAGGTAAAGGGGTCTTTGAATTCTTATTGGCTTATGATAAGTAAATTAGGAAGAAAAATCTATATCTAATAGATATTAAGGAATTAATCCAAAGTTATAATTTGAACAAAAATAATTAGATATTAGTACAAAACATAAATAGAAATCAATTGACCTCTCATCAACATTTGGCAGAGGTTGAATTAAGATATTTAGTTCTATATTCTCTACCACAATCCTTTTTATTTATTGAATTCCGAACAGTTTACTTACTTATAAATGACAATAAGCAGGCACGAAGACGTGCCTGTTTGTGCTGCCTGCTTCAGCTGCTTCAATCGTTATTTTATTATATATCATCCCTAATTAATCATTATAAGTCATCTAAGTATAAAATAATTAATAACATTTAATAAAGATGATAAATTGAATATAAAATGATAAATTAATTATTGACGTTTTATTTCTACTTGATGTCTTATATGAGACCTATTTAATTTTTTTCACAAGTATTTTTTATAGTAATTTCATGATATCATTGTTATAAGTCATTTAAGACGTGTCTGCATCGTCGTTTCAGTCGTGATTTTATCATATCACCCATAATTATTTTTTTTTTAAAAAGATAAAATTATACGTAACTTTATTTTACATCCCTATAAAAGAGCTTGAATCCATGACTTCCGCATCAGATGACATCAACTTTACTAGTTACTCCAACGAGTTAGATAATTAGAGCAATATTTACAATAGAGAGCAAAATCTTTCATAAAAAAAATACCCTCCCTCTCTCTTTACAGGGGACATAGATAAAATAATTTAGCAGCAAAAGGCATGCAATACGTGTGGTGTAGGCAAAAAGTATAGCAAAGGGTCAATTTTTGATGTGAGATTTCTATGAAGATAATACACACATTGCATGGAAGCATGCAATATAATCAACACACAATTTTTCTTTTCTCTGGTCCTATTCATGTCTTCACAATGCAAGGCAAAGACATAGGTACGTCTATCTCTCTATTTCATTACACATATATGGACTAACTTTTTACTGTTTTATCCCATGGACGGTCATGTTATAATGTTACTACTGATAGTGTATGTTATAAAGTCACGTATACTTGTGACGTATATTTGGACCAACTAACTATTCTAACATTCAATTAACGTAAATGCGGAGAGTAAATTTTAACCTACTCTCTTACTTAAAAAGGAGACTTAACATGAATAGCAGTTCGCGTTCAGCCAATTGATTAAACTAAAAATAATAGCAAATAAATATATAATAGGTCAAAGGCATCGATAGACACTCAAAGTTGTTGCGAAAATTCACTTACACCCCTAAACTAAGACCTGTTCCTATCAGACCCCTAAACCCCCCGAATTTTATTCCAATTGGGCATTGTTTGCCTATGTGGCACTGGAGGAGCATTTTTTTTACTAATTTACAAATAAAAAGATGTCAAGTGGCATTGAGGGCTCCAAAAATTTTTTAATAACAATTTTTTTTTTTTTTAAACACTAAAGGCCCCAAAAAGCATTAGAAGACCCCAATTTTTATTTTCTTTTAATAAAACTGAATTTTAAAAAAATTCTGTTTTTTATTTTCATCTTTTAAATTTTTTTATAATTTCCTTCTAATAATTAGTTTTTTATTTTTATTTTTTAAATAATTTTATAATTATTTTTTCATTATTTGGATCCTCAATGCCATTTTTTATTTTCATTTTAAAAAGTTTTATAATTTTTTTTAATAATCAATTTTTTATTTTTTAAATAATTTTTTAATATTTTATTTCATTTTTTAATTTTTTTTTAATTTTTTTAAATAATTAGTTTTTTATTTTTATTTTTTAAATAATTTTATAATTATTTTTTTCATAATTTATATCCCCAATGCCATTTTTTATTTTCATTTTTTATTTTTTTTTTAAATTTTTTTAATAATTATTTTTTTAAAAAAATTAATTTTTCAATAATTTATTTCATTTTTAAAAAAAAATTATAATTTATTTTAAATAATCAGTTTTTTATTTTTATTTTTCAAATAATTTTATAATTATTTTTTCATAATTTGGATCCTCAATGCCATTTTTTAAAAAGTTTTATAATTTTTTTTAATAAATAATTTTTTATTTTTTAAATAATTTTTCAATAGTTTATTTCATTTTTTTTAAATAATCGGTTTTTTTTTAATAGCTAATTTATTTTTAAAAAATAATTTTTTAATAATTCATTTCATTTTTATAGTTTTTTAAAAATAATCAGTTTTTTATTTTTATTTTTTAAATAATTTCAGAATTATTTTTTAATAATTTCCTCAATGCCATTTTTATATATATATTTTTTAAATTATAATTAATTTTTAATAATTATTGGACCACAATGCCACGTGTCAGCTTCCAATTAGCTCGTTTTGCCACGTCACCGCGTGTGTGCAACACACACTTTGAGCTTTTTGCTGATAGGGAAAAAAATGTCCAATTAGAATAAAATTCGGGGGGGTTAGGGGTCTGATAGGAACAGACCTTAATTGAGGGGTCTAGGTAAATTTTCGCAATAAATTTGAGTGTCCGTCGATGACTTTGGCCTATATAATATATGAACTAAAAAGAGTAACAATATATATGTCTGTCTGACTGTTTGTATAGAACAGTGAGGAGCAATTATTGTAGTGGAAATGAAACAGGACGTAAGCCTACGTATGATGTTTCACTAGAGTAAACACTAGTTAGTCATTTACTTATTAACTTTAGGTTGGTTCAATGAAGGAAAATGACCTCTAGGTTTGACCCTCTTCAAGTCTCCTCATCCTAAAATAGGATTTTGCTTGTATAAATGGAAACCCCCCCTTTTTGAGAAAGTAAAAGTTCATAATATTACTTACTATTGAGTATTGAGTAACGCAAATGTCTTGATTATGACTAGGCCCAGTAGGGGCTGGATGATCGAACATAACGCTTGTTTGATAGGCTTAATTTAAAAAAAAAATACGTATATCGTTACATTTTACACTTTTAGTATTATCAATTATAACTTTTGATACGGTGATATATAGAAACTTTATGCTAACTCTTAATTATACATTATATTAACAGCTAGAGGTATGCATGACTTGAGTAATTTGTTAATGATCTCGTTCGGTTGCGTAATTCATTCTGTCTACGCATTGTGTTAGGTATAAAGCTTAAAAGGAGTAACATATCATTCTCATGCATTGTCTCCAATAATACTCTTGTAAACACGTGTTTATATGTTAATAGAAGTTTTAATCATCACAATTGTGTCCTAGTTTTTTTTTTTTCTTTTTTCAATAGGTGTCTTAAATCAAACAAATCATAAAATATATTCTATTACGAGGAGAGTAATATGTACACAGTCTTGTGTCTCTCTTGTGAAAATGGAGAGATTATATATTTATAATAGACTCTCTGCTCAATTAAAGTATATCAAATTAGGTATAAAATGAATCACAATAAAGAAGAAAGCATATTAAAAATAATGGAGAAAAAAATAAAAGCAACTACAAAAAGAAAACAACAAGTAATAATGAAATAAAAAATTAGATAATAGGAGAGAAAAATAGTAATATAACTTTAATATATATACTCATATCTCAATATATTCCATTTGTTTGTGTGAATTTAAATATGGCTTTTAAACAATTGGTTAATTTTCTGTATTGAAGAGAAATTGTTATTTGTTTTTCAAATAATCTGGTAGTATTTTGTTGTAAAAGGTCAAAAGATGAAAATGAAATGGAAAAAACAAGTGAGGCTTGCTCAAGTGAATTAAGTACCTGAACATTTTAATCAATTGGTAAACTGAACATTTTAATCACGTCGAAGACAAGTGAAATCATTAATTTTGTTAATCATTGTTGATCCTCAAGTGAATTTTTATTTAGTTATATTTCGAATGAGCCTTTTAATTGGGGGGATCTAATTTTGTTATTGGTCAAAGTATATGAATTCTTAACTATTATAAGTACTATTCTATTTAATTAGACATTCACATGTTAGTACATAGTTTCGAAACAATTAATGTACAAATTGCAACAATTCTAATGGCAGTTTGACCATTCAAGTCGTGGATTGTTTTCCGCAAATGGTAAATTTCTATTCCATCCGTTTCAAAATAATTGACTTTTTTTGACTTGACACTCTCCGTACTATTTATTAGGGGTTTATTTTACCAAATTAGCATTATTAATTCTATTTGGAAAATATAAATTTGAGTAAATATACTTTGAAAATATAAATTTGAGTCATTTAATGTTGAGGGTAGTATTGAAAGAATATAATAAAATATTCTTAATTTCATTAAAAGGGATAATTAAATTGAAATAAATATTTTTAAAAAGAGATCAACTGAAATGAAACGGAGAGAGTAAGTGATAGGATATCCTTGAAATTTGTTGTGACTAATCTTTCCCGTAACTTTGATAAAATTGCCACATATTGCTCATATTTATCCAATTAACGTTTTCTACGAAGTTCTTTTTAAATAATAATATAATGCTCTCCTAAATACAAATTTAATCATAATTTAAAAAGAAGAAGAAGAAGAAGGAGGAAAAGTAGTAGTAGTAGTGGATTTCAATTTTAATTTACCATCATTTGAAGGATAAATTTAATTTGAAAAGGAGAAGGAGAAGTTCAATTTTAAATAGCTAGATGTTTTAGTGGATTTCAATATGTAATTTACCATCATTTGAAGGTTAAATATAGCCTATTAGTTTTCATAAATTTTACTTTCTTTCTTTTGTCTTTATTTGTTCATTGTATTAAAAATATATGTTTAACAATGTTTGTTCAGTTTAAAGAATCAAGAAATAATTTACTTATTTTATCCTTAACATTAAATATGATTATTAATATTTAACAAAAAAAATAATTTTATTATATTTAAAGTGTAATATAATAAAATTATTTTATCATTTACTTTTTTTTTACTTTGTGTGTTAAATCAATAATAAACAATTATTGATGAACGGATAAATTAGCTTGAGTGTGTCTACGAATCCCCGAAGACTAAGTAGACGTTTGGGCCTAAACCTGTCAAACGGGCCGTGCTGGCCCGGCCCGAACCGGCCCTACATATCAAACCGGACCGGTTTGACCCGGCCCGGTAAGCCCTAGGGCTTTAGGGTTCCGGTCCGTTTTTTTTTTAAAACTGGGCCCGGTTAACCCGGCCCAGACCAACCCGGTCCAGGCCCGCCAGTTAACCGGCCCGGCCCGGCATTAAAAACAAAAAAAAAAATTAATTATTGGGCCAAACTAGCCGTTGGCCCAACGGCTATATTACCGTTTTTGGGTCCAAACGGCTAGTTTGGGCCCATTAACTTAAAAAATAAAAAAATATTTTTTAATCCCCAAAATAAATCTATAAATACCCTACAACTTCAAATCATTTCTCACACAATTTTTCACTCTCTCAAATCTCATTCTCTCTCAAATCTCAATTCTCAATTCTCAAATATTCAATATATTTAATTTCTTAAAGTGTTCAATTTAAATTTTTAATTTTTCGTTTACAAAGTACGAGCGGAAGTTTCTAAAGTCGCAATCTTCGGATACTTCCAAAATTTGGTATTGTCGTTCCATCTCTTACGTTTAATTTTTATTTATTGTATTAATTGTTTAATATTTAATTTTATTATATTTGTGTATTTTGAATATTTTTAGTTTAATTTAATTTATATTATGGATAAATTAAAAAACCTCGCTGCTAAAGGTGTTAGAAATTTTTGTCCCGGAAGCGGTAGTGGTAGTAAAAAGCGAATTACTAGCGGTAGAGGTAGTTCAAGTAATAGATATACCCGTGTGACTTCGCCTCCGGTACCGCTTGGTACACCTTTTGAGGAAGAAATAGGTGTAGGTGTTCACGATATGGATTATGTAGAATTTCAGGAAAATTACGGTATAGAAGAAGAAAATGAAGTAGATGCAGTTAATGTAGACGAAGATGATGAAAATATTGCTGAAACACCCGCAGTAGGACATGCTAACGTTAGATCTGAATCAGTTAATCTCCCTTCCCGTCCTCCCAGTGCCCCAAAACCCCGTAAAAGAACTAGTATTGCATGACAATTTTTTGAACGTATATCAGATATTGAGGTGCAGTGCAATATTTGTCAACAAAAATATAAGCATAGAAGTGGCGGTAAGCAAGGGGGTACGGGTACGTTAATGAGACATATAGCTGAAGATCACACTAGAGAGTTCAATATTGCAAAAGGTGGTGGGGATGTTGGTGGGTCAACGCAAACTAGAATGGACCCAACAACCGGTCAAGTAGCGAAAAAGTATAATAAATTGAGGGACAGAGAAGAAATAGCTAAAATGGTAGCTGTGGGTTGTTTGCCTTTTAGTTTTCCTTCTTCTGATGCCTTTATTCGTTATATACAAGCAATTTATAATCCTATGTTTAATGGTATTCCTAGAACTACTTGTCGGTCTGATATTTTTAGACTCCATTCACAATATTGTTTTTATTTATCAACATTCTTAAAAAATATTCAATGTAGATTGTCCCTAACTTCCGATCTTGGTCGTGCTGTAAATAAAAATGATTATTTAACCGTTACTTGTCATTGGATGGATAGTAATTTCATAATGCAAAAACGTATTCTTGCTTTTTTATATGATGAAGATCGGAAACATACTGGACAATTTATTGCTGATTCTATTATTAAAATTGCCGGATATTATGGTATAGAAAATAAAATTTTATGTATTGCTTTTGATAATGCTTCTAACAACAAGACTGCTATAACAAAAATAAAATCTACGCTATCTCCGCCCTTTCCTGAAATTTTTCATGTTAAGTGTGCATGTCATATATATAATTTAATTGTAAAAGATGGTCTTGACTTTTTTGAGGTTTATATTGAAAAAATTCGTCTTGCTGTTGGTTTTATTCAAGGAAATAATCGTAGATCTAGAATTAAAGAATTTAAAGTTAAATGTCAAGAAAAT
Source organism: Capsicum pubescens (assembly GCA_030864215.1). Taxonomy (NCBI): domain Eukaryota; kingdom Viridiplantae; phylum Streptophyta; class Magnoliopsida; order Solanales; family Solanaceae; genus Capsicum; species Capsicum pubescens. The sequence goes on along the minus strand of CM061540.1, from coordinate 42,170,594 downwards.
GGACTTGCACCGATTTTGATGCCTGAGGAAATTGATATTAGATGGAATTCTACGTATGAATTTTTAAAAACTTGTTATAAATATAGAATTCCTATTACACTAGCTTTTAACCAACATTGTGGTTCATTTGCTGATTCTGCTGATTGCATGCTACATAATTCTGATTGGGTTATAATTAATGATCTTGTTAAGTTCTTAGAAAAATTTTATGTAGCTACGGTTGAATTTTCCGGTGCATACTATCCTACTGTTTGTAATATTTTGGCATATATAGCCGATATTTCTGATTTGCTCCGACAATATAAAGATAAAGAAGGTTATAAAGAAGCTGTTGGCGCTATGTTTACGAAATTTAAAAAATATTTCTTTCCGATTCCCCCTATTTACTTGGTTGCTGCTATGTTAAATCCGTGCATGAAATATAATCATATGTGTCACTTTAGTACTCTTATTTATACTAACTTAGAAATAAATACTAACCATGATTCTGAACAAGTACAACCTGATTTGTGGACGGCTACGACTGATGCAAAGGAGTACATAGAAAAATTATATAATCACTATGCTGATTTATTTGATTTAGCCGTACCTACAAATATCACTCCAACTGTCGCTCCTCATCCTCCCGAGGAGCCATCAGCTTCTAAAAGGCCGGCACATAGTGGTTTTCCTGATTCGTTTTATGATTTAACTTGTTGGAACAGTGTGGATGAGAGAGCTTACACATCACCTTATCGGGAATAGCTGAAATATTATCTGCGGACGCCACCAGAGGATCGCAGACGACGGATCAACACGCTGGATTGGTGGAGGAATAATGAATCACAATATCCTGTACTTTCAAGATTAGCCAGAAATATCTTGAATGTTCCTATGTCAACCGTTGCATCAGAGAGCGCCTTCAGTCAGGGACGACAGCAGCTTGGAGACAACCGACACTCATTGGGAAGCAACACAATGAATGTTTTAGTTTGCCTCAGAGATTGGATTAGAGCAGAAAGAAGAAACCAAGGAATGGAACCAGAGCCCAACGACGACCTCAAACTTGAAGAAATTATGACTTCACGGGAGAACTCAGCAGAATCAAGTCCAATGCATGGTTTTTCCCCCGTTGACTTCGACTACCCTATGCAAGTTCTAATTAATATTAACATGAATGAGTTGGAAAAAATGATGCATAATTTATAGATTTTTCATTCATGTAAATTATAAATTTTGGATCATTTTGCAATCAATAAAATTCCACAAATTCATTCACTCCTTAGTCGTTGTTTTTTATTTTTTTTTATTTAACGATTTATAATTTTAATATCTTCTATACAAGTGTATATTTAATGTATACATGTGTATATGTTTATATATCTTATATAGAAGTGTATATTTAATGTATACACGTGTATATATCTTCTATAGAAGTGTATATTTAATGTATACATTGTGTATATAGCGTATATAGTGTATATTTGACCGGTTTTTAACCGGGTTTGACCGGGTTTGACCGGGTTTTAGTGGGTTTGACCGGGTTTGACCGGGTTTTAGTGGATTTAAAGTATTACATATACATAGAATAGAGTGTATATATGTGAATAGATCTTCTAAAGATGTGTATATTTAACGTATACATGTGTATATATTTTATAAATTAGTATATAACTATACAAATATATGTTGTAATGTATATATATTGTAGTATATCTCATGTAACGTATTACATATACATAGAATAGAGTGTATATATGTGAATAGATCTTCTATAGACGTGTATATTTAACATATACATGTGTATATGTTTTATAAATTAGTATATAACTATACAAATATATATTGTAATGTATATATATTGTAGTATATCTCATTTAAAGTATTACATATACATAGAATAGAGTGTATGAATGTTAATAGATCTTCTATAGACGTGTATATTTAACGTATATATGTGTATATATTTTATAAATTAGAATATAACTATACAAATATATATTGTAATGTATATATATTGTAGTATATCTCATTTAAAGTATTACCTATACATAGAATAGAATGTATATATGTGAATAGATCTTCTATAGACATGTATATTTAACGTATACATGTGTATATGTTTTATAAATTAGTATATAACTATACAAATATATATTGTAATGTATATATATTGTAGTATATCTCATTTAAAGTATTACATATACATAGAATAGAGTGTATGAATGTTAATAGATCTTCTATAGACGTGTATATTTAACGTATATATGTGTATATATTTTATAAATTAGAATATAACTATACAAATATATATTGTAATGTATATATATTGTAGTATATCTCATTTAAAGTATTACCTATACATAGAATAGAGTGTATATATGTGAATAGATCTTCTATAGACATGTATATTTAACGTATACATGTGTATATGTTTTATAAATTAGTATATAACTATACAAATATATATTGTAATGTATATATATTGTAGTATATCTGATTTAAAGTATTACATATACATAGAATAGAGTGTATGAATGTTAATAGATCTTCTATAGACGTGTATATTTAACGTATAGTCGTTGTTTTTTATTTTTTTTTATTTAACGATTTATAATTTTAATATCTTCTATACAAGTGTATATTTAATGTATACACGTGTATATATCTTCTATAAAAGTGTATATTTAATGTATATATTATGTATATAGCGTATATAGTGTATATTTGACCGGTTTTTAACCGGGTTTGACCGGGTTTTAGTGGGTTTGACCGGATTGGGTTAAGTGGGCCGATTCCGGGTGGGTTTTAATATTTTTACTGTGCAGCCCGGCCCGACCCGGACCGGTTAAGGCCAAACCCGGCCCGTAACCGGCCCGGAACCCGGTAAGAATGAGAGGGCCGGTTCCGGGTTGAACCGGCCCGGCCCGTTAGACAGTCTTCGGTTTGGCCAAGGAATTTTGTTTTTACTTTTTTTTCAGAAATAATTTAAGGAAGAGATATTAGTGGTCCCCTAGAAATTAAAATTAAGAGAAACAAAAATACATTTGTTTTCAAGGTACCTAAATTAATGTGAGCAACGTAACCGAACCTAAAATAGGCCTTTCAATAACTGTAAAATCTATATTGTTGAGGGACCACTATTTACTACACATGACATAACATAATATCTGCAGAATTATTCGCATTTATGTTTTACTCAATAGGGCTCAGACTGTGATAGGAGTAAGTTCAATTTTACCTCATACTTTTTTTCTTTTTTAAATATAAAATTTGTTTAAATTTAAATTTTTTAACGACATACTTTTATAGGTATAGACCCATTTTTCTCAATCATAATTAATTTAATTCGATGTAAATATCAATTGCAAACAAATTCGAGTTCGATCAAATTGAGATTTTTATTAGAAACTCTATATTTGTATTAAGAAATTCATATACATAGACACAATTATAGTGCTATTTTATCGCAAAATTTTAAAATTCTCTTGATTTTTTAAATCTCATGTACCTCGATAATTGAAGAAAGAGGAAGTAACATGAGCGATTACTCGAACGGTAAGCACCCTTCATCTCCAAGTTTAAAATTGTAAATTCAAGTCATCAAAAAAAGGGGAGGGGGATGAGATGGTGTCAGTTATGCAATTCAAAATTTTATGATGAAACAACATAAATTTCGACAGTTTAGATTTTGATTACTATCTCAATATTTTACATAATTACTAAAAATTTCGATTTTGAATTTGCCGAGATACATAATTAGTTTTCGATACATCCAACGAAGATATATTTTTTCCTTGTACCGATACATAAATTAGCTTTCGATACACTTTTTGATTTTGAATCTGTCATGATACATAATACATTCAACCAAGATACATTGTAATTTTTTTTTATAAAAATACATAATTAGCTCCCGATATATTCTTTCTGATTTTGAATCTGTTGAGATGCATAATTAACTCTCAATTCATCAAACAAAGATACATAATTTATTAAAATTTTTATGATTATTTTATAAAAATAAAAATTTGTATAAATATAATAAGTTAAAGAAGTATGATTATGTTATTTTCTCAAATTTTATACAATATGATTATGGTGAGATTTTAAGGATGGGGGCCAGTAGGAAGAAGTGAGAATTGATGAGGGGGTAATTAACTAGTTTCAGTTCACATGGGCTTTGTGTACAGTGCCTGTCATCTCAGACTATACAAGTTTTTGGGCAAATAATATAAATCTCGAAAATTTACAGTTTAATTATTGAAAATTTTAATATTTTATATAATTTTTGAAATTTTGATTTTTAATCTATCGAAATATATAATTAGCTCCTAATACATCCAACGAAGATGCATTTTTCTCTTTGTAAAGATACATAATTAGCTCTCGATATATATATATATTTTATTTTATTTATCGAGATACATAATTAGCTCCCGATATATCCAAAGAAGATACATAATTAATTAAGATTTTTGTAATTACTTTATAAAAATGAAATTTGTGTAAATATGCTAAGCTAAAGTGTATGTTTATTTTAATTTTCCTATTAACTTTTTATTACTAGTCCATCATTTTTCTACTTCTATGATAGACATTTAATTACCAAGGATAAAGTAGATTCTACCAAAAAGAAGAAAAAAAAAAAACGTACAATGAACAATCTTTGTAGTAGGCCTTTGGCTTGGGATTTGATATTACAAATTTACAATTGCAATTTTTTATTTAAAAGTTAAAACTAGCCGTTTGTTTATGAAATAGGCACGAAATTGATAAGTAAATAACAAAAGTAAAAAAAAGTTAAAAGTAAAATGAACACTCTTTGTAGTAGGCGTTTGACATGAATTTAAGATCACATTTTCAAGTTTTGAGAAATTTAATGTTATTTATGAATTCTGCACGATTTTTTTTATTTGTTTTAGTGTAAAATGTCTTAACATTATTCTAGTTTAAAACTTTTACAAATTCACTAAATTATCAACATGTTACTCTATCCATTTCAATTTGTATGATATTTTTTGCTTCCCAAAATGTAATTTGACCTTTTTTTAAAAAGCTAAATTGGGGGTTTCATCAACTCATGATTTAAAAACAAAAATTTAAATATTAAAAATATATAAAAAGTAATATAAGCAGCAAGCTTTCCTGGGTCAATTGATTAGAACAATACATTTAATTTTTATTTTATCATCTTATTATAATAAAGTATCATGTATTCTTGATCGACAATTGCTTACTGAGAAGTTTTATTTTTCTGAAATATTGATAGTATCTATCATTGACGAGAAAAATTTGCTTGTGATTTGTGGTAAGGTTTGTTGACACCTAATTTTTACCCTTCACGACTAAGTTTAACCCTGAGTTTTTTCGATTTTAAATAAAATTACGACATTTATTTTATCCGAATAAAAGACTTTCCAAAGTATTTATTTGGATGATTTTGTCATTTTAAGTAACAATTATATATTCTTTTCATATACAAAATCATATAATTTCATTACTTGAATAATTATTTTACGAAAAATTAAATTTTAATCAATGGTTATCTTGAAAATTGATTCAGAGCATTTAAATTCTTGATTTAAATATAATTTATTCTCAAAATAATTGATTTGGAAAAATAGTTGTCCGATTTCATTGAGTCAAGAGGCTCGGGATGGAATTGGTTGTTAATTTATTTCTAGTGTTGTTTTAATTTAGTCAATTTATTAAATTGAACCTTAATTGAAATCAATTCGGCCTTAACAGAATAATCATGCTTAATATTACTATATTAATACAATATGTGAGTCAAATTACATTTTTAACCCGGATACTGCGTAGCTAATAGAATCATATGGAATGAGACAATCCGATTGCTAATCATAGTAACAAATCTATGTAGTGGTCCACCTCTATGTAGTGTTCCAAAAATCAACCCAACGAAATGTAACTATAAATTAATTAAACTCCAATACAAATACTATACTGTGAAAATATATATATATATTTTTAAATATTCAGATATATTCTCCGTTAAAAGTTTAGCTCACTAATGTCCTTGCCGTTCAAGTTTTGGTTCATATATATCCTTATTATCATGTTTTGGGTCATATATACCCCTGTTGTTAAGTTTTGGGTCATGTATACCCTGTTGCCGTTAATTGTTTTGCTGGAATTTTCCAACCTCCTTTTCCTTCTTTTTTTTCGTAAGAAATTATATTTTTCACATAATTTTTTTAATTGTCCCATCACATATAATTAAATTCACCCCTTCTTTTACACATGAAACGACAGTCAGATGCTCTCATTTACCTCACAATTTCTTTGGATTTTCTCTAATTTACCGAAATTTCTTTATTGTACTTTCAAATTCTTGCGTAACCGTTCCTTTCATTCATACATACATACATACATACATACATACATACATACATACATACGTACATACGTATAGAAGATGTCATCTTAATTGACAACTTGCTTTTATTGTCTCTATATGGCCCGCCTCTTTTACACTTCTACATCCCAATTTCTCACTTGGATTCTTCTTATTCTTGATATTAGAATTAATGGTGGTGCAAAAGATGGAGTCGATTGATATGATACTATAATAATTTGCAGTTGGTAAAAACTTTAATTCTTGATTTTCGTCGCAATTGTGCATTGAATTTTTATGGGATATTCTTGACTTTTTTCATTTTTTACTTATGATTCTTGGGGTTATGCAAGAACCAAAAAACACAACAAAGGAATTTCGGCATATTAAAGAAAATTCAAAGAGATTGTGAGGTAGATGAGAGCATTTGACGGATGGTTAATGTGTAGAAGAAGTGAGTTTAATTATATGTGATGTGACAATTAAAAGGTGATGTGGAAAATATGATTTCTTTAAAAAAAAAAAAGGAAAAAAGGAGTCTAAAAGTTTTAGCAAAATAATTAACGGCAACAGGGGTATATATAACCATAAACTTGACAATAGGGGTATATATGACCCAACACTTGGCAACAGGGGTATATATGACCCAAGACTTTGACGACAAAGGCATTGGTGAACTAAACTTTTAACGGAGGGTATATCTGAACATTTTTACAAAGTTTAGGTGCATATTTGATCATTTTCCCTTAATATAATTATGTTACCCGTATATTATTTATTGATGTGTTGCAGTATTATGTCTTAAAAATAATTTAGAGAATAAGTCATTAATGCTAAGAAGTAAAATTAAAATTTATTTTAATTTTTTCTTAATATGTCAAAAGTGACAAGTAAAATCGAAAATTCATATTAGAAATAAATGACAAATAAAAACAAACAAAAAGAGTACATAATTTTATTTAGAAATTAAGAAAATGATATAAATTCATCCCTATAGTACTATTCAAAATTATTTAAGTTTGGTTCTTGATACAAGTAAATAACATCGTATTTACCTTCATCACTAACGAAATCAACGTAAAGCGAATGGATTTTACTTATCTAAATTCTTTATAAACAAAAAAAAAAAAAAAAAGATTTAAATTTATCATTCTAACTTTTTATTTTAGCCTAAATTTATTAACGGATATATTACTCCGTTAAGAATAAAGGTGAAAAAACAGAATTTTTACTTGGTTTGTATTTATTCAATTTTGAATAACTATTCTTACTTATAAAAGGCAAAGAAATTAATGAAATTGTGCCAAAGGCAGGCCAATATGTCTCTGCTTTGGCGTAATTTCATTGGCTATTTCTTTGACTCCTTTTTATATTTTTTCCGTTTTAATTTATTTATCTTACTTTTTTTAATCTGTTACACATTTAAAAAGAATTTTGAAAAATTACAAATTACAATAACCAACAACCTAAAATATTTAAAGGCGTAAATTGGTGGACTCTCAAAATTATATTAGTGACACTTAAATTGGGACAGAGAAAACAATACTCTAATTCACAATAATTAACTTTTATTTTAATTCACTTAACTACTTAAAATATTACAAAAATTTAATTGAGTCAATATCACAAAAATTAGAACAAACAGTTTAATATATATTATTTAAATATTACGTCAAAAGTATTATAAATTAATATAGTTAAAAACTTAAAATATTTAAAAATATTAATAAAAAAATTATCTCACGAACTCCTCAATATCTAGTATCTGGTAATAAAGATAAACTAACCATTTTCTTTAAAACTAAAAAAATTTCAGGTCAATTGAGATACTTTAAAACTTAGCCTTTGACCGCAAATTCTGAGAATAGTTTTTGAAAATTTATATTTAAATATTTATTTGATAATAAAATTTATCGAATTTTTAAAATTTGACATTTAACATTTTCAAGTCTGTTCACAACATATTTTCGTGGTGCTGAAAATTAACTGCAAATAAAAATAAATAAAACAAAATAAAAAAATATTTTTTATTGATGAATCTTGTGAGTACAATTCCGTGACTTTCTTGATTCTTCTCTCCTAAACTTAAAAATGATTCGAGGGCCTTTTGTAGCGTGTATCTCGAATCGTTGGATGATTTGGACTCCTAGAGACGTATTTCAATCGTCGGGGATGTCGGAAAGTATTTTGTCGCTTTGAAATAATCTCCGAGAAGAACTCCGTTGATTGCTCCTTCCAAGAACTTGAAAGTCAATGCCGATGTTGTCAATGTTTGTCAAAGTCTTCTTATCAGAATTTCCCTTTTTAGAATCTCCTTCTCCCCCTTCCCCCTAGAATGTTATATTACCCCCTATTTATAGTTGTAGAGGGTAGGCCTAATTGCTTGTGATTGATCGAAAACATATCATTTGGGACACTTGGCGTCTTTTGACTGGTTGTTGAATTTGAATGAGATTTTCACATCATTTATACATGTGGCGGCGTCACATTGGTCTTGAATTTGACTGGGATGCCACGTCACTTGATGCGTTTGGGCTTCAAGGTGAGATGGACCCTGATGAGGAATAAAATGAGTTTATTATTTTTTTAAGCCCAAAATAATTTTAGACCCAATAAAATATGGGTCAAATTCAAATTTTATATAAATTTATTTGATCCAATAAATTTTACGTATCTACAGATGCCCCCTACTTCAAGGTTGGTCGACGTGTAGGCTTGCCGAAACTTGGCGGCGAGACTTGAAGTACTCCTGAATGTGTTTTCATTCTCGTGACTTCAAAGGTATTTGTTTCTCATCGGTGCATCCTAGTTAGACCAATACATGCGAGTGGTCTAACTAAAGTTTTCTCCAGGAACTTTCATGTCGTGAAAGTCTTCGTCAAAGCAACCAACGATTTTTTTGTGGTGATTCTCATTTTTCGTCCACAATCGAGTACAAACTCGATATTATTTCAAGAGTATTAAAAAAAAATGACCAACATGTTTTTTTTTTACTCTTCTTGAATAAGTATGAACATGAGAAATCACCATCGTAATATTTATTTAAGTAGTTTTTACTTGCACAACAATGTGACCTTCTCAATGTATTTGAATTAAAAGGATCAATACAACTCCCTCACTTGACATATTGCACGTATGAAGTTAAAAAATTGACTTGATCTTTTTGTACCAAAGGAAAATATTAACTTTTCTTTTGGTTTCATGTACCAAAGAAAAAAATATTAACTTTCCTTTTAATTTCAAGAAAGAATTTAAGTCATCTCCAAAGAAATCTCCTCAATATGGTAATTTTTCAACTGATTGACAATTTGAAATTCCCATGGAATCTCATCTTCTAATTTCACCACAACATTCCTTGTACACAAACTAAAAATTCTTCATAGGAGCCTCTATACAAGGAGATGTTGTGAAATCACATCAACCACGATGTTTTGAAATCCGTAACCCTTGCAAAGACATCTCTTGGCCTCTTTGTGACCATGTATTTGAAAAACACTTCTGGTGCACCTAAAACTTTTTGGCATCATTGGTGGACATCACGCAAAGTATACAACCTCTTCGCAACATTGACCGAAGAAGTACATGGAGTGTCTTTCCTGATTTTCAACTTCAAACACTCGCAGAGTAAAAATCATATTTGACTGTAGGAATGTCCAAATGTTGAATGACTTAGTTATGAAGAGATTAGACTTGTATTGCTGCGTCATATACAAAAATCAATGTTAAACTCATTCTGTATTGACGAGAATCAATTTTTGAAGTTGACGCTATAAGTTGTCATGTCATGACTCCAGATAGCATGTTCGTGATCACTCATCTTTGCTTTTTTTTTTGTAGGTTCATCAAAAAATACAAGTGGTGTCGATATCACACCAAGCATATACAAACATTTTCTAGATGATTGGTTAGAAACCACTTGAGGCATCGTTTTTTGAGTCACAATTTTCAATGAGCAACAACTAGGTGCTTCACCTATTTTCTTGAGGATTTGGCGAGCAATATTTCTTCTTATGGCTTGGAAACGGACACTTGGAGCAACTCTTTTCTATCCTTGGCTAGAAATTTTTTGTCTATTTCCTTAAATCTTGGCATAGAAAACTCCTTGCAGCTAGGCATAAAAGATCAATGGTTGAAAATCAAATTTCATACTAATCAACACCGATATCAGCCATGTCGAACTAAACTGATGTGTTTCTCCCAATGTTGATCATGCCACATTGAAGCATCGTGCCTTTGGTACCGACACTTATTGTCAGATTGAAGTTTCACGTAGTTGGCATCAATCCGTATAAAATCGAGAAGCTTCATCCGATCAACACTGTAGATGTGTTCCACCTTCATTTTTTTTATGCAGGTTTATGCAAATGGTCTTGATGTCTGACCAAAAAGGTCGACATGATTGATGTTGAACTATTTGGTGCATGCTTCCTGACTGCTTGATAAGAAAGTGACTTGGAATGATCTGATTTCATCTTTGACGATGCTGAAAGTTCCTCTTTTTAGCTTCAGTGAGCATGTATAGGCACACGTTCACAAAAAAAAATTATTCTCCGATGGAAGAACAAAAATATGAGTTATTTGATTCATAAAAATGAAATACAATGTCCCGATACGTCTGTTTTATAAGCTTTGCGCAGTGTCACGATAAATTTCGTATTTTTACAAAGGAGTATCAAAATCAGGAGCCGTTTTTCGTGTTAGAAACTAGACTCGTAGAGCTACGTGTCACATAGGAATCACAATCATATTGCACCCAAATCGTCCAAGATATTTTCCTAAAACTGATCCTCTAATCTTGGTTTGCTAGTTTAATCAGCTTTGCGCAGCGTCACGATAAATTTCGTATCACGACATAGGAGTATCAAAATCAGGAGCCATTTTTTTGTGTTGGAAACTAGACTCATAGAGCTACGATTCATATGGGAATCACAATCAGATTGCACCCAAACCATCCCAGATATTGCCCCAAAATCGATCCTCTAATCTTAGTTCGCTAGTTTTATCATCTTTGCGCAACGTCATGATAAATTCTATATCTCGACGTAGGAGTATCAGAATCAAGTGTCATTTTTTTTGTTGAAAGGTAGATTTGCAGAGATACAACATATATAAAAATCACACTCAACGTCTTTATCGATTCATGCAGATACAACATCAAAATCAGCTTAGTTCGGAATTTGATGGCCTATTTTGCAACTTTGAGCAGATATGATGGAAAATTCATAACTTGACGTAGGAACCTTTGAATCATGAGCCATCTTCTTTGTTGCGGAGAAGTCTCTAAGATCTACCACATATGTAAAAATAATGGTGGACACCTATACGAATTTATTCAAATATATTATCGAAATCCACTTTGTCGTGCTGGTCTTTTCACCTTTGAACGTCTGCGGTAAACATAACGAAGGAAGTTTATCCTCATGTGATATCCATGTCAATTCAAAGTGTTATTGTTGTGCTCAAATAATGACACACGTTTTGTTTTAACTCATACGACTGAACTTATAGTAAAAATACTCTAAGCTGCCTACGTACCTCTGGAGGATCAAGTCATAACGTAGTTCGGGAATGATGAGTTAATTTATTTATTTTTTTTAAAAAAAATTCTTTCTTTTTTTATTTTTTTTCCAGAGAGAGTCGTTCACAGTTTAGACTCATACGGGCCAGGAGTGATATGTAGTTTAAGCTCATGCCTTAAAGAGCGTTTTGACTTGCAATTTAGGCTCGTGCATCGAGGAGCATTTTTGACTTGTAGTTTAGGCTCATGCATCAAAGAGCGTTTTGAATTGCAGTTTAGGCTTGTGCATCGAGGAGCATTCTTGACTTGCATTTTAGGCTCGTGCATCAAAAAGCATTTTGGGGAAGAATTCTTGTAATGTAACTTTCCTTCCAACCCTTTGTAATGGAGTATTGTTGCACTTCAGTTTGGTATTTACTGCCCCCATTGGTTGAAGCAGATTTGCACTTGATCTTATATCGACTTTTGAAAGTTGGAGTTTAGAAGTCCTTTGACATTTTTTTCTTTTGCGAGCAATCAATGTCTAAGTATCACACTTCTTGCTATTGGGAAAGTCATTTTGCATGGATTTGCCCGTTGTTTTCTTCTAGGGTGGAACTCCAATTGGGTCAAAGCTCCCAAATTGTAGCATGATGATTCCTTCAACTTTTGGTGATTCCACAGAGCACATGACTTGTAGAGCTTTTAAAATTGAACCATTCATATAGTGCAGTTTGGCGCTAACATGATGTCCATCAACTGTATCGCCATCATCAATGATGATTTTTCCCTCTTGCATTAATGTCATGATCTTTTCCTTCAGGATGAAGTATTTTGTGATGTGATGACCAACAATGCGGTGAAATTTGCAGTATTTAGGATCGTCGACTTTGTTTGATTCTTCACATCTCTTTGACTTAGGAAGTTCAATAACTTCTTTGGTTAGCAACTCGTCTAGAATCCCAGGAACATCAGAGTCGGGAAAAGGATATATCATTGATTGTAACTCCTTTAAGGTTGGTTGATTTTTCACCTCTCGCATTTGTTGCTTTGGATCTTTCTCTTTTAACTTTTATTTTGTGGAGGCCTTTATAAAACTCTCAGTTGTCGTCATAGATTCCCCAATTTGATCTTCAGGCGAGTCTTTGAATTTCATGACTTTTTTTCTAGGATAAAAAACAAGTGATGCCATTCTATGATTTTCAATACTTAGCTCTATGTCATGAGCGCACATAGCTAATTCTTTAAAAGTCCGAGGCTTAATTCCTTGAAGGATATACACAAGGGCCCAACGCATCCCTTGAATGCAAACATCAACTGCATAAGTTTCAAAAAGTTGATCTTTGCAATCAAAGCTCAATATTCGCCAACGATTTATGTAGTCCAGTACAAGCTCATCTTTACTTTACCTTGTGTTTGTCAACTCCATCATGTTGACCGTATGACGGATGATGTAGAAATAATTTAGGAACTCACTTTTTAGTTTCTCCCAACAAATAATTGATCCAGACGCCAAGTCCCTGTACCAATCAAAAGCGTTGTCTTTCAAGGAGCGAACAAACTGCTTGATAAGAAGATCACCGTGTGTACCAACACTTCTACAAGTCTCAACGAAATGAGCAATGTATTGTCGTGGATTTCCCTTTCCATTAAGTTGTTGAAACTTTTGCGGTTGATATCCATTTGGCATCGGTAAGCCCTCGATTCGCTTAGAATACGATTTTGAGTATCCTACGAAACTTTGTGACGGACCGCCATATTGTACCTTGATGGTGTTTTGATACAATAAGACCCAAGAAAACACGAAATACACACTCCAAATAGTCCACAGCTTACAAGAACCCGTGGACCAAGTGGAGACCTCTCTCGGATTCAACAAATAATACATAAAATGAGATATAATGGTGTAATTCAACACCAAGGCAACCACTACAAACTAATATTATCAACAATAAATGAAGAAAAAGATGGAGAACGACAATGTAATAACAATACCCACGAATTACAAGAGAAACTAGACACCAAATGGTACAAGATTACAATAAGGAAATGGATAGATAGTGAGACATTCACTACTATAATAAATAAGAACCTAAGTGTAATCTAGACACTAATACCCTTAAAAATGATAGTAGTAACACCTACACTCTTCAAATATACACAAGAGGTACCTCAATCCTTCAAGCACCCCAAAGTTCCAAGCAAACAAACAACAAAAGAGAATCCACCCTTTTGATGCACCTAGTTTCGATCAAGGTCTCAAAGATGAGAGAACTTGTGTGTTTTAAAGTGTGTTATACAATCTTAAATATTCCAAAAAACAAGTAAATAAACCCTAACTTGTTTCTTATATAGTATATTACCAATTAAAGGCAAAAAGACCAAAAGGGCCCTTAGAGAATAGGCTCCTCACTAGTGTAACTTGGTGGCTGTTTTTGATGTGTATTTAGACCCTTAATTACACTTCTTTTCAAACACACTTAGGTGATTTAAATACACACCCACATAATTCTATCTACGTGATCACACTTGTATCATCCTCTTCATCTTGGGAGGAATTTATCCACAAATTCAAGCATTCATCACCAACAAGCTCTCCTCTTTGAATCATTTTTTCCAATGCTCCTCCTAAGGTTAGGATGTTCAACCAAGGGTTCCATGATATCATCAAGAATTCTACTTAGACATACATGTTCTACAACCTGCACATAAGAAGAATGGATGCTAGGCAAAGTGCTAGCATCTTTGTTAGTATGCAATGAAGGTCCCTGGTGGGCAAATCCCACCACTTTGAATTTCGGCTCCTCCTTTTCTTCATCATTCTCATCCTCGATTTCCTCTCCTAACCCATCACTAACCATGACTGTCCTTTCCATATATAAGGGTACTATACAATCTTCATTAACCGGCCAAATATCTTCCACGCCTTCATCTATTTCTACCTCAGCTGCTTCCTCTCCATCTTGAGCGTTTTTATCAACCTCATTTGATTCAAGACCCACCTCTTCACCAAGGTAATATAATTTTTCTTCCCTAAGGATTACATTTCTTCGGTTTGGGCACTAATTAGCCTTGTGACCCTACCCTTGACATTTAAAACATTGAAATCCTTTAGGACGAGAAGTAGAATTTGGTTTACCTTTATTTCTCGAAAAATACCTTTGGGAAACCTTAGTCTCAGGTTGGATCAACTTGTCCTCGAGTTTCTCGCCATTGGATGAGTCAATATTGTCCTTTTGCCAACCCGAGGGTGATGTTCCCTTGAACTTACTACCCACCCTTTCCCGTATCTCTCTCTCAACCTCCACGACAGCTTAGAAGATGGCGTAAATTATATCGAACTTATGTAAAGTCAACCGTGATGTAATATCCTGATTCAATCCTACCTTAAAACGAATGATTTCGTGACTTACTTGTTTCCATCGGTGGTAAAGTTTTAAAATGAGTTGTTGGAACTCATCATAGTAAGCCGCGACAATTTTGTTCCCTTGCCTCAAGTTATATAACTTGGAAAGGAGCTCTTATTGGTACCTCTCGGGTAGGTACCTTTGCCTCATGAGATACCTTAGTCGAAACTAAGGAGGGAGATGGCCCTCAAAAAAACGTTGCCAAATCACTTAACATATTCCCACCAACTAGTAGCATAACCCTCAAAATGAACAATCGCATAGTACATTTTTTTCTCCTTGGTAAGATCATTAACTTGGAATATCCTCTCACATGCGGATTCCTATGCAAGAAACTCCTAGGAGTCACTCTCACCCTTGAAGATTGGAAGCCTTATCTTGACGGTAGTTAGTCCAACTTTTTGATTTTGATTGCTGATACGGGTTAAAGAGACATCTTAGCACTCGAGGACATAAAGACGTGAGGGAATACCCAAGCTTGTGGGCCTGCCTAACCAAGGAATAAGCTTTGAAGTATAAAGAAAAGTCCCAATACTCCAAAGTTGTCCAAGAAGCCAAGCCCCTTTGTTTGGGCTCATTAAGGGCTTTTTGGTCATTTATGTAACAAGTGTTGCCCTAGACTATAAATAGAACAATTAGGTCATTTTGTCATTTAGACTTAGATGATATTTTGAGAGCTCTTTGAGAGTGTTCATACAAGTGTGGATATCACTTGTGACAAGTGTGGAATCACTTGTGTTAGTTGCTTGTTTTGAAACGTTGGTTGCTTGGGGATTCTGTTCCTTTGAGGTCACCGTAAGAACTTGATGTTATTTGTATGAATTCTTGGTTCTTAGTGTTCAATAGACACTTTGGTTCATAGTGTTTGTGCATTGTATGTCAATTTATCTATCACTCTATCTTATTATTATTGTTGTGTTCATTCTCAGTTTTGGGTGTCCAAACCCGAGACCTTGTTGTGTCATTTTTGTTCTTGTTATTGTGTTTTAATCTTAGTTTGTGACTCGGTGATTATAGGTGTTGAACACCTTAGAATCTTGTTGTTATTGTGCTTGTATTGTTATTGTGTAGAGAATCCGAGAGGGGTCTCCAAAAGGGATCCTCGGTTTTATTTTCACAAGATCAATCTTGGGCTAGCTAGCATAAAAATACAAAAAAAAGTGTAAAATTTGTTCTTGTTCTTGGCCGAGACATGTTTCTTTGTGGCTAGATCTTGTAGTCTTTTATTTGTTTAGATTGTTTCTAGTGTTGGTTTCTTTCTCACCAACATTAAAGTGTCTAGATCTAAAGGTATAAGCTTATGTTGTTGACCTTGTTGATGTAAATTGGAAGTGGGTTGTGTGTTGATATTGTTGATCTTGGCCGTGTGTTGCAATTGTTGTGAACTTGGAGGTGAATGTTGGTGGTGTTCTTGAGAAATTGTTGTTGAGATCTTGTTGTTCTTCACATTTTGACATCTCTTAATCAATATAAAGTATAACTTAGATGATATTTTGAGAGCTCTTTGAGAGTGTTCATACAAGTGTGGATATCACTTGTGACAAGTGTGGAATCACTTGTGTTGGTTGGTTGTTTTGAAACGTTGGTTGCTTGGGAATTCCGTTCCCTTGAGGTCACCGTAAGAACTTGATATTATTTGTATGAATTCTTTGGTCTTAGTGTTCAATATACACTTTGGTTCATAGTGTTTTTGCATTGTGTGTCAAGTTATCTATCATTCTATCTTATTATTGTTGTTGTGTTCATTCTCGGTTTTGGGTGTCCAAACCCGAGATCTTGTTGTGTCATTTTTGTTCTTGTTATTGTGTTTTAATCTTAGTTTGTGACTCGGTGATTATAGGTGTTGAACACCTTAGAATCTTGTTGTTATCGTGCTTGTATTGTTATTGTGAAGTGAATCGAAGAGGGGTCACTAAAAAGGGTCCTCAGTTCTTCAGATCATGGACTATTTTGGTGTGTGTTAGTGTCGTCTTTGTCGATCTTGTAATAGTTGCCGTGTTGATTCCAAGGACCAACTCCTCCTTCTCGGCTATAGGCTCTTCTCAGTTTACCATGACTTTCCCTTATCTCTTCCCCTCTCACGTAGTCATCAACATACAATCCATACCCTTCATGTTAGATAGGTCTATTTGGGTTAAATGGAGCTCATGGTTACGGCATTTGATTTAGTGGGAAGGGAGGTCTTTGTTCATGTGGAGTTTAGATAGGTGGGCTTGGGTTGTGGGGTGGCATTTGGGTTCCAAGCCCTTCTTGTTGGACTTGGTGAAGTAGAGGGTAGATTGGTCTCTCAAGGCCTTGGGTTTGGGAGTAAAACAGTGTTTGGTTTGCAACATTGGATGGTTGTATTGGTGGTTGGAACATTTGGTTTAAGGGTTCGAGGGTAGTGGTTGGGGAAATGTTTTGAGGGGTAGAAGGTCGGCTTCTTTAGCTTTCCACACGTTCTAATCTCCCATCCATAGTCGACATCTCACCCCTCATAGAACCCATGTCCAAGTTTAAATTTTCAATGCCCGTATTTACTCTAGCAATGTCACGGGACATGGCCTCAAGATGAGCCAATATAGTATTAATGGCAGTATTGTCCATTGTTTGAGCATTTGAGGCCTCGGGTTCCATTGAGTCTATACCGAAATAATCCCTCCAAGTTACTATTTAACAAGTCACCAAATCTGTCCACACTACCAGACACGCAACAATACAACACAAGCCTACAAAACAAACACACGTTAGATCAAACAATCCTCACTAGTCTCTCACACACTTTGTGGTCGCACACTTGTCGTCACAAATGTTTACAAGCCGACTTGTAACTTGTAGTGGGTTGAAGAGTAAGTCTACTCCTTAGTCGGAATGGATTTTTGTTCGACGACTCAAGGAAGTAATGTTCAAACTTGAACCAAGAAGTACTATGAATTAAAACGACAAGAGTACTCAAGCAAATGATGACACGAACCAAACAACGTCAAATGACTAATTAACAACCTAGTAGGATTATACTATCTTGTTAATTTGTTCTCGAATCAATTAAAGGAAACTAAGAATCAATAATGAGAAACAATTAGACCAAATTTTAGCTTAATAACGATGTGAACAGTAAACTAGGGTGATGTGGCAGCATGTTATTGGTCCCGGACCTCACTACTTTTCAACAACTTGAAGTTTTTAGTCCTTATACACCTTTTGGAATGGATGACTTAATATTGAAGGAAAATAAAGTCTTGTACCCTTTTTTAACTTTTCAAACTCAAAAAGGTGATGTTTGACCTTACTAGTTCCACAAGACAAGGTTCCTTGTTTTAAGAAAAAGTAGTTATCTAGACTAGAAAGTGATGTTGACAAGTCTTTTCACAAACAACTTTTCAACTTTGTCTTACAACTTTTTGGATCTAATTTACACTTTTGGTTGTCTTAGGTTGTAAGAATAGATGAAGAAAAATATGAACACCAAAAAAAAAACCTTCAAGAACTCAACAACAACACAACAACAATACTATACGGCCAAGAACAAAATCATCAAGGTTCGGCCAACTCCAAGTTTACTTCAATATTTTCAATATTTTAAGCTCAACTTTAGGTCTTGACTCTCTTTGTGCTAGTGAGAAAGATTCCAACACAAGAAACAAACTACACCAACAAAATAACTACCAAACGTAGAGACAACCTCTCGGCCAAAACAACAACAACAAGGTCTACACCTTTTCGGCCAAGATCACAAACACAAGAACTCAATTTTTTTTTGTGTTTTTTCTAATAAGCACGCCCAAGATGGATCTTGTAGGAACAACCATGCTATGATATCAAATGATACAATAAGACCCAAGAAAACACGAAATACACACTCCAAATAGTCCACAGCTTACAAGAACCCGTGGACCAAGTGGAGACCTCTCTCGGATTCAACAAATAATACATAAAATGAGATATAATGGTGTAATTCAACACCAAGGCAACCACTACAAACTAATATTATCAACAATAAATGAAGAAAAAGATGGAGAACGACAATGTAATAACAATACCCACGAATTACAAGAGAAACTAGACACAAAATGGTACAAGATTACAATAAGAAAATGGATAGATAGTGAGACATCCACTACTATAATAACTAAGAACCTAAGTGTAATCTAGACACTAAGACCCATAATAATGATAGTAGTAACACCTACACTCTTCAAAGAGACACAAAAGGGACCTCAATCCTTCAAGCACCCCAAAGTTCCAAGCAAGCAAACAACAAAAGAGAATCTACCCTTTTGATGTACCTAGTTTCGGCCAAGGTCTCAAAGATGAGATAACTTGTGTGTTTTCAAGTGTGTTATACAATCTTCAATATTCAAAAAACCAAGTAAATAAACCCTAACTTGTTCCTTATATAGTATATTACCAATTAAAGGCAAAAAAAAAACAAAAGGGCCCTTTGAGAATAGGCTCCCCTCTAGTGTAACTTGGTGGCTGTTTTTTATGTGTATTTAGGCCCTTAATTACACTTCTTTACGCATACACTTGGGCAATTTAAATACGCACCCACATAATTCCATATACGTGATCGCACTTGTATTATGTTTGCAATCATATCTTGCAGTGGTTGAACTGTTAGAGTAGCCACTAAAGCGGATCGATCATCGCAGTGATTGTCACTTGACTTGATGAGAGCTTCACCATCAACTTTTTTTCGCGGTGTTAGATTATAATTTGACTTTCCAGGATTGTAGAAATCTAACTTGCTCATAAGTCGGGTGATTTGATGATCTTTTTCATCAATAGACTTCTTCAAGGCTTCAATGGTTTGCTCCATCATTGCAAACTTTTTGTCCATGTCAACTGCATCAACCATGAAGGTGTTGAATTTTGTTGAAGTTGGAGAATTCATCAAGTCCTCAGATTCTCCAAAGTTGCAGACAGTTTCAGATGGTTCATCTGATAAGATAGATGCAAAGTTGCCCCAGGGGTCGTAGTTACAGCCGAAATTTGAGATTTTCTCCTTTTCGTCATCTGCAAAAAGGTGAAGTATTGAGATCCATCCAAAGCACAACTGTTATGATTGCGTTGATTGATGGGGCCAACAAGTGTGATCTCAGTAGATGTGGCAGTAGTAGACTTCTTGCACGAAACTTCATTGATTTTTTTGAAGTCCATTGTAGTGCGCTACTAAAAAAGTTGTAAAAAGAGACCTAAAAAAGAGACCTCATAAGGTCTCTTTCCCTAAAAAAACGACTTCAAAAGCGACCTCAACTGATGGTCTCTAAAACATAGGTCGCTTTTTGTAAGAGACCTCATGAGGTCGTTTGAAAGTAACCTCACGAGGTCACTAGATTGTTTTTAAAATTTTCTAGAAAGAGACCTCATGAGGTAGCTAGACTATTTTTTAATAATTGTTATTATTTTATTAAAAGATACCTCATAAGGTCTTTATTTGATTTTATTTTTTTATTTTTTTAATTAAAAGACACCTCATCAGGTGACTATTATTTTTTTATTTTTATCATAAATATTTATTTAAAAGATAAGCGACCTCTTGCAGTCTCTTGTTTGAGTGCCTAGATAATAAACTTGCGAAAAATAGACCTCCTGAGGTTGCTTTTGTTCATTTCTTGAAAAGTAAAAATGCAAAATAGTGACCTCATGAGGTCTCTTTTCTACAATAAAAAATTGATGGCAATAACAACTTTTACAATACCTGTCATTTTAATTCAATTCAATAGTACATACAATCTAATCAACTAAATCGAGTTCCAAGAGCTCCTACTAGTCAATCAAACTACAACACAAGTAATAATCCGATGAACACTAAATGAAAATCAACTTTAAAGTATCCTTGAAATTGAACAAAAGAACATAGAATTCAAGTTATTTATACAATACTATTGATTAGACTACTTCAAAGTTATGATGCATTCAAAAACACTTAATAATTAAAATAAACCACCATAGAGTACGTAGTTTAGATTATCTAATACAACACTCAACTTTAACAATATGGCGGTGCATTGTCCACATAATAATTCTCATTATCTTCATCACTGCTGGGCTTCTCACTCACATCTCTGTATTGATCATATACTCCATGTGAAATAGGTAGAGACTGGAGAGGTTGAGGAGGATGAACTGCATCACTGAGACAAGGGGGAATCTACCGCGAAGCAAGTAATGCATCAAATTGGGCCTTCATTCCTGCATACTGCATATCTCTTTGTCTTTTCCTAGCCTGCGAGACCTTAGCTTCGTTAGGTTCAGAAACCCCAGTCACTCTTCGTCCTATAAAAGAGAACTATTTTCATTACAATCAGAAATAAACTTCTAAAAAAAGTAACCATCAATCTAGAATACACATACCTGTGCATCAAACACTAACATCTTTCTCTTATAATCAATGAAATCGCCATGGATGCCTTATACTGCTTCAGAACTGTAAAATCAAACATTAATTGCCAAATCTCTACAACTAATCAAATAAACAAAGCCCACAACATAATTCTGAGCCAATACAGAACAAACAATCTTTGGGCATGAAATTGCTCGTATATTATAGAGGAAAATGCTACACATACAACATCAGAACTCCTGCTAACATCTAATGACTCTACAAAGAGTTAAGCCCCTTAATATGCTGCAGAAGGTTCTAAATGCCTAGGCATATAAACAATCACTAGCTTATGAAGCATCGAGTCTAACTTTCTGCAACATTTGATGTTAGCAAAATTTGCAAAAATACAAGAAATATTACCATATATCGCCAAAAAAATAAATGAGTACCCTAAGCTTAACATAATCGAAGCAAAATAGGACCCACAGATGAGATGGGCATATCACTCAAGGCTAACTGGATCTCATTTGAGCCATGCTCATAAGTTATCAAGCTTGAAAGTAATGGGAAGAAGCCAAACAAGTTTTTCTCGAGTAATGCATCTCGTAAACTACTGATTGTCTGGAGAGTTGCAATAATAAGAGATGCTCGTGCAACCAACTCTCTCCTTCTACCAGAACACAGGGGAATTATCCAATGAAGTTGTGTACCAAGAGATGACTCAGACATTTGTCCTGAAGGTGCAATTTCAATAAAGAAGTGTAAGACCTCGCTACAAAGGTTGACAAGGTAAGTTTCTACTTCAGAATCTTCAAAACCAGTAGGTTTATCTTACCCAAGATTTTGTAAAAATGATAGGCAAATTTGATAAGCCTCATTCCGAAGTCGTAATAATGGAGGGTCCTGTATTTGGGTCATGAAACTAACCTCATACAGAAAAGTAAGTTAAGGTTGCATACAATAGATCCTTGTGGTCGGCCCTTCCCCAAATCTTACGCATAGTTGAAGCTTTATTGCATTGGGCTGCCCTTTAGATTGATTAAACACTGTGAGAAAAATAACGAGCCTGTTTTGACAACTCTTGAATTATAACGATAAGGCATTTGTCAAATGGAGTAATTATTTGGTTATTTTTCCAAATTAAAATATCTTACCCAATCTTCATCAAATTACTCCACGGTATATCCTTCTAGAATTAAGATTAGCATTTACTTCCAACATTAATTTGTTATATATACATGTTTAACTTAAGACTAGAATCAACAGGATCACACCAAACTAACATGTGTCCAAAGAGTCTAACTGTGTGTATACATTTTAACAACCAATGATCCTAAGAAAAGAACGCATACACAGTATTAGCATGCAATCCATAATGAAGCAAAGATCAAAAAATGGTTTATACTATAACAATTGCAAAATAAATAATGGCTAGCTAAGGGATAAATTTGATACCATAAACATGTTCTTCCATCCGTACTTCACATGATTGCCGCGAGATAAAACCATTTGAGAGACACATCTGATGATTATTCTCTGATCTCCACAGCACTACTCTTGCGCATAGCAATCACAAAAGGCTTCATAAACTCATTCTGAAAATTATAGTTAGCCAATTCTTCTCACTCAAAGAACTTCATTGATAACTGACATAAAGAATCCATTGCAAAAATAGCCATTGAAAGATTTTCAAGCAGCCAAAAGTCATAAAAAATTCACCAAGGACATGTCAGATTTTTTTCCAAACAAATCTGTTTGTGAATATACCATTTTAACTCTTTAATACAGCTTACTATGATCATTAAGTATGTATAAATCCCCCATTTAAAAACAAAGAGGGTGGGATATCCAACACAAATAATTAACAGGGTGGTTGCTCACGCCTCCCAAAACCATACTTACAAGTTCTGCCACAGGTAGCTCTCCATGCTTGCTCTTGAAAAACACACTATTTTTTCTTAGTTAGTTGTTCGCCTGACCTTAAGACCCTCGTCTTAGAAGCATGATCAAGTAGTTTAAGAATAAGAATAGACTTCAATGGCTAGAATATAGGATGTGCTTAGTCAGAAAGTTCTCGAACCTGTCAACCAATTAACAAAATGAAAGTAAAGAGAAGAGAAGAGAAAACTCTTGGCGTTGCTATTACGGGCTTGCAACAATCGCTCATCTTCCTCGTAGATTAGGTAAGGTGCTTCACCTTTCTTCCTTGACAATATCTTTGATGCTCCCTTAAGTACATGATACTCCAAGCCTTGAACATCTATCTTTATTAGCAGGACATGCTCCGTTTCTTGAATAACTTCATCAAGGGGAATAGTTTTTATTTGAACTCCAATCTCTTCATTTGACTTAAAAGCCAACTTGGCACCAGTGGTCGAGACTGCACTATTATCGAGCCTACCAACCAACTAAGAACATATCTTGGGAAAAGAAAAACTCTCAGTAAGGTAACTAACCAACAAATAACATAATAAATAACGCTGAAAACTAGGCAGTACTCTCTTGTTTCTTTCCTTCTTTAGTTTTTCCTTTTCAAATGCTAAAAGTTCAACAATAACAACATACCTCGTGTAGTCCAACAAGTGGGGTTTGGAAAGGTAGTGCATACGCAACCTTACCCCACCTTATGAAGTTGGAGAGGTTGTTTCCAATAAATGTTAAAAGGTCAAAAGCAACAAAATGATAAACGACAACACAAGCAAAGAATAACTACTCGTGATTCCATGTAACTAAATTAATTCAGACCAGTCAACTGTGGAATGTTAAGGCAAAAGGTCAGTTCTTTAGGTATTTTATGTCCAAGTTACACGAATTCTATTTAGCTAATTAGTTACACTATCAAGCTTTGCTTAAACAAGCAAGATACTACAACTGCTAAAAATACAAAAACAAGTGCCATACAATTAATTCACGAATGCAGGACCTAATCAAACTCACTCCGTTTCTATTTGTTTGTCTACTTTCCTTCTTATTCCATTTCAAAAAGAGTGCCTCTTTCCGTAACTCTTTAATTCTAACTTTCCACTTGAAATTTTTAAGACCACACGATCATACGACATGTTGGTACATTGTACATATCTTTAGTTTAACACCATCAGATTCAAAAATCTTTCTTTACTTTCTTAAACTCCCTGCTAAGTCAAAACCAGACTATCAAATTATAAAAGAGGGAGAAAAAAAACAAAGACAAGGGCTCTACAATTTTAGCATAACACCGCTAGATTCAAAAGTTTTTTTCACTTTGTTCAACTCCGTGTCAAAACCAGACAATCAAATGAAAAACAAAGGTTATACAATTAATCATGAATGTATGACTTATATCAAAATTAAGCAAATTATATCAACCAAAAATACAATCTAAACACTTATATATCGACCAAATTATGCTGAAAAATACCTTATGAAAGGGAATATTCCTATTATGATCTGAAGCAGCAACTTCATAAACCTCAACTAACTCCCCAACTCTACTAAAATATATCCCTTCATAAATCTTTTGCAAATTCTCAAAAATAAGTTCAAAGGCAAAAACTTTAAAGAGTAAGATTTTAGCAATAATGAATTTAAAACTAAAAATTACAAATTAAACTCGAATTTACCATAGAAACAAGAATGAAATCTTTTGACCTGAATCTTATTAGTTTTAATTTTTGCAATCACATTTGGAAGGACCACATTTGCCCCAGTTCATTTTTTTCCTTTTAAATTTTATCCTTGAATAAGGAACAATAAAATCACATATAGAACATATATATGATTATCGGCCAAACATGTTATGATTATCGGCCAAACATGTTCTAGAAATACTAGTTAGGCCTTTACAATCTAAAACAAACTAAATTCGAAAAGCTTTATAAGATCTCATGCAACATTAGCTACAAAACTTTAACATGTCAATTAGCATAAAGCTTAAGGGACCTTTGGCTCTCTTGCCCATAGAAAGCTTGTCAATTTGAACAGATTAAAATTATATACCAACCAAGAGAAATCTTTAATTAGTTCTGCACCATCTTCTAAGAGATACAAACAATTCAAGAGAACCACTTTGCAACGAAATTGTGAAACGAACTATTGTGTAAATGGTACAATTTCCTTGGCAACTAAAAAAGATCATCTCTTCTACGTTTTAGTATCTTCTTCCTCATACTAACTATATAACATTCTCACCTGAAACTTTTCTGGAAAAACTCATCATAACAATAAATAGAGACGCAGGGGTCCATCTCATTTCAACTGTCTCATAAGATTGATCTCATCTCGCCGAAGTATAGCATCATTTGTTTAGTGTACCAAACAATAAAGCGTGCACATATTCTAGCAATCAGTGTTTCTATATCAGCTAAGGTCTAACCACCCTCACACCACCCCCTACCCGACCTTTTTTGTGTATTTGCATCAAACTATATAACCATTTGAATAAAAACTAAACACAATTCTGAAATCAATAACAACAACAACAACAAAATACCCAGTATATTCCCACCAGGTGGGAATTCTGAAATCAGTAAGAACAACAAAAAATAAAAAATTAGTTCTGAAATTGAATAAACCCTTGACTGTTCGATCGAAAAGCATAAATATGAAACGCAGTTCTAAAATAAAATCACGGAAGACGGAAAACATAGAAATATAGTTCAAGACAACAAAAAACCCCAATTATTCATAACAATCTTCACATTTTGGGGAAAATTAAAGGAGACCCATATATTTTCATTCTATTCTATACATGAATAAGGAAAAATTAAAGCTTGCAAACTTACCTAGAAGAGCCGACGGGTGTGAATTTGAGAGAGAGTTCCGACTTTGACAGGAAGAGTTTTGAGAGAGTTGAATTTAAGAGCGGGAGCCGACCTTGTTTGCGTTTTCTTTCTTTTTAATCATAAAAATATATATTTAAAAAGTAAATAATTTTTTTTTTACTTCATAAAATAGTTATAGATAATTATTTTTAATAATAAATATTAATTTATTAAAATACTAGCGACTTCATGAGGTCGCAATGTGCAAAATTCTACTGATAATTTTAATTATTTTGGCGCTAATTTTTTCCGCATTTTATTTTCATTTTCGCATTGTATTTTCGACCTCTTGAAGTTCCTATTATTGTGTCGCATAATTTTTGTTAGCATTTACCGACTTCATGAGGTCTCTTTATTTTAAAATAATATTTTTAAAAAAATTGAGGGAATAAGCGACCTCATGAGGTCTCTTATTTGTGACCTACTTTTGAGGTCTCTTATTTTAGGTCTTTTTTTAGAGCTGTTTTAGTAATGGTAGTTGAATTTGTGATTTTTCAATCTGTAGAAGGAAGAGATGGAGAGCAGAACTGGTCCCACTGGGCATGCCAAAATTTGTTCGCAATAAATCTTCGTGGTGCTGAAAATTAACTGTAAGCAAAAATAAATAAAATAAAATTTAAAAAATATTTTTTATTGTTGAATCTTGTGAGTACAATTCCGTGACTCTCTTGATTCTTCTCTCCTAAAATTAAAAATGATTCGAGGGCCTTTAGTAGCGTGTTTCTCGAATCGTTGGATGATTTGGACTCCTAGAGACGTATTTCAATCGTCGGGGATGTCGGAAAGTGTTTTGTCGCTTTGGAATAATCTCCGGAAAGAACTCTGTTGATTGCTCCTTGCAAGAACTTGAAAGTCAATGCCGACATATGGATCAAAATATGTCACCCAAAATAATTTTAAACCCAATAAAATATGAATCAAATTCAAATTTTGTAGAAATTTGATCCAATATATTTTACGTGTCTACAACGTCTAATCATGAAATTTGATTAGACTTTTAAAATCTAACCTTCTATATTTTTTAAGTTTGACTATAACATATGATCATTTTTTTTTATTTTTTTTAAAGCCCATCTTCTAAAAATTTCAAATTTGACCAGTTTTTGAGGTTTTGAAATTACCACTCAGAAAATTGCACAACTTCTCAAATAAATACTTATTGAAGTACAATTTCAAATTTTAAAAATCATACCTTCAAAATCTACTGCAAAACAAAGCTAAGTACTACTACTGCTATATAGTTAGAAAATGAAAAGAAAGGAAAAAGGAAAAAAAATCAAAATCCACTACTGGTATTTTATGGTGTACAAAATGACGTAAAATGTATATTAGTAGTGAAAAAAAAGAACACGTAACCAAACGCAAGACCAAAATAGAAACGCTGTAATGTTCTGGAACAGTACCAAAACCAAAACTGTTACTTATAAGTAGCAAGGATTAGTGACTTTGGGTTTGGCACGTGCCCCTTCCTATATATAAAAGCCACGCCAGTTGTGCTTTAGATGACGATAAGCCAAGTTCAGTGAGTGAGCGAGCGCCTCGTTGCTGTGTGTATGCTCATCACTTGCCAGACCCAACACACACATACTAACCTTTTTTCTTTCTTGAGAATAACACCCACCCCACCCCACCCCACCAACACTCTCCACTCCCACAATTTTTACAATAAAAAGAGAGAGAGAAAAACAAAACAGCATTCTTACTTGTGTGCCGAGAGTTTGAGAGTTTCTCTCTGTTGGCTAAAGCTTATCCAAGAAGTGAACTTCAATGGGCGAGGTTTGCTTTCTCCCCTTTCTCCTTTCTCCTTTCTCTTGTTTTTTGCTTCCATTTTATTTTTCTCTATCGAAAATATAAGTTCTTCGTACATTCTATCATTTCCAGACCCCCCCCTCCTCCACACACACTCTATGATATTTGCGTATGATGTTGTTGCTTATGGTTTCTTCTTTTTTAATATATAGAAAAAATTGGGGGTAGGGGAAGGGAAAATGGGGAGGGGAAGCTCTGTCAGCCAATAAAACTGAGCGACTAAGATTTTCTGGGCCTCCTCAGACCCACTATGTGAGAATACACTGGGTTTGTTGTTGTTGTTGGTTGTGTGATAATAATTTATTTGTTTGTTTTTAGGAAGAGAAGAAACCTGCAGAAGAAGTGAAAAAACCAGAGGAAGAGAAGAAAGAGGAGGCTCCACCGAATGAAGAGGGAAAAACAGAGGAATCCAAAGATGCAGCACCACCTCCACCTCAAGAAATAATCTTAAGAGTCTACATGCATTGTGAAGGCTGTGCTCGTAAAGTTCGTAGATCCCTCAAAGGCTTCCAAGGTAATTATTAGTACTAGATTTAACAGATTTTTTTCTTTTCTTCTTATGGTTGGTGTCTCAAGAAGTGAATGTAATTGGATAACTATTTGTTTATGCAGGAGTTGAGGATGTGATGACGGATTGTAGGAGTCATAAGGTGGTGGTAAAAGGAGAAAAAGCAGATCCATTGAAGGTTTTAGAGAGAGTTCAAAAAAAGAGCCACCGTCAAGTTGAGCTTCTTTCACCCATCCCAAAACCACCGGCAGAAGAACCCAAGAAGACGGAGGAGAAAGAAGTAATTAAACCCCAAGAGAAAAAAGAGGAGGTTTGTTTAATTTAATCTAATCTAATCTCTCCTTTTTTTTTCTTAAATTTTTGTTTCTTTTTAGTCTTATCCCTTTCTGGGGTTTGTGTGTTTTTGAGGTAAATTCATGAAATATAGTAAATGTTTTTGGCTTGTTTATTGCTGCTGCAGCCCAAAGTGATTATTGTTGTTCTGAAAGTTCACATGCATTGTGAAGCTTGTGCTCAAGAAATCAAAAGGCGTATACAGAAAATGAAAGGTATTATTATTATTATTATTTGGTTCCTTTTGAATCTTGTTTTTCCTCATTTTGTGTACGTTGTATTCATTATTATGAACTTTTTTGATTCATTTGCTACCAAAGAGCCATTCTTTTTCCCCCTTTTTCGGATCTCTATAGTAAGTTTTTCAGTAGTATATTTTAAGGATTCTATATTCTCTGCATCTTCCACAATCCCTTGCAGTCTTTAATGTAGAATAATATAATCATTTTTTCAAAGATTGTTTTCAAATTTAAGTCAATTCAAACACATTCTGTCAACAACTAATCACTTTCATTTGTTAAACCAAGTAAAGAATCTTTAAATGGAATTTGGACAGTGACGCCATTTAAGTTTTTAATAAATAATCTTGTTTTTTTTTGTTTTTTTTTTTTGATTTAGGTGTGGAGAATGCAGAACCAGACTTGAAGAACTCACAAGTGACAGTAAAAGGGGTATTTGAGGCAGCACAGCTGGTGGAGTATGTAAGCAAGAGAACAGGCAAAAGGGCTGTCATAGTGAAAGTTGAACCAGAAAAGAAAGAAGAGGAGGCGAAACCCAAAGAAGGAGGCAATGAAGAGAAGAAAGCAGAAGAAGGCGAAAAAGACGCGAAAAAAGCGGAGGAAGGAGAGAAGAAGGAAGAAGGTGGCAGCAGCGGAGGCACTGCCTCCGCTGTAGCCGCTAATGCAGCTTCCGGCAGTGCCGAAGAAGGTGCATCAGGTAAACAGGTTGCTGTTCAAGAAGAAGATCCAAAGTTGGAAATGAAGAAGAATGAGTTTTACTACTATTACCCACAGCAGAATTATTACCAGCTTTACACTCAAAGATATGCACATGAGATGTATTATAATCCTTACCCTCCACAAATGTTTAGTGATGAGAACCCCAATGCATGTTCAGTAATGTAAATTAGGAGGAACATGAAGGGTATGTGTGGAAAGGAAAGAGTTTGTGGTCACATGGGAAATGTCCATGGCCATTTCTACAACTTCTTGTTTATGGTGGTGCTCTACATGTGGCCCTGTCTGTGGGCCTTTAGTATAAGTCTGCAGCCATAAAACTAGAGAATTTTGTGAGCACTTTGTACCTTTTTCTGGTTTTCTTTTATTATAATCTTCTTGTTATATACCAATATAAAATAGTACTACTAGTTTATTACTAACATTTTAGTGTAGTATACTTGGTAGATTTTTGAATGTCATACATGATACTTGCAAGTTTTGTTTCTAATAATTAACTATGGACCTTGTCCTTTCGTTTATGGTCTCAATAAAGTAGGTTGAGAATTATTACTATAGATGAGGTCTTGGTGTACAGAATTACTCAATACGCATTGTTTGGAGAAGGTAACATCAATTGTTTGAGTAACGCATTGTTTGGAGAAGGTAACATCAATTGTTTGGATAAGGTAACAAATATTTTATGAAATTAATTCGAGATGCGTATGAAACATCAATTGATTGGATAAGGTAACAGATGCGTATGGAGAAGGTAACATCAATTGTTTGGATAAGGTAACAAATATTTTATGAAATTAATTGAGATGCATATGGAGAAGGTAACATCAATTGTTTGGATAAGGTAACAAATATTTTATGAAATTAATTTAGATGCGTATAAGTTGATTGTTTGGATAAGGTAACAAATATTTTATGAAATTAATTGAGATGCGTATAAGTTGATTGTTTGGATAAGGTAACAAATATTTTATGAAATTAATTCGAGATGCGTATGAAATATCAATTGTTTGGATAAGGTAACAGATGCGTATGGAGAAGGTAACATCAATTGTTTGGATAAGGTAACAAATATTTTATGAAATTAATTGAGATGCATATGGAGAAGGTAACATCAATTGTTTGGATAAGATAACAAATATTTTATGAAATTAATTTAGATGCGTATAAGTTGATTGTTTGGATAAGGTAACAAATATTTTATGAAATTAATTGAGATGCGTATAAGTTGATTGTTTGGATAAGGTAACAAATATTTTATGAAATTAATTCGAGATGCGTATGAAATATCAATTGTTTGGATAAGGTAACAGATGCGTATGGAGAAGGTAACATCAATTGCTTGGATAAGGTAACAAATATTTTATGAAATTAATTGAGATGCGTATAAGTTGATTGTTTGGATAAGATAACAGATGCGTATGGAGAAGGTAACATCAATTGTTTGGATAAGGTAACAAATATTTTATGAAATTAATTCGAGATGCGTATGAAATATCAATTGTTTGGATAAGGTAACAGATGCGTATGGAGAAGGTAACATCAATTGTTTGGATAAGGTAACAAATATTTTATGAAATTAATTGAGATGCATATGGAGAAGGTAACATCAATTGTTTGGATAAGGTAACAAATATTTTATGAAAATAATACGAGATGCGTATGAAACATCAATTGTTTGGATAAGGTAACAGATGCGTATGGAGAAGGTAACATCAATTGTTTGGATAAGGTAACAAATATTTTATGAAATTAATTTAGATACGTATAAGTTGATTGTTTGGATAAGGTAACAAATATTTTATGAAATTAATTGAGATGCGTATAAGTTGATTGTTTGGATAAGGTAACAAATATTTTATGAAATTAATTCGAGATGCGTATGAAATATCAATTGTTTGGATAAGGTAACAGATGCGTATGGAGAAGGTAACATCAATTGTTTGAATAAGGTAACAAATATTTTATGAAACTAATTGAGATGCATATGGAGAAGGTAACATCAATTGTTTGGATAAGGTAAAAAATATTTTATGAAATTAATTGAGATGCGTATAAGTTGATTGTTTGGATAAGATAACAGATGCGTATGGATAGGTAACATCAATTGTTTGGATAAGGTAACAAATATTTTAAGAAATTAATTGAGATGCGTATAAGTTGATTGTTTGGATAAGGTAACAAATATTTTATAAAATATATTCGAGATGCGTATGAAATATCAATTGTTTGGATAAGGTAACAGATGCGTATGGAGAAGGTAACAACAATTGTTTGGATAAGGTAACAAATATTTTATGAAATTAATTGAGATGCATATGGAGAAGGTAACATCAATTGTTTGGATAAGGTAACAAATATTTTATGAAATTAATTCGAGATGCGTATGAAACATCAATTGTTTGGATAAGGTAACAGATGCGTATGGAGAAGGTAACATCAATTGTTTGGATAAGGTAACAAATATTTTATGAAATTAATTGAGATGCATATGGAGAA
Source organism: Capsicum pubescens (assembly GCA_030864215.1). Taxonomy (NCBI): domain Eukaryota; kingdom Viridiplantae; phylum Streptophyta; class Magnoliopsida; order Solanales; family Solanaceae; genus Capsicum; species Capsicum pubescens. The sequence continues at coordinate 42,138,142 of CM061540.1, read as the reverse complement.
GGTAACATCAATTGTTTGGATAAGGTAACAAATATTTTATGAAATTAATTTAGATGCGTATAAGTTGATTGTTTGGATAAGGTAACAAATATTTTATGAAATTAATTGACATGCATATGGAGAAGGTAACATCAATTGTTTGGATAAGGTAACAAATATTTTATGAAATTAATTCGAGATGCGTATGAAACATCAATTGTTTGGATAAGGTAACAGATGCGTATGGAGAAGGTAACATCAATTGTTTGGATAAGGTAACAAATATTTTATGAAATTAATTGAGATGCATATGGAGAAGGTAACATCAATTGTTTGGATAAGGTAACAAATATTTTATGAAATTAATTTAGATGCGTATAAGTTGATTGTTTGGATAAGGTAACAAATATTTTATTAAATTAATTGAGATGCGTATAAGTTGATTGTTTGGATAAGGTAATAAATATTTTATGAAATTAATTCGAGATGCGTATGAAATATCAATTGTTTGGATAAGGTAACAGATGCGTATGGAGAAGGTAACATCAATTGTTTGGATAAGGTAACAAATATTTTATGAAATTAATTGAGATGCATATGCAGAAGGTAACATCAATTGTTTGGATAAGGTAACAAATATATTATGAAATTAATTCGAGATGTGTATGAAACATCAATTGTTTGGATAAGTTAACAGATGCGTATGGAGAAGGTAACATCAATTGTTTGGATAAGGTAACAAATATTTGATGAAATTAACTTAGATGCGTATAAGTTGATTGTTTGGATAAGGTAACAAATATTTTATGAAATTAATTGAGATGCGTATAAGTTGATTGTTTGGATAAGGTAACAAATATTTTATGAAATTAATTCGAGATGCGTATGAAATATCAATTGTTTGGATAAGGTAACAGATGCGTATGGAGAAGGTAACATCAATTGTTTGGATAAGGTAAAAAATATTTTATGAAATTAATTGAGATGCATATGGAGAAGGTAACATCAATTGTTTGGATAAGGTAACAAATATTTTATGAAATTAATTGAGATGCGTATAAGTTGATTGTTTGGATAAGATAACAGATGCGTATAGAGAAGGTAACATCAATTGTTTGGATAAGGTAACAAATATTTTATGAAATTAATTGAGATGCGTATAAGTTGATTGTTTGGATAAGGTAACAAATATTTTATGAAATTAATTCGAGATGCGTATGAAATATCAATTGTTTGGATAAGGTAACAGATGTGTATGGAGAAGGTAACATCAATTGTTTGGATAAGGTAACAAATATTTTATGAAATTAATTGAGATGCATATGGAGAAGGTAACATCAATTGTTTGGATAAGGTAATAAATATTTTTTGAAATTAATTCGAGATGCGTATGAAACATCAATTGTTTGGATAAGGTAACAGATGCGTATGGAGAAGGTAACATCAATTGTTTGGATAAGGTAACAAATATTTTATGAAATTAATTGAGATGCATATGGAGAAGGTAACATCAATTGTTTGGATAAGGTAACAAATATTTTATGAAATTATTTTAGATGCGTATAAGTTGATTGTTTGGATAAGGTAACAAATATTTTATGAAATTAATTGAGATGCGTATAAGTTGATTGTTTGAATAAGGTAACAAATATTTTATGAAATTAATTCGAGATGCGTATGAAACATCAATTGTTTGGATAAGGTAACAGATGCGTATGGAGAAGGTAACATCAATTGTTTGGATAAGGTAACAAATATTTTATGAAATTAATTGAGATGCATATGGAGAAGGTAACATCAATTGTTTGGATAAGGTAAAAAATATTTTATGACATTAATTTAGATGCGTATAAGTTGATTGTTTGGATAAGGTAACAAATATTTTATGAAATTAATTGAGATGCGTATAAGTTGATTGTTTGGATAAGGTAACAAATATTTTATGAAATTAATTCGAGATGCGTATGAAATATCAATTGTTTGGATAAGGTAACAGATGCGTATGGAGAAGGTAACATCAATTGTTTGGATAAGCTAACAAATATTTTATGAAATTAATTGAGATGCATATGGAGAAGGTAACATCAATTGTTTGGATAAGGTAACAAATATTTTATGAAATTAATTTAGATGCGTATAAGTTGATTGTTTGGATAAGATAACAAATATTTTATGAAATTAATTGAGATGCGTATAAGTTGATTGTTTGGATAAGGTAACAAATATTTTATGAAATTAATTCGAGATGCGTATGAAATATCAATTGTTCGGATAAGGTAACAGATGCGTATGGAGAAGGTAACATCAATTGTTTGGATAAGGTAACAAATATTTTATGAAATTAATTGAGATGCATATGGAGAAGGTAACATGAATTGTTTGGATAAGGTAACAAATATTTTATGAAATTAATTTAGATGCGTATAAGTTGATTGTTTGGATAAGGTAACAAATATTTTTTGAAATTAATTGAGATGCGTATAAGTTGATTGTTTGGATAAGGTAACAAATATTTTATGAAATTCATTCGAGATGCGTATGAAATATCAATTGTTTGGATAAGGTAACAGATGCGTATGGAGAAGGTAACATCAATTGTTTGGATAAGGTAACAAATATTTTATGAAATTAATTGAGATGCATATGGAGAAGGTAACATCAATTGTTTGGATAAGGTAACAAATATTTTATGAAATTAATTCGAGATGTGTATGAAACATCAATTGTTTGGATAAGGTAACAGATGCGTATGGAGAAGGTAACATCAATTGTTTGGATAAGGTAACAAATATTTTATGAAATTAATTGAGATGCATATGGAGAAGGTAACATCAATTGTTTGGATAAGGTAACAAATATTTTATTAAATTAATTTAGATGCTTATAAGTTGATTATTTGGATAAGGTAACAAATATTTTATGAAATTAATTGAGATGCGTATAAGTTGATTGTTTGGATAAGGTAACAAATATTTTATGAAATTAATTCGAGATGCGTATGAAATATCAATTGTTTGGATAAGGTAACAGATGCGTATGGAGAATGTAACATCAATTGTTTGGATAAGGTAACAAATATTTTATGAAATTAATTGAGATGCGTATAAGTTGATTGTTTGGATAAGGTAACAAATATTTTATGAAATTAATTCGAGATGCGTATGAAATATCAATTGTTTGGGTAAGGTAACAGATGTGTATGGAGAATGTAACATCAATTGTTTGGATAAGGTAACAAATTTTTTATGAAATTAATTGAGATGCGTATAAGTTGATTGTTTGGATAAGGTAACAGATGCGTATGGAGAAGGTAACATCAATTGTTTGGATAAGTTAACAAATATTTTATGAAATTAATTGAGATGCATATGGAGAAGGTAACATCAATTGTTTGGATAAGGTAACAAATATTTTATGAAATTAATTCGAGATGTGTATGAAACATCAATTGTTTGGATAAGGTAACAAATGCGTATGGAGAATGTAACATCATTTGTTTGGATAAGGTAACAAATATTTTATGAAATTAATTCGAGATGCGTATGAAACATCAATTGTTTGGATAAGGTAACAGATGCGTATGGAGAAGGTAACATCAATTGTTTGGATAAGGTAACAAATATTTTATGAAATTAATTGAGATGCATATGGAGAAGGTAACATCAATTGTTTGGATAAGGTAACAAATATTTTATGAAATTAATTTAGATGCGTATAAGTTGATTGTTTGGATAAGGTAACAAATATTTTATGAAATTAATTGAGATGCGTATAAGTTGTTTGTTTGGATAAGTTAACAAATATTTTATGAAATTAATTTGAGATGCGTATGAAATATCAATTGTTTGGATAAGGTAACAGATGCGTATGGAGAAGGTAAATCAATTGTTTGGATAAGGTAACAAATATTTTATGAAATTAATTGAGATGCATATGGAGAAGGTAACATCAATTGTTTGGATAAGGTAACAAATATTTTATGAAATTAATTTAGATGCGTATAAGTTGATTGTTTGGATAAGGTAACAAATATTTTATGAAATTAATTGAGATGCGTATAAGTTGATTGTTTGGATAAGGTAACAAATATTTTATGAAATTAATTCGAGATGCGTATGAAATATCAATTGTTTGGATAAGGTAACAGATGCGTATGGAGAAGGTAACATCAATTGTTTGGATAAGGTAACAAATATTTTATGAAATTAATTGAGATGCGTATAAGTTGATTGTTTGGATAAGGTAACAAATATTTTATGAAATTAATTCGAGATGCGTATGAAATATCAATTGTTTGGATAAGGTAACAGATGCGTATGGAGAATGTAACATCAATTGTTTGGATAAGGTAACAAATATTTTATGAAATTAATTGAGATGCGTATAAGTTGATTGTTTGGATAAGGTAACAGATGCGTATGGAGAAGGTAACATCAATTGTTTAGATAAGGTAACAAATATTTTATGAAATTAATTGAGATGCATATGGAGAAGGTAACATCAATTGTTTGGATAAGGTAACAAATATTTTATGAAATTAATTTAGATGCGTATAAGTTGATTGTTTGGATAAGGTAACAAATATTTTATGAAATTAATTGAGATGCGTATAAGTTGATTGTTTGGATAAGGTAACAAATATTTTATGAAATTAATTCGTGATGCGTATGAAATATCAATTGTTTGGATAAGGTAACAGATGCGTATGGAGAAGGTAACATCAATTGTTTGGATAAGGTAACAAATATTTTATGAAATTAATTGAGATGCATATGGAGAAGATAACATCAATTGTTTGGATAAGGTAACAAATATTTTATGAAATTAATTGAGATGCGTATAAGTTGATTGTTTGGATAAGATAACAAATATTTTATGAAATTAATTGAGATGCGTATAAGTTGATGCGATATTACAAAATACAATTTAAAAAAGAAAAAGAAAAAGTTGTTGGAGATGGGAGGTAAGTGGGGAGGGTGAGTTTGGTGATGTAAATTTTGTTTATGGAAGTAACTGGAAGTAAAGGTAAAAAGCAAGAATCATGAACTTTTTTGTTGTCTTATGTTTAAATAAAGTCGAGAAATGTTTGTTGGATTAATCTGTTGTTAATGTGTCACATCCATTGGTTGGTTGTACATATGGTAGTGGGTATAATAGGAAGTGTCAATTTTTTAATCCAGTAATTCTCAACGAAAAACTAACAGTGAGTTGCGAGGTTGGTAAAGATTTGGTGTGCCAAAAGTTTTATATTCTAGTTGTTATGGATCACTTTGGGGGTCGTTTGGTATCTATTTGGTGGTGAACTAAACTTTGTGGGAGTAATATCTCTATCATTCCAAGTGTTTTAGTCTGATTGAGAATGAAATTTAAGAAACAAAGAGTGATTTTTGAATTTTGTAATTTTAGATTAATGATGTGATTGGCATAGTCCTTAAATTTTGTTTTCTTAAACTTGTCACGTAGAATGAATGAATTGGAAAACTTTCTACATATACAAAGATGCATTCTTTTTTGGCACATCAAAAAGAAAAGCAAGACACTTAAATTGGGACGAGGGAGTACTCCATTTAGTAGACATTTATTGGAGGGAAATTGTTATCCATAAATTAATACGATGGTTGGTTTATAATTTAAAAATTCGCAACAACTAGTGTGTGTATAAGTTATAAGAAAATATAATCTATATAAATATTATTTTATGCAAGATTAAAGATGAATCACAATAACTTATTACAGAAATAACTAAATCATGCATAATACATATCTATATAAAAGAATACTCCATCATTTCTCTTGTAATTAGTACTCCTATTTTTAGCATTAGTAACAACCGCATAACTCTAAACACCAACCAAATGACCTCCAGTTGTTGTTTTGTATTAAGTTGCCCAAAAATAAAAAGTTGATGTGCATTCACGAGCTGAGCATTTCATTAAATGACAGAAACGTGAGGTTATTTTGTTCTTTTCAGTTTCAAAAAACACTAAAATTGCTTTGTCACGGGGTGCTTTTAGCTTTTAAACACTTTTTCAGTTTTGATGGTGTTTGGCAAGGTAAAAAAGTGTTTTCAAGCATTTATTTTTAAGTCAAAATAAGTGCTTATAAGTCTAAAGCCAAAAGTAGGGTAATACCAACTCATGACTTTTGACTTTTGACTTATAAGACACTTATCAAAAGCCAATCCAAACAGGCCCTTAGTCTCAAAATGCTTATTATATTTATTTTTTAAAAGTCAATTTAACTAATCTTTAAAATCAAAATTAGATACTTAAAAATTGTTAAGAGGAAGCATACTCTAAGAAAGTTGCAACTAATCAAGGTGATCACAATTTCAAGATGATATATTTATTTTGTTTTGCATGAGTAATAGCACATTTGTTGAATTGGGTTTCCTTTGGCTTAATTTGGTTGTAGAATTAAATACGTACATGTTATGATTTTTTGTATAACCATTTGGTACACGATACTTATTAGTTATTAGCCTTTTAATTTGAAATCGGGTTGCACAAAGGCCTATTAGGTCAGGTTAAGAAATGAGAAATTATATTTGTCTCATTATATCCCTCCAACAACATAACAAGTGAGTTTTCATACGTGTGGTCCGGGGAGGATAGAGCATACGCAGATCTATCACTATCTTGTGGAGGCAGAGAGACTGTTTCCAATCTCATCAAATTCCTGGTGGTTGTCAAATTTATGATACTTTTATGATAATTTTAGTTGATTATTCATTTGTTTACTGTTGGGTTCGAAATCGAGAGAGCGTCATGCGGAAGCTATTAGTTGCATACCAAGGAGGTGATAATTCAGAAGACACATAAGACAATACTAAAAACTTAATATTATTCTATTATTTGGTCAATTGGCCCACATATAAAACCTAATATTAAAAATAATATTAAAAAACATAAAAATAATGTGAGAGAAAATCTCTCTCTAAACGAAACTCTTAAAAAACTACACTGTGGATGTTATGTGTTATTATATGAGAAGAAGTTCTTCTATTTATATAGCTTCAAAACCTTCTCTCCAAGAAAGAGTTTAGCTAAATATGAAAAAAAAATTATATTTTCCTTTCAGGAAAAGTATAAGTAATTATGGTATTATTTTTATTTTTCTTCTAAAAAAAATAAAACTTAAATCTTGGTAAGAAAATTAGGGCAAAAATTCTAACAAATCTCTCCTTTTTAGTTTGATTTTCTTCACTTGATCCGCGTTCTTCACTTCACGTGCATAAACTTCGTTCTTGATATAATTTTCATAACTGTTGCTTGATATGATTAAAATAAAGTTTAAAATATTATGGGTTAAAAATGGTTTTAAAAATATCTTATTTTTATTTTTAAAGATGCAGCAACAGGAATGTTGAAAATATGACTGAAATATCATCTCCACATGTAGTTGGACAAAAACGTCATTATCGTCAAATTGGTTGCAACTTGATTTAAAACAGCTTTGAACCTGTTTAATCTCGTCTCATCACACCATTGGATCATTAAACTATAAGCTCTGATATCATTTGTTGGGTTCGAAATCGAGAGGGCGTCATTCGGAAGCTATTAGTTGCATACCAAAGAGGTGATAATTCAGAAGACACATAAAACAATACTAAAAAGTTAATATTATTATATTATTTGACCAATTGACCTACATATATGTAACACCCCGTACTTAATTACGTGCATTAGCCATGGTTATATGTGTTGGAGTATATGTATTGATCATAAGTTAGGTATATATGAGTTTAAGTATGAGTATTGATTATTTTGAGATGGTTTCAAGCGTATAGTTTGATTATATGTGTATAGGAATCGACTTTATTTATACCGGAATTTGCTCGTCGAAGTTTCTATGCGAAGTTTATCGAGTTAGCTTTCCAATGATATAAAGATTTCTGAAAACAGATGAGTATCGGATATAAGCGAGCATGTTCGAAACTTGAAAACGGTGGACGCAATAAACAGTAAATGTGCAGAAATTTTCTGCACACAAAAGTACTGCAGCCAAACAAATTTTTGGGTCGACTTTAAATGATCATAACTCCTTGTACAAAATGAATTGTGTGAGCTGCTATATATCGATGAGAAGACCCAAGAGTCTTCTTTCTAATGCAATTGGTTTCACCCAAATCCATTGTCGGAGAAAAGAGTTATGGTCGATTTACTTTAGCCTATCAAAACAGTCCACCATGGACAGATTCGGATTTACTTAAATTTTAAGGGCAATATGGTCATTTTCCATCACCTCATGGACGAAAATTGGTCATTATATACATATACTTAGCCTCATATCCATCATTTATCATCCAAATTATTGAAGAATAAGAAACCCTAGCCTAATTTCAACTCCAATTATCTTGTGATTCAACCGTAGAAAATCCAAATTGATTTCGTAGTTGTGTTCACCGTCTCGAGGGCTTCGAGAAGCTCCTCTTATTTGTGCCAACAGGACTTCGAAATCAAAAGGGCCATTTTATGGTAAGGATGTAAATTATGTTGGTGTTATTTATATGGATATGTATATATATGCATGTGAGCATAAAAAGTATGTTATTTGATTGTTGTTGAAAGATGATTGAAAATGATGTTGGATTATTCTTGTGCATGGTTGGATTATGTTGAATTGTGAAGGGATTTGGTGTGATGATGTGGTATTGAAATGATGATTATATATATATATATATACACATAAACTTATTGTTCAAGTTGGTTTTTGGAATGCTTTGCAAATATTGGTTGTATGGAATTATGGAAGAGAATTGTGGTGTTGGGTTGCTAATACTAGATGCCAAACATTTCATTGTAGATAAGTGATTGGTAAAGGCGGGAAGTTGTGTTGACTTAGTATCCGAATCTACAACGAGGTATGTAAAGCATACTCTAACGATGTTTTTGGCATGAAAACACCAATGTTCCATCAAGTAAGATTTCGAGGTTGTCCAAAAAACATGTATTGTTCTACGTTACCAACGAAGTTGTTTTCATTCTATAAAGTGTCAAAATGTTTCATTGATATACCAAAAGACTCCTATTTCATTGTTGTGATATTGATGATTCTGAAACACATTGTTGATGTACCAATGAGTCTTTATTACATCGTATTTGTATAGAAGGTCTATTACTTGGTTCCTATTGATGTATCATTGTTCCAAAGGTACTATATTGGCATGAACACTAATGTAATAATCTCAAAAGCTTTTGAACTAAGTTATTGGAAAGATCTCTTATGTGTGTTACTTGATATACGTGTGGGTGGTAGCTCAGGGGCTTAAGCCTAGCATGGGCCGATCCCGATACTTGATATGATTACAGTTGATATGTACTGGGGGCAGCCTAATGGTCACAGTACGGTACATTATTGATTATTGTTAGGTGGTTGGAGGTTCGGGGGGAGGAGGTAATGGCGAATGATAATTGTAAAGAATGAAATGAACGAAGGTATACCGTTCCACAAATGTGTTTGAATTCAAGAACCCAATTCAGATTAATGATAATGTACATGATCCTAAAAGTGTTTATGAAGTGTGGTTCACTTCTATTATGATTTATTCACTTGTATCTGATTTTCTTGATCCCCCATATCAAATATGATTATTTACAGCTTTACATACTCAGTACATATTTTGTACTGACGTCTCTCACGGGGGACCTGCATTTCATGCTGCAGGCACAGGTGCTTCAGCTCATACACAACATAGATAGGAGCCAAGTCATACAACCATTATTGGTGAGCTCCAGATTGCTTCGGAGCTTTCCGAGTCTATTCCTTATGTTTTGTTATTGTACAGGAGTCATGTGTGGGCGGGAGGTTTGTCCCGACCCTAGTTATGTCATGTATATCCTAGAGGCTTTGTAGACATAAGGAAGGGTAAAGTCATGGAAGTTTATAAAGTGATGTTATATTTGTATATATGGTGGCCCCGACGGCCAAGTATTACATATATATATATATATTTGTGCGTGTTGTGCTGATACAGGTAATTAGACCCTTCTATATGCAACGAAGTGCTGTCCAAATTTTTGGTGACATGTAAGTGAAAGTACAGGTATTCGAACGGGTTCTCCCGGGCCTTCTCGGCTTCGGGTGCCAGTCCGGCCCGATGGAATTTTAGGGCGTGACAATATAAAACCTAATATTAAAAATAATATTAAAAAGTATAAAATTAATGAGAGAGAAAATCTCCCTCTAAACGAAACTCTTAAAAGACTACAGATGTTATATGTTATTATATGAGAAGAAGGTTCTTCTATTTATAGGGTTTCAAAACATTTCCCCCAAGAAAGAGGTTAGTCAAATATGAAAAAAAAATATTTTTCTTTTAGGAAAAGTAAAAGTAATTATGGTATTACTTTTATTTTATTTCTAAGAAAAATAAAACTTAAATTTTGGTAAGAAAATCAGGACAAAAACCTTAACAAATCTCCCCTTTTTGTTTGATTTTCTTCACTTGATCCGCCTTCTTCACTTCACGTGCATGAACTTTGGTCTTGATATAATCTTCATAAGTGTTGCTTGTCATGGTTAAAAATAAAGTTTAAAATATTATGGGTTAAAAATGGTTTAAAAAATATCTTATTTTTATTTTAAAAAATGCAGCAACAACAATGTTGAAAAATATGACTGAAATATCATCTCCACATGTAGTTGGACGAAAATGTCATTATCGCCAAATTGGTTGCAACTTGATTTGAAAGAACTTTGAACCTATTTAATCTCGTCTCACCACATTATTGGATCTTTGAACCATAAACTCTGATACCACTTGTTGGATTCGAAATCGAGAGGGCATCATGCGAAAGCTATTAGTTGCATACCAAGGAGGTGATAATTCAGAAGACACATAAAACAATACTAAAAGCTTAATATTATTATATTATTTGACCAATTGGCCTAGATATAAAACCTAATATTAAAAAACATAAAACTAATGAGAGAGAAAATCTTCCTCTAAACGAAACTCTTACAAGACTACATTGTGGATGCTATGTGTTATTATATGAGATGAGGGGTCTTCTATTTATAGAGTTTCAAAACCTTTCGTCCAAGAAAGAGGTTAACCAAATATGGAAAAAAATTATATTTTCCTTTCAGGAAAAGGAAAAGTAATTATGGTATTACTTTTATTTTTCTTCTAAGAAAAATAAAACTTAAATTTTGGTAAGAAAATCAGGACAAAAATTTTAACATTTAACCTGTTAAGAACTTACTTTAGCTCATTATCCAGTTCACAAATTCTGCCCATGAAATCAGAATTTATTTTTATTTATATATATAATAAATGGGGATAAGCAAGCACGTCTTCGACATACCTGCTTATGCTGCCTGCTTCAGCTTCTTCAACCGTAATTTTACTATATTATCCTTAATTAATTAATATAAATCATTTAAGTATTAAAAAAATTAATAATATAAGCACGTCTTTGACATGCCTTTTTGTATTGCCTGCTTCAGCTGCTTCAACTGTAATTTTACTATATTATCCCTAATTAATTAATATAAGTCATTTAAGTATTATAAAAATTAATAATATCTAATAAAAAAGATAAAATAATAAATAAAATAATATTTATAGTAATTTTATTTTATCACTTCTAATTAGTTGTTATAAGTTGTTTAAGACATGTCTGCTTCGTTGTTTCAATTGTGATTTTATTATATCACCTTAATTAATTTTTATGATCATCTAAGCATTAAAAAATTAATAATATTTCATAAAAAAATAAAATACACACAAAATGATATGTCTAACATAAAATATTTATTTGACTATCGAAATTTATATTACCGCCACAAAAATTATGATGGGACAGAGAAAGACATAAAGTAACATATATTATTTAAAAATCAGAAAACACATAAACTGGGACTGAGAGAGTATTAATATCTTATTGAAAAATTATGCTAAAAGCATTATAGATCACATATTTAACACTTAAAAATATAAAAGATATAAAATACTCGATTGACTCTGTAACTTATATCAATGTCACTTAAATTGAAATAGAAGAAAAAGTATTATAAATCACAATAATTAAAAATTTAAATTATTTTAATGATTGATTATCTACATTATATTTGTGTCACATAAATTAAGACCAAAATAATATATATTGGGCCCGTGCTCAGCACGGGCCTTTGTCCTTTCATGTCTGGTAGTATAATATAAACTAAAAATTACACAAATACACAATTTATGTTTTCAATAATACAAAAAATCTCAACTCCCTAAATATATTACAAAAATCTCAACATATACACATAATGTTATGTATATGTCAGCTATATTATGTATATTAATAGGGAGAGAGTAAAGTAATTAAAAAAAAAAAAAAAAAAAAAAGGGTTGATGTTTATGTTATTTATACTAATATAAATCGTAATTGTTAGTATTAGAGATATGCAGAAAGAGGTTCTCATTGGTTTCAGTGATATCATCATTCAGTAACTTTTATGCTCTATTGACTATTTCGAAGTTGTAAAGTACTCCTACTTCATTCAATTCACAGGAGAAATTAGGCAAATAGATTTTGACAAAAAACAATATATAGATTTGACCTAATTTCTCTTACAAAATTATTTAATATATATAAATAATTTTAGTATATTTTAATTTAAATTTAAAACTCATAAAATGAAAATTGTATGACCGCCTTCCAGACCAAATGCGTTGAGTCTTTTGTGTTTTATATATTAGTACAAAAAGTTGCACCCAAAATGATGAACTATAGGCCTGTGAATATTCAGAGTATAAAAGGATTGTAATGATGTGGAGTCACATTGAAGAAAAGGTTTGGTTCTATCCATCAAAATAATTTTCGATATTTATATTGCGATCTTATAAAATGCAAATTCATACATTTTCGCAAGAGTTTATTTTTGAGCGAGAAACTAATTTGTTCCATTTTTCAAAAGCTCATTCCCGTAACCTTGACATAAGGATAAAAGAATCTCAACCAACGCGACACTTATCTAAAATAGTCTCTGTCACCTTTTTCTTATGAATAAGGCTTGAACTATGCTGGCATCACTTCGTTATCCTCGTTTCTATTTTAGATGGAACATGTACAAAACTTTGCTTGCATAAGCTATTTGGACCTTCTTCTTCTTTTTTTTTGCTTTGGGCAAATTAGCAAAGTTCCCATAAATTCGTGCATCTATAATTTTATTTTTTTATCAAAAGAAACGATCTAAAGTAATATTTTTGTTCCTTCCTTTATCCAAATTTGATGTGATACTTTTCTTTAATGTATATCGTATATTTATCTTTAGATTTTAAAATAATCTAATTTTAAATATCTTATGTTACCTTTATTGAATTGATTTTTAATCAATATAAATATTTTTTATTACTTTTAGATCACTAATTTATTAAGATATATACTTAGGAAAAGAGTTTCAAGACTAGACGTCAAAGTTTATTGTACTTGAAGGGTACAAAACCTATACTAATTAAATTTAAGCCACAAAAACCAAAGCTCCTTAATCCTATGCATGTCCTCTTAATGTAGGTGAGATTAAATAAATTTGTAAACAATGGGTGAACAATTTGACCATCCAATTGGAATATAAATTAATGACCACACCTAGCTCACCCTCTACCCCTCTACTAGGCATTCAATAATTTATCTTACTATTATCTATTTCTATTTATTTTATTCTCAACTCTTTAACTACAATTATTATTCACTACGTATATTTTTTAAAATATTAATTAATTACATTCAAGGATAATATGATAAAATTATCCTATTATTTATTATTTTTTAATTTCTACGTCAAGTTAATAATGAACAACCATCAAGGGAGTATTCTCTCCGCCCATCAATATTTACCAACGATTGACTTGATACACGCCATAAAAAACAATAAATAATAAAAATTTTTTTTTACTAAATCATCCTTTGAATGTACTTCATTCGTTCGGTTTTACTTATCACATTTTGATTTGACACATTAATTAAAGATAATAATTAATAACATGATTATTTTATCATAGTAGCCATATTAAATGATGTTTACATTGTGTTTTGAAATTAATTTAAAGAAAAAGCAATTAGTGCTAAAGACAAAAAAGAAAAAATGAAGTTGTCTTTTCTTGATATGTCAAAAATGACAAGTAAAAGTAGAAATTCAATTAAAAAATTTGTGACAAATAAAAATGATGAATGGAGGAAGTAATAAATTTCATGTTTTGAAAATGCATTAAGTAATGAATAGTACTTAATAGCGAGGTAAAATGGGTGAAACATTGTAAATTATTTGTTGGTTATTCAAACTGGACGAGTATTGTTGAACATCTATTTTAGTATGATGGACATGTAAAAATATACGAGGGAGTAATAGGTCTTTTTGTAGCTTTTAATTTTTTATTTTTTTTTAGTAGGCGTTAGAACAATATTTGATCAGGGTGGGACTCAGTTTACTATTTTTATCAGACCAAGGCTGTGATAGTAATATTGGTGAAATTTTGAAAAAAATGGTTTGAAGAGTATTTTTTTTTTTTTTTCAAACTAAGTAGTAATTGCTTTCATTCACAATTTTTTTACTTTTTTTTTTTCAAGTGAAATTCAAGTACAAATACAATTAAATGATTAATACTGTTTTTCAACGCATGAAAAATTTATTGCTAAGCCTACGGGATATTTATCCGAAAGACTTCATACAAATAAGAATATTTATATACACTTTATACTTTGTTATTATTATACCATACATCTAGTGGGGAAACATGAAAAAATAAATTATTTTTTGTTTTGAAATGGCAATAAAATCCATAAAGACAGTTGAAATGACACTCTATTAACTCAAAAAAGCTCAAAAATACGTATTTAAATGAAACAATTTCCATGAACATTGTCTTCCCTATGTCATCTTCATTTTTTCTTTTTTCTTATTTTGTCTTAAGGAAAAAAAATACAATTTGTTTAGCAATCGAGAATTCTGGAAATAATTGAGTTCAGAGTAAACTTTTTCTTCATTAATCCATGTTGAATATTGCAGTATGTCCATTATATATATTTGGGGATATGTAATTCACATGTTACAAACTTTGACATATAACATGGTAGTTAATTCAACTATTCTTATTAATGCCTACCATTTGAGTATACTATTATATACATCATTATGCAATATCACAAGGATATACAACTTATAAAGTTATACTGTGCAAGTTCTTAATAGGCAAATTTTAAAATCGTCACAGAAGAAAAAAATATTATTATTTCACCCTTTTTTGTTGGTAGAATTTATTTCACCTTTGAGTAAACATGCAAAAGTACCGACATAGATTGCGGTGCAGTGGATAGTGTTGTTCTACCCTTAATTAGAAATCGAGGGTTCTACTCTGGGTATGGAGAAAACTCAGCTCAGAAGTCGAGGGTTCGACCCCTGGATATGGAGAAAACTCTGTTGGGAGCACTGTCACCTTAATGGATCCTGCAATACGCGATCCAAATTAGTCGGAACTCCAATGCAGATATCAAAAATCGAATGGAAACCCAAAAAAAAAAAAAATTATGTAAAAGTTCCTGTACGTACATTGTAGTAGCATGGCATGAAAGTATATCATTACTGTAGGCCATGGGCCCCAAAGTTATGGGCCAAGAAAAATTTACTGGACTAGCCCACGTGAGTGCTATAATTGCATTTTTAATCATTTGCTACTTGTACCATTTTTATCCATTCTCCCCTTTTTCACCTGCCTAAATTTCATTCGGTGTTTGATATTCATTTTGAGGTCGACTAGTTTATATCCACATCAGAAAATCCTATTTTGAAAATAAAATGTTTCACATCAAAGGTGACGGGCAACTCCATGCCTATAACTCAAACTCGAATTTTTTATTAAAAATGAAAGAGTACTTACAAAATATCATAACTTTTCGAATTTTTTTTTTTTCACCTGACTCTGGTAATGTGTCTTTTTTTTTTTTTATGACATACAGAACTTTTGTGCATTAAAAGAAATAAGGGGTAAATAACAAAGACAAACAAGTATGGTCCTGAAAAACAAACAGGTAACATGTTCCCTCACTATTAATTTAAAAATTGGTTACTTTATTATTATTTCTGCTATTCTGAATTTACTCTTCTTATTTTTATGAACTTTCTTCAAATTTTCTCTATTTCTCGATTTTATTTTATTTTCATTATACAAAAAGTAAAGCTCATTTCACAGTTGGATCAATTTTCTAAAGTTTGAACTCCTCTTTATTAGCCATTGAAACAAATAAAATCATCAAGGAAATGTGTAATGTGTTAGATGTCGTACTTTTGACAGTGTTTTTCTAATATTTCATTTAAATCATCGTACTGTAACATGTGCTTGCTTGTACTTAAATCATTCTACAACTTGCAACACTTAGGGTCGTTTGGTAGAGTGTACGAAGATAATGCATATTAGTAATGTTTGTATTAGCAATACTTGCATTAGTTATGCTTGTATTTTTCTTCTGAAGTATTTGATTTGATGTATTAAAAATAATATGAAATACATAATTTCTAAAAAAATATTCTTTTTTTACAAAAATACCTTCCATCTATATATTGGGAAGGAAGCGAAATTATTTTTGAAGGATAATTGTGTCTTTAATCATGCTAATGCATGCATTAGATTCATTTCATTACTAATGTCTTTAATCATACTAATGCATGCATTAAATCCATTGCATTACTGATACCATATATTTTGAGGTATTAGTAATACACACCTCAATAAACAATATGGTGTATAATTAATGCAAGACATTAGTTATACACAGACTAAAAAATGTATCAAACAAGGTACTAGTAATACACAAGCCTAATGCATGCATTATTCTTTTTAATACACTCTGCCAAACGACCCCTTAAGAGGCTATCCTATCTATATCACTAACCAAACACAAAAGTAGACAACCTATATTTTATCTTGAAATTATTATCTCTTATCCCTCGTATCAACAGTGAATTAGCCTTGTAAAATGTGAATCGAGACGACTATACAGTTCCATTTGAATCTAAAGTGAACAGAAGCCCCTTTTTATGAGCTAAGTAAGCTAAACAATGAACATTCATCACACACACAACCAACAAGGGTTGCGGTGGAGTGGCAATCACTTCTCCGCTCTTAATCAGAATTCTTGGGTTCGAGATTTTTTGTATGCAAAATCATCTTTGTTAGAGAGCGCTTTATCCTTTAATGTGAAACTTTTTGACTTGAATTCAAATTTAACTAAGCTCTAATCTAAATACCGAACACCGAGTAAGAAAATAAAAAAGAAAAATTCATCACACACGGTGACACTAATCCTTTGCTATTTTCTGGACAGAAATGTAATCACAAATTGGACTGATCCTGCCATATCGGGCCTCAATTTATTCTACGAGGCCCTAATATTAGTTACAGACCTAGCAAAATATTTTTGGCAAAGGATAGAAACGACACTTCAAATTAAACTATTTTCATGAAAATGATCATAGAATTTAAATTTCACTTTCTAACAATTTCAATTTGCTGGCTTTTTCTATACCGTTTCTATACAACTTTTATACAGTTTCTATACATATCTGATACATATAAATATTTTATACGAAAATTATACAGTTTCGATACACAATTTATATAATAATTGTACAATTTTTATTTACACATTTTATACAACAATTATATAATTTTTATACACTTTCTATATATATAAATTTTTATATATTTTATACATATACATATTTGATAGAACTATAAAATTTCTATACATATATCTTACATAGATACATATTCTATGTAATAATTATACCATATTTAATTATTATTTCTAAACAATAATTAAAAAAAAGAATATTTTTTCAATTAAAAAACTTATAGCAAAAAAACAAAAACTGAAATAGTATTATATATGGACTGTATCTGAACTAATAGGTCAAAATGACCCAAATTAGGAAATGACTATAAAATGAAAATAGTATACCCGACTGATTCCTTTTTGAAAAAAATGTCAAACTTGAGCTATTTATTTTAAAAAATGTTACACAGTGTCCTTTTTCCCAACATTATTCTGGAATCTGGACCAAATATAAATTGATTTCAAAAAGGATATCTAATTTACCAACATGGCCGAAGTATATATATTACCTATACACTTCGATTTATACGTTGTGTATATTATATGTATCGTATATGCATGTTTAGTATAAAGTATACAATCCGTATTCACTGTGATATATTTTGTAAATTAGATGATCGAAAGAGTGTAATTTTAACATGGCCACAAATGTTGCACAGTGTTAAAATATGAAAATGAAGAAAAATTTGCATAGGCGACTGTAGACACCTAATTTCGTCCCTCCGCAATATCATTTTTACCCATTTTTACCTTATCCTACCGTGTACCCTCAATCATGTAATTATCCCTCCACAAATGACAAAAAATCAAAACCAACTCTAAACAAATCTTATCCCAAAATCCCCACATAATCCCAATTGATAACAAATTAACAACCTTCCCAATTAAAAGTGGACACCTAATCCTTATCCCTCCAATTAAAAAACAACACCTACCTACCCCTACCCCTACCTCACTAACCTACCCCACCCCTACCCATCTTACCACCCCCTACCCCATACCTCACGACAATTCCCATCAGGACCCAATTTTTTGAACGAAAGGGATTTATATACAGAGAGAAAAGAGGACCAGGGGGAGGATTTTTTTTTTCCATCTTCTACAAAAAAAAAAGGGCATAAAAATGGATTAGAACAAAAAACGGAGATCTTCTCTGAACCCATTTCCATTCTCTGAACCAATTTTCATACCAAAATCATCCATACTCACGCATACACAGTGAGATCGAGAGGGAAGGGAGAATCGAGATCGAGTTTTCCGGCCATTCTTCACCGGAAATCACTTCACCTATTCTGATTTCACTTCGAAATTCACTGAAAAACTCGATTGAACCCATCTCCATCATCGAAATCAGAACCAGCTGCTTGAATCGGCCTGAAATCAGCCTGTTTGGGTTGATTCCGGTTTGTTTGGGTGGAATCCGGCAAGGTTCGAATTGGTTTCGGCGACAGTTGGTGCGCGGATCTCGTTCGTTTAGTTCGTTTCGATGTTTCTTGCTTTTGAATACTCATCTGTCTCTTCATGAAATTCGCATCTGAATCAGATTTCGGTTTCTATTTTTCTGTCAGCTTGTTGGGATTTTGATTCTGTTTGTTTTGTGCTGTTCGTCATCGATATCTGGCTTCGATTGGTTGCGTGGTAAAAGGGGTCGTCGTTCATACTTTGAATTCTGTGTTAGGAGTTTATTTCTATGTTATGGGTTTCTATTCGTGGGTATCAAAGTTGTTGGGATATTATTCTGATATCGAGTTCGGAGCATATTCGTCATTGAGGTGCTATTGAGGATTCCAAATTCGGGTTTTCTTTAATTCGTATTATCAACGAAAATTGATATTCGGAAGGTTCAATTCTATCCTTGCTCCTCTCAATTTTACGTAATTAGAAATGATTTGTATGTTCGGTATGTGTGAATCTTTGTTATGAATTGTTTGATGTTGGAGTTAAATGTTGAAAACTTGAATTGATAATCGAAGCATGTGATAATTGGGTAATGGATCGGGGGATCAAAATTGGATAAAAGATGAATAAATTAGTTATTTCGATTCATTGTTATTATTACTTGGCGTCTAATTGTGATTTCGATAGTATCATGATAGGTCAAGCCGGATAGGCAATATAGGTTCGGGTTGGCAAATTTTAGAACTTGTTGTTTTGGTTGAATGTTGGAATGTGCGTGTGAATTTTTCTTTTAGTTTGTCGTATTTAATTTAAATGTACTCATTTGGCCGGGGAATGCCTCGAAGGATTTGTATTGATTTATCCGGGGAATGCCCCGAAGTACCTTGTACCCTGAGGACGTCCGTGATCAAGGCCCGAGGCATCGGGTAAAGCTTTGGAGCATAGTTTAGGATTAATATAGGTTAGCGTAGGTTTATATTTTTTGCATTTTTCTATTTCGGGATTGTATAATTGGACTGGACACTAATTTTGGATTTGTTTTGTTTCATGTGTTTGGATGGATTGTTTTATGTGGTTTTTTTTGTGTGTGGTTTATACATTTGTAATGCCAAATTAGTTGATACCCTCCACCAGGCGACTGTGGTCAAACCACGGGATCGAGGGGTGCCTAACACCTTCCCCTTGATCAACAGAATTCCTTAACCGGAATCTCTGTTCGCAAAACCAGTTTAAGAGTCAAATGGTTTCGAAAAGGATTTTCTAAAGGTGACTTGGCACACCGGATTATGCCAAGTGGCGACTCTGAATAAAAAATGTAAATAATCCTTTTTCCGAAACAAATTTTCATTTCTTGTCACTTAAATAATAAAACCCTTTCGAACTTTAAAAATGTATTCCAATGTTTTGAAGTACGCGTAGAAAAGTGGGTGTGACAGCTCTGGCGACTCTGCTGGGGAAACATTTCAGAATTCGAGCTTATTTTTTGAGTCGTATCGGCTTTGTTTGGCATTACGAGTGTATAAGCATTGTTTGTGATTATTGTTTTGTTATTGTTTTCACTTTTGTGCGTTTTCGTGCTCTTTGTTTATAGTATTTATCCTATGTGTTACCGCTTTATATCTGTCATCATGAGTCCATCCCCCCGGCCTTCTTTCTGCAACAAGTCTCGGAGCGCACGTCGTGCGCACGAAAATCTAGTTGAGTCACCTTTATTTTAGGGGGGGAGCCGTTGGATGTATGGAGTAGGTGGAAAGCAAAGCAGCCACTATCGACCATATGCTCCCCCGAACGGCCTTGTTAGTAAACCACAACGTAGGTCAGCCTTTAGGTCATTCTTATGTGCATCTTATTGAGACCTAGCGGGGCCTACACGGTCCTTTGTAGGAGACTCGCCTTTAAAGCATCCCTACGTGCTAACTGTTGCATATTTGAGGGTAACGTGGTCATTTGACAGACCGATTTGGGGAAAACATGTGTTAGAAGTAAAGTGTGAAAAAAAAAAAAAAGGAAAAAAAAAGTGAGTCGAAAAGAATGAATCAAAAGGAGTGTCGAAGTTTATTTTAGAGTTCTTTATGGCTTTTGTTCTTCACGATCCCAAAACTCAAAAAGATTTTTTTTTACGTTTTTGCATTTATCTTCTCAAAATACCGTAAGTTCAAAAAAAAATTTGAATGAAAAAAAAAGAGGGTTTTATTTGCTTTGTCTACTTATCTGTCAAAAACAAAATACCAAAAAGATTTTTTTTTATATAATTGGTGGTGTCAGTCTTAGTTGAAATGTCTAGTTGAAAATCCAAAATGTTTTCACTCGTTTGTTTTTGGTTGTCTCTTAAGTTAGGGTCAATTTATTAGTTAATCGTTAAGTGTCCAATCTGGACGAACTACGCATACCTGATTTCCGTCCCTCGGGGCGGGATACGTAGGCAACCCTCGGTGGGTCCGGTAACCTTTATTTTTGTCTTCATTTTAGTCTTAGGCTAGATCTTTTACTCCGTAACCTAGAGTTGTTAGCCAAGTAGGCTGATTTTATTCAGCATTACTGTTCGGCGATTTGGAGTCATGAAGCGGTCTGTCCCATCGACGTATGTCCGCATCAAATTCCCGTTGGTTGGGAACCTTTTGCTCTTATCAAATTTTGAGACAATTTCTTATCTGCTACTACAGGATGGACCTATCCACAAAGTCTAGAGTCCTTATGGTTGTCAAGGTACCCAAAAAGTTGATCAAGTGGTGGGGCACGTTCAATTACTCCGAAAAACACGAAGTGAGGAAAGTGTTAGGCAATCTTGTAACACTCATGGATCTCACGCCTCGTCCGGATTTAATAGAAGCTGTGTTGACTTTCTGGGATCCAAATAATTTGGTGTTTAGGTTCGGAAGTTGTGAATTGACTCCTACTCTGGCAGAAATATCTTGTTTGTTTCGGTTGACTTACATGGACCAACAGATGATTTTAGCCCGCAATCATACTCGTAAGAAATTCCTTCGACTCTGTGGATTAAAAGATAACAAGCATCTGGGATGTCTCAAACAATCTTGGATTTCCTTGGACTATTTGTTTGCTAGATTTGGGTCTTTAGAGGGTTTCGACTGTTTTTGGGATGAATTCTGTACTACCAAAAAAATCTGGGAACAACGTCGTCTGGAGGTTTTCTGTCTGGCTTTGTTGGGTATCTTAGTGTTTCCGTTAGATGAGAGGTGTATCAATACTCGTCTACAATCAGTGGTGATAGCTTTATTCAAGAAAAAAGATGAGGTCACCATTGTACCAATGATCCTAACAGAAATATATAAGGCTTTAACTGAAGTAAAAGGAGGGGTACGATTTTTTGAGGGGAGTAATCTGATATTGCAGTTGTGGATGATGGAGCACTTGCATACGCCTTCTTTGATTAGAGAAGATGTGATCGACCGTTGTCTGAATGATCGAGTGCAAGCCTTGCAAGAAAGAATGCGTTTTGACAAATTTTCTTTTCCTATTGGAGTCGATTCTTGGATCGAATTTCTCGGATCAAGAACTCCAAACAACATTCTTTGGTGCTATATGTGGTTTTGTCCTAAGAACATCTTGATTGGATCTCAAATGCAACTCTTTCTAGTTTTGATAGGACTTAACTGTACTAGGCCTTACAGTCCAAGAAGGGTGATGCGTCAGTTGGGTAGAATGCAAGACGTCCCCCCAATAATTGACCTCCTAAAGGATGTAGAGTACTTTAAAGACCAAGCCGTAGGGGAAAGCAAATATGAGCAATTCTGGAATAACGCGATAAAGTTGGGTGTCGATACTTTCGAGGAAAATCCAGGATGCACTCAAAACTATGAAATCTGGCTACAATCTATGCCCCGTGGCATTAGTAGACCCTTACCAGCCCAACTTAGAGGGCGAATACGGGAAGCAATCATGGTAGAAGATGATGAGCAGGAAGATCCGGGTGTCAAGGTGGAGTTTTTGAGAGTTCAGTTGTCGCGTTTGATCACAACTATGGATGGGTGTCAGAGAAACCTTTGCGGGTGTACTCTCCAAGAGGCGGGGATACGGGCAAGAAATTTGTTTCCGGGTATCAAAACGTCGTTGCAGGACATGTTGCAAAGTCTAAGTGGAAAAATGGGGACTTCACAGATGGGTTCATCTCAGCCGGGGACATCACACAGAGCACCAGTTTGAAAGAACTTGCCTTATCTTTATGTAGTTTGAGTCTTTTATGTTTCTGTCATTGTAGGTTGGTGTCTGTGTTAAGTCGGAGTTAAGTTGTTTTTTTATATTCGGGTATTTATTGCACGCATATCGTTAGGGGTTTAAAGTGTTTTTTTTTTTTTTTTTTTTATTTGTTGTTTAGTTTTAAAGTGGTCCTAAATTCGTTGTATGTTTTGCTATCTTTCATCGAAATGTTAAAAAAAAAAACCCTTCAATTGTGTAATGTTTATGCATTACCTAGCCCGAACTACGCAAGATCTGATTCATGTACAACATGATACGTAGGCAGCCTACTTTTGGGTTCGATCTAATCATTTTGTTTCGTTGTTTTTCATTATTTTTCCTCTTTTAAGGAAAATAAAAGCCATAAAGAATGATAAAATAAAGGTATATAACGTGAGGAAAAGAGCGGATATTGATAAAAAAAAATAGTAATAGGTGTAAAAAAAAAAGTGTGTAAATAAAAATCGGGATGATGTTGAAATGACCTCGCTACCCTCAAAAGCTGGTTGAAATGAACATGAACTTAGGGCAATTTTACCAATGTGATTCCCATGCTTTTGGTATACCCTAATCCTAACGGATATCGTCTTTGATGAGCATGTTCTTTCAGATAAAAGTGGTAGGTTTGCAGCACTCTGGCTAGTCACCCATACTTCACTAGATCCAAAGCAAAGCTCGCAATGGCTAGCAGGGAGATTGAAAATTCGCTCATTGACCCGGATCAGGATCACAGGGAAGAAAGTTCAGAACAAAATGATGAGGTAGTAAGACTCAGGCAACAATTGATAGATTTGCACCGGGCATGGGCCAGCGGAATGCCTCCTCCTCCGCTCCCTGAAGGTCTTGGGAATATCTCTAATTGCCCACCGCTCTCTCAAGCACAATTCTCTGCTCCTACTGAGTCACCTGAGCACGCGCCAGGATTCACTCCGCGACATTATTATCCTGACAATTCTGGTGTGCCCTTGGCAGCTCCCCAATCAAGACCAGCTGCTCAGCCAGCGCCACCGATCACACCGGTATTCGTGGCCCCGCCACCACATGAAACTCCCATATATGCTGTGCGTCCCACAATGAGGCTTCCTCGGTCTTCCAGTGAGCCAGTACTGAAGGTTTCAGATGGTCAGTATTATGCTACGGAGCCTACTCTGCAATTGAATGAACCGTATGGGTACACTCAGCCGCCTGCATTTCCATTTGATACGGAGAAACCTGTCGCAACGGAGGAACAGGATGTCATAGCCCGGAAACTGAAGAGTTTAGAGCAAGCTATGAGGAATTTGCAAGGAATCGGAGATTATAGAAGTGTTTCCTATAAAGACCTGTGCATGTTCCCAGACATCAACCTGCCCCCCGGTTTTAAGATGCCTAAGTTCGAGAAGTACGCAGGGCACGGTGATCCTGTTGCACACTTGAGACGTTATTGCAACCAGTTGAGGGCTGCAGGAGGAAAGGAAGAACTACTCATGGCCTTCTTTGGCGAGAGTCTTTCAGATCTGGCTTCAGAATGGTTCATCGATCGGGATATCGATAAATGGAACAGTTGGGATGATTTGGCTTCTGAATTTGTTCAACATTTTCAGTACAACATCGATTTGATTCCGGACGAAAAATCTTTGGTCAACATGAAGAAAAAGAGCACTGAAGGTTTTAGGGAATACGCTATAAGGTGGCGTGAACAGGCCGCTAGGGTAAAGCCTCCAATGAAGGAAAGTAAGTTGGTAGAAGTTTTCATTCAGGCGCAGGATGAGACCTATTTTCAACATTTACTTCCGGCAATGGGAAAGTCTTTTATGGAAGTCCTCAAAATGGGGGAGATGATAGAGGACGGGATCAAGACCGGTCGAATAGTGAGTTTTGCTGCATTAAAAGCTACCACACAAGCGATTCAAGGTGGATCTGGTGCATTTGGAGGAAAAAAGAAGAAAGAGGATGTTGCGACTGTCGTAGCCGGAACCCACACTTATCCTAAAAGGCCACCTCGACCCTATCCCCAATCCCAAGCCCAAGTCTACGCCCAAGCTCCATATATTCCTCCCCACCATTACTACCCTCCACAAAATCCTTTATATTCCATTCCACCACCCCCTTACCCAGTATATAGTGCGCAACCATATGCCCAAACCCCTTCTTACCCGCAGTGGCGCGCGCAAACTTCACAAAATCGCCCATTCGCTCCACCAAATTACCAAAACCCCTCCAGACCCAGTTTTCAGCCTAGGCCCGAGTATAAGCAGGAGAAAACGGTCAAAAATCAATTCACACCTCTTGGGGAGTCATATGCTAGCTTGTTTGATAGGTTGAGGAAGTTGAAGGTTTTAAGCCCAATTCAAGGAAGGCTTTCAAATCCACCACCAAGGAATCTCGATTATTCTTTAAGGTGTGCGTACTGTTCTGATATGCCAGGCCATGATATTGAGAAATGCTGGCATTTGAAGAGAGCTGTCCAAGATTTGATTGACACCAATCAGATGTTGGTCCAAGCCCCGGAGGGTCCAAACATTAACCAGAATCCGCTGCCAACCCATGCTGAAGCCAATATGTTAGAATTGATATATGATGGGAAAGAGTCTTCGAGGGGTTATAAGCCTATTGTCAAGATACACGCCACTGAGGAGAAATCGGTGAATGTAGCGGAGTCTTTGAGAGCAATGTCATTGATCCAGGAAGGAATGAGGGAGGATAAATCCCGAGAAAGCACAAAGAAGCCCCTGATCACAGTACAAGGCGCCGTAAGGTATGGTGATTCGAGTCAGGATAAACCTAAGTTGACAGTGGTGGGAGCTTTGAGTCAGCCTATCTTGATGGTGAAAGGAGCACTGGCAGCGCCTATTGTCCTCAAACCGGTGACCCAACCTCCGATAGTTGATATGAAAAGGATTCCCTGGAATTATGGGCGGACTGTGATGACCTATCACGGGAAAGAAGTTGTGGAAGATGTAGATGAGGTAGGAGGTTTGACCAGGTCAGGAAGATGCTTCGTGCCTGAAAGCTTAAGAAAGTCTAAGCCAACGGTGAGTGAACCGTCGTCTATCAAAAAGCCTATCACTGAAGAGGAAGCCGAAGATTTTTTGAAAAAGATGAAATTGCCAGAGTATTCAGTATTAGACCAGCTGAAGAAAACCCCTGCTCAAATTTCCCTTTTATCTTTGTTGTTGCACTCCGAGGAGCATCGTGATGTTTTGCTGAAGGTATTGAATGAAGCATATGTTCCAAAAGAGATTACAATCAACCAGGTTGAGAAAATGGTGGGAAAAATCTTTGAGGTCAATCGGATCAGCTTTTCTGATGATGAATTGCCTGTTGAAGGTACAAGGCATAATCGGGGTCTTTACATTACAGTGAAGTGTGAGGATTTCTACGTCACTCATGTTATGATTGATGGAGGTTCAGGTGCAAATATTTGCCCTATTTCTACTTTGCAAAAGCTAAATGTTGGTGCTGATAGGATCAAGCCCAACAATGTATGTGTTAGGGCTTTCGATGGTGCAAAGTCAAATTCCATTGGCGAAATAGAACTAATGTTGACCATAGGGCCTGTTGAGTTTGCCATAGAGTTTCAGGTATTGAACGTAGAATCCTCTTACAATCTGTTGTTGGGAAGGCCCTGGATCCACAAGGCCAAGGCGGTTGCATCCACGCTGCACCAAATGATTAAGTTTGAGCATGACAGGCAAGAAGTAGTTATTCATGGTGAAGGAGATTTATCAGCCTACGAAGATTCTCCCTTGTCCTTTATTGATGCAAATAACGTAGAGGAGACATTCGTCTATCAAATTTTTGATACAGTGCCAGTGAGTCGTATCCCTGAGTGGAAAGCTATACCGGGACCGCAATTGTCTTCTGCCTCTATCATGATGTTGAGTGAACTTTGGAAATACGGATTTGAACCAGGAAAAGGTTTGGGAGCATCTCTGCATGGTATAGTTCATCCCATATGTCCGAGTGAGAACGTGGGCACGTTTGGTCTGGGATTTGAGCCAACAGCTGAAGATCTGAAGAAAATCAGGGGAAGGAAGAAGGAAATATGGTCACTCCCTCGCCCAATGCCACTACTCAGTGAGTCATTCGTTAAGAGCGATGTCGCGAAGTATGTGGGATCTGAAGTTGAATTGGTGGGTGACCTCCAGAACTCTTTTATTGAAGTTGATATGGTTGAAGCAGGAGAAGGTACCAGTATGGCAGATGTGCAATTCATAGGTCCAGCTGTCCGGCTCAATAATTGGGAAGTCACTCCTCTCCCCGTCAGGAGGGAGTTTTGGTAGTTTATTTTGTTTTCCTTTCTGTTTATCCGAGTTATTTCAGGGTTGTAATTCGGATTTTAGTTTGTTTATGTTATATTGGTGTCTGTGTTTAAACCCTTCTATCTTTATTTAATGAAATGCAATGTCCCTTTTGTTTTGTGTCTAATATAGTTTGTTTTTCTTTTTACACAGTTCTCTTTATGCTGATTCTAATGACATGACATGCATGCGGACTTTTCAGCCTGGTCTTAAAATCCAAAATAATCCAGATGTAATGGAGCAGGATGAGGAATATGATGAAAAAGAAGCATTAGAAGAAATAAGCAAAGGGTTGGAACAATTTGAAGACAAACCGAATCCTAATTTGAATGAAACTAAGCCAATAAATCTAGGGGATCAAGAAGATGTTAGGGAAACTAAAATCAGTGTACATGTTTTGCCCCAGCTAAAGGATCAAATGATTCAAACGTTAATGGATTATAAGGATGTTTTTGCATGGTCTTATGATGATATGCCTGGTTTAAGCACTGAATTAGTGTCTCACAAATTGCCAACGGATCCCGCATTCCCTCCTGTCAAACAGAAGTTGAGGAAGTTTAAAACAGATGTAAGTATTAAAATCAAAGAGGAAATCATGAAACAACTTGAAGCCAAAGTAATTCGAGTGGCTCGTTATCCCATGTGGTTATCCAATGTTGTTCCCGTGCCAAAGAAAGATGGCAAAATTCGAGTGTGTGTTGATTACCGCGATTTGAACAGGGCAAGTCCAAAAGATGATTTTCCACTGCCCAACATCCATATTTTGCTAGACAACTGTGCTAAACACGAGGTTGCCTCTTTTGTGGATTGCTATGCCGGATATCACCAGATCATTATGGATGATGAAGACGCAGAGAAGACATCTT
This sequence comes from Capsicum pubescens, assembly GCA_030864215.1. NCBI lineage: Eukaryota > Viridiplantae > Streptophyta > Magnoliopsida > Solanales > Solanaceae > Capsicum > Capsicum pubescens. The sequence continues at coordinate 42,109,816 of CM061540.1, read as the reverse complement.
TTATCACACCATGGGGAACTTATTGTTATCGGGTGATGCCGTTCGGTTTGAAGAATGCTGGAGCAACCTACATGAGAGCCATGACCACTATGTTTCATGACATGATGCATAAGGAGATTGAGGTTTACGTGGATGATGTGATTATTAAGTCAAAAAGTCAGGCTGACCATGTAAAAGACTTGAGAAAGTTCTTTGAAAGACTTCGCAGGTATAACCTCAAACTCAACCCGGCAAAATGTGTATTTGGAGTTCCATCTGGAAAGCTGTTGGGGTTTGTAGTCAGCCGTCGGGGAATTGAATTAGATCCCTCGAAAATCAAAGCCATTCAGGATTTGCCCCCGCCCAAGAATAAAACGGAGGTAATGAGTTTGCTTGGTAGACTGAACTACATTAGCAGGTTTATTGCTCAACTCACAACCACTTGTGAGCCCATATTCAAGTTGCTGAAAAAGAGTGCTGTGGTGAAATGGACTGAAGAATGTCAGGAAGCGTTCGATCGAATCAAAAGATATTTGTCAAATCCGCCCGTGTTGGTACCCCCGGAGCCTGGTAGGCCTTTGATCTTATATTTGTCAGTCATGGACAATTCTTTCGGGTGTGTCCTGGGGCAACATGATGTCACAGGCAAAAAAGAGCAGGCTATTTACTATCTTAGCAAGAAGTTCACCACTTATGAGGCCAGGTATACTCTTCTTGAAAGGACGTGTTGTGCCCTAACTTGGATAGCACAGAAGTTGAAGCACTATCTCTCATCCTATACTACTTATCTCATCTCCCGCATGGATCCTTTGAAGTATATCTTTCAGAAGCCTATGCCGACAGGTCGATTGGCAAAGTGGCAAATTTTGCTTACCGAGTTCGACATCGTATATGTGACTCGAACCGCCATGAAATCCCAAGCCTTGGCAGATCATCTTGCTGAGAATCCCATCGATGAAGAGTACGAGCCATTAAAGACATATTTTCCTGACGAAGAAGTGTCGTGTGTCGATGAAGTCGTTATAGATGTTGATCCAAGTTGGAGGTTATTCTTCGATGGAGCTGTCAATATGAAAGGAGTCGGAATAGGTGCGGTTCTTGTCTCTGAATCGGGACAACATTTCCCGGTAACAGCACAACTTCGATTTTACTGTACTAACAATATGGCAGAGTATGAAGCCTGCATCCTTGGTTTGAGGTTAGCTGTTGATATGGGAGTCCAAGAATTATTGGTGTTGGGAGATTCGGATTTACTCGTCCATCAAATTCAAGGCGATTGGGAGACGCGAGATTTGAAGCTCATCCCGTATCGACAATGTTTGCAGGAGCTATGCCGACGATTTGTGTTAGTAAAATTTAGGCACATTCCAAGGATTCGTAATGAAATTGCTGATGCGTTGGCCACTTTGTCTTCAATGCTCCAGCATCCTGACAAAGCCTACATCGATCCAGTGCATGTACAGAGTCGTGATCAGCATGCTTACTGCAATGTGGTTGAAGAAGAGCTCGATGGAGAACCTTGGTTCTTGGATATCAAGCGGTACATTCAATCAGGAGAATACCCAACATATGCCACCAACGATCAAAAGAGGACTCTTAGGCGTTTGGCTAGTGGATTTTTCTTGAGCGGGGGAATCTTGTATAAGAGGACCCCAGATCTGGGACTTCTAAGGTGTGTAGATGCAAAAGAAGCCTCGGCAATCATGGTTGAAATACACTCTGGAGTATGCGGGTCGCATATGAACGGTCACGTTTTGTCAAAGAAGATTCTTCGAGCAGGTTATTACTGGCTTACTATGGAGAGGGATTCTATTCAGTTTGTTCGAAAGTGTCATCAATGTCAGGTGCACGGCGATCTGATACGTTCTCCTCCTGTTGAGTTGCATGCAATGGCCGCTCCATGGCCGTTCGTAGCTTGGGGAATGGATGTGATTGGACCGATTGAGCCGAAGGCATCAAATGGACATAGATTCATTTTGGTAGCCATTGACTACTTCACAAAGTGGGTGGAAGCAGTAACTTTCAAGTCGGTGACAAAGAAGGTTGTGGTAGATTTTGTTCATGCCAATATTATTTGTAGATTTGGAATTCCTAAGATGATTATTACAGACAATGCTGCCAATCTCAATAGTCATTTGATGCAAGAAGTGTGTCAACAGTTTAAGATCGCACATCGAAATTCTACTCCATATCGCCCAAAGGCCAATGGTGCTGTAGAAGCCGCCAATAAAAATATAAAAAAGATACTGCGAAAAATGGTACAAGGTTCTAGACAGTGGCATGAAAAGTTGCCGTTTGCATTGCTAGGTTATCGCACCACTGTTCGCACTTCAACAGGGGCAACTCCATATTTATTAGTGTATGGGACAGAAGCAGTCATCCCTGCAGAAGTTGAAATCCCTTCTCTTCGGGTCATTGTAGAAGCAGAGATCGATGACGACGAATGGGTAAAAGCCCGACTGGAACATTTGAGTTTGATCGAGGAAAAAAGGCTAACGTCCGTGTGTCATGGCCAGTTGTATCAAAAGAGGATGGCTCGTGCGTATAACAAAAAGGTCCGTCCCAGGAATTTTGAAGTTGGTCAGTTGGTATTAAGACGTATCCTTCCTCACCAGGTTGAAGCGAAGGGCAAGTTCTCCCCTAACTGGCAAGGTCCCTTCGTTGTGAAGAAAGTGTTACCCAATGGAGCCTTATATTTGACAGATATTGAAGGCAAAATGGCAGAAATGGCTATCAATACTGATGCGGTCAAAAGATACTACGTATGATATTTGGTCCTTTGTTTGATTTTATTGCATGTTTAGTACTTACATTTTTGAAGATTGATATGACGAAGGCATTTTATTCTTCTGTCCAAACATTGTGTCATCCTTTGTTTACCCTTTTGAGCCTCGTTTATTTTTCTTTCATATCCTTCTTTTGGAATCAAAATAGAGTCAAAGATGAATGTCAAGAAAATAAGAATAAAAGAATGAGTTCGAAAAAAAAAAAAAAAAATATTTAAAATAAAAAAATCAAAGCAAAGCAAAGGACAAGCAGATGGAACTACGTGCGACCTGATTCTCCTCTCTTCGGAGTGAGATACGTAGGCTGCCCTATTTCGGGCTCGGTCCAACCAAATAAAGATTTAAGATTCACCCAGTCAACAAAACTGGGGCATGAGTTAATGCATTGTTTGAGTCGATTCCAAAAGTTGTAAGTCCCACCCCACTTCAAGTATCGTTTGAGCCTCTTACCATCTTTTCTAACCTTGACCAAAAGCCAAGTTACAACCAAAGAAAGTCCTTCAGATCAATTTTTGATAGTGTTAAGGCTAAGCATGCAATGGATATGACGATACATTGCGAAGTACCGCTTATCTCCCTCAGCATAAGAAATCATGAAAGAAATACAAAAATGAGAGAGTCTTATTGGTGAAAACCTTTGCAGGCACCGTAAGGCGATGGTGAGTTGTGAGAAAATGAAAATGAGAGAGTCTTATTGGTGAAAACCTTTGCAGGCACCATAAGGCGATGGTGAGTTGAGAGAAATACAAAAATGAGAGAGTCTTATTGGTGAAAACCTTTGCAGGCACCGTAAGGCGATGGTGAGTTGTGAGAAAATGAAAATGAGAGAGTCTTATTGGTGAAAACCTTTGCAGGCACCATAAGGCGATGGTGAGTTGAGAGAAATACAAAAATGAGAGAGTCTTATTGGTAAAAACCCTCACGGGCACCGTAAGGCGAGGGAGAGTTCAAGAGAAAAGTGAAAAGAAAGAGATTTGTTGGCGAATGTCTTTTTAGATGTCGTCAGTCGAATGTGATGTATGAGTCCACTAGATTTGAAGAAGCGGCTCAACGGCAAAGGCACAAACTCGACAACAAATGGGGAGTTTTGGATAGGAAGATCAGGCAGCTCAATCCTAAATGCATGTCATACTCATTGGAGTTGGTTGTCGTATTCAGATAAGTTTTCTTCTTGAATATGGGACATTTCCCTCTTTCTTTCATTTACATATTCATGCTTTTTGTTTTTTTTTTATGTCATTTATCAAAATAAAAGTCACCATCATTTCTTTACGTTTTAAGTCAAGTCTGTGTCAAAACAAGCAAGAAAGGATTTCAAAATTTACTACCAGTCTTTCCAATTATATGAGGAAAAGCCAAGGAACAACACAGAAAAGAAATATGATCGTAATTCAACACGAAGCAAAGGAAGTCTATCAACCGACAGGCTATTGGATTCGTAGAAGCATTTCGGATTTGGGAAAAGAGTGCACCTCAGGGGCATGGTAAAAATGGAAACCCATTGTTTGAGTCAGAACTCATTTCCCTCAATCTGGATCCAGGTCAATGATGCGGCAAGACACGACAAGTGTTAGCAATTTGGAACAAAGATGAAAGGAACGAGTGTTGGGCAGATACCTGAAAAGCCAAGATCTGCAAGCCACCACTAAGTTTTTAAATGACAAATTTTTCTTTGATTGAAACAGGGGCAAATTTGTTTCACTTGATTCAGTTACCATTGGAAATACATATCCAGGGATTTTTACTTACTGTTCAGGACCCTCCTGAAAAATGGGACTTTACTTTCTGTCCAGGACCCTCCTGAAAAATGGGACTTTACTTTCTGTTCAGGACCCTCCTGAAAAATGGGACTTTACTTTCTGTCCAGGACCCTCCTGAAAAATGGGACTTTACTTTATGTTCAGGACCCTCCTGAAAAATGGGACTTTACTTTCTGTTCAGGACCCTCCTGAAAAATGGGACTTTACTTTATGTTCAGGACCCTCCTGAAAAATGGGACTTTACTTTCTGTTCAGGACCCTCCTGAAAAATGGGACTTTACTTTATGTTCAGGACCCTCCTGAAAAATGGGATTTTATTTTCTGTCCAGGACCCTCCTGAAAAATGGGATTTTACTTTATGTTCAGGACCCTCCTGAAAAATGGGATTTTACTTTCTGTTCAGGACCCTCCTGAAAAATGGGACTTTACTTTATGTCCAGGACCCTCCTGAAAAATGGGACTTTACTTTATGTTCAGGACCCTCCTGAAAAATGGGATTTTACTTTCTGTTCAGGACCCTCCTGAAAAATGGGATTTTACTTTCTGTTCAGGACCCTCCTGAAAAATGGGATTTTACTTTATGTTCAGGACCCTCCTGAAAATGGGATTTTACTTTATGTTCAGGACCCTCCTGAAAAATGGGACTTTACTTTCTGTTCAGGACCCTCCTGAAAAATGGGAATTTACTTTATGTTCAGGACCCTCCTGAAAAATGGGATTTTACTTTCTGTTCAGGACCCTCCTGAAAAATGGGACTTTACTTTATGTTCAGGACCCTCCTGAAAAATGGGACTTTACTTTCTGTTCAGGACCCTTTTGAAAAATGGGAATTTACTTTCTGTTCAGGACCCTCCTGGAAATGGGACAATGCTTTCAAAAAATGAAATACTAATTATTTATAATTCTTGTTTGGGATAATTTTCTTTCTAGTTTTAATTTTGAGTTTCAGGAGCCCGCCTGAAGAACAAAGTGATGAAATAGCAAGGCAGGAGCCCGCTTGAAGAACAGGGTGATGAAATAGCAAGTTCGGAGCCCACCGGGAGAACAGAGTGAAGAAAATGAAAAGTCAAGCAACAAAGTGATGAAATAGCAAGTCAGGAGCCCGCCTGGAGAATAGGGTGAAGAAACAAAAGAGTCAAGCAACAAAGTGAAACAATTGAAAGCCAAGCAACAAAGGAAATGAAATTGCAAGTCAGGAGCCCGCCTGGAGAACAGGGTGATGAAAGTCGAGTCAAGAACCAACAGAAGCTGTATAGATAGGATTTTTGTAATTTCACTTATGTTTTTACTTGTAATTTTCATTTTGATGTAATAACAGAGCCGCGGACCGGAACCTCGACGGAGCCTCACTCGACTCTCCAACTCGGTATAGTCCATCTCCGTCCAATCCTTGGAGATACTTATCACTTGATCCCTTCATAACTTGGGTGGGTAGGCTTTCCTAATTCAAGACCCGTTAGTCCTTCGTTCTCCTGTTTCTTTCTTTGAATAATGGTCGGGACAAAATTCTATCTCGCTGTCTACTTCTTTGCCTGAAAACACTTCATGTTTACATTCAAAGGGGGCATGATGTAGACACCTAATTTCGTCCCTCCGCAATATCATTTTTACCCATTTTTACCTTATCCTACCGTGTACCCTCAATCATGTAATTATCCCTCCACAAATGACAAAAAATCAAAACCAACTCTAAACAAATCTTATCCCAAAATCCCCACATAATCCCAATTGATAACAAATTAACAACCTTCCCAATTAAAAGTGGACACCTAATCCTTATCCCTCCAATTAAAAAACAACACCTACCTACCCCTACCCCTACCTCACTAACCTACCCCACCCCTACCCATCTTACCACCCCCTACCCCATACCTCACGACAATTCCCATCAGGACCCAATTTTTTGAACGAAAGGGATTTATATACAGAGAGAAAAGAGGACCAGGGGGAGGATTTTTTTTTTCCATCTTCTACAAAAAAAAAAGGGCATAAAAATGGATTAGAACAAAAAACGGAGATCTTCTCTGAACCCATTTCCATTCTCTGAACCAATTTTCATACCAAAATCATCCATACTCACGCATACACAGTGAGATCGAGAGGGAAGGGAGAATCGAGATCGAGTTTTCCGGCCATTCTTCACCGGAAATCACTTCACCTATTCTGATTTCACTTCGAAATTCACTAAAAAACTCGATTGAACCCATCTCCATCATCGAAATCAGAACCAGCTGCTTGAATCGGCCTGAAATCAGCCTGTTTGGGTTGATTCCGGTTTGTTTGGGTGGAATCCGGCAAGGTTCGAATTGGTTTCGGCGACAGTTGGTGCGCGGATCTCGTTCGTTTAGTTCGTTTCGATGTTTCTTGCTTTTGAATACTCATCTGTCTCTTCATGAAATTCGCATCTGAATCGGATTTCGGTTTCTATTTTTCTGTCAGCTTGTTGGGATTTTGATTCTGTTTGTTTTGTGCTGTTCGTCATCGATATCTGGCTTCGATTGGTTGCGTGGTAAAAGGGGTCGTCGTTCATACTTTGAATTCTGTGTTAGGAGTTTATTTCTATGTTATGGGTTTCTATTCGTGGGTATCAAAGTTGTTGGGATATTATTCTGATATCGAGTTCGGAGCATATTCGTCATTGAGGTGCTATTGAGGATTCCAAATTCGGGTTTTCTTTAATTCGTATTATCAACGAAAATTGATATTCGGAAGGTTCAATTCTATCCTTGCTCCTCTCAATTTTACGTAATTAGAAATGATTTGTATGTTCGGTATGTGTGAATCTTTGTTATGAATTGTTTGATGTTGGAGTTAAATGTTGAAAACTTGAATTGATAATCGAAGCATGTGATAATTGGGTAATGGATCGGGGGATCAAAATTGGATAAAAGATGAATAAATTAGTTATTTCGATTCATTGTTATTATTACTTGGCGTCTAATTGTGATTTCGATAGTATCATGATAGGTCAAGCCGGATAGGCAATATAGGTTCGGGTTGGCAAATTTTAGAACTTGTTGTTTTGGTTGAATGTTGGAATGTGCGTGTGAATTTTTCTTTTAGTTTGTCGTATTTAATTTAAATGTACTCATTTGGCCGGGGAATGCCTCGAAGGATTTGTATTGATTTATCCGGGGAATGCCCCGAAGTACCTTGTACCCTGAGGACGTCCGTGATCAAGGCCCGAGGCATCGGGTAAAGCTTTGGAGCATAGTTTAGGATTAATATAGGTTAGCGTAGGTTTATATTTTTTGCATTTTTCTATTTCGGGATTGTATAATTGGACTGGACACTAATTTTGGATTTGTTTTGTTTCATGTGTTTGGATGGATTGTTTTATGTGGTTTTTTTTGTGTGTGGTTTATACATTTGTAATGCCAAATTAGTTGATACCCTCCACCAGGCGACTGTGGTCAAACCACGGGATCGAGGGGTGCCTAACACCTTCCCCTTGATCAACAGAATTCCTTAACCGGAATCTCTGTTCGCAAAACCAGTTTAAGAGTCAAATGGTTTCGAAAAGGATTTTCTAAAGGTGACTTGGCACACCGGATTATGCCAAGTGGCGACTCTGAATAAAAAATGTAAATAATCCTTTTTCCGAAACAAATTTTCATTTCTTGTCACTTAAATAATAAAACCCTTTCGAACTTTAAAAATGTATTCCAATGTTTTGAAGTACGCGTAGAAAAGTGGGTGTGACAGCGACAGACATAATCACCTTTTAAATTTTTTTTTGGATCCGTAGTAAGTTAAAGGTTTCACCATTCACTATTATTGCAAGTTTGAAGAAGCTAATCGTGAATTTCAAATATGATAATTGAGTTTAAATCAAGTTGATGTAAGGGGTGTGCAAAAATCGAATTAACCGATAAATCAAATCGAAAAAAACGTTATTGGTTTATCGGTATCGAATTATTGAGTTAATGGTTTTTAAACGGTTTTAGCATTTTTTTAATTGGGATATCCGTTCGGTTTTCGTTTTTGAGGTTTTATTTAACGGTTAAACCGATAACCCAATAAAATTATATTAAAATTATATTTTTATGCCTTGCTATATAATGGCGACTTTGTATTTTAAATACATAATCCGATTATTTTTTTTGCATTTTATAGCTGTTGTCTTAGTGTTGTTCATTTCCTTATAAACATGTTGGCTTGTCACGTTCCACCCATTAATATAAAGTATAAATCTACATTGATTTTTTTTTTTTGAGAGAGCACCATCGATTGCTACTACATTCAAGTTCGCTACTTAACCAAAAAGAAAACAAGTCTATTTTAGTAATAATGTATTTGAATTTGCTTCTATTTGTACTTTGTAGCTTTTATGCATGATGGTAGTATATATATATATATATATGAACATATAAAAATAAGAAGAGAAGGAAAAAATAAAATGAGCATTTTCTTATCGGTTAAATCAATAAACCGAATCGTTAAGGTCCACAACTAATAGACATATCTTATTGGTTTGGTTATCGATTTAGCGGTGTTGACAAATCGAAAACTGATAAATCGAATCGATAATACACAAAATCGAACCAAACCAATGAATGCACACCCCTTGTAAAAACTTGGAAACGTTGATTTTGGAATGTACTAGTCTTGGTTAATTACACAACAACGGTTTAAACCTAGCTTTTCATGACTATGAAATTTCATCCACTGGATTTTAGTGCGTTGGATAATTGTCCTTTCCTCATTTAGATGAAAATGTTATCAAAAAATAGTATCAGACCTTAAGATAAAAATGTTTGATGTACATCTTTGGTAAGCCAAACTTAAAGACAAAAAGGTAGTAAGCTTGTCAAGCTTAATTTCAGGCTAAAATACCTCAAGTTTTGTTGTTAAAACAACTAGAAAGAGTAGAATCAAATGAAGTAATGCGTCTTTTTGAAATTACAAAGAGAAAATAAATCAATAATAGCTATAGTGTTCGAGTAAAAGGCAATGAGACATGATCCGAACCCACTGTCGTAAAAGTGGATCCGCCCCTGATAAAGAGGAGAACCACTAGTAAGTACCTTAGAAGGGGCAATTCGGTGCACTAAAACTCTCGCTATGAGCAGGGTACGGGAAAAGACCCAACCACAAGGGTCTATTGTACTCAGCCTTTGCTTGCCATGCATTTTCACAAGAGGATGTTTGCATGGCTTGAACTAGTGACCTCCTGATCACATGACAACAACTTTACCAGCAACTAGTACAGTACCCTATAACTAACTAATAAGCTACTGCTATACTTATACATTATGTTGATAAATGTAAATACACACCGCAAAGAATATGAATGTAGAGAAGAAAAATAGCAGATACAGTTAACTAGTTCACTGTTTTGGCTGCCATAGGGACCTTGCTCGAACAACCTCAGCTCGATCAGCCTCCATTCGAATCAGATGTGTGCATTCGAGTCCACAATTTTTATCACTTGCTGATGTTGCTATTTCTCTCATAGTTGTCATGGATTGCAGAACATTTGACAATTGACATTCGCGTCTATACTCTAATGTCAAGCTCATTAAGTAGCAGTCTTCTAAAACATTTATGGGCACACTCTGCAAACACACAAAAGAAAATAGTTTCACTTCCTTCAAACATGAATGAGTGGCAACGTCAACGTTATAACAGGATACGAGTTTTACTTCTGTATAGACAGTCAGGTCACTTAAAAGATAACTTAGAATGAAGCAGGTAAGTTATAATACTTACAATGTATAAATTCTTCATGCTGTCACTATATGAGTTGATAGTATGTGTGCTAAAACAGCAACAAAGGATTCAAAAGGATGCTTTTAATTACCTCCAAAATCCATCCAATATATTTGACATTGTTGACATGTTGATTAGCATCCATGTCGCTCCATCGCGGCTATATCAAGATTAGACGTGTCTAGTTAAAGTTATGCAAGCTAGCTAGCTATATGTATGTGTATCTAACATCGTTTTCTTTGGGGAATATATATGCTTGATGTGTCTTACAGCTAAGCCAGAAGAGATGATTTGGGCAGTTTCATCGTTGAGTTTCTCAATCTTTTCAGAGTCAATTTGTGCAGTAGGGATCGCGAATCTGTTGATGTAGAAAGGTCGAACTTCAGCTTTGACCTGCTCTGGGATTTTGGATAACCGTCTTGTTTCTATGTTCATTATCACCCATTTACTGCAAAACACAACATATACAGTGTATCTGTTTTTGGTATTCATCGTCCTTAAAAGAACAAACAAAAAATATGTCCTATACTTTGACAAGTACTCGCTCCGCTTCAATATGATTGCACTATTTTGACTTGACACGTAGATTAAGAAATAAAAGAAACTTTTCAATCTTGTTGCCTTGAATTAGAGATACATAGATTCAATAAAGTTAAAATCAAATAGTTAACCAAAAAGGAAAGAGACATTCTTTTTGAAACTGACTAAAAAGGAAAAGCAGGCCAAGAAAATAGTATACCTTGTTGCTCTAGTGATGATTTTGCGAGTGTTGGAGTCGCGAATGATCCAATCCCTTCTCATTCCATTTTTGCCTGCTGCATCTACCCATGTATCGATCTCTACCACATCTCCCCTGTAATTTTGAATAGCATTAGTTTATCGTTCTTTTTGGACCAACCTGAAAATGCAGTCACATAAATTGGGACGGACGAATACCAGGAGCTATATTGTTCAATTTGTATATGTATGCGAGTGACTACCCATATGAGTTTCCTAAGGCTCATCTCTCGTGTAGCCCCGAATCCACTACTACCAACCCCTGAGTTCGCCACATGATTTAGAGCTGTCTCCTGCAATATTTTAAACACGATTTCTTCTATGAGTATTTAGGCCACATAAAACTCAATGAAAGATTCAAAGCTGTGGCCTAACGATTAATGAAGTAGGTTAAAATCCGGGATAAATAATATGTGAAAAGCAATTAATCTTGTACATCAGCTTCCACGGCATCACGCCCACATATCTACTGCTTGCTGGTTATGCTGCGTGAGTATGGGGAGATGGAGGTTCAAATAATCAAGAATTCTTCAGTGCTCTCCGTTTTATCATAGATTTTGAAGTTGAAACTTGAAAATTTGAATTTCTCAAGTTGCGACTGGACATGCATTTTACTTGTACAAACTTTGAGGTTTGTGAGTGCAAGTCCGGAAAGCTGGTTTGAACCAATTTTCGAAAACTTACAAATATTTAAAGGTAATATTTTCAAAATTTCATCGCCAAACATATACTATTTGAAGATTAGATTCTCAAAATCTACGGTGAAACGCTAGCTGTGATTATTTAGACTGAATAACTTTGAAAGAAGCACAGGATGGTATGGTCTAACAGTGAACAATGTGATTGAAAATCATCGAAAACCATTCAAATTTCAACAAAGACAAAAAACACTAGGCAATTTCTGGTTAATTTTGTACTGGTTAAGAACGTAAAAAATATATCGAAGAGGAGATGCATGGAGGAACCTGAAGGAGATTCATGATAGTTTCCATAGTAGCAGTCTTATCAGGTCCAATTTCATAAGACCTAATCACAAATGACTGTCTATACACAAACTTATCCTCCACAAAATTCCCTAACATATATGAATGTTTCGGTGATGATGATGATGATGATCCTGATTCAACTACATTTCCCCTTTGTCCTGATTTCGAGTGCCCCTCAACATGAACACCATTTATCTTCTTCCCATTAATTGTATCAATGCTTCTGCTTCCGCTACTGCCTGCACTAGCAGTTATCGCTCTCCATTTCTTCTTCGCGTTACAATCAAATTTCAAACTCCGGCATTCCTTCACATGCTTCTCTGTTTTCCAGAAATTATTTGTGTAATGTAAACTGCACAAATCCCTGATCATCAACGACATTTCTTACGTTCACATAAATTAGATGATGATTACTAATCTATTGGTTAATTTGCTAATCAAGGAGAGGAGATTAAATTGTTTGGGTAGGTAACCTAGGTATAACAACTTGGTGGAAAGTGATTAATGATATGAAAAAGAGAGATAAGTAAAGGAATTAATAATGGAGGAGATGGGAATAATTAAGGGCATTTTGCAGCTCAACCACCTGTTAGTTAGTAGACAGGAAAATAGGGAGAGTTTAATTAATGTTTTGTTTTTCTTAATCACAAACTCACACGCAAAGTTAGAGAAACTACTTGGTCTTCTTGTGTGCTTTGCCTATTTCATGCAAACAAACTTAACTGTGGATCTCAATGTTTACAATTTTTTTCCTTTCTGGGATGTTGCATCTGAATTTTGGATCAAAATAGTGTTAAATTACGAATAATTCCAATGAATGGGTTTGTCAGAATTTTCTTGACCAAAATGGTGAAAACGCATGGCGACTAGAGAATCTTCGGTGTATAATTTTCATGTTAAAAATAGACGGATCGTTAAATATATTTACACTGAAGGTGCTCTACTCTCATGAGCTTCGGTAAATCTTTTACACTTTAAAAAGAAAGACTCATTAATAGTCATGAGCCTTCACTATTAATTGTACTATTCAAGAATCTGAAAAAGACCATCATTTTCTGAGCTGATGAGACATTAAAGGACGACTTTTTTATACTCTAAAGGCTCATGCAAAGCAATGTACCTTCAAACAAAACATTAATAAAAGCCAGCAACTGAAGACAAAAAAAAATTAGCAATGTGAGCGTATTGTATGCATATATGTACCATTATGAATTCACATATTACTTATTTTTAATAAGTAATTAAAAATAATAAATTACTTAACATCAAAAAAGATAAGTCACAATTTTCCTGTGAGGCCAAAAGTCAACAATACAATTTGAAATTGGCAACGATTAAGAGAAGGATTGAAAAACAAACTTAAAAATCATAAGTATTTCATAAATTTGTCTTAAGCTATTAATTTGCACTCTAAAACATTAATTTCAAACGGGAAAAGAAATATTTATTTTTTACTTTTAGAACGAAAAAATTCTAATTTCAACAAATAAAATATTTTCAACATGAATTGTATGATGTAGCAAACAAAAAATGCATAAGAACCTTTAAAGAGGGGTCAAAAAATAACCAAATAAATAGGAATCATTATGATAACAACGCTATATGATGTTGTCTTAAAAATTTAGTACTACACATTATTGAAATAAATAGCAAATATATTTATAAACTATCGAATACATGTGACTGAAGTAAAACTTGCGGTAACCGAAAAGAGAACTATTATTCCTGTAAAAATAGTTGAACAAAAAAAAGAGAGAAATGTTTGATTTTCTCAGCTACTTCATTTGGCTGCAACATGCTTGTTTCGTATAATTTTTCGATTAAAAATTTTCAACTAAAAGAGAAACATGAAAAATTATCAAAAGAGAAAAATTCATAATCAATTATTCATTATGTATAATACATATATAATCTTTAAATGTACTAACTAAATAATAGAGAGAATGATTGGAATGAATGCAAGAAGAAAACTCTAATCAATCATCAATTAAAATCAGAAATAAAGAGTCAAAATAAGAAGAAAAATAAAGTACAACAATCACACATATGCTTTTAGTAAATTTGATTAAAATACTATTTAAATGGTATTATAGATATATTTTTTTATGTAAAGCAAAACTAGTCTAATTTATTTTAAAATATTAAATATTATTATTTCTTATCAAAATAATAATTTTAATTAGTTTAAAAATTTTAAATCTTAGGTGCATTGCTTTGCATGAGCCTAAGCTGCATTGAAGGTGCATTCGTTTGCACGAGCCTTTAGAGTATGGAAAAATTGTCCTTTATTGTCCCATCAATTTAGAAAATAACAATCTTTTTCACATTCTTGAACAGTAAAATTAATATTGAAGGCTCATGACTATTAATGAGTCTTTCTTTAAAATGTAAAAGATTTACTGAAAACTCATGAGAGTAGAGCACCTTCAGTGTAAATACATTTAACGCTCCGTCTATTTTTTAACGTGAAAATTGCACACTGAAGGAGCTCCATTCGCCATGTGTTTTCACCATTTTGATCATGAAAAATCTGACAAACCCATTTATAGTAATTATTCCTCATTTGACACAATTTTAATCCAACTCTTGTTGCATCTATTGCTGTTAAAGTTTTTGAGAGAGAGAATAATCAAAATTAGATTTGGAGAAGTGAAAGCAGTACATTCCACTACTTCAAAGGTGAAATAAAATAATGATTTTTAATAGATTTGCGGCTCAAAATAAAAATAATTTAAGAAAAATAGTAAAAAGAATAAGAAATAATAGGTAATATGATAAACGATAACATACTCTGGGACTAACATTGACCATTAGCATGGATAATAAAACAAAGTCCTCCTGCCTACTAGCAGAATGCATTCCTTCCTATTATCCTTCTACTCTAATTCACATTCTTTATATTTTTTTTAATCTAGAATCATGTCCTTTTTAAACTATTGTTGTCTATATATTAAAATAATACTTTAGCTATTACTCCATTTTTTATCTGAATGATGGTGATAGCTCAAGTAGAAAAAATGAAAAAAATATCAGTACCCCCTTATTCGTTGACCAAAATTTTAGTTACAAATCTTTTCTTTGCAAAAGACCTATTGCCCAGAACTTCTAAAAAGTGAAATTAGTTCCACCATAAAATGCTACATTTAAATCTCAAGTGGTGAAATACACACGCCTATCCAAATAGGACACATGTATTTTTTTTCTTTTTTTTCTTTCTCTTTTCTTTTCTTTTCTTTTCTTTTATCACTCTTCCACACTTAACACTTTTAAAATTTCTTTCACGCTGCTCAAATATAATTTACACCATCCATACCTTAAATGAACATACTGGTGGTATACGGAAGCATAGAAGCTAATAATGATTTCACATTACAATACAAAATCGTCAAAATAATCTAAAATTTCTAGCTTTCGACAGATTTATCAATAATTATTATAATGCAATCTAAATGGTTAAATTGCTCGAGCCAATTAATTAAATCATTATATTTTTCACATTATTAAATTAGATTTTTAAATTTGAGCTAATTAATTAAATTTTTGATTTTTTTACATTATTACATTAAACTTTTATTTTGCTCTCACATAATAATTTTGCTTTAAAAATTAATAGATGAACAAAGTAAATAAAATTAGAAAAATATTAAGAATTATTGGAGTTGGAGAGGAAGATGGCGACTGTTCAAAATTTTAAAGATTCGTATATTATGTCTTTTTGACATTATAATATTTTTAATTTTAAATAAAAAATAAAATTAATAAAAAAACAGTCAGCGATATAATTGAAAATGTGTAGTTGAAATTTTGATTGAGGGGACAGTTATGTTTTTTTTCTAAAAAACAATAAAATAAATTATAATTAAATTGTATTTAAAAATAGATAGATAATAATTCAGAATGAGAAAAATTAGAATTATTAAATGGATGAATTAATCTAAATTTGAATGAGTCAAAATTTAGACCTAAGTCAATACACAAGCCATAAATTTTAATTTAGAATTCATTTACTTTAACATATCTATAATCTATATCTGTATTTATAATCTATATCTATTTCTATAATTTATAATATATTAAAAGTGTGAAGACCTTTAGAAAAGTGATTTGAACTTTTTGTCCTTCATTAAAAGACTCCACAATAGACAAATCTGTCATTTATCATATTACTAAATTATTTAATTATTTTGTAATATTTTAGATGTCTGATTAAAATTTGGTTATTAATCTTTCCTTATTTAAACATAATTAAACATACTATTAATTTTCAAGGTTATTAATCTTTCCTTGTTTAAACATAATTAAAAATATTATTAATTTTTAATTATTAATTTGTATTTGAGGAACTAATAATAAATTAATCTTTTACGTAAAAAGACGTAACCAAATATGAAATTTAATATTAACAAAATACTATTTTAATAGTTATTTATTGATCGAATTTGTGAGTTCCTTTTTAACAATAATTTAACAAAAACAGGCAAATGCATAATGATGTTGTCGTAAGTGTATCATTTAATTTTTACATCTAATTATGTACGCTCTTTGATTAAAGATATATACAATATCGATTTTGAGTAATTGAAGAAAATAAAAAGTTTGTCCATGTACGATCATTAGCTGTAGCAAGGTAAAGAAGTGATGTTGGACAAGATCGAAAGATAATAATATATTCTTACAGAGTATTTTTTTTTATTTGTGCTTTCTTAATTTTTTGATTTTTTTTTATCCCTTTCTGTTATATTTTATATCATGAATATTAGTCTCAACCATAAATTGGATCATAGAATACTAATAATATTTATGTTTTAATTTGATATGTTGTGTATGTACAACAAATGCTCCTTTACGACTTAATTTTTCTCTACATCTTTTCTTTTGATGAGAAAAAATTTTAATTCGTTAAATTTTTCATTTTATATATAGTTTTATTGATTAAGATGAAACACTTACAGTGTCAAATTATATCTTTTAAATAGATACAACATTTATTTTAAATCAATTGTGTTATGAAACAATAAAGAATAAAAAAGAAGAGTAGAGAGAGACTTCTTTATTTCTGTGAGAGATCATACGATTGAGAATACAACGAACAAAATCCCTTTATTTATAGGTGAAAATACTCCGATAACTAGATCTCGATAGACATTCACCGTAATGTAAATAAATTTATAACAAATTGCTATTTTTTTATAATCTTATTTCTTTATATATAATTATACTTATCAACACGAGACACACGTGTAAAACAGGTACACTTGACTTTACAAGTTAATTTATTCGTTTATTTTTTTTAAAAATACCACTATAGTATTGTGAAAACAGGTATCGGCCCAAAATATTTTGCTCCTTCACAGTGCAGCTCTCTTGAACTTGACAGTAAAAGGAAGCAAAATCCCATGTAAATTCTCAGTTTCCCTTTATATTTTCAACTCAATTTTGGTTAATTCATACTGCACTCCATTATTACCATATTGATTTCATACTCTAAATTCTTGGTAGTTTTCAACTTTGTTATGTAATCAAGAAAATCTGTCTTTACAGTCTTTCTATAATGGATCCAGAAGCAGCACGTACAGCACGTGATTCACTGGAGCTTGTATTTCATATGTCCAACATTCTTGACACTGGCCTTGATCGTCACACTCTTTCTCTTCTCATTTCTCTCTGTGATTTGGGTTTTAACCCAGAAGCATTAGCTGCTCTAATTAAGGAACTTCGTCAAGAAAAACAAAACCCCTCTTCTGAACAACAACAGAGGAGAATGGGTTGATTTGTAAGCACCCATTTGATTGTTGTAAGTGGATTCGTTAAATCTCAGGATGGGTTCTTGATTTTCAGCATTGCGTGTAGTTTCTTTCTTCTGTGCCTTTGTTGGGTAATGTAATGTAATTTGGAGGCTTGTTTTGTGTAGGTAGGCTCTTCTGTTTCTTTACCCAAAAAAAGGAGGAAAAAAAAGTTGTGTTTGCTTGTTATTGAATTTATGATCTTGTAATGTGCATTTGCTGATATTTTTTTTTTTTTTTGGGTAACAGCTGTGAAATATTATTACCAAGAACCAACAAAAGAGTTACAAACTAAGAGCACTGGACCACCTAACCACCTCCTAGGGAGGGTGCTAGCAGGATCAGGCCTCACTCAACACCAAAACAAGCAAGAACTAATTCTGTAAACTATACAAAAGATACCTACTACTATTAGCTTTCTTTGAACCTACAAATAGTTCTAATCTAATAAGAAAATCACTCTTAATCTGTAACACTGCTTCTGCTGACTTGATTAATATCCCTCTGAACTGCTTATAGTTTCGCGCGTTCCATGTAGTATAAGTAAACAGCTCCCCAAATAGCAACTAACACCTCCTTCCTAAACTTATTACATCTTCGTCGTTCAATAGCTAGTAAGACTCTCCTTACTTCCCCAACCTGAATTATAATGCCTGTCCATTGTTCTACTTCTTTCTTAACCTCTTTAAACCAATCACAATGCCAAAATAAATAATTTGTTGTCTCCTGCACTTGACTATCACACAAACAACAATGATCATCAGCAATGGGGATGTTCAATTTTTGCATTCTAGCTTTAGTGAGTAGCCTGTTTTCAGTTGCAAGCCAAACAATCACTCTGTGTTTTGGTTGTGCCACATATTTTTGTCTTTAACTTCGCCCTTGAACTAGTTCACATGCCCCATATTTGATCATTGAGCTGTTCTTACAGTTTAAACATTCTATACGAGCTGTTATCGGGAGGGAGCTCTTGCTTTTCAGCATTTTTTTCTTCTCACTGTTAATTTTGTGTGTAGTTTCTCTCTTTGCATTTGTTGGGTATTAAGCACATGGTGTAATGTAATGTTATGCTTTTCTGGTTCTTTAACACAAAAAAAAACAAGAACTTTATGTTGGCTTGTTACTGATTTGTGTGTTCCTGTTATGTGCATTATCTGGTATTTTTTGTTGACCTTAATTCTAGTGTAAATGATTATGATTGTTCGATTCAAAGATTGGGTTTTTCATAAATCTGCCAACTGGTTCAAGAGAAAAAAAATTGATGCCAAGTGTTTATGTTGCAAAGAGGTATGTTAGTTTGAAGGGGGAGCCTTGGAGTAAAGTTGTTGGCATCTGACCAGGAGGTTACGGGTTCAAGCCGTGGAAACAACCTCTTGTAGAAATGCAGGGTAAGACTGCTTAAATTAGACCTTTGCGGTCTGGTCCTTCTTCCGCAGACCCTGCACATAGTGGGAGCTTTAGTGCACCGGGCTGCCCTTTTTTAGGGAGGTATGTTATTTCCCATGTTACCAAGATTCTTTTTTGGATGAGATAAAATTATATTATCAAGATTGTTGAAATAGGAGGTCATGTGACCAGGAGGTCATGGGTTCAAGCCTTGGAAACAGCCTCTGGCAGAAATGCAAGGTAAGGCTGCATACGATACACCCTTGTGGTGGGGCCCTTCCCCGGACACCGCGCATAGCGGTAGCTTTAGTGCACCGGGCTGCCCTTTTTTTTTAAAGATTGTTGAAACACAATTATTAGACCATTGAGCAATTCTTAAAGTTTAAAGATTCTATACGAGCTATTATCTAGATCAGAATTGCTTTGATTGATTTTGAGAATGAGGTTAATCTCTAAAGTACCTCTTTCATTCCTGTAAGTGGAACTATCAAATCTCAGGAAGGGAACTCTTGGTTTTCAGCTTTTCTTTTTTCAATGTTTAAGTGGAAGTGTTGTTTTCTGCTTTTCCTTTATTGGTTTATTGGGGTATGCTCTTCTGTTCTTTACAGAACAAGTTATATTCGTATGTTATAGACTGAATGTTCTTGTAATGTATGTGTGTATATAAATATTGATTTCGTTTCTAGTGCTAAAGATTATGATGGTTCAGTCCAAAGATTGGGTATTTTGTAATCACCAAACTTGTTCAAGGAAAAAGCTGATACCAAGTTCTTGTGATGCAAATTTAGATTATAGTCAAATGCTCATGAGTTCTGTACTTCTGTGAGTTCCCATATAACCAAAAATGACAAAGTGAAACACTAAGCGTTTGGCCATTGATCTATTCTTACGGTGTAAACATTCTATACAAGTTGTTATATATCTAGATTTGAATTGCTTTGGTAGATTGTGAGAATGAGATAGTTGGTGAATGTGCTTGGTTGGCAAATCACATTTTTTTGTCTTATTGTTTGATGGATTCAAAATCTATTTGACGAGCTTTAGAACTCCAGAGTATTATAGGATCTCTGTCTGTAGCCTCATATTCAACTTTTGCAGTTGGGATGTACTTGTCTTTCTCATCTTTGGCTGTGTGTTTGTTTGTGCGTTTATCCCCAGAATTTATAAATGAAACTATCAGAGTTTTATTTGTGTTCATGGATGTTATCGCGTCCTCGGAATAGTTGCAGTATAATGAAACTTTCAGAGTTTCCTTGTTGTAATCTACATTAAACGTAAATGGTTATTTCTCTTTTAAAATCGGGGAAGAGTTATTGAAGCAATGAGCTTCCAGGACTTGCCTCGATTTATATTAACTAATGTGACAGTTCATTAGTTAATATGGATCGAGGCAAGTCCTGGAAGTGGCATTTAGTCATAGTTCAGGTATTGTCTTATTTTAAGGATCACTGACAAACATTTTGAACTCCATCGAATCTCTTCACTTGCACTCTTTTGATTACCCAACAGACTTTGCACTAGCACGTGGTGAATGCATGATCATATATATCGAAGGCATTCTTGCAGTTTGTTGCTGTTACATTTACAATATCCATACTGTCAAATATGAGGTCCAGCAAACATATGATTGATTTATGAATTCTCTTCTTAATTGTTGTCTCCCGGTCTGATCTGATTCTTTGAATCAAAACTTGAAGGCATTCCTCTTCTTCCGGATTCCTGTAAAAAAACAGATCATATCATCAACCCCCACCACCCCAAAAGCATTTTGATGTAAAATAAAATCGTATGACATGAGATATTTGCTAAAGTTATCTTGTTGAATGTCCTCCTCTAAGAGTGTATCGTTTCCTTCTATTGTAATGCCAGTTGCTCATCAGATGCATAAATCAAACGAACACTCATTGAGTCATGGTATGCATTTATACTAATTGAGCCTGCTTATCTGTGATTCATATTTGAACATGCAAGAGATATGCACATAAGTAAGTACCTCAGCTCTTTGCTCTCTCTTTTAACGGGTCTAGAAACACGATGTCTTTGCTCTAGAGCTCGTCTATTGATAAGTGGGTCTAGAAACACGGTGTCTTGCTCCAGAGCTCGTCTATTGAAAGTGAATGGAGATGGTGCTTGGCCCTCGAGGCTTTGGTCTAGTAGTAGGAGTGCAACTTGTGATATGTAGGTTAGTCACACCCGAACATCACGGGTTCAAACCCTGCCAGCCCAGTATTAAAGTGGAGAAGGGTAGAGGGAGGGACTTATTATTTAGAAAGTCTCGAACCGTGCGCTAATGACCCTCAAAAGGTTTTTTCGGTTATCAAAAAGGAAAAAAAAGTGAATGTGGGGATGGTCCTTGGAGAAACAGTGAGGACGGAGCTGCTTGCATTGTTCATGGTCGTTACTGATTGATTGTTGCCTAATGCCTACTACCTGCACGAATTTTCGTCCAGCGTTATGTGTTTTGTCAACGAAAAACTAAAGAGAGACTCGGTACATGTGCTGGTGAAAGATAGCAGATACCTAGATACCTGTGAATTAATCCTGTACAGCTGGCATGACATACCATCACTCAATAAAAGAACTAGTTTACTGAGAAGTCATGCCAAAATCATGAGAAATAGGTTGTTAAGAGGGTAATGCTTATATCATGGAGAGTAAACTCTAGGCATAATACAACTTACAATACCTCTAGGTTGCCAAAAACACCTCAATAAGAGTAGTTTATTTAATAATACTAGTTCAGGCGCGTGTACCTCATTTTAATGAGTTCATACGTTACACTAAATACAATATTTATTTTAATAATAAAAATGAATACAATAATTTAATTAAATATCGTTGAAGGTCTAAAGATGAAGAATTTATTCAATTGCTTTTTAGACATCTAAAATTTGTGGGACTCTACAATTTTTTTTTCCAAATTCTGAGTTCTTAGAGTCTAGTTTACCCTAAACCTTGAATTATGTCTATATATCACAAAGAGATCAACTATCTTCAAAAATCCCAATAAATTCATGGGATATTTATAAAGAGATCTTCAAAGTCCCAATAAATTCATGGGATATTTATAGATCAAAACCCTTTCTTTTTTATAATCAAATACATCAAGAAAATCCACAAAACCTCCTTTCATGGAGATCAAAATCAAATATTCCTAAGTTCGAGAAATACGCCACTAACGGCCCGCGAATTACGGAGAAATCCATATCAAATCCTACGTTCGAGAAATACGCTACTGACAGCCCTCGAATTATGGAGAAAACCTCCTTTCATGGAGATCAAATCCAAATATTCCTACGTTCGAGAAATACGCCACTAACGGTTCGAGAAATACGCCACTAACGGCCCTCGAATTACGGAGAAATCCATATCAAATCCTATGTTCGAGAAATACGCTACTAACAGCCCTCGAATTATGGAGAAAACCTCCTTTCATGGAGATCAAATTCAAATATTCCTACGTTCGAGAAATACGCCACTAACGGCCCTCGAATTACGGAGAAATCCACATCAAATCCTACATTCGAGAAATACGCTACTGATAGCCCTCGAGTTATGGAGAAAATCAAGAGAGAAGAATCAATGGAGGAACAAATTTGTATCCACATCGTTTATCAATAAAATTGTTGTTTCTTCATATTTTTATTTGTGGTTGAAGTTTATTTTTAATGAATTAAATTATATTGGAAACATGCTTATATAATATTTATAAATATCGAAAATACAAATAGGATAGGTGAAATACATCGTCAGTCCTTAAATTACGGTATAGCTTTAATAAGTCGTTGGTTAGTGCTTGTTAATCCATAAAGTTATGTAATTTAATTTGGTTTCATTGTAGAAGTGAGAAATTTGACCTGCAAATTTCATATCATTTCAATCCCTCTTCTTGATCAAATAATTTGTATATCTTTTCTATCACTTCAAATATAGCCATACTCTTTTTGTACACTTCATTCTTAGTTTCAAAATTTAATTCGTAATATGGATCCAGAGAAATAATAAAAATAGTGTCTCATAAGAAAATGTAATCATAATATATAATATGGTTTTCAAAAGTTTACGTTTTTTTTTCTTTTTGGTATATAGAAGTTGTTTACTTTATGTTATAGAAATGAAATCAAATTACATGTAAACCTAAAAATTTTAAAAAGTAAATAGCATGTAAAATCAATGTAATCTTTAATTTCTTCATTCAATGGCAACGTACTTGTTTCAATCGATCTTCTGACTAAAAAAAATTACAAAAAATTCTCAAAAAAAATAAAAATGTATTATTAATTGTTGATTTTGTATACTTCATATATAATCTTGAAATTAAATAACTAAAAGAAACAAAAAGAGAAAAGAATAATAAAGAATAATAAAGCCAAACTTGATTTTTTTTCTACGACAAATATTGTATCTAATCTAAACCAAAATAAACAATGTTTGTGCAGCATGTTTATTGATTCAAAATAAATAATTAGTAGCCGTTTGCCATAAAAATTGAAATTTTCCGGAGTTGGAGTTAAAATTGGAGTTGGAGTTGTGTTTGGTCATGTCTTTTTTGAATTTTTTTTTTGACTTTTGAAAAAACTTTTTTAAATATGATTTTATGCTCTAACTTTTACAAACTATCAAAATCACCCAACTAAAATTTACCTACTAATAAAAAAAGAATACAATTAGCCACTATTATAAAAATAATTACATATACATGACCATATTTAATGAATTTCAATTATGGCATATATAATATTTACATTAATAGCCGTTTTCTCATATTTGAAAATTTTAAAAATGGATATTATATTAACAAATCACTGCTTCTTGTTTTTTAGGTAACAAATATTATCATTCAAACAAATTTATTTTTTTAGGAATTTATTTAATTTATTTCCTTCATTTTCCGTTCCTAAAAAATAGGAAATGACGAGTTGTTATTAAATTTTAGGGTGCCGTTAATTTATTTCTTTAATTTTCTTATACATGAAAGATTTTACCGTGTGTGAATAAATTATTTTTATGTAAAACATGCTTTGCATATTTATGGTATATTATATCATATACCATAAATATATAAATATGCTTAGTGTGTTTCTTTATACTTTGTATTTTTATATATGTGTGTATATGGTATATACATGGTATAAATTTCATATATAACATACTTTGTACATTTATATTTTAAATATGCTTAGTATATTTCTTAATACTTTGTATATTTATATATGTGTGTATATGGTATATACATGGTATAAACTTTATATATAACATACTTTGTATATTTCTATTATAAATATAATACTTTATATATTTATGGGTATAACTATAAATTAACAGTAAAATAATGTCTTAAATAAGGGGAGAAAGTTAAATAAGGGATAAAAATAATGATGAGAGAGAAAAAGAGATATATATTAATTAGGATAGTATTAAGTTTGAAATTATAATTATCTTATTATTTCAAACTGCAATATACGTAATATTGAAAAAGTAATGTTATAAGGAGAGTTTTATGTAAAAATTTAAAAGATTGGGGTTACATGTAACAATAATAAAAGTTGGAATTGGAGTTGGAAAATTGTGAATACAACAAAAACTTGTTTAAGGATCTTCACACTTTTAATATATTATAGATATAGGTGAAATAGCTCAGTGGACACTTGTACTTATCCTGGTTTGTAAAGTAGACACTTCTACTTACACTTTTGTTATATGAACCCTTTAACCCATCAAAACAGAGTATTTTAACCCTTTTACCTATCAAAACATAATATTTTACACCCTTTTTTTCATCCAGTTAATATGAGTGTAAGTAGAAGTGTCTATTTTACAAACCAACACAAGTACAAGTGTCCAACGAGCTATTTCGCCTAATATATATGTAACCATTTGTACTGCATATACCATTTAGGTTGCCAAACTCACCTCAATAAGAGTAGTTTATCTACATCTATATTTATCTATACTATATTAAAAGTGTGAAAGACCTTAAAAATGTTATTTGAACTTTTTGTCCTTCATTAAAAGTTTCTGTTGTAGACAAAATCATCTTTTCACTATTTTTCTAATATTTAAGAGTTGAAAATTAATTAAATATTTATAGTAAATTTTTTTCTTATTAGAAGTTATCAGAATTAATGACAACTACTACTTTTTTCATTAGTTTAATAATTCTAAATCAACTAAAAATTGATTTTAAGAAAATTTAAAAAATCTAGAAACAAATATGAAAGCGTTAGAATAAGAAAAAATATAAAAGTACCAAGTTTTTAAAAGTTTCAAGTAAGTAAGAAGTATGTAATCAAAGATTTTTTAAAAATTTAACTTTAAACAATAAGAAAAAAAATTAAATATAGAAAAAATATCGTACTACGAATATGGTTCAAATCGATGTCTCTCTTAGTCTCTAGCAGTAAGGAAATGAGGTACTACATAACAAACACAAATATGACGATTCATCAAATACTTGAAACTTCTGATGGCTGATTTGAACTTTCTATACGTCATTAAAATCTCCGCAAAAGATAAAATCATTTTATTTTAAATAATCAACGGTTACACGTGCGAGGTACATACTAATATATGTATAACCATTACTACTGCATATACCCCCAAAAATTGTGGTGAGGTAGTAAGTAGTTCATTCTTAATCAAAGATTTCTAGTTCAAGTTTGAAAAAATGATGAAACAGAGTGTTTTATTCTCAAAGTGAGATTTTTTGGCGTGAATTTGAACCTCCACATGCTTATAGACACTGGAAATTCAGGGGTTACATGATCGTGTTGGTTCAGGCTTTTTAAATAACAAATCAAATTATTTGTATCAAGTTTTTAAATTTATAAACCAACCAAATCAATAAAATTCAGATTTTTTAACCTCGGATTTTTTGGGTTTCTCAGTTTTCTCAAATTTTTCAATTTTTTTCGATAAAGTCTTTATACAAACGTATAATAAACTTGTACTTCAAATATTTCTTAGTCTTGATCAGATACAACTATCTTTAGGTGTTTCTTTAAAAATAACACAATATGATGTGAATGTTGATAATAAAATATTCAACAACAATAATAACAAAATCGTATAGAATAAATATTTCATAATAATAAGTTCTAATAAAAATAATCATGCGTCAAACTATGACACATAAAATGAAACGGAAGGAGTACTTAATATCGAAAAGAATAATAATTTAGGTTATGTATTTACACAAAGTTAATGAATAGATAACCAATATTAGTGTCATTCATAATATTAATTGAATATTTTGTTAGCATTAGTACCAATTTGACTTTATTTGAGTTACTAATATTTATGAGTTATAAAACTTATTGGATCATTCAAAATTTCGAGGACCCATTTGGCCATAGATTTTTCAAGTTTTGAGAAAAACTTGGCAAATAATGTTTGTCCATATAATTTGTTATTATTTGACAAATATTTTTGCCAAATAATTCAAATTTTCAAATTCTAGTATTTGGGCAAGTTCTATATTTGGGAACTTTTAAAAGTAAAATATATTTTTTTAAAGGGAGAATACTCACAAAAATACCTGAACTTTGTCTGAATTTTCAGTTGAGCATATTGAACTTTGCGGGGGTCCTATTACCCCCTAGACTTTTTTAAAATGAAATTATTAACCCCCCAAAATGCTATACCCAGTTTTGGCGTTGGGAGGTGTAATACACGCGGTCTTTCTTCTCCATTTTCATCATTTTCACCATTACAACCACATTCCTCCTACAAACAACACTGGTAATACTATAAATAATTCCAAAACACTGGTAATACTACAAATCCAATAAGAAAATAACATCAGACAACACTGTTAATACTACAAATTAATTTTTATTTACTTTCTTCTCCATTCTTATTCTTTTCATCACTTTCGTCATTTTATCACCATTTTTTCAACAAAATCTTAATTCTTAAAATTTGACTTTTATTTAATTTATATTATTTTATTCACTGTGGTTGCTCCATTATTGAATTAAAATTAAACACAATTTCATCACATACACACCCTAAATAGGTCATCTTCTCGAAAACCTCACAAAACATACACACACACTCACCAGAGATCATACAACACACACCCAGATACACACACAGAACATACGCACAAAGGGGGCATTATCATCTTCATTTTTTTTAATACACAGACAGCCAAAAGAGAACCCACTAAAAAATTCCCACAAAAAGGAGACTCCTCCATCGTCATAATCGGATATACACACACATCACCGAAAAACACTCACCTAACCAAAAAAATGCCTACACACAGAAAATTCACTCGCAAAAACCACAACATACACACACAGACGCGGGAGCTACACACACACACACAAAAATCCAAGAAAGGTAGATCTAGAAGGCCAAAAACAGTGATAAAAAATCAAAATGGACTGAAAATTATCAAGTTCTGATCCGAACAGTATCACCGAACACACCCAATTCATATTATTTTATCCACCATGATTGCTCTATTGTTGAATTGAAATTAAACACAATTTCATCACCCCCCCCCCCCCCCCCTAAATGAGTCATCTTCAATACACCCAATTCAACTACATCAATTTGACCCAATTTCAAAACACACACACACACTGTCCATCAATTTCAATTACATCAACAACACAGTGTCTTCACTGTATGTGGAGTTTGTGTGTGTATATATGATGAGTATATATATGATTATGTGACTATTTTAATAGAAAAAAATAAAATAAAGGTTTATAATGAAAATTGAGGGGTTATTTGACAAAAAGAAAGTTTTATAACGATTTTTTAACACTCTCACGTGCTAAATGCGCGTGACTTACATTCAATGGTCCAAGTAGCCAGATATATGCCATTAAAATATGAAAAAAAAAAGTTTAAGGGATAATAAGATCCTCGCAAAATTCAGTATGCTCAACTGAAAATTCAGGCAAAGTTCAGGTATTTTTATACGTATTCTCCCTTTTTAAAATATTATGGCCAAATATATGATGAAACTTCATCCCAAAATGACTTGCCAAGAATATTTGAAAATGTATGGCCAAATACTAGCTAAGTTTACACTTAAATTAATATATTAAAAGATTAAAATAATGAAAAAAGTTTTAAAAAGACCCATACATTACATTACATTACAATACAATAAATAGTATTATGTATTATTTTTTTTTAAAAATGGTATAAATATATGAATCAAGGAAAAAGTAGTATTAATTACGGCTGCATGTTAGACAAATGAACGCTGAACCTTATCTAGCGATAGATAACATAACGTATACGCAAATTTGCTGAGATGAGATTTTGAGAAACACAAAAATTGGTCAAGTTAAGTTACTCCCCTTAATGCATGAAGATAATTAATATTGCTCATACTTTCAGAATGAACATCATCATTTTTGCTTTCTATTGTTTAAACCCATTGGAATCAACAGATTCATTGACCTTTGCCTGATGACTCCTATACTCTTCCATGGATTGATGAGAGAGAGAGAGACATGTTTTTTTATTCAAATTCTGCTCAGATATCTCTTAAAAGCGAAATAGACAATGATTGGGTCTAGTATCCCAAAATCGTGCAAAAGAATCACCTACTACTACACGACTCATAATTTTGTTCTGCCTGAGATGTTCATCAAGTTGCTATTACTATGGTCTTTCTATTAATTATTTGTCCTTACTCAGTCTTATAAAGATAGTTTTTCCCCCTATCCGTCCGTGCCTACTCATGGTAAAACATGTTTTTTTATAATTCAAGTCGCATCTATCTAGGAAATTGTTTGACCATTGACTTCTTTTTTTCAAAAATAAATCTTCATTAAAATATTTGAATAATAGTTAGAGATTATTTCAAATTAATAGACTAACAATATTGTTAGTCTATTATATTGTTAGTCTATTAATTTGAAATAATCTCTAACTATTAGTCAATCCGACCTTCTATGTTGTATGGAGCGGAGTGTTGGCCGGTTAAGAATTCTCATATCCAGAAGTTGAAAGTGGCGGAAATGAGGATGTTGCGTTGGATGTGTGGTTTCACAAGGGCTAACAGGGTTAGGAATGATATTATTCGGGAGAAGGTGGGAGTGGTATCTGTGGAGGAAAAAATGCGGGAAGTGAGGTTGAGGTGGTTTGGTCATGTGATGATGAGGGGTACAAATGCCCCAGTTCGTAGGTGTGAGAGGTTGGCCTTGGAAGGTTTCAAGCGGGGTAGGGGTAGACCGAAGAAATGCTGGAGAGAAGTGATTAAGCGTGACATGGAGCAGTTACAGCTGACTAAGGACATGACCCTGGATAGGAAGGTATGGAGGAAAAACATTAAGATAGAGGGCTAAGAGTGTGGATGAGTCGTAGCCAGTAATTAGGTGGACTTTGGTATTTTTTGTTTGGCAATGTACAATCTTCTGTGGATGTCGTACCTATGTTATTTTATCATGTTCCTTGCTTTTGATGCTTTTGTATACTGTCTTTAATCTTGAGCCGGGGGTCTATCGGAAACAACCTCTCTACCTCTTTAGAGGTAGTGTTATGCACTGCGTACATTCTACCCTCCCCAGACCCCACTTTGTGGGAATATACTGGGTTTGTTGTTGTTGTTGTAGACTAACAATATAATGTAATTTAATCTGTTATATATAGGATGTTATTATTTATCCTTAGCTTATCAATTAATCATATTAAATAGATATATCCTACAATAACTTGATTTTGTTGACATTTATCTTTTTTTTTTTTTTCAAATACCTAACAATTTGTTTGGGTCAATTTAGGCTATATGAATTGCTCCAATTAATTAGAAGGATAAAATACAATTGTACTGAAATGGACATATCATATGCATGTTGAACAAATTACACTAAAATTGACAAATCATATGTTGAACGAATTATAGTCTTACATGACTAAATTTGACGCAGCCTGAGCAAACCTACCATCCAATATCCTCTCCACCACGTGGCCATATTCTCAGACATTTACGTATTTTAACGGTTGCTATCTTCATTTTAATTTATTTATTTTCAAAAGATTTTATTGATAACTCCTTCATTCTTAATTTTTAATAATATATTTAAGACTACAATATTAAAAAATATTTTAATATATTTATATATAAAAATAAAGGTGCAGCCCGCGGCACTATAATTTCCACTATGTGAGGGTTTCGCGAAAGAACTTAATCATAGAGGTTTATTATATATAATTTTATCATGTATTTCTTCAAGAGACTGTTTTCGTGACTTAATTTCATTTAATAAGACAAGATTTAAAAGTCCTTTTTATGTTTTTAAATTTTGTGTCAAGTTAATATCAGAAAAATAAGTTGAAACGAAGAAATTACTATATAAGTATGTACTACTTTGATATGAAGTTGTCTTTGCTGTGAGCGTTTTACCCCTCAAGACCCAAAGTAAGGCTCCAATGATATAAATCTAAATTAATCAGATTCAAAAAATGAATACGGACTGAGCAAAATAATAAATAGATTAAAAAACGTTACTACTTTAAAGAAAAGCTTTCTATTATTTGATTCTTATTACATGCATCGTAACAATATTTTTCAAAGTAGAGAGCGGCTAAAATACAATTTAAATCAAAAGTGTAGATTCCCAAATCTTTTTCTTATTATAAATTTATATTATCAGGAACTTTCAAGGCACCACATGGCACTATTTGTCTATTTTCACCCTTTTGCTCATCTCAAGGTACCACTTTGAACAAATATATTTATTAAATATTGCATGTTGCTCATCTTCTTATTCCCATTTATATTAGTAACAAAAAAAGCTAGTATATATTTTTCACTATTGCTGTGCTGTATTCTTTGTGCTTTAAATAAAAGCTTAAATTTATTTTATGTATTCTTTTGATTTCTCATTGGCATTTACACTTTACAACCTAGGTACCCAATTATTTCAAATTAATATTTAAACAAACGTAGCTATTTTTGTATTGATATGCATGTTATCTTTTTGCTTAGTTGTCCTCAATTACACTTTAAACGAAGCCACTATCTATTTTCTATTGCCATGCATGTCGTCTTCTGATTTAGTTTCCACTTACGTACACCTTCAACAAAGTTATAACTATTACTGGGAAAAAAAAAGTTCTATTCAATTTTATATTTGTCATGTTGTTTGGTTCTCTCCTGTCTGTCTATTTTACTTGTCATAATTATAAACATTAGTTGATTCAAAATATATGTTATTTCAAAAATATTAAAATATTATCGATTATTTTTGTTTTCATTTTAATCCTACTTTAATAAATATCGAAAAAGGTTAATGCATAAAAGAGATATGATAAAACAATAAATAGGAGATAAATAGTTAATGCTCCCTTAAGTGGAAATAAATAGGAGATACGAATTTTTTTAATATAGATTGTGTCATTTTTTTTTGAAACGAAACGAAAAGTGTGTCATGTAATTTGAGATAAAGAAATATTATTTTTTCCTTATAAATTCTACTTTCTAGGAAATTAACAGATATACGTTTGAAGTAGGTTCTAGCTAGACTTGGAGAAAAAACAAATACCGATATTCTACTATTAAGGTAGATACTAAAATAGAAGAAACGTAATTGCTTTCTTTTTTGAACAAATTAAAATAAGTAATTGTAATATGAAAATAGTACTATTATTTTTGTTATGGTAAGTCAAAATCAAACAAATAGATAACATGGTATTAGTATTTTTATTACCATTTTTGCCCTCCTTGCATCTCCCTATATAGACTCCCATTCCGAATATCAATCATACCTCCACACTCATTCCATCAACTAACTAAGCTTCAGTTCCTAAAATCCTCTCCATAACCAGCCATGTCTGAATCACCATTAACTGGAGATAGGTTCCGCATTGGCTACGCACTCGCACCCCGTAGCGTAAGCAGCTTCATCCAAGATTCTCTCCTCCTTCATGCCAAACAACGCGGCGTTGATCTCATCAAAATCGATCTAGATAAGCCTTTAGTCCAACAGGGTCCTTTCGACTCTGTTTTCCACAAGCTCTACGACGAGGAATGGAAGAAAAAATTGGAGGAATTCTCTATCTTAAACCCAACTACTACCATTGTCGATCCGATTGAATCAATCGAGAAGCTGCACAATCGAGTCTCCATGCTCGATGCAGTCAGCGAGCTGAAAATCGAGAACGTTAACATTCCCCTGCAGGCTTTTGTTGATTCCAACGAAAGCCTGCAGGATGCTGTTGCTGCTAATCAGGGGATGAAATTCCCCCTGATTGCAAAGGCGTTGTTAGCCAACGCCACTGCAGACGCTCACCAGATGTTTCTAGTGTTAAACAAAGAAGGTTTAAACGGAATCAAACCTCCAATCATTCTACAGGAATTCGTAAACCACGGAGGAATCATTTTCAAGGTTTACGTAGCAGGTGATCACGTAAAATGCGTGAAAAGGAAGTCGTTACCTGATATAAACGAAGAGAAATTGGGAAATTCGGAGAATTTGATTCCCTTTTCGATGATTTCTTACTTTGCTGATAATGAACAGAGCGATGAGAGCTTAGCCAAGCTGATGGAGGCAGCTGAGATGCCTCCATCGAGCTTCGTTAACGAAGTTTCAAAGCAGCTAAGGCATGCTTTGAAACTGCATCTTTTTAATTATGACATGATAAGGGATAGTAGAGTCGAAAATCGATATCTAATTATCGATATAAATTATTTCCCTGGCTATGCTAAGGTGCCTGAATATGAAGCTATGTTGACTCCTTGTTTTCTTGATATTGCACATCAGAAGCGTACCAGGGAGAATGGTAATTTGGACCAGTCGGAGAACAATAAGACTCACGAGGCAGAATCTAATGGTCATAAGATGGAACAGTTGGAGAATAATAAGGCTCATGAGGGAGAATCTAATGGTAATAAGATGGACAACTAATGATTCACCCATGTTGATTATGTTCATTTGATTTGTGTTGATTAAGATTACTGGGCTTTCACTGTTTTATGTTGTTGATTTGCATGTAATGTATGAGGTGTCGTTTGCACTTTTGCCACCAGCGATGGTCTTTAACGCAAATAATTTTTACCTGAGGCATAAGTTTATATTTTTACATAGGGATAATACCCACGAAAATACCTGAATTTTAACCGGATTTTCAGTTGAGCATACTGAACTTTGCGGGGGTTCTATTACCCCTGGACTTTTTAAAGTGGATTTAATTACCCCCAAAACTCTATACCCAGATTCGACGCTGATGCGTGTAATACACGTGCCAAATCTCGTTTTTACACGTGTATTGGCGTGTGTAATACACGAGCCACCTCATATTTACACGTGTCCAAGTAGACAGATATATGGTATTAAAATACGAAAAAAAAAGTCTGGAGTAATAGGACCCCCACAAAGTTCAATATGCTCAATTAAAAATTCAATCAAAATTTAGATATTTTCGTGGATATTATCCCTTTTACATAACAATATTTTACAAGTTACATGTTGCGCCTTTAAAAGAACCTACATAAGTTCAACCGCTAAAAATAAAAATTAAAGATTAACCCATCTGGAGGACAAATTATACAATTAAAATTATGTATGAACAGACACTTGTGCTTGCAAAAATGGGTTATAGTCGATTGCTGATATTTGACCATATTCCATCGGACAGGTGTTATTCAAACGATTGAATAAATTACTCCTCCGTCCCATTTTACTCGTCCCAAATTGAAATGACACAACTATTAAGAAAAATAATAAATAACATGGCTAGTTTACCATAATACCTCTATTAAATGATGTTTACATTTTAATTTAAAGAAAAAGTAATTAATACAAAGGGTAAAATATGAAAAAAAAAAAATTGTCTTGTCTTGATAAGTAAAAAAAGATAAGTAAAATAGAACACCAAATTAAGAAATTTGAGACGGATAAAATGAGACGGAGGGAGTATCTGATACCTTAATTAAGTAAGAAGCAATGTACTTTAGGTGGAGTAATAGCCTCATGATTAGCGGCTAGACTAAAAAATCAAACTAAAACCCCCAAAAGTTTAAGCTCAATAAAATGGGCAAACAACATAAATCTCGATAATTTACAGTTTCATTATAGAAAATTTTAATATTTTGTATAATTACGTAATTTAAATATATTTAAGTAGGGGAATTTATTCATTACATAAAGGTAAAAACATGAAAGATGAATAAACAATAAATTAATTACCTCGGCTTCGCCCCATCTCAATTTGCTTGTCTTACTTTCATTTTTAATCTCTTTAATTCTAACTTTTCAAATATGATGTTTAATATGTCAAGATTAACTTTTCAAATATGATGTTTAATATGTCAAGATTAGAATATTTTGTGACATTCTAAGTATTTCTAGATACCTATTTGTCAGCTTAAAGTTCTGAAGTAGCAGCAAGCTGCTCCCTCCTGCCATTTCATTTTATGTATTTTAGTTTGATCTATCCAATGTTTAAGACTAATGACGACTTTCAGATTTTGTAATTTAAAACAAAAAAAGTGTTTTATATATCAAAATGCCTCTTATATCTTATAATCTTAAACGCAAATGAAAATATTAAAAGTAAGGATTGTTACTTAGTATAAAAATGGCATCCTTTTTTGAATAAACTAAAATGAAAATAAGACACATAAATCTGAATAAGGATAGTAAATTGGAACATTTGGAAAATTGATAGCACAAGATGATATATGATACTGTACGTTTACATTCATGGATACCTTGTACGAGTAAATTCCATAAAAATGGGGAATTTATTCATTTCACAAAACTAAAGCATGAAACCTACCTAAGCAATGAAGTCACTACTAATTGAATACTACCTCCGTTTAAAAAAAAAAAAAAAGACTTATTTTGACTTGACACAAAGTTTAAGAAAATAAAGAATGCTTTTGAATCTCGTGATCTTAAATTAAAGTTGTGTCAAATATACCAAAACGCCCTTTAATCTTGTGGTCTTAAACATGTCATGTGGAAAGTTGAAATAATTAAAGTATTGCAAAAAAAAAAAAAAAGTTATTGTTTTTTAAATAAACTAAAAGAGAAATTAGATCATTCTTTTCGAAACAGGAGATTACCTGTTTGACGGCTTATATAAAGTTGTAAAGTAATAGCAACGAATTATAATTCTTTTCTTCTCTTTTCTTTCTTGAAAAGACAATGGGAATTTGATAGCTCAAGTGAAGATATTCGATAATATTGAACATTTGCACTTTTATAATATTCATTACGTAGGAATTATAGCAGGGAATTTATTCATTAGACAAAGATGTAGTATGAAACCTAAACGATATATATGTATGAGGCTATAATTAATAGAGATGTCAAATTTATACGATCATATACTTCTGGTCCTATATGTATTGATTCCAAAAATAAAGGTGAAATGGACGGCTTAAATAAACCTGGTTGAAGTCTAGGATAATCACATTTCATAGGGTAATATACGACATTAGATCTAGACTCATTATCTTCTTATTTTACTTTTACCCAATGTTTATGTTCTCTAGCTTTGGAAAAATAGGTAAATTAAATAACCACCTTTCACACCGATGATCCTAATTATTTATCCATCGTTAAAAAAATTAATTACTACTATAATTTAATCTCTTTATAATCAGTTAAATGAAAATACCACTTACCTAAATACGGTAAAAGTGTATATAATTTAAAAAGAAAAAAAGTTTTAGTAAATTCTTTGCGAATTTATGGAAATTTGACCCGCAACCACACTGCGTTCCTTGCCATCCCTACCAACGTTTTCCTTCTCCTTTTCATTCTTCTTTCTGGAGAAGTAGTTATTAAAATACTTAATTGAATGAAAATAGAATTGTGGAAAAAAAGAAAAAAAAAAAAAGGAAAAGAAGTGTGTTGAAATTGCACCGAGAGGCAGGATTTGAAGTAAGCAGGATGTCTATGATCACATCTTTTTAAATTTCACACTCTCTCAATAAAATGAAACGAAGAAAGTATATATCATAATACATTTTTAGATTATATTAGATACGGGAGTCCGTGTAAGCACGTGTCCAACATATGCCATCTCTTTTCTGATTAGATAAATTTTTGAGATTCAATTTTTTTTTTTTAAATGATTTTTATTTTTAAAAAAAATTATTGATTATAATGTGATATATATATATTATTTTATAGATTTTAGATAATATATGTTACTCTCATCGTTTTAATTTATGTGACACGGATAAAATTTGAAGAGTCAATCAAATTTTTTTAAATAATTTTAAGTTTTTTGTATAATTTTTAAATATTTAAAGTTGTTAATTATTGTGATTTATAATACTTCTACATAACTTTCAAATAATATATGATGCTCTCTTTGTTTCAATTTATGTGACACTGATGAAATTTTACATAACTATATTACATTTTTTATATATAATTTTTATATATTTTCAATTGTTAATTATTGTGATTTATAGTACTTGCTACTAATTAATTTTTAACTAATATATGTTATTTCCTCTGTCTTATATAACTGTGATAGTATTTGAGGAATGAATTAACAATTTTATAAGCCGTTAAATATTTTAAGCCGTTATTTGTTATAATTTAAAATAATTTTATGTAATTTTTAAATATATATCAAATTAAAAAATAAGACAAACAAACTTCCACCGCGCTTCTACAAAATAGAATATATTGCAATTTGCACGGTTTATTGGTATCAAATTTGATATTAGTATAAGCTTAATTTTGTGAATAAGGGAAAACAATCATAGATAGAGTGAGAGAGATCGGGTGAGATTGGATTTGACTAGACTTTTACCGTCAGGAATTGCGTTATGATACATTCAGACTTTAAAATCATATTTTAACCCCTACAAATTCATGTATTATACCTAGGACTTACGACTAGATCTGATTAGACTTTAACCGCCAGATACAATACAATGTGCTCGGACTTCAAAATTAAATTTTAACCCATACAATACTTTAATCAACATTTATATACCTAGAATTATATTTTTCATGGTCATAACAAAAACTTAATTGGTTAGAGAGAGAGATGCTCCTACATGTATAATATAGGGAACTGGTCACCGACCACTTCCTCGTTAACATGATCACGTGGCTTCTCTACCTGGGGAATGCCATCAACATATATAAGTAAAAAATAATTAAACAACAGCGTTGAGGAAGCTGCTATGGTTAATTGATTATGGTCATTATTTTCCTATATACATTACACAACAAATGTATTTCTTTACTAAATCCCATGACGACATTTACTCATGTAGTACGTCGCAGTCGAATCATAGGATTAGTTGAAATTAGTAGGAACCTATACTCGCAGTAAAAACATGATGTGTATTACGAATTTCACTTACGAATTCGTTTGGCCAAATGGCAGTATAAATAAAGGGTGGACATGTGTTCGGTAAATGTTAACCTCGGTAAGCATCGTCCGAAGTCACAGGGTTGGATTGTCATCGATCGGGAAAAATATGGGAGCTTGTCGGCCGAGGATAAGAAAGGACTCGTGTCCAGATGACGAGGAAAAAGGACAGAGGCGAACCCAGGATTTGAAGTCTTGCGGGTGCATCAATATTGTCAAAGGCCCGCATAAGCTCTGAATAAAGACTCAGAATGTGTTGAGCGCTCGCCTCGTTTAATGTGCAGTTTAGATTCTAATTTTTAAGACATACTTTCCCTTATCAATGAAGTTTTTCTAAAGATACGAACACTAAATAATTCATATTTCACTTTATAAAAAAAAAATCAATTTTTGTGTTCATATATTTGTCATTTATGCTTATATTATTAGTCTTGAACTAGACATATGCTTATATTTTTTTCTCCTTTATGCCTTTTTCGTTAAATCACACGCTTTATTTGTACTTAAATATAATAGATCTTTTTTGCTTTTGATAATACTGTGGTGCATCAATATTATCATAACGTAGACGTTAACAAAACTTTCAGTGTCGATTAAGGTATATTATCATATTCAATTGGTCGCCAATAACATAAATAATACAAAAAAATAAATATATAAAACAAATATAAGTTCTACGCTAATAACTTTACTTTCTTATAATATGAAGTTCAACTAATATATTAACTTTTAACTCTTTTAAACCATCAGCCATGGTAGCTTAGTGGTCAAGGTTTGTTTACCATACTTAATTGTTGCGGGTTCGAATCCCGGACCAAAAATTTTGATGTTACCATCCTGGGTCGCAGTCATGACAGTGCAGGCATCAACCAGTGCATCAACGGTGCGCTAACATTATTTTTGGGTGCACTATTAAATATAACCCAATTTCTCAAGATATATATACATATATACCCACAATTTTTTCAACGTTAATGGGTGCACGTGCAACTCCACCTATACCTAGAGGTGTCAAACGGGCCGATCCGATCCGACCCGATTATCTAACCCGGCCCGGTTTGACCCGGCCTGGTAAGCCCTAGGGCTTTAGGGTTCCGGGTCTCGGGCCGGTTATTTTGTTAAAATGGGCCCGGTTAATTCGGCCCGGCCCGGAAAATTTAAAAAAAATAAAAAAAATGGATTTTGGGCCAAACTAGTCGTTGGCCCAACGGCTATATAGCCGTTTTTGGGTCCAAACGGCTAGTTTGGGCCCATTTAGTAAAAAAAAGAAAAAAAAAAACTTTAAAAAATCTTTTTTAATCCCCAAAAAAAATCTATAAATACCCTACAACTTCAATCATTTTTCACTCTCTCAAATCTCATTCTCTCTCAAATCTCAAATCTCAATTCTCAAATATTCAATATATTTAATTTCTTAAAGTGTTCACTTTAATTTTTTAATTTTTCGTTT
Organism: Capsicum pubescens; assembly: GCA_030864215.1. Classification (NCBI taxonomy): domain Eukaryota; kingdom Viridiplantae; phylum Streptophyta; class Magnoliopsida; order Solanales; family Solanaceae; genus Capsicum; species Capsicum pubescens. Next base: position 42,070,879 of record CM061540.1, on the reverse strand, counting down.
ACAAAGTACGAGCGGAAGTTTCTAAAGTCGCAATCTTCGGATACTTCCAAAATTTGGTATTGTCGTTCCATCTCTTACGTTTAATTTTTATTTATTGTATTAATTGTTTAATATTTAATTTTATTATATTTGTGTATTTTGAATATTTTTAGTTTAATTTAATTTATATTATGGATAAATTAAAAAACCTCGCTACTAAAGGTGTTAAAATTTTTTGTCCCGGAAGCGGTAGTGGCGCCATGTTTACGAAATTTAAAAAATATTTTTTTCCGATTCCCCCTATTTACTTGGTTGGTGCTATGCTAAATCCGTGCATGAAATATAATCATATGTGTCACTTTAGTACTCTTATTTATACTAACTTAGAAATAAATACTAACCATGATTCTGAACAAGTACAACCTGATTTGTGGACGGCTACGGCTGATGCAAAGGATTACATAGAAAAATTATATAATCACTATGCTGATTTATTTGATTCAGCCGTACCTACAAATATCACTCCAACTGTCGCTCCTCATCCTCCCGAGGAGCCATCATCTTCTAAAAGGCCAGCACATAGTGGTTTTTCTGATTCGTTTTATGATTTAAATTGTTGGAATAGTGTTGATGAGAGAACTTACACATCAACTTATCGGGAAGAGCTGAAATATTATCTTCGGACGGCACCAGAGGATCGCAGACGACGGATCAACACGTTGGATTGGTGGAGGAATAATGAATCACAATATCCTGTGCTTTCAAGATTAGCTAGAGATATCTTAAATGTTCCAATGTCAACCATTGCATCAGAGAGCGCCTTCAGTCAGGGACGACAACAGCTTGGAGACAACCGACACTCATTGGGAAGCAATGCAATGAATGTTCTAGTTTGCCTCAGAGATTGGATTAGAGCGGAAAGAAGAAACCAAGGAATGAAACCGGAGCCGAGCGATGAGCTGAAACTTGAAGAAATTATGACTTCACGGGAGAACTCAGCAGAATCAAGTCCAATGAATGGTTTTGCCCCCGTTGACTTCGACTATCCTATGGAAGTTCCCATTAATATTAACATGAATGAGTTGGAAAAAATGATGCATAATTTATAGATTTTTCATTCATGTAAATTATAAATTTTGGATCATTTTGCAATCAATAAAATTCCCCAAATTCATTCAGCCCTTAGTCGTTGTTTTTTATTTTTTTTTATTTAACGATTTAAAATTTTAAATTGAATTTTAGTTTTATACTTTAAATTAAAAACTTACTTCTAATATATTATTAATTTACTACCAAATATTATTAATTTATTATATTAAGTAGCATATGTTTTGTATATTTGTGCATATATCTTCTATAGAAGTGTATATTTAACGTATACATGTGTATATGTTTTATAAATTAGTATATAAGTATATCTATACATATTGTAATGTATATATAATGTAGTATATTTTATAAGTAGTAGTATATATACATTGAATGGTGCGTATACACGTGTATATATCTTCTATAGAAGTGTATATTTAATGTATACATGTGTATATGTTTTATAAATTAGTATATAACTATACAAATATATATTGTAATGTATATACATTATAGTATATTTCATTTAAAGTATTACATATACATAGAATAGAGTGAATGGATCTTCTATAGACGTGTATATTTAACGTATACATGTGTATATATTTTATAAATTAGTATATAACTATACAAATATATATTGTAATGTATATATATTGTATATATCTCATTTAAAGTATTACATATACATAGAATAGAGTGTATATATGTGAATAGATTTTCTATAGACGTGTATATTTAACGTATACATTACTTTATGTTTTATAAATTAGTATATATATTGTAGTATATACTTTTTTTAAAGTAGTACATATATATTAAATGGTGCGTATATATGTGTATATATCTTCTATAGACGTATATCTTTAAAGTATACAAGTGTATATGTTTTATAAATTAGTATGTAACTATGTATATATACATATTGTTGTATATATATATATATATATATATATATATATATATGTATATCACTATATTGTAGTATATATTTTATTTAAAGTAGTACATATATATTGAATGGTGCATATATATGTGTATATATTTTCTAAAGTAGTATATATTTAACGTATACATGTGTATATGTTTTATAAATTAGTATATATATATATTGTAGTGTGTATATATATATATATTATACTATTATAGCATATGTTTTATTTAAAGTAGTACGTATAGTCATATATAATTATATATTGAATGGTACGTATATATGTGTAATTGTTTATACTTTATATATTTTTTTAAAAATATATATTGTATATTGGAGTGTATATAGTGTATATTGGAGTGTATATAGTGTATATTGGATTTTTTATTTATTTTTTAAACAGATTTGACCGGTTTTTAACCGGGTTTGACCGGGTTTTGGTGGATTTGACCGGACTGGGTTAAGTGGGTCGGGTTCGGATGGATTTTAATTTTTTTACTGTTTGACCCGGCCCGGCCCGATTAACGCCAAACCCGGCCCGTAACAGACCCTTAACCTGGGTAAAATGGGAGGGCCGGTTCTGGATTGGCCCGGCCCGGCCAGTTTGACACTCTTACCTATACCTATAGGTCCGCCTTTGCAAAAGGATAAATACGCCTGATATGATCGTATGATATCCTTATGAGGAGTATTAGCTATAAGTACTAGCAATATTTCCACGTGGATAGCAATCATTCGTTTGTTATTCGCATTCACAAACATATTTGATTGATAATGATCAAATCTAACGAGTTAAATTAAAACACACATCCTTAACCTCATAAGAAATCCAACTGTACTGTTTTTCGATAAACACTTACATTTGTAAATCCATGGACCCAGTAAGTCACATTTTCTAACAGTACATTTTCCTCCAAGTAATTACTATTGGACTAGTAGTAACATCATGACTGTGACTTTATCTTCTTCACCCTTCATGTTGCTTGATAAATTTATTATGTGTATGTGTCATAACTCATAATGTTAGATTTGGAAACTTTAATAAAACTTAGATCTTGCCTGTACGCAAAGTTTACAGACCGAGGTGGTCGGTGGAAAACCTATAACGCCACGTCAAAGGGCAAGAATCAAATGACAACTTTTGACCCTTTTTTGCCACTATAAATATATATAGTGTCACCTCATTCAAACTAAGACAATCGTTGCAATCCAAAATCCAATCTTTTATCCACTAATTTCAATTAGCTACACTAAATTAACAACATAATTATTAATCATGAGTAAATTCTGGGCTTTGCTTACTCACCTCCATGCACTTGCCGGGTAATTAATTAGCCTCTACATTTCTTTTGAACATTACGACAAGCTAATTTTTACTACCATGTATTTTTGCTCTATCTATTTACATTTTCCTTTTCAATAAACATGCAGGCCAGTGGTGATGTTACTCTATCCTCTGTAAGTAATACATCTGCTTCTTCTGTTCACTTCTCGAAGATTTGCTTTCTGGGCTTAATTTTTTTTTTTTTTTTATATTTTTGGGTTATATATTGTGTAGATATGCATCAGTAGTAGCTATAGAGAGCACATCAAAGTTGGATGATGAGCAATGGCTTGCTTATTGGATTCTCTACTCTTTTCTTACTCTCATGGAGATGGTTCTTCAACCCATTCTACAATGGTAATTAACTAACTAACTTTACGTGAAACCGTTTGACTTGACATAAAATTTAAGAAAAAAGGAGTTAAAGAGCTTTTATATTTGTGGTTAAACACATTGACAATATATATGTGTGCGGCTATAAATCATTTTATCAAGGGTAAAAGAAGAATTGTAAAGTTGTTTCTAATTATAAAAATGTGACTTTTTTTTTTTTTTTGAAGTGTGACACATAAATTGAGACAGAGGGATACTTTATAAGAGTTCAATAGGTATATGACCTAATTGAAGTACCAATACCGAAAAAGTCAAAAAGTTCAGAAATCTGTGTCATATAATTATGAATATTCATTTGGGTGCCTGATATATGTTGTGTACTAATTAATGTATTGGTAGGATACCAATATGGTATGAGGTGAAATTAGGAATGGTGGCATGGTTGGTTCTTCCCCAATTCAGAGGAGCTGCTTTTATCTATGACAAATTTGTTAGGGAAAAAGTCATTAAGAAATATGGATCTCCATATTTCCAGCACAAGTCTCAGTCCCCAAATGGAAAACCCAAAAACAAACTTGTGGATTTCATCACCCTTAAGAAGGTGAATTTCTAAAATTCCCTTTTCCATTTTCTTGTTTCTTTTGAAATATTGCCATGTTTTTAAAATATTTATAGATATCTAACTGTAAATTCAATTATTATCGTATATTAACTTAAAATAGTTATAAAAACTAATAAATTTTAATTTTTGAATTTGTCTTTGTTTCTTCTTAAATTACTTAAATTTCATGATCGGTCAAACATTATCACCTAGAATAAAATAGAGGATGTAGTTTTTTTTCTTCTTTTCTTTTTTCAAGATTATAAACTTTAACAAAAGAAAAGCACTTGAGTGGAAGAAAAGAAAAAGTAGTACTAATAAAGGAAAACTGAAAGAATTACAAGTTGTATATACTGCTGTATAAATGGAGTAAGTTGTTTGTAACTTTTAGAAGATTATAACATATATATTCCTACAAAGTAGGGTGAGAAAAGTAATTGTAAGCAATTTATATTACTAACTCAGAGTGAGATAGATAAATTAGTTGTGATAGATCCCTGGCTCTTTTAGAAGCTTATAAGCTTCGTTAAATTACATGATTAATTATTTCACTCTCTGTATCTTCACAAGATAGAAATAAATAAAGCTGAGTACACAACATCATCATTTTTTAAATTCACTTATGAAATTACACATTTTTCTTTGCATGATTAGTTATTTAAATCACTAATTTGTAATTTTTTTGGAGCAGGGAGATCATTAAATTAAAGTCTCTGAGGATGCAGCATCAAAATAATTAAGCTATGAATGGTTTTATGTGGATGAATATATTTAGAAATAGTTCCTTTCGTTTGTAATGCAGTACTGAACAGATAATACATTTATTGTAGATCAATGGAAGTTCTATTAATATGAATGTTATGTACGGGCTCCGTTTACTTCTACTTCTCACATTCTGCTTTTCGAATATCAAATTAAATTAATTTTGACGAACATTATAAGATGTCTTTCTCATGATATTAATATAAAAAAAATTGCAACTTATAGTATTTCTTCTATAATTTCTGAACATCTGAATTTGAACTTTAAAATATTGAACCAATCTAATTTAATTTAGCTTAAAAAATTAATCAAATTAACTCTCAAAAAGTAAAAATAAACAAAAGGAGTGGTAGTTTTCTTTTTGAAGTTTTAATTAAGGGAAAGTAACAAAAATAATTATCATCAATTTCGTAAATCACAACATCAAAAACTGCATAAGACATCCAAAATAGAAAAAATAAAAATACATCTTCACATGTAAGTTCATGTTAAATTTCCTTTTTCCACAATTGCAATTAAAATTAAAGATCAAAATTTGTTAAATATATGAAAAAAGCCAAAAGTGCTCACATTAAATTTAAAGAATTAAAACTTTTCAAATTTATATTTAAGTGACTATTTTAAATCTATTTCTAAAAATGTGACTTTCGTCATTTTCTCAAGTTTGAAGCTTTACTACAAACTTAAACGATAAACAATTAACCAAAAAGAATCTATAATTTAAATTATATACATAGTACTGTATATTTTTTTTTTAAAACTATCAAGAAATTTTTACATGTAAAAAGATTAGGTATCATCGTTACCGAGTATCAATTACTAATATTTATTACGATTTACGTAGCAATTTACTTGCAATAGTTAACAACAATTACATAATGATCGAGTTATATGATACTAGTATGAATATTTTTACATATATTCTTTGTTTTTATTTTATTTTCTCCCAATTCTTAGATTTTTTTTTTTTTTTTTGTAAAGATGTCAGCTTGAGGAGACAATACTTAGTGAAGTAGAAAGCAATAAAGAGAAAATCACCACTGACTTTAGACCATCAAAACTTTGAATTCCAAATTTTTAATTAAGTAGTTGTTTACGTGAAAGTCCTGAAAATCAAATAAAAATTACTCCAAATGTCATTTTCCCTTTTGCACACAGAGAATTACCCACATGAAAAACTCTAATCTGTAAACCCAAAAGATAGTCGAACATAGTCACTAAGAAATCAGACAAATTTATGTCGAGAATAAAAGTAAATAATTAATAAATTAATGTGTATTCTTTCTAACATATGATTACACACTTTAACATGATATCAGATCAGATAGAGATTCCGAGATCGAATCTCACCTGATGGTGTAATGACAGTTTGAATACAAAACATTAACTCTTAAATAAAAGATTTAAATAATCAACATGATCAATTATACCGTTCAAACAACAGGGGTGTTTTGATAACACCCCCTTTTGATGAATCGATGTGCTATGATGAATACTTAAACAGTTAAACTAGAAGTCAGCTTCACTTCTAACAGCCACGTTCCTCTATATTTGAATAAGAAAAGTAATGAGAAGAAGACTTTATTATATATCTTTACAAACTTATTTATTAGTTTTAGCTACGTATATTCATATACTACCTTCCTCTAAATATTCTTATTACTCAGCAAGTAATTTTTTTTTTTTCTCTTTTTACTCCTTTTAAATTTGTTTCTCTACTTTTTCTCACATGTTATGACTAATGAGTAACAAATAAATCCACATTATTTGTTGACTCATTTAGTAACGCTTGTTGTAGTCAGTGAGAAGCTAAGTTCCACCTTTAGCTTTAGCAAGTCTGTGACAGACTAGTCTATGCATGACTTATATATGAAACTAATATAAAAGAAATATTAAAATTATTGAGAGAAAAATCTCCCCCTAATTAATACTCTTTAAACGACTACACTGTGGATGATGCTATTATGTTAAGGTATGAGGAGAGGAATCTTCTATTTATAAAGGTCCAAAGCTTAGGTTAGTCAAATATGGAAGAGTTTTATATTTTTCTTTTAGAAAAAATAAAAGTAATTATAGTATTACTTTTATTTTCTTCACTAAAAAATTAATACTCAAATTTGATAAGAAAATCAGGACAAATACTATAACAACACTTGTTCTTAGATAGGCACTTGGCATCTTTCAAGAAGGATTTAAATTACTAGCGACTTTAGACCATCAGAACTTTTAATTCCAATTTAAATTAACTAGGTGTGTTTATGTCGAAGTTCTGGAAATCTGTTTTTTTTTTTTTTCAATTTTGCAAAACTAATCAAATTATTCCACATGTCTTTTTCCCTTTCGCACACCAAGAATTACCCACATGAAAAAGCTCTGTAAACCAATCCTTTTTAAAAAAAATAAAATCGAACAAGGTCCTAAAAAAGAAATAAATTTATGTTGAAAATATAATTAAATAATAAAAGCGTCTTATTTTAATATCTTAAATTTGTAGATGAAATTATCACATTTAAACATATATCAAATCAGATTGAGATCTTGAAATCGAATCTCACGACCACTTACTAAAAAATATTTTTTATATGCATAACATATAAAAAAAATCAACGTGATGTGAATATAATTAAATAATAAAAATATTCACACACGTTAACAATCTAACGAACCCGAGCATAAGTTGCGTTAATTGTATAATGCTCTCAAGTATAAAATACATATATAAATAGATTCTTCACTTAGCTATTAGGAAAACGTACGTATAAAACAAATTTAATTAGCACAATCGGAAAGATATGGGGCGTTTGGCATAAAATAGTCCAATATGTTTTTATTAAAGTTTCAATATTTTAACTTATCAGATCCCTGATATAAGAAAGTGCATTATGGCTTTTGGGTCGTTCAAAATCGAATCGTAATCAATAAGATAAGTCAATTCTGTCAAAAAAAAAAAAAGATTTATCGACTTATTTATATTGAGTTATTAGATAAACGGTTGGTGAATGAATGAAAATTTTATAATTAATGACTTATTAACTTGGGGGCTTATTACTCAATTTTCTCATTTAATAAACCGTTAATTCGTAACAGTTATCATACTTACACTTTTACGGCCTAAAAATATAAAGTACTCCACATATTATTAATATTTAACCCTAATGCCCCATTTACTCATTTAGTATTAATCCATCACTTCTTCGTGTTCTTTGCTCTGGAGTTTCTCAAGTTTCATTCTTATCTTTTCTCTTTTTATTCGATCTTTTTGGTTTTAAGTCTTTTTGATTTCTTTTTATATTTATCTATTTATTTTTTTCTAGTGAGTTGTGACTTGTGGTCTTGTTCTGCTCTTCGTTTTTTCTTTTTCTTTTTGTGAAGATTAATCGATACACCATCCAATAAATGCTAATTCGTTATCAAACAAACCAATATCTTATTTGTTAGCTATGAATTAGTATATCTAAATATGATAACCGATAAACTAAACCACTAAACTTACTCTCTGGCTGATTTTATCACCGCGAGATAACAATACAAAACTTTAGATGAGATAGTTACTACCAAACACTCAATACACAAAATAGACTCACTCAACGATGAGTAACGTGAGCTCTCTTTCTAATTAAATTCACATTTTAACATTTAGAAACCTCAAATTTCTTCCTTTCTCATTTTTTTTTTTTTTTTGCCAATAACAATGAATAATAACTCACTCTACAACAAAAATTAGGCTTTTGTTGAAATCATCTGATTGAAATAACTAATTGAAATGCAAGGGCGCTTCAATCTTAGGCCAGTTAGGCAATCATCTAGGATTTCTTTATTATGAGCGTTTCATATTTTTATACACTAGTATAATTACACGTGTCTCGCACGTGTAATTTTTGATTGTTTAAAATTAGGCGATTTGTTTATTGCGAAGATTTTTAATGAAGTGTAAAAGTTAAATCACTTCTCAAATCCTTCACACTTTAATATAATAATGTAAATATAACATATATTTTATTGTAAGTACGTATATATTTTACCACTAGAAGGTTCAAGTGGTTAATGAATCGTTCAAGTTATTATGTTTCCTTCACTATTTTCTTCTTTGCTGCACTTGAGCCGAAAATGCCTACTAACAAGAGTTTCAGATTATTCCACTTAGCTTATTTGTTGCACTAAATTTTAAATTTATGCTAGCATTCCTACAGGATCTTAACTCTGACTACACGAAAACGCAGTTGGCCTCAAGTTAGGACAAAGAAGAATGCACCAACATTCTAGGACAATTGAATTATCCTCAAACAATTTAAAGATCGTATCATCTAAATTAGGAATTAAGCTGATTTTTTTTTTTTTTGGTTGTCCAAGGTATCCCCACAGCCGATAGCCGTGAGATTAATCCTCCGTTCCTCGGTCAGCGCATTTTGCGGCAGCCGTGAGACTAATCCTCCGTTCCTCGGTCAGCGCATTTTGCGGAAGGAAACTGGCCACAGAGTTTGCTCCATTCGCCAGAGGCGGGGATCGAACCCCCGACCTCTTGCTTAAAGGACATAGCGCTGAACCACTATGCCAACTCTGGTGATTGGAATTAAGCTGATTATGTGTGTGTATTCTTATACACACGGTTCACACATAAACAAACGCCAAAGAAGCTCACATATACCTCAATAGGATGCGGCTCCTCTCCATTTCTATTGTCTCCATTTATTCCAAGTTCTTACTTGAATAAGAGACACGTGGCATGAGTTAGAATGAATGGTTAAGATTAAATAACTAAACTAAGATTCTAACCATGATATGAACAATAAATATTTTACCTATTTGCTTTCAAAATTTTAGTAATTCAACAATTATTAGAGTTACAAAATTATTTTATCCACAAATATACTTTTAAGAAAAAATTCTATCTATTTCTTTTTTTTTTTCTACGTTGTGTTTTATTTTCATACTCACTGTCTATCTTTCAACTTCTTTAAATTAATTTTTTAATTTCATTTTAACCATTAGATACTTTTTCTTTAAAATTAGCTATGAGTATAAAGGGTGAACTTCAATATTTTTAATAATCAAGTTTCTTTTTTTTTTTTTTTTGGTAAATCAACCAAGTTTCTTTTTAGTTGTGCTAATTGAATATTTTTATTATAATATCGATAATGCTTGTATTATTATAATAATTTACTACTCAAAGATTCATATTTATGAATTTTTTTTACCGTCGTCATGATTTTGACTTTGCCAATTTTTCTTATAGTTTTTTTTTTTTTTTTTTTTTGTGGATGAAGAGGAAAAATGATAAGAGTTAAGAAATTCAAAAAAGGGAGAAATAATGAATTTTTTAAAATGATAAGGGTGTATCTATTAATTTTTTTAACCATAGATTATTTTTTTTAATCATAGAGTATTTTTTTTCTAGTTACATCAAGGTTAGGAAAAAAGGTAAGAAGAGGGAGAATTTTAAATATATATTTTTATGAATAAAATAATTTTGTAATTATAATTGTGGAATTACTAAAAATTTTGGAAGTAAATATATAAAATATTTATTAGTTAAATTTTAATTATTCATTTTAACTCATGTCATGTGTCTCTCATCCAAGTAGGAACTTGAAAAAAATGAAGAGAATAAAAATGGAGAGGAGCTCAATCCACCTCAATATGCATTCAAAGTTTGTCTATATACACTAAATAAAAAATATATACCTCCAATATACCGCACAATTTTTTGTTGAGGGGTTCAAGTGAACACCGCGCCCTTCTCATAAATTCACCCTGATACAACAAACAAATAAGATAATAGACGAAATAAAATAAAGACTGAATCTTAAGCGTGTGGGAAACAATTATATGTTATATTAATTATACATTAAATTTAACAATACCAAAATCTCCACATACTTCATATTATAACGTCAACAAGTGATAGTTAAACACTTGACAACTCAATAACACTGGAATTTAGTCTCCTAAAATCGTGTCATTAAATCATACAAGAGAGATGGAGTGTCATTAAATCTGTCTGGTTTTTCTTTTATTTTGTATCATCTATGGTGTGTATGATCAGCCTTATGTCGTGTGAGGGAGTGATTTATATAATTGTTATTACATAATTGTTACGTGGGGGAGTAGAATTTAGAGTTTGTATAGTATCTGTTAGGGGATTAAAATTGGGTTCAATGGGTAGTTTTTTTTTTTTTTTTTTCTTCTTTTTAATTTCGGATAGGAGAAACTTTTTTGAACTTGAGGCTAAGCTAATTTTTGGGTGAAAGTTCTAATTATTTAGGAAATCTTTTCCTCCCTTTCTTTAATCTTTTGTTACGTGTGTTTTAAGTACTTATGTTTCAATTAGTGACTTTTATAGTGATTTATTTAGGATAATATTTTAATTGATGTTAAAATCCTCAATCTAAGGTATACAATTCAAATAAGGAAAGGTTTAATGATCAAAATTTAAGTTTTAAATATAAACAAATAAGTAGTAAAAAATTAATTTTGTTTATAACAAAAACTTTTAATTAAGGACAAAAAGTTCAAACTATATTTTTAAGGCTTTAATACTTTTAATATATTGTAGATGTAGATGTAGATAAATAGATAGATAGATGTAGATGTAGATATAAATATAGTAATTTAGAGTGAAGCTAGTAAAACTTTTGATATAGACTTTCAAAATATTGAGGCTTTAACAAATATTAATCATAAATTTTAGGATTTTATTAGTTTTACCTAAAGCAATATTGAAAATGGTTAAAAAAAAAATTAGTGTTTATAAATATATATATATAGAGAGAGAGAGAAACTATCTTTTTTACCAAATATACTTTAGAATTTTAAATTAACTAACTAAATATTCAAATTAATAAATAAAGTTTTTATAACAACATTCAAGATAATGTATTACAAACACATAACTAACATCTATCTTTAGTTTTATATTACTATGTGAGGTTAATTAAAGGTTTAAAGTCATGAAGAATACTGCATTAAAAACAACTATATAAAAATAAAAAACGTAACTCCAAAATAATTATTTCCTTGTGTGTGTATATATACACACATTTAAGGTGTCACTTATGCACACACTTAAGGTGTGCATAACTTTTTTTTTTACTCTAGACCATTAATTTTAGTAAACACCGCCTAATTTTATTGAGACACCCCAAATAAATGCATCAATAGTAATATTATCAATGCTGTGAAAAGTAATCATAAAACTTTAATATGCCTCCAACATGATCTGTTCAACATGTTCAACTCTTTAAAACTTTGAGTTAAGTTAATTCCCGAATTTGAAGTTAGAAATTTCAGGCTATAAAAGCTTCCTACCAAACAACTGTAATTGTTTTTAAAAAAATTCAAAAATAGATTTCGTATCAAAGGTGACAAAATCGAAAGTGATCCGTCAATTGAAAGATGTATGAGAGGGTGGAATATGATCCATCAATTCAAAATGATATGGAAGGTTTGAATAAGGCAAAACTTTGGGTCTATTCCTCTACTACTGAATTCCGAGGCATAGCGAGTGGCTTCCTCTACAATACATCTCTTGGATCATAAGCAACGTTAATAGTAAGTTCAAGAATGTTACATAAAGATTGGGATAGCGATGAGAATGCTAAGAACATTGGCTAGGCATCGACATAAATCCCGAGACAAGAGCATCAGTGCGTCGAGCACTGCTGCTAGCCCTGAGAACATAGCACTGGTACTAGCGTGCAACCTACTTAGAATTTTGTAGCAAGCGTAACCTTCTTCCTTCGCAGTGGCAGTAAGCAGAATTAGTTTGCGATTTCTAAGTGGGGTTTAAGAATTAGTTAGGTTTATGTGACAGTCTTGGAACAAATACTTAAAACAATCTCTAGTTGTGTGACCCTTTTTGGGTAGTTTACTTAAAACAATCTCTAGTTGTGTGACCCTTTTTGGGTAGTTTTGTTATTAGTAACAAATATTGTATTTACTATATCGTACTATATAGTCAAGTAAAATATTCTAAAAAAGATTATCAATCAAAACACTTAAACCATGGACAGTTTATGGTTTACGTGACAGTCTAGCATGGAACACTTAAAACAATCTCTAGTTATGTGACCTTTTTTTTGGGTAGTTCTGTTATTAGTAACGGATACTGTATTTACTATATTGTACTATATAGTCAAGTCAAATATTCTAAGGAAGATTATCAATCAAAAAAAAAATTCAGGCTACGCTAGGCTCGTACAAAATCTGAACAAGGTGCGAGCTAGGAAAATCCGAGAATGAATTGAGATAATGGGATGAAGTTTAACTTGATTTTATATTATTTAAGACGATAAGGAACTCGTAGAACTTTTTGAAATTGAATTCGAGTAGGTAGAACTCTTGGTATCAATCCCGATGTAAATGAGTTTGTTCAGAATGTCATGATTTAGGGGTGTGTTGTGGAAAAGGTAAATATGAGAGAATTATCGACTTTCTGCCTCGTCGATGTTGCTATAGCGACGTGTTCAAAAGAGGAATAAATTTCACAATAGCGACGGTCAAACCCGTTCAATGTCGTTGTAGCGATGTATGTTGCTTAGCGGGGTAAATCGATGTTCTAGCATAAATTTCTCAAAATCGTCTCATTATTTCAAAAACACATTTCGGGGGAAGTGTAAAGGCGATTTCAACCAATTTTCATCATTTTCGTCACTAAGGTAAGTAAATTATTCCTTTTAACTATATTTTGATTAATTAGCTTTAGAATTACTACTTTACATATTTTAGGGAGAGTTTTGAGCTCGTCATAGCTGATTTTCTGGTGCAAGAGGAGTGAAATAGACACAAAATCTTGAGGTTTTAGTTAAGAATCGTTAAATTACTTTTGTATGTCACTAATTCACTAAAGTAACATTGAAATTGGTAGATTTTAGGTGAACTAATGGTAGAAAAAAAGTAAAAATTATATGAATAGACAAGGTTCAAACTTAGTGATCGAGTGGTGCAAGCTTGAATTGAGATAGATGATTGTTAATGTAATTTAATCCAGTTTGTGTTATGTGTGCATAATAACTGTTCTTTAGTATTGCTAATTCAATGCATGTTATTAAGGAATGAAAATAAATTTGAAATGGTGTTTGATGTTCTAAATGTAATCACACTCAATGAAATATATATATAAAGCTTGTGGTTATTGCAAAGGTTGGATGTTATCATTGTTTTCGTGATTACTATGAATTTCTATTGATTATTATTGTGGGATGTACCAGTATTTGAACATCTTCATGGACGGTTGATATAAGGTTGAGAGACACTTGATGTTTGGCATTTGATACATGGATAAGGACTTGTTTCCTGCAAATCATGGCTAGTGGTCGCACATTATAAGACCCTTAGCATGTGTGTACAAGTTATAAGTGATTGTGATGGTTCCTTGAGTGAACTAGAGATTATGTGTTTCTTACTTTCATAGGATCCTTGAGTGGTCCGGGTTGGTTGTAAATTGTGACATGGTTGTATGTTATCTATTACTTGTATGATTTGTATTTGATTGACATGATAGTGGTACCATGATTGTTGACTTGGAGTCTTAATTGTTGGTCCTAGCTGACTTGACTGGCTATTCATGTTGATTATTATGAACTTGAAAGATTGTTGCATGATAGGGTTCATGGTTGACTTATTTTACTCAATTATAGTTATGTGTTCACATATCTCATCTTGAAATAGTCAAATAACCTTACTAGTGCACTGTTGTTTTTCTTGTGTGTTGATATTATATTTATTCTTACTTTTATTGAGTGCAAAGTATCTTCCAGTAGCTACACTTTTGTTGAGTGCAAAGCATCTTCCGGCGGCTACACTTTTATTGTGTGCAAAGCATTTTCCAGCGGTTACTACAAGATCTCAGTTGTGATTCGAACGGTTGATTCGAATTCAAGGGTGAGCTGCATCTTTCGGACTATTGTGGATTCTTTTGTTGATATTCAAGCCTCTTGTTCTGAACTTATGCACATTCTTATGTTTTCAAGGTTGCATTCCCTTTTTGACATTCTTTATTAGAGTTTTGGTACAAACGACTTTCAAATCCTAGAGAGTTTCTATAAGTACAATATTTCCGCATTTTATTGTGCTTATGTTTTATTTCAACATTGAATATGATTTTTGAGATTAATAGAATTGACTAATTGCTTATTATTCTAAGTGTGAGTTAATGCTTGGAGTAGTTAGTTCTCCCATCAAAGTGTTAATGTAGGTGTCACTCATGACGATGACGATTTAGGTTGTACATTAGATGACTCAATGGTATAAACAATTATTTATAATGACAGTAAATCAAACCGCTTAAATCGACATGATCATATGTCATTTATCATTACTTAAACTATGGGTGTCAAGTGGGTCGGGCCGGCCCGGTCCGACCCTCATAACTAACCCGACCCGGTTTGACCCGGTCCGGTAAGCCTTAGGGTTTTAGGGTTCCGGGTCCCGGGCCGGTTATTTTTTTAAAATGGGTCCGGCTAACTCGGCCCGGACCAAGCTCGATCCAGGCCCGCCGGTTAACCGGCCCGACTCGGATAACTTTTTTTTCAAAAATAAATTTTAAAAAATGGGATTTTGGGCCAAACTAGCCGTTGGCCCAACGGCTATATAGCCGTTTTTGGGTCCAAACGACTAGTTTGAGCCCATTTATTAAAAAAAAAAAATCAACTTTAAAAAATATTTTTTAATCCCAAAAAAAATTCTATAAATACCCTACAACTTCAAATCATTTTTCACACTATTTTTCACTCTCTCAAATCTCATTCTCTCTCAAATCTCAATTCTCAATTCTCAAATATTCAATATATTTAATTTCTTAAAGTGTTCACTTTAATTTTTTAATTTTTCGTTTACAAAGTACGAGCGGAAGTTTCTAAAGTCGCAATCTTCGGATACTTCCAAAATTTGGTATTGTCGTTTCATCTCTTACGTTTAATTTTTATTTATTGTATTAATTGTTTAATAATTAATTTTATTATATTTGTGTATTTTGAATATTTTTAGTTTAATTTAATTTATATTATGAATAAATTAAGAAACCTCGCTACTAAAGGTGTTAAAATTTTTTGTCCCGGAAGTGGTAGTGGTAGTAAAAAGCAAATTACTAGCGGTAGAGGTAGTTCAAGTAGTAGATATACCCGTGTGCCTTCGCCTCCGGTACCGCTTGGTACACCTTTTGAGGAAGAAATAGGTGTAGGTGCTCACGATATTGATTATGTAGAAGCTCAGGAAAATTACGGTATAGAAGAAGAAAATGAAATAGATGCGGTTAATTTAGACGAAGATAATGAAAATATTGCTGAGACACCCGCAGTAGGAGATGCTAACGTTAGATCTGAATCGGTTAATCTCCCTCCCCGTCCTCCCAGTGCCCCAAGACCTTGTAAAAGAACTAGTATTGCATGATAATTTTTTGAACGTATATCAGATATTGAGGTGCAATGCAATATTTATCAACAAATATATAAGCATAGAAGTGGAGGCAAGCAAGGGGGTACGGATACGTTAATGAGACATGTAGCTCAAGATCACAAAAGAGAGTTAAATATTACAAAAGGTGGTGGGGATGTTGATGGGCCAACGCAAACTAGAATGGACCCAACAACCGGTCACGTAGCGAAGAAGTATAATAAATTGAGGGACCGGGAAGAAATAACTAAAATGGTAGCTGTGGGTTATTTACCTTTTAATTTTTCTTCTTCTGATGCATTTATTCGTTATATACAAGCAATTTATAATCCTATTTTTAACGGTATTCCTAGAACTACTTGTCGGTCTGATATTTTTAGACTTCATTCACAATATTATTTTTATTTATCAACATTGTTAAAAAATATTCAATGTAGATTGTCCCTAACTTCTGATCTTGGTCGTGCTGTAAATAAAAATGATTATTTAACCGTTACTTGTCATTGGATGGATAGTAATTTCGTGATGCAAAAACGTATTCTTGCTTTTTTATATGATGAAGATCGTAAACATATTGGACAATTTATTGCTGATTCTATTGTTAAAATTGCCGGATATTATGGTATCGAAAATAAAATTTTATGTATTGCTTTTGCTAATGCTTCTAACAACAACACTTCTATAAAAAAATTAAAATCTACGCTATCTCCGCCCTTGCCTGAAATTTTTCATATTAAGTGTGCATGTCATATATATAATTTAATTGTAAAAGTTGGTCTTGAGTTTTTTGAGTTTTGTATTGAAAAAATTTGCCTTGCTGTTGGTTTTATTCAAGAAAATAATCGTAGATCGAGAATTAGAGAATTTAAAGTTAAATGTCAAGAAAATGAACTTACACCGATTTTGATGCCTGAGGAAATTGATACTAGATGGAATTCTACGTATGAATTTTTAAAAACTTGTTATAAATATAGAATTCCTATTACACTAGCTTTTAACCAACATTGCGGTTCATTTGCTGATTCTGCTGATTGCATGCTACATAATTCTGATTAGGTTGTAATTAATGATCTTGTTAAGTTTTTAGAAAATTTTTATGTAGCTACGGTTGAATTTTTCGGTGCTTATTATCCTACTGTTTGTAATATTTTGACATATATAGCCGATATTTCTGGTTTGCTCAAAGAATATAAAAATAAAGAAGGTTATAAAGAAGCTGTTGGCGCCATGTTTACGAAATTTTAAAAATATTTTTTCTCGATTCCCCCTATTTACTTGGTTGGTGCTATGCTAAATCCGTGCATGAAATATAATAATATGTGTCACTTTTGTACTCTTATTTATACTAACTTAGAAATAAATACTAACGATGATTCTGAACAAGTACAACCTGATTTGTGGACGGCTACGGCTGATGCAAAGGATTACGTAGAAAAATTATATAATCACTATGCTGATTTATTTGATTTAGCCGTACCTACAAATATCACTCCAACTGTCGCTCCTCATCCTCCCGAGGAGCCATCATCTTCTAAAAGGCCGGCACATAGTATTTTTTCTGATTCGTTTTATGATTTAAATTGTTGAAACAGTGTTGATGAGAGAACTTACACATCAACTTATCGGGAAGAGCTGAAATATTATCTTCGGACGGCACCAGAGGATTGCAGACGACGGATCAACACGTTGGATTGGTGGAGGAGTAATGAAACACAATATCCTGTGCTTTCAAGATTAGCTAGAGATATCTTGAATGTTCCAATGTCAATCGTTGCATCAGAGAGCGCCTTTAGTCAGGGACGACAACAACTTGGAGACAACCGACACTCATTGGGAAGCAATGCAATGAATGTTCTAGTTTGCCTCAAAGATTGGATTAGAGCGGAAAGAAGAAACCAAGGAATGGAACCAGAGCCGAGCGACGAGCTGAAACTTGAAGAAATTATGACTTCACGGGAGAACTCAGCAGAATCAAGTCCAATGCATGGTTTTGCCCCCGTTGACTTCGACTATCCTATGCAAGTTCCCATTAATATTAAATGAATGAGTTGGAAAAAATGATGCATAATTTATAGATTTTTCATTCATGTAAATTATAAATTTTGGATCATTTTGCAATCAATAAAATTTCCCAAATTCATTCACTCTTTAGTCCTTGCTTTTTATATTTTTTCATTTAACGATTTAAAATTTTAAATTGAATTTCTAGTTTTCTACTTTAAATTAAAAACTTAAATCTAATATATTATTAATTTACTACCAAATATTATTAATTTATTATATTAAGTAGCATATGTTTTGTATAGTTGTGCATATATCTTCTATAGAAGTGTATATTTAACGTATACATGTGTATATGTTTTATAAATTAGTATATAAGTATATCTATATATATTGTAATGTATATATAATGTAGTATATTTTATAAGTAGTAGTATATATACATTGAATGGTGCATATACACGTGTATATATCTTCTATAGAAGTGTATATTTAACGTATACATGTGTATATGTTTTATAAATTGGATATCTTCTATAGAAGTGTATATATGTGTATATATCTTCTATAGACGTATATATTTAACATATACAAGTGTATATGTTTTACAAATTAGTATATAACTATATATATATACATATTGTAGTATATATATATGTATATTGTAGTATATATTTTATTTAAAATAGTACATATATATTGAATGGTGTGTATATATGTGTATATATCTTCTACAGATGTATATATTTTATGTATACAAGTGTATATGTTTTACAAATTAATATATAACTATATATATATACATATTGTAGTATATATATATGTATATTGTAGTATATATTTTATTTAAAGTAGTACATATATATTGAATGCTATGTATATATGTGTATATATCTTCTCTAGACGTATATATTTAACGTATACAAGTGTATATGTTTTACAAATTAGTATATAACTATATATATGTATACATATTGTAGTATATATATATATATGTATATTGTAGTATATATTTTATTTGAAGTAGTACATATATTTTGAATGGTGTGTATATATGCGTATATATCTTCTACAGATGTATATATTTAATGTATCCAAGTGTATATGTTTTAAAAATTAGTATATATCTATATATATATATATATATATACATATTGTAGTATATATATATGTATATTGTAGTATATATTTTATTTAACGTATGATGTATATATTGAATGGTGCGTATATATGTGTATACATCTTATATAGATGTATATATTTTACGTATACAAGTGTATATGTTTAATAAATTAGTATAATATAACTATCTATGTATTGTAATCCATGTATATTGTAGTATATATTTTATTTTAAGTAGTACATATACATTGATTGGTGCGTATATATGTGTATATATCTTATATAGATGTATATATTTAACGTATACAAGTGTATATGTTTTATAAATTAGTATAATATAACCATCTATACATTGTAATACATATATATGTATATTGTAGTATATATTTTATTTAAAGTAGTACATACATATTGAATGGTGCGTATATATGTGTATATATCTTCTATAGACGTATATATTTAACGTATACAAGTGTATATGTTTTATAAATTAGTATATAACTATATATATATATATACATACATAGTATATACATAAATATTGTAGTATATATTCTATTTAAAGTAGTACCTATATATTGATTTAAAATGATTTAAAATGAATTTCTAGTTTAAATTAAAAACTTACTTTTAATATATTATTAATTAACTATCACACACACACACACACACACACACACACATATATATATATATATATATATATATATATATATTATTGTATATACTTTATTTAATGTAGTACATATATATTGAATGGTGCGTATATATGTGTTTATATCTTCTATAGGCTTATATCTTTAACGTATACAAGTGTATATCTTTTATAAATTAGTATATAAGTATATATATATATAGTAGTATATATATATATATTGTAGCATATACTTTATTTAAAGTAGTACATATTATTGAATGGTGCGTATATATGTGTATATATCTTCTATAGACGTATATCTTTAACGTATACATGTGTATATGTTCTATAAATTAGTATGTAACTATATATATATATATATATATATATATATTGTTGTATATATATATGTATATTGTAGTATATATTTTATTTAAAGCAGTACATATATATTGAATGGTGCATATATATGTGTATATATCTTCTAAAGTAGTATACATTTAACGTATACAAGTGTATATGTTTTATAAATTAGTATGTAAGTATATATATATATATATATATATATATATATATTGTAGTATATACTTTATTTAAAGTAGTACATATATATTGAATGGTGTGTATATATGTGTATATATCTTCTATAGACGTATATCTTTAACGTATACAAGTGTATATGTTTTATAAATTAGTATGTAACTATATATTTATACATATTGTTGTATATATATATATATGTATATTGTAGTATATATTTTATTTAAAGTAATACATATATATTGAATGGTGCATATATATGTGTATATATCTTCTAAAGTAGTATATATTTAACGTATACATGTGTATATGTTTTATAAATTAGTATATAAATATATATATATATATATATATATATATATATGTATTGTAGTGTGTATATATATATATATATATTATACTATTATAGTATATGTTTTATTTAAAGTAGTACGTATAGTCATATATAATTATATATTGAATGGTACGTATATATGTGTAATTGTTTATATATTTTTTTAAAAATATATATTGTATATTGGAGTGTATATAGTGTATATTGGAGTGTATATAGTGTAAATTGGATTTTTTATTTATTTTTGAAACGGGTTTGACCGGTTTTTAACCGGGTTTTGATGGGTTTGACCTGGTTAGGCTAAGTGGGCCGGGTTAGGGTGGATTTTAATTTTTTTACTGTTTGGCCCGGCCCGGCTAGCGTCAAAACTGGCCCTCAACCCGGTTAAAATGGAAGGGCCGGTTCCGAGTTGGCCCGACCCGTTTGACACCCATAACTTAAACTAGAAGTCTACTTCTACTCTTCTAACAACCACATTCCTTAATGCTCATTTGAATACGAAAAGTAATGAGAAGAAATAACTTTATTACATCTCTTTACAAACTTATTTATTAGTTTTCGCTAAATTAAAATTAATGAATGCTCTCATCCTATATATTATATTCTTTGAATACGTACCTATGCTTTGCACGGCCACTTATAATCATATCATCCCTTAAAATTATTCTAGTGAGCACGTATACTCTGCTGAAACATCCATCTACCTTCCTCTAATTAATTTTATTAATCGACAAGTAATTTTTTTTTTTCTCTTATACTTCTTTTTAAATTTGTTTCTATACCTTTTTCTCACATGTTATGACTAATGAGTGACAAATAAATCCACATTATTTGTGGATACATTTTGTAACACTACTTCTTAGATTGTAACTAGGAACCTTTCCAGAAGGAAATATATATTGATTGTGCAATTTACCATGTGCCTACTTGGTCTTTTTTAAATAAATGAATTACTTTATAATCAAATCAAATAAATATATGCTCTATGATTTGTCTGTAAATTTATGCTCATCACGGCCAAGCCATGGAAACAATATCTTAGTTTCCAGTTTTTCTTTTTGCACATAATGCGTCAAATGATCCTTCTTTTGAGAAAAAAAAAAAAAACTAATCTAAGGATTTATGGGATGTATCTAGTTTTTCTCAACATTTGTTTTTGGTACATTAAAAATTTAACAAAAAAAAATTCTTAAATTCTTTCACAAACACGCAATTCAAATTCATCCGGAGAAGAAACTTCATTTTCTTTAGTGCATTCTCTCAAATTATAAAGTCTTTGCGCCGGTGACCTTCATTTGCTAGAAAATCAGCACATCGATTTGCCTACACTACTATTAGTAAAAGAGCAACTTGGTATACAAAACATCCCGTGTTAGCAAAGTCTTGAAAAGGATGAAGGATTGCATTTCAGGGGTGTGATGTAGAAAATTACTCTAATGCAAGTATTAGTGCCTATTTTCCTGATCCGAAGCCATGATTTATATGTCACATAACAACAATTTTATCCTGTACACTTCTATTACTAAGTATAACCTTTCCTTCTCTAACTCTTGTTTCCTGAATAGAGGTTTGGGAAGGATCGCATCTCAAAGGGTGTGATGTGTAAAGATTACTCTAATGCAAGTATTAGTGATTGTTTTTCCCGTTTGAGCCCGTGAACTATTAGTATTAGTATTAAGTCTCTAACTCTTGTTTCCTTAAATTAAGGTTCCAATGCATTGACATAAACAGTTCTCCTCTCAACAGTTTTTACCTAAATCATAAAAAAAGCAAAAGGGTGCAACACAAAAGCAGCTCAAAAGCATAGACAAGAAGATAAGTAAAAGATGCACCTTTCTTTCTCCATTAACTTTAAATAAAGCTGACTGTCTCCTTTCACTATCTTTAATTTAACAATGCTGCTCATCAACCAACTCCACTTGGTGCTAAGACCTTAATCATCCACATTCATTTTCCAAACTTCTCTCTTATTACAGAAAAAATGGATTCTCTTCAAATGGACAAATACAGGAAACAAAGGCTTCTCAAAAAGTTCATGCTCTATTCTTTCACTTCTCTAACTTGCATTTTATTTCTCTCAAGTCCTCTTTGGTATCCCCTTCTTCGCGCTTTCGTAACATCCCTTCTCTTTGTTTCACTTCCCAAATTGGCTGCTCTATTTTTCAGTTCTAAGTGCATTTTCTTAGTTGGAAACCTTATTGTCATATTTCTTGTTGGAGAGTCCAAAATCTTTAGATCACAAAAATCCCCTTGTAATGTAGTGAAACAGAACTATGCTGCAGTCGAGCAAGAAAATGATCAAAAAAACTTCATCTTTCTTACTGGAGATCAGTCCAAACTTTCAAGATCAAGATATTCTTATTCTCTACCTTTTAGTGTAAATTTGAAACATGGGCAGGAGCAAGAAGAGACATTTTGTGGATATGATGAAGAAGAACAGGAAAAGCAAATGGCAAGTGTGATGGATGGACTTGAGGGAAATTACTGCATTAGAAATTGCATAGAGAATGAAGAATTTGGTGTGGTAGATCCAAATGAATTGAGCAAAAGAGCTGATGATTTCATTGCGAGGGTCAACAAACAAATTAGGATTGAAGCTGTATCAATGATTTAGGCCAACCATACATTTTTCCCATTGTAATGTCTCCATAGTTCAAACAAACTGCAAAGGACATCTAAACTATCTTTTTTTTTTTTCTTTTTAATTTCATATCTTAATTATATATTATTCTATTTAATTACCTAAGTTATCATTTTTTTGCATATTGAGTAGCTCAACTATAAAGGTGCCTGTTGTCAATTGGAAATAAATATTTGACTAAACCAGTAAAAAGGCGTATGTTAACATAAAAAGAGCTATACTTTATGTAGATAAAGAGAACACCGTATGATTAAAGTACCATACAAAAAAAAAACAATAGTTTAACATGCATGTATCCATTAACTCTTATTTATATCACCAGTTAAATTACACTACTGTAATACTAATGAGTAATTAACATAACAAGCCTAATATACTATAGATTGATCATATAAACAAAGTTTAAACTGAGGGTGTGTTGGATACAAAGGGAAATAGTTTTCAATTTCCCATGTTCAGTTAGTCATTATTTTTGAAAAAAAAAAAAATATATTTAGGATTTTTTTAAAAAAAATTGAGAAAAAGTAACATATTTAGCGGAAGTAAAAAAAAACAAATACACCACAAGTGTCATTTCACAATTTATTACTACAATATATATATATTTTTTAATATGTATGAGATCTACCATGTTAATCTTGTACCGAGGGTCTTATTAATTGACAAGTATTCTTGTGGGTCCCATGCTATTTAATTTCCCTTTCTCCCTCCACTACTCCTTCCATCACCTCCCAGGCTCCCACCCTCACCATAAATAAAATATAAAGGCAAAATAACTTTTTGGATTCTTGTATTATGTTGGTTTTGTAAGTTGGACACTTTTACTTACATATTTTTCATTTGAACCCCTAAGTTTACTAAAAAATAATATTTTAAACCCTTTTTTGGTGAGTGTAACACACTCTCCCCCACGTCAGTTGCCACGTCTGTCACGCCTGCCACGTCATCTGCCACATCATTTTAAAAAATAAAAATAAAAAATAAAAAATAAAAAAAATATTACATTAAATTCCAAGTCATTTTTAAAATGCTACATAACAAATTAAATATTAAAATTAATTTAATTAAATAATAAAAATTTATAAATTGTAGAAAATTTGAATAATCGTGTTTTTATTTTTTCTCACAAATTAAACATCAAATCCATTACAAATAATTAAAATTCTTCTCCAACTAATTTAAATTTTTAACTATAAATTCATATATACAAACATAATAAATTTTTTATTTTTAAATTTGAATAGTTTTAACAAATTCACAAAAAGTTTAATTTTTTTTCAAGCGAAATTCATTATTTTTTTTCAATATTCACTATCATTCACTTTCAATATAAATTTAAATTTTAATCCCCAAAAAAATAAAAAGATTTCAAATTTAATTAAAAAAATGAAAAGAATTGAATTGAGAGAGAAACTTAAAATAAAAAATAAAAAGTGAATGTGTGTGGTGTGTGGGGTGTGGGGGATGGAAGGGGCTTGGGGTGGGGTGGGGACGGGGCTTGGGGTGGGGTGGGGAGGGGCTGGACGGGGTTGGTGGTGTGTGGGTGGTTAGGGACAGGTTGGGGTGGGGGTGGGGAAGGGCTAGACGGGGCTGGTGGGGTGCGGGGGGTTGGGGACGAGCTGAGGTGGGGGTGGGGAAGGGCTGGACGGGTGTTGGGGTGGGGTGGAGGGGCTGGAAGGGGTGGGATGGGCTGGGTGGGGGTGGGGACGGGCTGGGGTGGAGTGGGGAAGGTTTTTTTTTTTTTTAAAAAAATATTATTTTTAAATTTCTAAAAAAATTTTTATATTAAAAAAGATGGAGGAAAAAAAAGAGCCTTTTTTTTTAAATTTTAATATTTTTTTTTAAAAATATTTTATGAAAGGGGCTGGGAGTGGGGTGGGATGGGGCTGGGGTGGAGTGGGGAAGGTTATTTTTTCTTTAAAAAAAAATTATTATTTTAATATTTTTAAAAAAATTCAATTAAAAAAGATGGAAGAAAAAAAGATCATTTTTTTTTTAATTTTAATATTTTTTTAAAAATTATTTTAATGTAAAATTAGCCAAAAATTGACCCCCACTCGCACCCCAGGCAAGTGACTACACTCTCCTTGTCCTAGTCACCATTTCAATGCCACATAGTTGAGGTCAACGGTCAAAGGGTGCAAAATATTGCTTTTTAATGGGTTCAAGGGTACAGATGACAAACATGTAAGTAGAAGTGTCCAACTTACAAAACCGACATAGTACAGGGATCCAGAAGGTCATTTTGCCAAATATAAATACACCAAAAACCTTACTACCTTCATTTGTTTCCTAACATTAACATACTTTTTAGATTGTTAAAATTTAAATGACACAATAACAAAAAAAGTAAAAAGAAAATTAATCAATTGAAGTCATTTAAAATAAAAAAGGATAACGATCAAAATAGTAGGATGAATTTTTTTACTTTTAAATAAAGCCGTATCATAGGATAAATTTTTAAATGGATAAAATAGTCATATAATTATAAAAAAAAAATAAAAAATTTCACCTAAGTCACATAATTATGCTTTATAATGAAAAATCATAAAACTTTCACTCTATTTATAAAATCTTGAAATAATTCAATCATTTCGTGACTGATAATTTTTAAGAGTATTGTGTTTGCACGAATAACTTTTGTATTGATACTGTATTTTTATCAATAACTATAGTAAATATATAAGAATTATGAGTTAAAAAGTTACAAAGAAAATTGTGTTGATCTAGTGCGAGAAAACAAATTTATTAATCTTTATGACCTCCTGATTGAGGACTCGAAATACTTTGATCGCGACGTATGCTTTTTTTAAATATTTTATATTTTAATTATAGTGGATGAAAATCCACAGAAGTTTTTAATTTTGAAAGCAAATGTAAATTGTGCCTCACGAGTTTAAATTTATGAAGTGAATATTGGGAGAGATTTCTAAAATCATCTCAAATGTAATTAATTTATTTTAATGCGTCATATACTTTTTATGCACAAAACTCATAATTTATGTAAAATTTACTTTTAATTAATTTAGTTACTGTTAAATGCCTATTATGTGACAATTATTTATTTTTTTAAAAAATGAATTTGGTATTATAGATTTTAAAGTTAAACTTAAATAAATTAAACATCTATTTAAATAAAAAAGTAGCTAGACTAAAAAAAATAAGAAAGAAAAGTAATAAGGAGAGAATAGCAGTGGAACCCGATTTCACTTGACAAAATATGAGAGACATCTAATACAAGTTTTGTCTGCCACCTAATACTTGAGTCTCACACAAAATATTTTTTTTTCAATATTTTCACCCTCCAATACATTGTTGTTACTTAACGTTTTCGGGTATAAGAATCTGTAATTTGACACAATAACTTCAACACCAGTTCAAGTTTAAAATAAGAACACTATGAAGTGCAACAACACCCTCAACACAAGATCAAAGTGATCTTTGTAAGAAGTGTGTTTATTTTTTCAGAAATTAAGATGAAACAGAAATGTAAAACCAAGTCCCCCGACTTCACGGAATGTCCTTAAGGAATAATTCCCCTCACTGTACCCGAGGTTTTGGAATCTTCCTCCCAGGATAAAATGATTTTCAATCCAACTATATAGTGGTACCTCAAATAATTGGATTTGTCGAACTCACTCAACGATTTAATTGATCACAAGGAATGTTTTGAAGACAAGAAGAGTTTGTATTTCAAAATTTTTTTCATACCAAAATCTGTGGATAAATGCAGGTTTATATAGCCATCAAGTGCCCCTTTCGAAAGGTGGCAATGGTTCACTCGAAAATGTGTATTCTTTGGAAGAGTCATGTCTGTTCATTCGGAATATTGTGTCTTTTTTTGAACAGACACAACTATCTGAACAATCACTCATTTTCCAAAATAATAGGTCTTTTCATAAAAGGCTGTGTCCCTCTATTTTCCATTCACACCAATTGAACTCAACAATCCCCCATATGAATGGGGAATGACTATTTTTTGTAAAACTTTATGAAAAAATATGTGACCATCAAGCAAAGACTGATTGCATCAAGATAAGTGGATTTTCCTTTGAAATTTCCGCAGTGAACATGCATCGAATGCACTCGGTCAATCGGTAGATTTGATATCTTTGAACCATCGAGCTTTAATGTACACCTAGACAACACATGTCACACAACCAACCTTTTACCATTTATGGTTCTCACGATTTTGTTTTTTTCATCCATGAACACGTCCCGGTTTCATGAGATCTTAGAGAATAGGCCTTTACTAACATTCTTCTTGAAGTGGCTTCCACTTTGCCTTCACATAGGTGATTTCTAAACTTTCAATCCTATAGATTAAACTATTTGATCAAATCTGCCAAATTTAATAATCATTAAAAGACTTTTCACCTTAAGTCTTATCCCTGTTTACTGAACATTGTCTACATCATGAGAATGGGTTAGTATTTTGGCAATGTTGAACCTGTCAGACACAACTTTGTTTGATCTCCTTGAACCTAGCCCTTGGGATCTCCTGTCACGCCCCAAAATCCCATCGGACCGGACTGGCACCCGAAGCCGAGAAGGCCCGGGAGAACCCGTTCAAATACCTGTACTTTCACTTACATGTCACCAAAAATTTGGACAGCACTTCGTTGCATATAGAAGGGTCTAATTACCTGTATCAGCACAACACGCACAAATATATATATATATAATACTTGGCCGTCGGGGCCACCACATATACAAATATAACATCGCTATATAAACTTCCATGACTTTACCCTTCCTTATGTCTACAAAGCCTCTAAGATATACATGACACAACTAGGGTCGGGACAAACCTCCCGCCCACACATGACTCCTGTACAATAACAAAACATAAGGAACCGACTCGGAAAACTCCGAAGCAAACTGGAGCTCACCAACAATAGCTGTATGACCTGACTCCTATCTATGCTGTGTATGAGCTGAAGCACTTGTGCCTGCAGCATGAAATGCAGGTCCCCCGTGAGGGACGTCAGTACGAAATATGTACTGAGTATGTAAAGCTGTAAATAATCATATGTGATATGGGGGATCAAGAAAATCAGACACAAGTGAATAAATCATAATAGAAGTGAACCACACTTCATAAACACTTTTAGGATCATGTACATTATCATTAATCTGAATTGGGTTCATGAATTCAAACACATTTGTGGAACGGTATACATTCGTTCATTTCATTCTTTACAATTATCATTCGCCATTACCTCCTCCTCCCGAACCTCCAACCACCTAACAATAATCAATACTGTACCGTACTGTGACCATTAGGTTGCCCCCAGTACATATCAACTGTAATCATATCAAGTATCGGGATCGGCCCATGCTAGGCTTAAGCCCCTGAGCTACCACCCACACGTATATCAAGTAACACACATAAGAGATCTTTCCAATAACTTAGTTCAAAAGCTTTTGAGATTATTACATTAGTGTTCATGCCAATATAGTACCTTTGGAACAATGATATATCAATAGGAACCAAGTAATAGACCTTCTATACAATAACGATGTAATAAAGACTCATTGGTACATCAACAATGTGTTTCAGAATCATCAATAGCACAACAATGAAATAAGAGTCTTTTGGTATATCAATGAAATATTTTGACACTTTATAGAATGGAAACAACTTCGTTGGTAACGTAGAACAATACATATTTTTTGGACAACCTCGGAATCTTACTTGATGGAACATTGGTGTTTTCATGCCAAAGAACATCGTTAGAGTATGCTTTACATACCTCGTTGTAGATTCGGATACCAATTCAACACAACTTCCCGCCTTTACAAATCACTTATCTACAATGAAATGTTTGACATCTAGTATTAGCAACCCAACACCACAATTCTCTTCTATAATTTCATACAACCAATATTTGCAAAGCATTCCAAAAACCAACTTGAACGATAGGTTTATATGTATATATATATATAATCATCATTTCAATACCACATCATCACACCAAATCCCTTCACAATTCAACATAATCTAACCATGCACAAGAATAATCCAACATCATTTCCAATCATCTTTCAACAACAATCAAATAACATACTTCTTATGCTCACATGCATATATATACATATCCATATAAATAACACCAACATAATTTACATCCTTACCATAAAATGGCCCTTTTGATTTCGAAGTCCTGTTGGCACAAATAAGGGGTGCTTCTCGAAGCCCTCGAGACGGTGAACACAACTACGGAATCAATTTGGATTTTCTACGGTTGAATCAAAAGATAATTGGAGTTGAAATTAGGCTAGGGTTTCTTATTCTTCAATGATTTGGATGATAAATGATGGATATGAGGCTAAGTATATGTATATAATGACCAATTTTCGTCCATGAGGTGATGGAAAATGACCATATTGCCCTTAAAATTTAAGTAAATCCGAATCTATCCATGGTGGACTGTTTTAGTAGGCTAAAGTAAATCGACCATAACTCTTTGCTCCGATAATGGATTTGGGTGAAACCAATTGCATTAGAAAGAAGACTCTCGGGGCTTCTCATCGATATATAGAAGCTCACACAGTTCATTTTGTACAAGGAGTTATGATCATTTAAAGTTGACCCAAAAATCTTTTTGGCTGCAGTACTTTTGTGTGCAGAAAATTTCTGCACATTTACTGTTCATTGCGTCCACCGTTTTCAAGTTTTGAACATGCTCGCTTATATCCGATACTCATCTGTTTTTAGAAATCTTTATATCGTTGGAAAGATAACTCGATAAACTTCGCATAAAAACTTCGACGAGCAAATTCCGGTATAAATAAAGTCGATTTCTATACACATATAATCAAACTATACACTTGAAACCATCTCAAAATAATCAATACTCATACTTAAACTCATATATACCTAACTTATGATCAATACATATACTCCAACACATATAACCATGGCTAATACACGTAATTAAGTACGGGGTGTTACATCTCCAGTCTGCTAGGTAGAGTTACCTCCATGTTGACTTGTCCTAGGCCTTAAACCCATTCCCTTGGATGTTCTCTCAACTCCTTCTCTAGATTGGTCTTTTGTAAGTAGATCCGACACATTATCCTTTGACTTCACATAGTCAACAATGATAATTCCACTAGAGAGAAGTTCTCTAACAGTATTATGTCTTTGTCTTAGGTGACGAAATTTACCATTGTACATCATGTTCCCTGCCCTACCTATCACCGCTTGGATATCACAGTGTATACATACTGGTGCCACTGGTTTGGGCCGATAAGGAATATCTTCCGAGAAATTCCGGAGCCATTCTGCTTCTTCACCGGCTTTATCTAATGCGATAAATTCAGATTTCATTGTAGAGCGAGCAATACAATTCTGTTTGGATGATTTCCAAGAGACCGCTCTTTCATTGATAGTAAATACATATCCACTCATGGCTTTTACTTCGTTTGATCCGGTGATTCAAATTGCATCACTATATCCTTCAAGTACCGCAGGATATTTATTATAATGCAAAGTGTAGTCTTGAGTGTATTTAAGATACTCCAAAACTCTTTTCATTGCCATCCAATGAGTTTTATTAGGATTACTCGTGTACTGACTCAACTTACTAATAATGCATGCTATGTATGATCTGTACAGTTCATTATATACATTAAACATCTCAATACTCTTGCGTACTCCAATTCTGAGTCACTTTCACCTTCATTCTTTTGAAGTGCAAAGCTCACATCCAATGGAGTCTTGGCAATACCAAATTCCATATACTTGAATTTGTCAAGTACCTTTTCGATGTAATGAGACTGTGACAATGCCAATCCTTGTAGAGTTCTATGGATTCTTATCCCTAAGATCACATCCGCAACTCCAAGGTCTTTCATATCAAACTTGCTCTCGAGCATTCGTTTCGTTGCATTTATGTCTGAAATATCTCTACTGATGATCAACATATCATCCACATATAAACTCACAATGACTTGGTGATTTGGAGTGTCTTTAATATAAACACATTTATCACATTCATTAATTTTGAATCCTTTTGCCAACATGGTTTAGTCAAACTTTGCATGTCATTGCTTAGATGTTTGTTTTAGTCCATAAAGTGACTTAATAATTTTACACACCTTATTTTATTTTTATGGAACCACAAAACCCTCAAGCTGTTCCATGTAAATTTCTTCCTCCAATTCTCCATTTAGGAATGCGGTTTTCATATCCATTTGATGAATTTGAAGACCATATATCGCCGCCAAGGCAATTAACATTCGAATCGACGTCATCCTTATTACCGGCGAGTATGTATCAAAGTAACCAAGACCTTCTTTTTGTTTGAAGCCTTTTACTACAAGTCTTGCCTTGTATTTATCAATAGTACCATCCGCATTCATTTTCTTTTTAAAGATTCATTTAGATCCTAAAGATTTGTTTCCTGGAGGAAGATCAACCAATTCCCACGTATGGTTGCTTAAGATTGAATCAATCTCACTATCGACTGTCTCTTTTCAAAAGGATGAGTCCGAAGATGCCATCGCTTTCTTAAATATTTAAGGCTCATTTTCTAAGAGAAGTGTTATAAAATTCAATCCAAACGAAGTTGACATTCTTTGACATATACTACGTCTTGGATTCTCATCATTATGTACATTCTTACTTGGTTCATCTCGAGGTCGTTTAGACCCTCAATAGACTGTTTATGTCTAGTTTTATACGGATAAATGTTTTCAAGAAATTCAACGTTATCTGATTCAATTACCATATTTTCATTAATATCCGAATGTTCGTATTTATGAACCAAAAACCGACATGCTTTACTACTTTTAGAATATCCT
Organism: Capsicum pubescens; assembly: GCA_030864215.1. NCBI lineage: Eukaryota > Viridiplantae > Streptophyta > Magnoliopsida > Solanales > Solanaceae > Capsicum > Capsicum pubescens. Next base: position 42,038,386 of record CM061540.1, on the reverse strand, counting down.
ATGAACATGCAGTCCACCGTCTTAGGTCCTATCTTAATCTTTTTAGGCATAGGAACTTGGACCTTTGCTAGACACCCCCACACTTTAAAATATTTCAAGTTGGGTTTCCTTCCTTTCCAAATTTCATAAGGAATTGATTCCGTCTTACTATGGGTAACTCTATTGAGTATTCGATTGGATGTAAGGATAGACTCCCCCACAAGTTTTGCGGTAAACCTGAACTTATAAGTAAGAGATTCATCATTTCCTTCAAAGTTTATTTTTTTCTTTCTGCAATTTCATTAGATTGAGGTGAGTACGGGGCCATAGTTTGATGGAAAATTTCATTCTATACACATATTTCGGCGAAGGGAGATTCATATTCTCCACCCCTATCACTTCTTATCGTTTTTATTTTTTTCTCTAACTGATTTTCAACTTCAGTTTTATATTACCTAAGTGCATTTATTGCTTCATCCTTACTGTTTAGCAAATAGACATAACAATATCTAGTGTAATTGTCAATAAAAGTTATGGAATACTTTTTTCTACCAGGTGATGGTGTTGACTTCATATCACAAATGTCCGTGTGGATTAAGTCTAAGGGATTGGAATTCCTTTCAACGGACTTATACGGATGCTTAACATACTTTGATTCCACACAAGTTTGACACTTTGATTTATTGCACTCAAAGTTTGGCAAAACTTCTAAGTTAATCAATTTTCGTAACGTTTTGTAGTTAACATGGCCTAAACATTCATGCCACAAATCATAAGACTCAAGCAAGTAAGAAGAAATTGAACTTTTATTGATTTCAACATTCATTACATTCATTTTGAATAGGCCCTCATTGAGGTAACCTTTTCCTACATACACTTCTCCTTTACTAAGTACAATTTTTCCGAAAATAAATACACATTTGAATCCATTCTTGTCTAGAAGTAAAACTGAAATCAAGTTCTTCCGTAACTCCACAACATATAAGACATTGTTAAGTGTCAACACTTTTTCAGAAGTCATCTTCAAGCACACTTTTCTTGTTCCTTCCACTTTTGCAGTAGCGGAGTTTGCCATGTAGATCTTTTCTTCTGCCTGAGCCAGAGCGAACGTCGAAAACAACTCCTTGTTAGCACAAACATGGCGGGTGGCACCAGAATCCATCCACCATTCGCGAGGATTTTCCACCAAATTGCATTCGGAAAGCATAGCACACAAATCATCCATTTCTTTCTTAGACTCATCCAAATTTGCTTGGTCCTTCTTCTTCCCTTTCTTCGGGGAATGACAATCCGTAGACTTGTGACCAATCTTGCCACAGTTGAAGCAATTTTCCTTGAATTTCTTCTTGGGTTGATTGCTTTCATTTCTAACTTTCTTTCATTTTTTAGAGTTGTTTTGGTCATCTTCTACAATGTTTGCTCCACTTATTGCAGAATTGCCTCTTGACCTTCTTTCTGCAGCTTTATTATCTTCTTCAATGCGTAGTCGTACAATCAGATCTTCGACTGACATCTCCTTACGTTTGTGTTTCAAATAGTTTTTGAAGTCTTTCCACATAGGTGGTTGCTTCTCTATTATTGCTGCTACTTGAAACACTTCATTCACAATTAAACCTACAATGAAGTTCATGTGAATACTAAGAACATTTTTAAATTGTTCAACAATGGTATTTGTCAAAATCATACCTTTCGCTAAGAGATCATGGATGATCACTTGCAGTTTCAGAACTTGGGAAACAACATACTTATTGTCTATCATTTTGTACTCTAGGAATCTTGCAGCAAAGAGCTTTTTTGTTCTGGCATCCTCCGTCTTGTACTTCCGTTCTAGCGCTCCCCATAACTCTTTTGCAGTCTTGGTTCCGCTATACACATTGTAAAGGTCATCTTGAAAATCACTCAAGATATAATTCCTGCAAAGAAAATCTGAGTGTTTTCAAGCCTCCATAATCACGAAGCGTTATTTTTTAGAGGTTTCCTCGGGCACCTCCGGAGCTTCCTCAACTGTGAACCTTTGAAGACAGAGAGTTGTGAGGTAGAAGAACATTTTCTGATGTCATCTCTTGAAGTCAATACCCGCAAAATTTTTGGATTTCTCCGCCAGTGCCATAGCTTGCGGAGCATTAGTACGACTCGTCGTGGCAATACTAGTTGCCGCCATAGTCGTTCCAGCATCATGCATTTGACTATCAGTCGTCATTTTCCTGTCACAACAAGACATAACATTTAGTATGTCAAAATACTACTAATAAAGTTGCAGCAACTTTAAACACATCTTGTTTCTAGTTTAACGATGAAGTTTTCATGACTTCCAATCGTCAACCGAGTGATCTTTAACATGTGATGAAGATTTTATATTTTCAAATCACTAGTTAAGTTCAAACGGAGTAGAAAGCTAAAAGCTTTAATCTCCAGAAATCAAGAAATACAGATTCCGAAAAAAAAAACTTTAGTGAAAAGAAAATTTCACCAAACAAGCAAAAAATAATATTTTTTTTTCCAAAAATTATTCCTTAAGATTGTTGTTACTCAACATTTTCGGGTACAAGAATCTGTAATTTGACACAATAACTTCAACACTAGTTCAAGTTTAAAACAAAAACACTATGAAGTACAACAACACCCTCAACATAAGATCAAAGTGATCTTTCTAAGAAGTGTGTTTTATTTTTATCAGAAATTAAGATGAAACAGAAATGTAAAGCCAAGTCCCCCGACTTCACGGAGTGTCCTTAAGGAATAATTCCCCTCACTATACCCGAGGTTTTGGAATCTTACTCTCAGGATAAAATGTCTTTCAATCCAACTATAGTGGTACCTCAAATAATTGAATTCGTCGAACTCACTCAACGATTTGATTGATCACAAGGAATGTTTTGAAGACAAGAAGAGTTTGTATTTCAGAAAATTTTTCATACCCAAACCTGTGGATAAATGCAGGTTTATATAGCCATCAAGTGCCCCTTCCGAAAGATGGCAATGGTTCACCCGAAAAGGTATATCCTTTGGAAGAGTCATGTCTGTTCATTCGAAATATTGTGTCTTTTTCTGAACATACACAACTACCTGAACAGTCACTCATTTTCTAAAATACTATATCTTTCCAAAAAAAATTGTGTCCCTCTATTTTCCATTCACATCAATTGAACCCAACATACATATCGTGCTCACGCCACCCCCGAGCCCCCATCCGCACCTCCCTACCTCACCTCTTAAAGTATTTGTTAGATTATATAAAAATAATTTTCGAAATAAATAACTTATTTTTATGCAAAAAAAATCTTTCCCACTGAACACACCATATAGTTAAGTTCCACCCTTACTCAGGAACTAATAAGTACAATACTATAAAGTTTATTACATCAGGGATTACAACATCCGTCAAGCAGCAGTTGTCATTTGTTAATCTAATCTAAGTTTGACATGGGTCGTAACTAAAATTGAATGGCGTCCTACAAAACAAAAGTAGTTTTAAAGTATATATATTAAAAGAAAAACAATCATGAGAAGAGTGACACTACTACTGCTTGAACTGAGTGTACGTGTCCTTCAACAAAATACCATATACTACACCCTCTTCCCACGTTTCTATCTATTTCTTTCCCCTTTGTTTCTTCTTTATATATGGACAGTATAGTTGAACAAACATCTGTTGTAAAGAGCAATTAGTATAATAGTAATAGCCATGGTGTTATTGAACCTAATTCACAAATTTCTCAACATAGTAGCTCCTCCATTTGCCTTGTTTGGCTTGTTGCTTTTCTTGCCACCTTATCAATTTTTCAACTACTTCCTTTCAATATTGGGTAAAGTTTTCAGTGAAAATGTTGCTGGCAAGGTTGTCATTATTACTGGGGCTTCTTCTAGCATCGGCGAGGTTATATATATTCACTTTCAACTTAACTTTTTCTATGCGTTAATTTAAGCATTCCAAATTCACTCTTTCGACTAATGATCTACATTAACATTGTCATTTAGGCCTATCTGTATGAACAAAAATGGATCATCAATTACTCCTTATGTTCTAATTCATGTGATAGTAGTGATCGTGTTTGACTGGCTACGAAATTTAAGAAAATAAAGTTGGGACTCGGTAGTCTAAAATAAGTCATAGCTAGACATTTGAGTGGTTATGATAAAATAGAGAGTTTAAAAGTTAAATTATTTCTACATAAGAAGTACTTACAATTTTTATTAAAGTGGAATGGGGAGAAGAGTAATAAATAAATAAATAAATAAAATTTCTGGCTCAATTTAATCAACAACTTAGGATAAGAGGTCTGTCCAAATACGTGCGACTGTAACACTCGATATTTAAAGCGTGGACAATATGAAATAAGGGCCTGATATTGAGTAAATCGTGAATGTATTGACTACTCTGATATGATGAAAAAGAAATTCAAATCATTAAAGGGTCACAACATATTTTTGGGCATTTTTTATTTGGCGTAGATGGTTTGATAGGTAAAAAAACTCTTGATTTCGTAGCATTTGGCCTATGAGTAAGCCAGAAGAGGTGCATGCTTAACCATTGCAGCCAGAAGAGAGGAGATTCTACGCGAAGTAGGCGAAAGGGCACTTGATCTAGGCGCCGCGGATGTTTTAGTGGTGCCAGCTGATGTTTCAAATGTTGAAGATTGTAGAAGGATTGTTGATAGAACTACGAGTCACTTTGGACGACGTGAGATTCGATTTGTTTGATACCTCTACTTATAATATATAATGCTTTTGAAAGCTTTAATTATGTTAATGTTTACGACTTTTTGTTCCGTGTGTGGATTGCAGTGGATCATCTAGTTAATAATGCTGGAATGGCGTCAGTTTCTCTTTTTGAAGAAATAGAAGAGATCACTAACGTTAGATCCATCATGGTAATAACACTCCCTCCTCCCGAATTACTTGGTCACTGTCACATTTTCTTTTTTCTAAGAGTCAAGCTACATAAACTTTGACCAATCTTTTAAGACGTAAGAAGAATTGCATCTTGGTAGTTTTCACCTTTGTCATATAAAATGAGATCGAAAAAGAAACAAAATTTTACGGCCTATTTTGGGCCTGACTACCACAAAACAAAAGAACTGATATAAACCTGTGAGCTATGTACAATGTTGAAGTGAGTCAATTGGTTTTGGTGATCGTTACACAATTCTTTTTAGTTTTGTATCGAACTTATTACTTCTAGGTGATCTTTACTCTTACATGTAAGGGATACTAACATAAAATTTATATCGTAAAAAGGGTTATGTTGAACCATTTTCTCTGTTGAGGCAGGGGAAGAAGTACCGAACTGAGTGTAGGTTTTTGAAAATTGCAGGACATAAACTTCTGGGGTTCAGTTTACATGACAAGGTTTGCAATTCCCTACCTGAGATATGGTGAAGGTAGAATCGTTGTGCTTTCTTCTTCCGCATCTTGGATGCCTACTCCAAGAATGAGCCTTTACTGTGTAGGTTCACCAACTTTTAACCCCTAATCAACAAAGATCAGTTTAATTTATTTTTCAGTTTGATACCCTTACTATTATGTTATGTTAGGCAAGCAAAGCAGCGCTGGTGCTGTTTTTTGAGGCGCTAAGGATTGAATTTGGACGGGACATCAAAATAACATTAGTCACACCTGGCTATGTTGAATCAGAAATGACGCAAGGGAAATTCATAGACAAGACCGGCAAAGTAGATGTTAATCCTCAAATGAGGGATGTAAGTTTGTCTCTTCTCTCTCGTGCGCGCACAAACTATTGCAATGACATTATATGTTATTTTTAAATACACTTTCAATACTCTTATGGTTAAAACTGTGCAATGTCACTTCAATATATGTCTTAACCAAATTAAACGTAATTTATTGATGTCTAGTTAAAACTTATTTTATATGTTCCAGACAATGATTTGTTCCAAGTGAGTAGTCTTTCACAATTTATGCGGAAGGGAGATATACAGAATGAATTATTGATCAAAGAAGAAAAAGAATATAACATGGTTGCCCAGGAATGCGACATTAGTATCTAATTGGATGGTTTGATGAATATTAACCAGGTTCAAGTGGGCATAACCCCAGTGGTGAAAGTAGAAGAATGTGCCAAGGCCATTGTGAATGGCGCTTGTCGCGGGGAGAGATACGTTACTGTGCCTGCTTGGTTCAGGGTCACCTACTTGTGGAAGGTTTTCTGTCCAGAGGTTGTTGAGTGGGTTTTGAGGTTGTTTTGCCTTACTGGTTCGGGAACGTCGCCAGAGGGTGCTCTAAGCAAGAAAATATTAGATTACACTGGTGTTAAAAAATTCTTGTACCCACAAAATATCCGGGAGCTGGATCTTAAGACCAAGTAATGCAGGGTTGATGTCAAGAACAAGAAGCTATAGTAGGTTGGTTGTTTCTTTGTATCACAGGAGGAACTTTGATTTGGAGTATCTTGTAATTAGTAGCATGCAGTTTCTTCTTTTTAAGCTGTTGTTTAAATGAATGAAATCAAATTAGGCGTAGGTACTCGAGTGTTAATTATTGAGTGTGAGTGACAAGTATTAAATGATGGATTAAGAAAGTTTGATCCATATGTGAGAATTGCACTCAGTTTTTTTATTTTACACTTTGGTTCAATATAATATTCTAATAACTAAAAATAGAGGAAAAAAATATGGGATATGACTTCTTGGTCTTGTTTTCTCTCTTCGCTTGGATTGTTGTTGTTCATTGTTGCTGCTGTTTTTTTCTCCTTCTTGTTCTTCTTCACTATCTTCTACTTCATTATCATCTCTTCTTGTTCATCTTCTTCGTCTTTATTTGTCGTTCCATTGTTGTTATTGCCGCTACTGGATCAAATTTTTAGGTTAAATTTTGTTTGTTGTGCTTGCAATTACTTCACAGGTAATTTTGGTAAGTAAATTTATGATTTTTAGTTTAATTTTTTTATCTAAGTATATCCGCTGTTGCTGTTTTTTTAATAATACTACTTATTCAACAGCTGTTGTATTCATGTACAACAATTGTTAGATAGTTTTCATTACAATTTAAGTAGTTCCAATAGGTAAGTCATTTGTTGTAACAGATGACTTATCTTTGGACTATGCTACTAGTTATGTAACATGAATCCAACAGATGAGTTATCTGTTGCAACAAGTGATTCATCTGTTGGATTCAATACTGAATAGAACTTGAAGCTGAATTCCAACAGACGAGTCATCTGTTGTAAGAGATAAGATGATAGAGCTATTTCAACAGATGAGTCATCTGTTGGATTTATGTTACAACACTGTGATAGAATCTGAAGCCGATTCTAACAGATGAGACATCTGTTGTAACAGGTAGACTCATCTGTTGGGACATTTGATAATCATAATGCATATAATTATTTTGTTGTATATACGATACTATCATTATTAATTTTACTATAATATTATTATTAATTTTTTTTTAACAAATTTCTTTAGGTACCATTAATGGAGGAATCAATAACAATATGAGTTGATTGTCATGGTGAATGGATTGAAAAGAATAGTCAATTTATTTAGCGTTGAAAGGATGGTGAAATGTTAGAGACGATAGCGGTGATAGTCCAAAGAGATGTTTTGTATGATGATTTTTTGAATTTGATCATCAGTTACTGTGGACTAAATTGTCAATCGAAAGATCTTGTTTTCAGTTACATGTACAACTCTTTTAAAAATTAGAGGATCCTACCTTTTAAGATAAGTGATCAGGTTCATTTTCATTTTGCGTGCTTATATGAGTGATGCAACTAGACCAATTTTAAGAGTAGACGTAGTTGAAAAATTTCTAGAGAATCAAAATATGGAATAAGAACAACAAGATATGTTTAATGATAAATTGAATAATGTGGACATGAATATTTCAGATGATGATGAGAGTGAAGATGAAGTGAAGGAGGATCAAACATCTATGCCCGTTGTTGCGAGCAATATAGTGTGTAGTTCTCAATCAACATAGTCGAGCAATTTTTAAGATGATAAAATAATTTTTTACAAGGGAATGACATTGAAGAACAAGGAAGAACTAGTCACTTCATTGCATATTACTTGCTTGAAAAAAGATTTCAGACTCAAGAAGGTGATTAATTCGCGTAGTATGTATTGTTTTTGATGTGCAAATTCGGAGTGAAAGTGGTAGTTGAAGGCTGTGAAATTTATAACTTCTGACAGATTCTGCATTAGAACTTAAAAAAAGTATGCAGAGAATCACATCTTCTCAGTGTCTTTTTGTGTAGTAGATAAGAAATGTGATGTCTCATATCAATATTTTTTTTGGAGCAAATAAAAAGTTATGTAGATGATACCGATGAGTTATGTATAAAATCTTATAGGCATTCAAGTATCCGAAAGATGCTTTTAATTGTCTACCCTTCAGCTCTTTATGGCTGTTGCATGAGGCACCTTGAAAAAATATTTGAAACAACTATCATAATTCAAAGACCCTGTCTCATTTTTATAAAGCAACTAAAGCGTATGATAGATTTGAGTTTTTTGACCATTTCAATCAAATAAGGGATATGGTATTCAAGACAACAAAACATCTCGAATGTGTCAGATTCGACATACGGAGCCAGGTATTTTGTTTAGGAAATAGGTACATTATTATAAATTTAATGTCTTGTTTGAGTTTATTGTAATACTATGTCTTACTAAGTGATTTTTTTTGTATAGATATAATATTATGACGTCAAACATAGCTGAATCAGTGAATGCAACGTTTGACATTGAAACTGAATTTTTCATTATTGCTCTATTGATAATATAAACATTAGGTTTGCAAAATTATTTCACGAGAGGCGTATGAAGTTGGTTAACTCACCAGACTTGTTCTTTCAATGGAAAAACAAATATCAAAGTACCTCAATTTTGGGAATAAGTTATTGACCCATCAAATAGCCAATTACAAATTCAGTATCAACGGTCACGGTGATGTTGCCACGATCGATCTCAAAGAAGAACTAGTACATGTAGAGTTTTTGACTTGGACAAAATACGTTGTCCAAATGCTATGCCAGCGTTTCGAGCCTAATATAGTGCACAATTTAGAAATAAAAATTATGAGTATTCATCTTCTTATTATTTGGCGGAAAAATGCGTGATTGCATATTGTGAGGATATTAATCTAGTGTCTCCTGAAGATTCTTGGATTGTTCCTGGTGAGATTATGGAAAGAGAAATACTTTCTCCATATGTCGATCCAAGCAAATTGGGAAGAAGGCGAATGAAGAGAAGGCGTGGAGTCGGAGAATCATTTTCGATAAAAATAATAATGCTTCATATGTAAGGCAGTTTGGTCACAAAAGAACTACGTGCCTGGATCGAAATGCACCATAATTGTTGTAATAGTAAATAATCTTATTGTTGGTTTAGTAATGAACTTGATAATTTTAACTCATTATTAGTAATGTATGTTATTTATTATATAAAATATATTTTTATTTATGGTCCAAAAATTAATTTAACATCAATAAAAAAAAGGTAACAAAAAATTAAATAAATACAATAAACTACAAAAATATTTTCAACAGATGAGACATCTGTTGCAACAGGTGACTCATCTGTTGAAATAACAGGTGACTCATCTATTGAAATAAATCAATACAGGTCTTCAAAACAGTTCTTTGGGGATAAACCCCGACCACCTTAAATAAAGATACACAACCTAGAGGCGGAAATAACAAGAAGGAGAAAAACTAAGCTTGAATACTTATTGAGTGTGAGTGAAAATGATAGTCAAAGCAGGAGCATGAATGAGATTGAAACAAGATGAAAGTTGGCCCAAAGGAGGTATCAAATAATATTAAAGCTCACCCACCATAGAAACATCTCTCAAGATCAGGAGAAATGGTCAAGAAAGAGTACTAAGTACTCAGACAAAGGAACAACTTTTGTAATAGCTTGGAAATGTTTGAGTTTCTCTAGGATTGGAACAATCCGATTTTTGGTCTGACTTCTTTTTTAAAAATCTTTTTTATTCAATTTTGTTGCAAAACTGGGCTTCAGCCTATTCTCTTTATTAATAAGTGATCCTTTTTGGACCGAAAATTGCTTAAGAAAAGATATCTGATGACCCATTTGTTGCAACATGTGACTCATTTGTTGGAAGAAATCAAAACAGTTCTTGCCACTGGATTGAGTTTGATAGAAATCAAACCACTTGAAGACTTGTTTTGATCTCTTCCAACAACAAATGATTCATCTATTGAAAGAAATCAAACCTCTTAAAGACCTATTTTAATTTCTTCCAACTAGTTAGTCATCTGTTGCAAGCTATAGATCATCTATTGCAATAAATGTCTATATCTGTTTGATTATTTTCAACTGATGAGTCATTTGTTGCAAAATATATCTATATCTGTTTGACCAATTTGATGTGAAATGATTCATATTAAATCATTATTAATAGTAAATAAATTGATTTAATTAAAATTAGCTTTTAATCAATAAGTTAAATTATAATTTTAATGAATTACATAGTAATTACATGATCAACTAAGTGTATTCGTCGTGAATAGAGTGAGCAATTGACTAATCTGATATGAAATGTTTCATATAAAATCATTATTAGTAATAAATAAAACGATTCAACTAAAATTAACTTTCAATTAATATGTTCAATAGCAATTTTAATGAATTAAATAGTAATTACATGATCAACTAAGTGTATTCGTCCTGAATAGAGTGATCAATTGACTAATTTGATGTGAAATGATTCATATTAAATCGTATTAGTAATAAATAAGTTGATTTAACTAAAATTAGATTTCAATTAATAAGTTCAATTGCAATTTTAATGAATTACATAGTACTTACCTGATCAATTAATTGTATTCGTTCTGTGAAATGATTCATGTCAAACCATTATTAGTAATAAATAAATTGATTCAACTAAAATTATCTTTCAATTAATAAGTTCAATTGCAATTTTAATGAATTATATAGTAATGACCTGATCAACTAAGCGTATTCGTCCTGAATAGAGTGATCAATTGACTAATTTGATGTGAAATGATTTATTTAAAATCATTATTAGTAATAAATAAATTGATTTAACTAAAATTAGCTTTCAGTTAATAAGTTCAATTGCAATTTTAATGAATTACATAGTAATTAAATGACCAACTAAGTGTCTTCGTCCTGAATAGAGTGACCAGTTGACTAATTTGATGTGAAATGATTCATTTAAATCATCATTAATAATAAATAAATTGATTTAACAAAAATTAGCTTTCAATTAATAAGTTCAATTGCAATTTTAATGAATTACAAGGTAATTACATAATCAACTAAGTGTATTCGTCCTAAATAGAGTGATCAACAACAACAAAATACCCAGTATATTCTCACTAAGTGGGGTCCTGAGAGTGTAAGTGTACGCAGTCCATACCACTACCTCAAATATGAGATAGTGAGGTTGTTTTCGATAGATCCCCGGCTCAAACTAAAATAATCTAAGACAAGGCATAGTAATAGTAGGAATAGTAAAAGAACAAGATACAATATAAATTAGTATATGCAATACTACCATAAATAAGATACTCCAAGTAACACACCAAAAGATAGAATATCCTAAATTCAAACTATCCTTCTACCCTAATCCACTATCTCCACAACTTTCGATCCAGGGTCATGTCCTCGGTAAGCTAGAGCTGCTCCATGTCATGTTTAATCATCTCCTTTTAAAATTTCTTCAGTCTACCTCTACCTCGCTTGAAACCATTCCTAGCCAACCTATCATACCTATGCATTGGGGCATCCGTGCTCCTCCTTATCACATGACCGAACCATCTCAACCTCACTTTCCTCATCTTGTCTTCCACCGAAGCCACTCACAACTTATATCGAATAACCTTATTTCTAATCCTATCTTTCCTAGTACACCTACATATCCACCTAAGCATTCTCATTTTTGCCGCCTTCATCTTCTGAATTCGGGCCTTCTTAACAGGCCAACACTCCACCCCATACAACAAAGCAGGTCTAACCACCATTCTGTAGATCTTGCCTTTAAGTTTGGGAGGTACCTTTTTGTCACACAAGATTCTCGAGGAGAGCCTTCATTTCATCTACCCTACCCCAATCCGATGAGTGGTATCTTCATTAATCTCTTCATTCTCCTGAATCATAGACCCTAGATACTTAAAACTATCTCTGTTTTTGATAGAATGATTGTCAAGCTTAACAACCACATTAGAATCCTAAGGCACCTCACTGAACTTACACTCTAAATATTCCGTCTTGGACATACTCAACCTAAACCAATTAGACTTAAGAGTTTGCCTCTAAATCTCTAATTTAGCATAACTCCAGTATGTGTCTCATCAATCATCCACAAAAAGCAAACAATAAGGCACCTCACCTTGAATTTATCACGTTAAAACATCTATCACCAAGGAAAAAAGAATTGGACTAAGCGTCGAACCTTGATGTAACCCCATTAAGATGGGAATGTTCTCCGAGTATCCTCCCCCAATCCTAACCTGAGTCTTGGCTCCATCGTACATATTCTTAATCGCCTAACATACATTATAGGTATACCTCTAACCTCCAAACACCTCCAAAGAACCTCCTTTAGAACTCTATCATAAGCCTTCTCTATGTCGATAAACACCATGTGAAAATCCTTATTCCTATCCCTATACTGCTCCACCAGTCTCCAGACGAGATGGATGCCTTTAGTAGTCAAGCGCCCTGGCATAAATCCAAACTAATTTTCAGAAATAGTAATAATCCTCCATAACCTTAACTTTACCACCCTCTCCCAAACTTTTATAGTGTGACTCAACAACTTGATACCCCTATAATTGTTGCAATCCTGAATGTCACCCTTATTCTTATACAACAAAATCATCGTACTTGATGTTGGGTGAATTTATGCATTCTAGCATTGCTATTCTAGTTTTTTTATACTTGTTTTGAGGATGATTTATGTGCTTAATGTGTTGATAATGATATAAATCTGAATATAAGTGTCCATGTATGTGTTTACAATGTTTAATAGTGTTTTCACAGGAGTTTGATTCAAATTGATCATTTAGAGTTCAACCGAGAAAACTAGTGTGACTAGCTTAAGCTAGGTGTTTGTATAGTCTATCGTGTTGGGTTCTAATATGTTTAATGAGTTCCTAAGGTTTTTATTGTGTATTTATATGTAAAAAAACTTGTTGGTAATGTTCAAGGGTCAATTGGATCAAGACAAGAGTCAAAATAATAAGTTAAACATCAAAGTGAATAAAGCCTATGCTTAGCTCGTGTTTTTAGTTCTCCATTTTGGATGTTGTGTTGTTTTGAGCTCTAAATTGTTGTGTTTAATGCTATAGAATGCTTGGTAAATCATTATAATGATATATGAAGGATATACAAGATTCAAATCAAGTGGAAACAACTCAAAAAGGCTTGGAATGGGTAACGAAAACACAATACACAATTTTACTCAATTTGGAGTCCTAAAATATCTAGGGCGAGTGAAGGCGCGTGTAAGGGACAATGGGCGCATGCTATTGTCCAAAATGTTCAAAAAGGACCCAAAACAGTGTGTAGCCGCGATAAGCCCACGACGCAGGCTTCACTTCAGTGCAATGGAGACCGCGACACACCCTCTATATCGGTGGAATGGTGCCCACAATGCGGGCTGTATTTTAGGGGTCAAATATACGCTGAATCCTTTCCCAAAACGTCTTGGTCTAACCCTTTTTCTATAAATACATCATTGCACACGTTTTTGATTACTTTTGTACGTCTTTGGACAATTGGAGGCTGCTCTACACATTCTTTAGGGTTTTATTTTATTAAATTTAGTTTTCTTTATGGTTTGTATCATCAATCCAAGGGATTGGATGATGAATATTTCCATTAAAAGCTAAAATCCCTTTCTGGGGTTAAGGCCAAGATTATGAATACTTTCGTTTTGAATTAAATTTGTTTGAGTTGCTTATCATTATGGTTGCTTGTTTATCCTTGTTTAAACTATTTTAAGGATTATCTACCCTTAGAATATATTAATTGTCGACCTTGTGATCTCGGGAGGGGGAATAAGAAGATAGAACATGGGGATAAACAAAGTATGGTTTGTATTCTTTTATAAAATAAGGAATCCAAATTAGCATCTAGGACAGAGATGTACTTAGAAGACTTATTTGATTCACATGTAGGATGATAGATTTAAATCACTTAGTTGGATTATTGCATCCCCTCTCAATGATGTAGTTGTAATATCCAAGTTAGGTAAACGGTTAGAGGTCGGGAGACCATGATCATGCGATTAACCCTACGAATCAACAACCAAGATAAGTGATTTAACAAACAAAGTTCAATGGCGTAGTATGATTTTTCTTAAGCCTTAACCCTGGGTCTTAATCCATTGATTGTCCAAAGTCATTACTTTTCCACATTAGTTTAGTTTATTTTTAGCTTACAACTCTAAAACTTTATTTGTCACTCTTCTGAATTTGTTAAACTAGAATTGGATAGTTGTTATCACAAGTCCCTGTGGGATCGATATTCGAATTTCTTGAAAGCCACTTTACTACTTGATAGACCACTACACTTGTGTGTGCGCTTGGGCGTGTTGACACCTAATTTTTCCCTCCACAACTACGTTTAATCTCGAGTTTCTTCGATTTTCAAATAAAATCACATCAATTATTTTTTCCAAATAAATGCACTTTAAAATAGGTATTTGGGCTAAATTTATCATTTAAGTGATAATTATATATCTTTCGTATTTTCATATACGAGATTGTATAAATGATGTCATTTAAATGAACATTTTCATCAAAATTGGACTTTAAATTAAGGATTATTTGGAAAATAAATTTAACTAATTAAATCTTGATTTAAATATAATTTATTCTCACAAATAATCTATTTGGAGAAATACTTGTTTGGTTTTATTAAATCAAGAAACTCGGGATTAACAGAAGTATTAGTTCGTATTTAATTTCAATTCAATTTAATCAATCTATTAAATTTGATCATAAATTGAAATTAAATTGGCCACAATCGCAATACATTTGGCCAATTAGCCTTTAATTTGATCAAAATTTAATTAGAATGGGTTAAATGTTAATTGAAACTATTTTTCTAAACTATCCATCCCAATTTTAACACCCAACTTAATCAGCACTACCCCAGACCGAATTCCCTAATGTCAGCAGCCCACCAACCCAATTTAACAACAATCAATAACCCAGTCCAACAACCATCCAACCCGGCCCAAACCCCTTTCTTCTTTATCTGCCTCAACAAACAAAACAACAGTTCCATCAACTAGAAAACTCGAACAAACAACCAAAACCAGCGTACAAACATGTCACTGACGACAAAATAACGATGACAACTCGACCCGGCAAAAACCCGATCCCTGACCTATTTCCAATTCAGCAACGGTCTAAAGATCCCTTTCCCGTTCTTGTTTTCTCAGAGGAAACCTTCGAATCTTCTAGAGACGAGGCCAGGTGTCCCTCCAACGTTTCAACTCCGTGAATCTCGGATATCACGATACGAATTCGTACATATCTGGTCGTTTTTCATTGGTTTGGAATGGAATTCGTTTTATCCTATTTTTTATTGGTCCACCCATTTCATTTTTTTGGGAAAAAATTGAAAATTTGGTACGATTTGAGTTCCAAAACGGACTGTGGGGGAAGATTCTCGAATTTTAAAATTCAAAAAATATCTTTCTTCTAAATCCCTAAAATACCCTAATCCGTCCTCTATATAAAGAGCCCTGGGGGTCACTGTTTAGGGGGATTTTTCTCTTCTTTCCAGGCTGGGGGTTTTGGGGTTCAAAATTTTGGATGGTCTTTTGAGGGTTCGAAATTGGGAGGGTTTTCTTCTGGGTCACCGTTTTTAGGGTTCAAAATTTTGGGTCTGGGAATAGGGGGATTTTCTCTTTTAGGCTCTTAGGTTGAAAAACTAGGGTTGGGAATTTTTGAGGTCTGATAAGGAAATGAAAGGTCTGAGGATTTTTGGTTCGAAATTTTTGGGTTCGAAAAGAAGGGGAAGAAAATTTTGAGATCAAAACAGTTCCCTTAGTGAAAACTTTCTTTTTCTTTCTTCTTTCTGAAAGTTGGTTGACTAGTCGGAGATTCGAAAGTTGAAGATAAGGGTTCGAAAAAATTAGTTTGGAGGTCTGAAGAGCTTAAAATCGAGCATTCAAGCAAACCTCCTTTCTAGTAATTTTTTTTTTCAAAAAAGTCGATGACCAATCGAGGTTTTCGAGTCGAAGACTGATTCTTGGTGGCATTGGAATCTGACATTAGTTTGAAAGTCTCGTTTTGCTGCCCAAGAACAGGTTAGTCATCCATTTCTCTCATTTGTTGCGTTATAATAGTCGTAGTTATTTTCGATTAAATATATTATTTTCTGGGATGGCTTGCTGTAGAAAGCCGTGAAGGCTTTAGGATTTTGTGTGACGATTAGAATTTGCTGTCGTTAGGATGAATTTGAGTCCTAATAGTGAACATACTTCTGCGTAAGAGTTTGAGACTTAATGTCTTTTCCTTGATTCTTGCTTTGAATAGAACTCTGGGATCTTAATTTTATGTTACATTTCTTTTTGTTATTATTAGACGTTAGCAAGAATAATATGGTATAGAAAAGGTGTTTGCTATTTCTGTTGACGAAATGTAATAAAATCTTTTCTTCTTCTTTCAAACATAAGTCATTAGATCTTTAAAATAGTCAGACTTCTTCATTAATATTTGTTCAGCCTTCTGTTGTTGGTGGTCATCACCTTGTTGTTGACTTACGCTTAAGTATTAGGGTTAGATTTACGTATTTTTTTGTTTCTGTTTGTCCCTCGTATCATTTTCTTGATTGATTTTATCATGGAAACGCTTTTGAGACTCCTTTTGACAAGAAATGTCTAAAGGGAAGAAAGATGTGCTGCACAGTTCCTTTATTCCATTAAGAGTTACCACTGATGTGTTAGTATTATCCTGACATAATTCTAATCTAGATGTCCTGGTGTGATTTTGTTAATGTCGTTGTCATATAGATGTTACTTTTTTTTTCTTTCTTCTTTCTGAAAGTTGGTTGACTAGTCGGAGATTCGAAAGTTGAAGATAAGGGTTCGAAAAAATTAGTTTGGAGGTCTGAAGAGCTTAAAATCGAGCATTCAAGCAAACCTCCTTTCTAGTAATTTTTTTTTTCAAAAAAGTCGATGACCAATCGAGGTTTTCGAGTCGAAGACTGATTCTTGGTGGCGTTGGAATCTGACATTAGTTTGAAAGTCTCGTTTTGCTGCCCAAGAACAGGTTAGTCATCCATTTCTCTCATTTGTTGCGTTATAATAGTCGTAGTTATTTTCGATTAAATATATTATTTTCTGGGATGGCTTGCTGTAGAAAGCCGTGAAGGCTTTAGGATTTTGTGTGACGATTAGAATTTGCTGTCGTTAGGATGAATTTGAGTCCTAATAGTGAACATACTTCTGCGTAAGAGTTTGAGACTTAATGTCTTTTCCTTGATTCTTGCTTTGAATAGAACTCTGGGATCTTAATTTTATGTTACATTTCTTTTTGTTATTATTAGACGTTAGCAAGAATAATATGGTATAGAAAAGGTGTTTGCTATTTCTGTTGACGAAATGTAATAAAATCTTTTCTTCTTCTTTCAAACATAAGTCATTAGATCTTTAAAATAGTCAGACTTCTTCATTAATATTTGTTCAGCCTTCTGTTGTTGGTGGTCATTACCTTGTTGTTGACTTACGCTTAAGTATTAGGGTTAGATTTACGTATTTTTTTGTTTCTGTTTGTCCCTCGTATCATTTTCTTGATTGATTTTATCATGGAAACGCTTTTGAGACTCCTTTTGACAAGAAATGTCTAAAGGGAAGAAAGATGTGCTGCACAGTTCCTTTATTCCATTAAGAGTTACCACTGATGTGTTAGTATTATCCTGACATAATTCTAATCTAGATGTCCTGGTGTGATTTTGTTAATGTCGTTGTCATATAGATGTTGAAGAATCTATGCTTGATATTATATGTAGCAAAATTTTTATCTTAGGCAAGTAGGACACCTGTCTTTCTCTTTTTCCCTTTCTACCTCATTCTTCTCTCGCTAGTGAAAGTTGAATCTTGTCTACTCTTAATCGCAAACTAACAACCCTTTATAATATGAAAATGTCCCTGATTTACAAGCATTTCAGGTAGCGATTTACCTATAGTGTTATTGGCTATTTATTTATCTCTTGGCCCAGTCATTAAACTTCCTTAAAATCTTTAATCCGTACCTTTACATATACTAAGATTTTGTGGCTTTACAGCAATTTGTTTGCCCGAGTTTCTGATTTTATTTTGATCTTTCCGCCTACTCGGCCTCCGTGATTAGAGTACTTTTCCCTCAATCTCATGAATCATTGTCTCTTCTACATTTGCGCGAGAATATATTTTATAGTATTATGAACTTTCAATATGGTTAGTAATTAATTTATACATAGCATATTAATTCTTTCATCCTTTTCTTTGAATGAACCCATTTTGGAGTCCAAACGGACTTTTTCTCCACATATTTCATGGTGGGCCAACACGGCTCCCTCCTCGAGTCCAATCCGAAAGAGAATCCAAGCTGACTATAGAACGTATGGCTATAAAGAGTGGAAAAAAGGGGAGTGGGTTGAAATCCTGCCGTTGAAGAGGCTAAGGGACTTGAAAGTCTCAGTGTCCATTTCATTCATTTATTTAGATATTTATTGTTTTCGTTATCTATTCCGTTATTTACTCTCATTCATTCATTTGGGGCCTCGAAGCCAAAATTGTAAATTAATACAGGTAAAGTGAGACTCAAGTTAAAGGCTTGGAAACATAGAAATATGACAGGTGAAGATGGGTGAAAAACCGAACTAGAATAGGACAGGGATGACGATTTGGGCCCAAAAGCCTAAATCACTATTTCTCCCCTTTCCCCTTTTCCTTTTGTTTACTTGTTTAGTACTTATTGCGAACCTAGCTAAATCCCTAACTAAGTCGCTAAAAAACTGATTTTGCAAAAACTTTTTCCTTAATCAACTATTTTTTCAACAAATTGATTTTCCAAAGTTAATCAAAAGAATGTTTTCAAACAGATCGGATAACCGCAAGTTAGCGGACGTTTTAGGTGCCTAACACCTTCCTAAAACGTCAATAAGAACCGCTTACTCAGAATTTCTTAACTTAAATGATTTTTCTATTTTGGATCGTTTGAAGTAACTCTCTAAAGGTTTCTTAATTCCTTTTCAAAATTAAGTGGCGACTCTCAATAAGTCAAAATTTCCGCAAAACAGTACGCTGTTAAGTTTTTGGTACCGTTTTCGGGGACTTGTCAATTTGCAACTATCTTATTTTTAGTTTAGCTATATTGAGTTTTAAATAGTTTAGTAATTTTTCTTTTTAGTTTCTTTTTTTTTTATTTCTCACATTTCTTGAGATGTCAGCCTGGGATAGATGGTTTTCAAGTGATGACGATTCTTGTTGGTGTATGGTTTGTTCAATAGTGGTCATTCTGCAGATTTGTGTGCTGTCAATTCTTATTCAGTAATGTTTGTAGGATATGATCAAAGGCAGAATTATGTGAACACCTACAATCAAATGTTGCAGACTCAACCACAAATACAGCCATGGAACAACCAGCAACAATAGTTTCAACAGGCCCAACCAAATCAGTCAACTAGCAACTTGGAAGAGATGCTCAAACAACTTTTAGAATCTCAAGACCAGTTGTTGGCAGACATGAAGAACCATCAGGAGGCTGCAAAGCAATTATATAATCAACTGGAGGTAGATGCGGAGTTGACTCCCCAATCGGTTACAGAAAAAGTTGCTGATAATTTGAGGAAGTCTGAGTACTCGGAAACTAAAGTTGTTGAACAGGTTGAGGAGATACAACCACCATCACAAGAATCGCAATAATTTAGTTGTCATTTTTTTCTTGAAACTAAAATTGAGAAAGTGAATAAGAGTGAGGGTGTTGTGGATAGTGTAAATTTTGAAGTGGGATTGGTTGGGCCTCATTCAAACCACTTTTCTACATTATATTTAGATGATATCTTGTTTGTGGAATCATTTAAAATAGTGGAAGAGTGTAAAGATGTGAAAAAAGAATCCTATATTCTTGATTTTACACCAGATAAGAAACATAAAAACACACCTCACTTCAAGCCCGAGTGGTTTGCCATGCATATTCTATTACTCGGTTCCTTAATCTTTGTACCACCACCTTATGAGCGAGGCAAGAAGATGGATGTGGAGGTGAAATTCATGTCCTCAAGGTGGAGGAAAAAGTTGATATGGGTCGTGCCACGACACTAAATTATGCGCTTCTTGAGAGGAAACCCAAGTTAAGGTATGTTTTATTGTTAGTTTTTTTTTGTTTTTACTTCACGCAATTTTTGTTTTTGATTGAGTCACAAGTTGATGGAAAGTCCGAGTACCAAAAAACCTGAGCTAAGGAGCATGACAAAGACTGAGTGTGGGGTCCATAGGCCTTCTTGATGAAAAAAGATGCTACTAACTAGGCCTAGAGGCCTCAGGGAGTATTTCTATCTCTTACTTTTAAATTTACTTTAGGGACAAAGTAGATTTTTAAGTATGGATGGGGAAATTCCCAATTTTTGGCTCAATTTTAAAAAAATTATGTAAGATATTCTTGTTGGTGCTATTTTTGATTGCATAGTGCAAGTGTTTTGTTTGGTAAAAGCATGTTGATTGAGGGAATTACTATTTTTGAAACTCTTAGGCTCATGTTTGTGACTCTTGTACATTTTGGCTTAATTTTGAATTCATGTTATTATTTGGTTAAGAGTCTATGATGATCCTATGTGAGTCAAGAATGTGCCATGTGTGATGTGAGTTTTTGTATATTCCTTGTTGCATGTGATGTCTAGAACTTACCCGGTGTGTGTGTAAAGCAAAATAAAGAATGTGAGTTAAGGAGAGGATATAGGCGTTTCTTTGATATCCTTGTTTTATACCTTCTATTTGACCCACCCTTTGTGCTTGATCCTAGTGAGCCCCGTTGAGCCTTTAAATTTTTCTTTGGAAGCCTTATATGTATTTTAATCCCTTCTTTTATAGATCAAAATTTGATCCAAAAAACTCCTAGGCACTTTAATAAAAAAATTAATAGAATGAGGAGTTTGAGAAATAAGAGGGAAAAAGTGAATTTGATGCCCCAAGTTAATAGTTATTGGTGTTGATAATTGATGTGTGGTGGATGGGTGTGATAGAGATTATGCTAGAAATTACCATGTTGTGAAAAAGAAAAAAAAAGAAGAAAAAATTTGATTCATGTGGTAATAAATAATACTTTCACCATGTGTTTGTGAAAATGCTTAAAAGAAATGGGGCAAAACAAAATAATGGGTTAGACAAAAATGGTATAATTTGGTTGTTGGATATTGGTTTTAAATGTATAATGTAGTGTATTAAAGCGCTTAGAGAGGTTAGTCACTATTTCCAAATAGTTCCTACCCATCCCTTAGCCTATATTACAATCTGGAAAAAACCTAATTGATCCTACTAGTCGTGTGTATAGCTTTCTTGATTTTAGTGGCTGCTACTGGCTGTCTTGTTTACAATTCCTATTTCAATTCCGTGTTCTTCGTGTCTTGGATGACTATCTTATTTATGGGTGACGATTTACTTGTTTATTTCTGTATTCAATAGTAGTGTTTTACTTGTTAATTCTACTTGTGTTCAGCCATTTTGTTGTTCTTAGTAGTTCTGTAGTGTGGGCTTGATAGTACTTGTTTGGTTTGCTTTGTCGTCTAAGCATTGTGCTCTTAGTGTTATTGGTTTTTGCTGTCTCTGGTGGATGTGGTAGATAGCGTTGGCATATGATGTCTTCAGGAAGGGCATGGGTTGGGGTCAAGGATTATGGCGGAGGCAGGGGCAAGGGCAGGGGGTAGGAAGGGTAAAAGGGCTAAGGATAACTATAGGTTGAGAGTAGGGTCATGGAACAAGGGTCTTTATCGAAGAAGTCATTAGAGTTAGTGAAAATTCATAGGAAAAGGCAAATTAATATAGCGGGTCTCCAAGAAACCAAATAGGTGGGTACTAGGAAAGGGTAGTAGACGGTTATAAGTTGTGGTACTCAGAAGCGTGAGGAACAGAAATAGTGTAGGTATTCTAGTAGATGATGAGCTTAGAAATCAAGTGTTAGAGGTTAAGAGGGCCAATGATAGGATGATGTCAATTTAGCTAGTTATTGGAGGGTCTTCTTGGAATATTATTAGTGCGTATGCACCACATGTAGGCATGGATAATGAAGAGAATAAGATATTTTGGGAGGATTTGGACGAGATGGTGAGGGGTGTACCAGTAATGAGAATTTTTTCATATGAGGCGATTTCAATGGGAGCATAGGGTCTTCCTCGAGAGGTTATGATGACGTACATGAAGGCTATGGGTTCGGTGTAAGAAATGTTTAAGGAGTGGCACTTCTAGATTTAGCTCGGGAGTTTGGATTGGTGGTAGTCAATTCGAACTTTCCCAAGAAGAAGGTTCACTTGGCTACCTTCTGTAGTTCGGTGTCTAAGACTCAGATTGACCTTTTACTCCTCAGGAAAGGAGATAGGGGTATTTGTAAGGATTGTAAGGTCTTACCGAGTGAGAGTCTTTTGACACAACATAGGATTTTGGTGATGTACTTGGAGACCAGGAAGGAGCAGAAGAGGAGAGGGGTGGAGGATAAGGATTAGATGGGGCAGTCTGACTTTGGCCAGTGTATTAGATATATAGGATAAGTTGATGGCGAGAGAGGCTTGGGGGAGTGGAGGGTATGTTGATAGTATGTGGGAAGAGACTGCTAATTGCATCAGGGAGACAACTAGAGAGGTATTGGGGGTCCCGAGAGGCCTTTCGGGCAAGCACCAAGGGGGTTGGTGGTGGAACGAGGAGGTGAAGGGGAAGGTGGAGGCTAAAAAGAGAGCGTATGTAAAGTTGGTTGAGATTAAGGATAAAGAAGATAAATAGAAGTATAGCGAGGAGTATAAAATTGCTAGGCGAGTGGAGAAGTTAGCGGTCATGAGGGCTAAGGATGCTGCTTTTGAGAGTTTATACACATCGTTGGATAGTAAAGGTGGGGATAAAAATTTGTACAGGCTCGCCAAGGTTCGGGATAAGAGGGATCGGGACCTGGATCAGGTGAAGTGTATTAAGGATGTGGACGGAAAAGTTCTAGTAGAGGAGAGTCGTATTAAAAAGAAATAACAGTCTTACTTTCATAAGCTCTTGAACGAAGGAAGGGATACTAGCATTGTGTTGGGAGATTTTGAGCATTCTGAGAGGTTTCGTGATTATGGTTATTGTAGGAGCATTAAGGTTGAGGAGTTTAAGAGGGCTATTCGTAGGATGCGTAGAGGTAGAGCGATTAGTCCAGATAAGATTTCGATGGATTTTTGAAAGCACACAGAAGGGGAAGATATGAAGTGGTTGACTTAGTTGTTTAACAAAATATTGATAACGACAAGGATTACTGAAGCTTGGAGGTGGAGTACTAACAGAGCCCAAGCGCACATGCAAGTGTACATGGTCTATCAAGTAGTAAAGTGGCCTTAAAGAAAGCCGAATATCGATCCCACAAGGACTTGTGTTAACAACTATCCAATTCTAGTTTTAAAAATTGAGAAGAGTGACAAATAAAATTTTAGAGTTGTAAGCTAAAAATAAACTAAACTAATACGGAAAAGTAATGACTTTGGATAATCAATGGATTTAGACCCAGGGTTAAGGCTTAAGAACAATCATACTACGCCATTGAACATTATTTGTTAAATTGCTTGTCTTAGTTTTTGATTTATTAGGTTAATCGCATGATCATGGTATCCCAACCTCTAACCGTTTACCTAACTTGAATATTACAACTACATCGTTGAGCGGGGATGCAATAATCCAACTAAGTGATTTAAAGCTATCATCCTACATATGAATCAAGTAAGACTTCTAAGTACATATCTGTCCTAGATACTAATTTGGATTCCTTATTTTATAAAAGAATACAAACCATACTTTGTTTATCCCCATGTTCTATCTTCCTATTCCCCCTCCCGAGATCACAAGGTCGACAATTAATATATTCTAAGGGTAGCTAATCCTTAAAATAGTTTAAACAAGGATAAATAAGCAACCATAATGATAAGCAACTCAAACAAACTTAATTCAAAATGAAAGTATTCATGATCTTGGCCTTAACCCCAAAAAGGGAGTTTAGCTTTTAATGGAAATATTCATCATCCAATACCTTGGATTAATGATACAAACCATAGAGAAAACTAAATTTAAGAAAATAAAACGCTAAAGAATGTGTAGAGCATCCTCCAATTGTCCAAAGACATCCAAAAATAATCAAAAACGTGTGCAATGATGTATTTATAGAAAAAGGGTAATCCCAAGCCATGTTGGAAAAGTATTCAACGTGCAGTTGACCCATGAAATATAACCTGCGTCATGGGCACCATTCCACCGATATAGAGGACGCGCCACAGGCTCTATTACACCAAAGTAAAGCCTGCGTCGTGGTATTATCAAGGGTACAAACTATTTTAGGTCCCTTTTGAAGATTTTGGACAATAGAATGCACCCATTGGCCCTTACACGCGCCTTCACTCAACCTGTTCATTTCAGGACTCCAAATTGAGTCAAATTGTGTATTGTGCTTTCGTTATCCATTCCAAGTCTTTTTGAGTTGTTTCCACTTGATTTGAAGCTTGTATATCCTTGATATATCATCATAATCCATTCACCAAACATCTTATATCATTAAAAACAACAATTTAGAGCTCAAAACAACACAACATCCAAGACGGAGAACTAGAAATACGAGCTAAACATAGGCTTCATTCACTTTGATTTCTAACTTATTGTTTTGACTCTTGTCTTGATACAATTAACCCTTGAACATTACCAACAAGTTGTTTCACATATAAATACACAATAAAAATCTTAGTAACTCATTAAACGTGTTAGAATCTAACACAATAGGCTAGATAAAAACCTAGCTCAAGCTAGTCACACTAGTTTTCTCAATTGAACTCTAAATGATCAATTTGAATTAAAAATCATGTGAAAACACTATTAAATATTGTAAACACATACATGGACACTTAGATGCACATTTATATCATTATCAACACATTAATCACATGAATCATCCACAAAACAAGGCAAAAAATACTAGAATAGAAATACTAGAATGCATAAATTCACCCAACATCACCACCCCACACTAAAACGGACCACACTGGGATGATTTCCAACCTCTCTGGCATGCCCCGATCGATTTTTGACCCACAACATGCTCGGACCCCGGGCCCACCCTCGGAACCGTGGACTATAAAACACCGATTTAACCCAAAAATTCCTCGTTCGTGTTGTTTTGCTCGTTTGACTAACCAAATGGCCTAGAATAATTAAACGAACCACACTGGGATGATCCCAACCTCCCTGGAATGCCCCGGTTGATTTTAGACCAATAGATCATCGGATCCCGAGCCCACCACTAGAACCAGAGCTATAGTACAACGATTTGGCCCAAAAATGCCCTGTTCGCGCCGTTTCGCCCGTTTGACCAACCAAATGGCCTAGAATATTGAAAAGAACCACACTGGGATGGTCCCCAACATTCCTGGCACGCCCTGATTGATTTTCGGCTTATAGGACGCCTGTACCCCGAGCCCACTCCCAGAACCGTGGGCTATAGCACACTGATTTGGCCTAAATATGCCCCATTTGTGTCGTTTTGCCCATTTGACAAACCAAATGGCCTAGAATGTTAAAACAGACCATACTTGGATGATCCTCTACCTCCCTGGCATGGCCCAGTTGATTTTAGGCCTACAACACGCCTGGACCCCGGGCCCACCCCCAAAATCGTGGGCTGTAGCACCTCGATTTGGCCAAAAATCACCCTGTTTGCACTGTTTCGCCCGTTTGACCAACCAAATGGCCTAGAATATTCAAACAGACCACACTGGGATGATACCTTACCTCCCTGTCTTGCCCTGATCAATTTTTGGCCAACAACACGCCCTGACCCCGGGTCCACCCCCAAAAATATGGGCAATAACACACCGAATTTGCCCAAAAATGCCCCGTTGCACCTTTTCGCCCGTTTGGCAAACCAAATGGCTTAGAATATTAAAACAGACCGCAATGGGTTAATACTCAACCTCCCTGGTACACCTGACAAATTTTCATCCCACAGTATGCCCAAACCTCAGGCCCACCTCCGAAATCGTAGGCTATATCACACCGATTTAGTCTAAAAATGCCTTATTTGCGCCGTTTTGCCCGTTTGACCAACCAAATGGCCTAGAATATTTAAAAGGACCACACTGGGATGATACCTAACCTCCCTGGCATTACTTAATCGATTTTTGACAAACAACACATCTGAACTCGGGCCGACCCCCAGAACCGTGGAATATAGCACATCGATTTGTCCGAGAAATGCCCCGTTCGCATCGTTTCGCCCATTTGTACAACTAAATGGCTTAGAGTATTAAAATAGACTATACTGGGATGATTCCCAACTTCCCTGGCATGCCCTGGTTGATTATCAGCCCAGAACACGCTCAAACCCCGAAATCGTGGGCTATAGAACACCGATTGGGTCAAAAAATGCTCTATTCGCGTCGTTTCGCCTGTTTGACCAACCAAATGGCCTAGAATATTGAAACATTCCACACTGGGATGATCTCTAACCTCCCTGGCATGGCTCGATCGATTATTACCCCACAACACTTCCGGACCCAGAGCTCACCCGGGGAATCGTAGGCTATAACACAACGATTTAGCCCCAAAATGCGTCGTTCCCATTGTTTTGCCCCTTTGACCAACCAAATAGCCTAGAATATTAAAACGGACCATACTGGGATGATCCCCAACCTCCCTGGCATGCCCCGATCAATTTTTGACCCACAACACGTCAGACCCTAGGCCCACCACTGGAACCATGGACTATATAGCACATCGATTTGGCCCATGAATGCCTCGTTCGTAGCGTTTCACTTGTTTGACCAACCAAATGGCCTATAATATTGAAATGGACCACACTGAGACGATAACCAACATCCCTGGCATGCCCCAATTGATTTTTGACCTACAGCACGCCCGGAGCCCGAGCCCACTATCGGAACTATGTCATATAGCATAGCGATTTGGCCCTAAAATGCCTCGTTCGCACCGTTTTGCTCGTTTGAACAACCAAGTGGCATAGAATAGTGAAAATGACCTCACTGGGTTAATCCCCAACCTCCCTGGCACACCCCAGTCGATTTTTGTCACACAGCACGCCTGGACCCCAAGTCTATCCTCCGAACCGCGGGCTATAGCACATTGATTTGCCCCAAAATGTCCCGTTCGTGCCGTTTCGCTAGTTTGACCAACCGAATGGCCTAGAATATTGAAACGGACCATAATGGGACGATCCCCAAGTTTCCTAGCACACCCTAGTCTAATTTCAACCCATAGCACGCCCGGACCCTCGGCCCACCCCCAGAACCGTGGGCTATAGCATATCGATTTGTCCTAAAAATGCCTCGTACGCGCCGTTTCACCCGTTTGAACAACCAAATGGCCTAGAATATTGAAACAGACTACACTAGGATGATCCCAACATCCCTGGCATGCCCCGATTGATTTTTGACCCATAGCACGCCCGAACCCTGGTCCCACCCCTAGAACCGTGGGCTAGACACCAATTTGGCCCAAAAATACCCCGTTTGCACCGTTTTGCCCATTGACCAACCTAATGACCTAGAATATTGAGAAGGACCACACTGGGATGATTCCCAACATCCCTGGCATGCCTCGATAAATTTTTAACCCACTGCACGTCGGACCTCGAGCCCACCACCAAAACCATGGATTATAGCACACCGATTTGGACCAAAAATGCCCCGTTCATACCGTTCGCCCATTTAACCAACCAAATAGCCTATAATATTGAAACGGACCACACTTGGATGATCCCTAATATCCTTGGCATTCCCCGATCAATTTTTTGCCATAGCACGCCCGAAAATCGGGCCCACCCCTGAAACCATGGGTTATAGCACACTGATTTGTCCCTAAAATGCCCCGTTCGTGCAGTTTTGCCTATTTGACCACCCAAATAGCCTAAATTATTTGGAAGAACCTCGCTGGGATGATACTCAACCTCCCTGGCATGCCTCGATCAATTTTAGGCCCACAGCATGCCCAGACCCTGGGCCCACCCTCAAAATCGTGGGCTATAGCACACCGATTTGGCCCAAAAATGCCCCGTTCATGCCGTTCTGCCCGTTTGACCAGCTAAACGGCCAAGAATAATAAAATGGACCATACTGGGATGATCCCCAACCTCCCTAACATGCTATGGTTGATTTTCGACCCACAGCACTCTCGGAACCCAGGCCCACACCCTAAACCGTCGGTAATAGCATATCGATTTGGCCAAAAAATATCCCATTCGCGTCGTTATGCCTATTTTACCAATGGAATAGCCTAGATAAATGAAACGTACCACACTGGGACGATCTTTAATCTCCCTGGCATGCCCCGGTCGATTTTAGTCCCACTGCATGCCCGGACCCCGAGCCCACCCCCGAAATCGTAGGTTATAACATACCGACTTTGCCCAAAAAATGCCCTGTTCGCGCTGTTTCGCCCGTTTGACCAACCAAATGTCCTAGAATATTGAAACAGACCACACTAAGATGATTCCCAACATCCCTGGCATACCCCGATCAATTTTTGACCCACAACACGCCCGAAACCCGAGTCCACCCCCGGAACCGTGGGCTATAGCACACCGATTTGGCCCAAAAATGCCCCTTTCATGCCGTTTCTCTTGTTTGACCAACCAAATGGCCAAGAATATTGAAACGCACCACACTGGGATGATCCCCAACCTCCCTGGCACTCCACGATTTATTTTTGACCCACAACACGCACGGACCCCTAGCCCACCCCTAGAACCATGGGCTATAGCACACCAATTTGGCCTAAACATGCCTTGTTCATGCCGTTTTGCCCGTTTGACCAACCAAATGGCCTAGAATATTGAAACAAACCACAATGGGATGATCCCCAACCTCTTTAGCTGGTCCCATTTGATTTTTGGCCTACAGCACACCCGAACCACGGGCCCTCCGGAACCGTGGGCTATAGCACACCAATGTTGCCTAAAATTGCCCTATTCTCGCCGTTTAGCCCGTTTGACCAACTAAATGGCCTAGAATATTGGAATCGACTACACTGGGACAATCTCCAACCTCCCTGTCATGCCCCATTTGATTTTCGGTACACAACATGCCGTACCTCGGGCCCACCCCCAGAACCATGGGCTATAGCAACCGATTTAGCCTAAAAATACCCTGTTCACGTCATTTCGCCAGTTTGACTAACCAAATGGCCTAGAATGGTGAAACAGACCATACCAGGATGATTCCAAACCTACCTGGCATACACCGGTCAATTTTTAACCCCAACATGCCCGACCCTAGGCCCACCACTGGAATCATGGGCAATAGCACACCAATTTGGCCTAAGAGTGCCCCGTTCGCGCCGTTTTACCTTTTTGACCAACCAAATGGCCTAGAATATTGAAACGGACCACACTGGGATGATACCAACATCCCTGGCACATCTCAATTTATTTTTGACCCACAACACGCCCGAACCCCGAGCCCACCCTTGGAACTATGTCATATAGCACAACGATTTGGCCCCAAAATGTCTCGTTTGCATTATTTTGCTCGTTTGACCAACCAAATGGCATATAATAGTGAAACGGACTACACTGGGATGATCCCAACCTCCTTGGCACTCCCCAGTCAATTTTTTCCACATAACACGCCTGGACCCCTGGACAACCATTGGAATCGCGGTCT
Organism: Capsicum pubescens; assembly: GCA_030864215.1. NCBI lineage: Eukaryota > Viridiplantae > Streptophyta > Magnoliopsida > Solanales > Solanaceae > Capsicum > Capsicum pubescens. The sequence continues at coordinate 42,008,567 of CM061540.1, read as the reverse complement.
ATAGTACATCGATTTGGCCCAAAAATGCCACGTTTGGGTCGTTTTGCTAGTTTGACCAACCAAATGGCTTAGAATATTGAAATGGACCACAATGGGATAATTCCCAACTATCCTATAACGCCCTGGTCGAATTTCATCCCACAACACACCCGGAACCCAGGCCCACCCACGGAACAGTGGGCTATAACACATTGATTTCACCCAAAAATGCCCCGTTCGCACTGTTTCGCCCGTTTCACCAACCAAATGGCCTAGCATATTAAAACGGATCATAATGGGACGATCCCAACATCCCTGGCATGCCCCAACCTATTTTCGACCCACACCATGCCCGCACCCCGGTCCCACCTCCTGAACCGTGGGCTATGCACACCGACTTGGCCCAAAAATGCCCCATTCGCATTGTTTTGCCCGTTCAACCAACCAAATAGTCTAGATTAATGAAACGGACCACACTGGGACGATCTCCAACTTCCTTGGCATGCCCCGGTCAAATTTTGGCCCATAGCACACCCGAACTCCGAGCTCACCCTCGAAATCGTGGGTCATATAGCACACCGATTTGGCCCAAGAATGCCCCATTCGTGTTGTTTTGCCCGTTTGACTAACCAAATGGCCTAGAATATTGAAACAGATCATAATGGGATGATCTACAACCTCTCTGGTATGCCCCGATCTATTTTTGACCCACAGCACGCTCGGACCCTAGGCCCACCCCCGGAACCATGGGATATAACACACCGATTTAACCCAAAAATTCCTCGTTCGTGTCGTTTTGTTCGTTTGACTAACCAAATGGCCTAGAATACTGAAACGGACCATACTGAGATGATCCCCAACCTCCCTGGCATGCCCCAGTTAATTTTTTTCCAACAGCACACTGGATCCCGAGCCCACCACTGGAACCAGAGCTATAGCACACCGATTTGGCCTAAAAAAGCCCTGTTCGCACCGTTTCACCCATTTGACCAACCAAATGGCCTAGAATATTGAAACGAACCACACTGGGATGATCCCCAATAACCCTGGAATGCCCTAATCGATTTTTGGCTCACAGCACGACCGTACCCTGGGCCCACCCCCCAGAACCGATTTGGCCTAAATATGCTCATTCGTGCCGTTTCTCCCATTTGAAAAACCAAATGGCCTAGAATATTGAAACAGAACACACTTGGATGATCCTCTACCTCCCTGGCATGGCCCAGTTGATTTTAGGCCTACAAAATGATCGTGGTCTATAGCACACCGATTTGGCCCAAAATTGCCCCGTTCGCACCGTATTGCTTGTTTGATAAACAAAATGGCCTAGAATATTAAAACGTACCACACTAGGATGATCTCCAACCTCTCTATCTCATCCTGATCAATTATCAGCCAACAACACGTACTGACCCTGGGCCCACCCCCAGAAATGTGGGCTATAGCACACCGAATTGGCCCAAAAATGCCCCGTTGCACCATTTCGCCCGTTCAACAAACCAAATGGCCTAGAATATTGAAACAGACCATACTGGGTCGATCCCCAACCTCCCTGGTACGCCCTGAGAAATTTTCATCCCACAGTACGCCCAGACCTCAGGCCCACCCCCGAAATCGTGGGCTATATGACACCAATTTAGCCTAAAAATGCCCTATTCGCACCGTTTCGCCCGTTTAACCAACCAAATGACCTAGAATATTTAAACGGACCATAATGGGATGATCCCTAACCTTCCTAGAATTACGTGATCAATTTTTAGACAACAACACACCCAGACCCGGGCCCACCCCCAGAACCATGGAACCGTGGAATATTGCACACCGATTTATCTGAGGAATGCCCCGTTCGCGTCGTTTTGCCTGTTTGTTTGACTAAATGGATTAGAATATTAAAACGGACATCACTGGGATGATCCCCAACTTCCTTGGCTTTCCCTAGTCGATTTTCGGCCCACAACACGCCCGAACCCCAGAACCGTGGGCTATAGAACACCAATTTGGCCAAAAAATGCTCCATTCGCGTCGTTTCGCCTGTGTGACCAACCAAATGGCCTAGAATATTGAAACAGACCACACTGGGATGATCTTTAACCTCCCTGGCATGCTTCGATAGATTATTACCCCACAACACGTTCGAACCTCGAGCCCACCCCAAAAATCGTAGGCTATAACACACCGATTTAGCCCCAAAATGCATCGTTCGCATCGTTTCGCCCCTTTGACAAACCAAATAACCTAGAATATTTAAACGGACCACACTGGGATGATACCCAACCTCTCTGGCATGCCCCGATCGATTTTTAACCCATAGCACATCGGACCCTAGGCACACCACTGGAACCATGGACTATATAGCACACTGATTTGGCCCAAAAATGCCTCGTTCGCAGTGTTTCGCTCATTTGACCTAACAATAGGCCTATAATATTAAAATGGACCACACTGGGACGATAACCAAAATCCCTATCATACCCCAATTGATTTTTAACCCACAGCACGCCCAAAACCCGAGACCACTCTCGGAACCGTAGGATATAGCATAATGATTTGGCCCAAAAATGCCTTGTTCACACCATTTTGTCCGTTTGACCAACCAAATGGCGTAGAATATTGAAACGGACCACACTGGTATGATCCCTAACCTCCCTGGCATACCCCAGTCAATTTTCGACACACATCACGCCTGGACCCCAGGCCCATCCTCTGAACCGCAGACTATAGCACATTGATTTGTCCCAAAAATTGCCCGTTCATGCCGTTCCGCTAGTTTGACCAACTAAATGGCCTAGAATATTAAAACGGGCCACAATGGGATGATCCCCAACTTTCCTAGCACGCCCTGGTCCAATTTTAACCCATAGTACGCCCGGACCCCCGGCCCACCCCCGAAACCGTGGGCTATAGCATATCAATTTGGCCCAAAAATGCCTCGTTCACGCCGTTTCACCTATTTGACCAACCAAATGGCCTAGAAAATTGAAACGGACCACACTGGGATGATCCCAATATCCCTGGCATGCCCCGATTGATTTTCGACCCACAACACGCCCGAACCCTGGTCCCACCCATAGAACCGTGGGCTATAGACACCAATTTGGCCCAAAAATGCCCCGTTTGCACCGTTTTGCTCGTTTGACCAACCAAATGACCTAGAATATTGAAAGGACCACACTGGGACGATTCCCAACATTCCTGGTATGCCCCATTCAATTTATAACCCACAACACGTCAGACCTCGGGCCCACCATCGGAACCATGGATTATAGCACACCGATTTCGACCAAAAATGCTCCGTTCGCACCGTTTAACCAACCAAATAGCCTATAATACTGAAATGGACCACACTTGGATGATACCTAATATCCCTGGTATGCCCCAATTAATTTTTGGCCCATAGTACGCCGGACACCGGGCCCACCCCGGAAACCATGGGTTATAGCACATCGATTTATCCCAAAAATGCCCCGTTCGTTCAGTTTGGCCCATTTGACCACCCAAATAGCCTAAAATATTTAAACGAATCTCGCTAGGATGATCCTCAACCTCCCTAGAATGCCTTGGTCATTTTTAGGCCCACAGCACGCCCGGACCTCGGGGCCACCCCAGAACCGTGGGCTATAGCACACCGATTTGGCCTAAAAATGCCCCGTTCATGCCGTTTTTCCCATTTGACCATCTAAACGGCCAAGAATAATAAAACAGACCATACTGGGACGATCCCCAACCTCCCTGACATGCTATGGTTGATTTTTGACCCACAACACACCCGAACCCCGAGCCCACACCCTAAACCGTCGGCTATAGTACACCGATTTGGCCCAAAAATGTCCCATTCGCGCCGTTATGCCTGTTTTACCAACCAAATATCATATATTAATAAAACACACCACACTGAGATGATCTCCAACCTCCCTGGCACGCCCCGATCGATTTTAGTCCCACTGCACGCCCCAACCCCAAAACCATGGGTTATAACATACCGACCTTGCCCAAAAATGCCTTGTTCGCGCCGTTTCACCCGTTTGACCAACCAAATGCCAAGAATATTGAAACAGACCATATTAAGATAATCACATACCTCCTTGGCATACCCCGGTAAATTTTTGACCCACAACACGCCCGAAGCCCGAGCCCACCCCTGGATCCGTGGGCTATAACACACCGATTTGGCCCAAAAATGCCCTTTTCACGCCGTTTCTCTCGTTTGACCAGCCTAATGGCCTAGAATATTGAAATGGACCACACTGGGATGATCTCCAACCTCCTTGGCACACCCCAATTGATTTTCAGCCCACAACACGCCCGGACCTCTAGCCCACCCCTAGAACCATGGGCTATAACACACCGATTTGGCCCAAAAATACCCTGTTCATGCCGTTTTGCCGATTTGACCAACCAAATGGCCTAGAATATTAGAATGGATCAAAATGGGATGATACCCAACCTCTCTAGATGGTCCCATTTGATTTTTGGCCTACAACACTCCCAGACCCCGGGCCCTTCGGAACCGTAGGTTATAGCACACCAATTTGGCCTAAAATTGCCCTATTCTCGCCGTTTACCCTGTTTGACCAACCAAATGGCCTATAATATTGAAACTGACCATACTTGGATGATACCCAACCTACTTGTCATGCCCCATTTGATTTTTGGCACACAACACACCGGACCTCGGGCCCACCCCCAGAACCTTGGGCTATAGCATACCGATTTAGCCTAAAAATACCCTGTTCACGTCGTTTCGCCTGTTTAACCAAACAAATGGCCTAGAATGGTAATACAGACCACACTGGGATGATTCCCAACCTCCCTGGCATGTCTCGGTCAATTTTTGACCCCAACATGCCTGACCTTAGGCCCACCACTGGAACCGTGGGCTACAACACACCGATTTGGCCCAAGAACGCCCCGTTTGCGGCGTTTCGCCTTTTGACCAACCAAATGGCCTCGAATATTGAAACGGACCATACTGGGATGATAATCAAAAAACCTGGCACGTCCCAATTTATTTTTGACCCACAGCACGCACGAACGCCGAGCCCACCCCCGGAACTGTCATATAGCACAACGATTTGGCCCAAAAATACCTTGTTTGCACCGTTTTGCTCGTTTGACCAACCAAATGGCATAGAATATTGAAACAGACCACACTGGGATGATACCCAACCTCCCTGTAACTCCCCAGTCAATTTTTGGCAAACAACACACCTGGAACCCAGGCCCACCATCGGAACCGCGGGATATAGCACACCAATTTGGCCCAAAAATGCCCCGTTCGGGCCGTTTTACTAGTTTGACCAACCAAATAGCCTAGAATATTGAAATGTACCACAATGGAATGATCCCCAACTTTCCTATCATGCCCTAGTCGAATTTCAACCCACAACACGCCCGGAACCCATGCCCACCCACGGAACCGTGGGTTATAGCACATTGATTTTGCCCAAAAATGCCCCATTCGCGCTGTTTCGCCCGTTTGACCAACCAAATGGCCTAGAATATTAAAATGGATCACACTTGGATGATCCCAACCTCCCTAGCATTACCCGACCTATTTTCGACCCATAACACGCCCGGACCTCGCTCCCACCTCCTGAACCATGGGCACCGTTTCGCCCGTTTGGCCAACCAAATGACCTAGAATATTTAAAAAGACATCACTGGGTTGATCCCCAACATACCTGGCATGACCCGATTGATTTTCAACCCACAGCATGTCGTACATCGAACCCACCACCGGAACCATGGGCTGTAGCACACAAATTTGGACCAAAAATGCCCTGTTTGCACCGTTTAACCAACCAAATAGCCTAGAATTTTGAAACGGACCACATTTAAATGATCTCCAACATCCCTGGCATGCCCCGATTAATTTTTAGCCTATTGCACGCCCGAACCCCGGGCCCACCCCCAAAACCGTGGGTTATAGCACATCGATTTTGCCCAAAAATGCACCGTTCACACCGTTTCGCCTATTTAACTAACCAAATGGCCTAGAATATTGAAACAAACCTCATTGGGATGATCCTTAACCCCCTTAGCATGCCTTGGTCGATTTTAGGGCTACAACATGCTCGAACCCCAGGGCCACCCCAGAACCGTGGGCTATAGCACACCAAAAAAATGGCCCGTTCATGCCGTTTCACTCGTTTGACCAGCTAAACGACAAAGAATATTGAAACGGACCATACTGGGACAATCCCAACCTTCCTGATATGCCCTGGTTGATTTTTGGCCCACAGTACGCCTGAACCCCGGGCCCACCTCCTGAACCATGGGCTGTAGCACATTGATTTTGCCAAAAAATGCCCCATTTGCATTGTTTTTCCCATTTAACCAACTAAATAGCCTAGATTAATGAAACAGACCATACTGGGATGATCTCCAACTTCCCTGGCACGCCCCAGTCAATTTTTGGCCCATAGCACGCCCGAACTCCAGGCTCACCCCCGAAACTGTGGGTTATAGCACACCAATTTGGCCCAAGAATGCCCCATTCATGTCGTTTCACCCGTTTGACTAACCAAATGGCCTAGAATATTGAAACAGATCATACTGGGATGATCTCCAACCTCTCTGGCATGCCCTGATCGAGTTTTGACCCACATCAAGCTCGGACCCCGAGCCCACCCCGAGAACCGTGGGCTATAACACACTAATTTAACCCAAAAATTCCTCGTTCGTGTCGTTTTACTCGTTTGACCAACCAAATGGCCTAGAATAATGAAACAGACCACGTTGGGATGATCCCCAACCTCCCTAGCATGCCCCAATCGATTTTTGACCAACAGCACGCCCAATCTCGAGCCCACCACTGGCCCACCTCAAAACCATAGGTTATAACACACCGATTTGGCCCAAAAATGTCTCGTTTGTGCCGTTTTGCCCGTTTGACCAACCAAATGTCCTAGAATATTAAAACTAACCACACTGAGATAATCCCCAACCTCCCTGGCATGCCCCGATCAATTTTTGACCCCCAACACGCATATACCCTGAGCCCACCCCTAGAATCGTGGGATGTAGCACACCGATTTTGCCTAAAAGTGCCTCTTTCGCGCCATTTCACCCGTTTGACCAACCAAATAGCCTAGAATATTGAAACAGAGTAGACTGGAAGGATCCCCAACCGCCCTGGCATGCCCCGATCAATTTTTATCTCACAACATGCGTGGACACCGGGCACACCCCTAGAACTATAGGCTATAGAACACCGATTTGGCCCAAAAATGCCCCATTCGCGCCGTTTAGCCCGTTTGACTAACCAAATAGCTTAGAATATTAAAACAGACCATAATGGGATGATTCCAAATCTCCCTAGCAGGCCCCGATTGATTTTCTCCCTACATCACGCCCGGACCCACCCAAGAAACCATGGGCTATAGCACACCGATTTAGCCCAAAATTGCCCCGTCCATGCCGTTTTGCCTGTTTGACCAACCAAATTGCCTAGAATATTGAAACACACTCTACTAGGATAACCCCCAACCTCTCTGGCATGCCACATTCGATTTTTGGCGCACAGCACGATCGAACCCCGGGCACCCCCCAGAACTATGGGCTATAGTACACCGATTAGGCCTAAAAATGCCCCGTTCGCCCCATTTCGCCCGTTTGACCAACAAAATGGAGTATAATATTGAAAAGGACCACAATGGGATGATCCTCAACATTCCTGGTAGGCCTCGGTTGATTTTTGGCCTTCAGCACACTCGGACCATGGGCCCACCCTCAGAACTGAGGGCAATAGCACACTGATTTGGCCCAAAATTGCACCGTTCGCGCCGTTTGACCAACCAAATAGCCTAGAATATTTAAACAAATTTCACTAGAATGATCCAAAACCTCCCAGGCATGCCTTATTTGATGTTTGGCCCACAGCACGCCCGGACCCCAGGCCCACCCCCGGAACTGTGGGCTATAGCACACCGATTTGGCCTAAAAATGCTCCGTTCGTACTATTTCACCTATTTGACTAACCAAATGGCCTAGAATATTAAACGGACCACACTGGATCAATCCCCAACCTCCCTGGCATGCCCTGATCAATTTTTTTCCCACAGCATGCCCAGACCTCGAGCCCACCCCAGAATCGTGGCCTATAGGACACAGATTTAGCCTAAAAATGCCCTGTTCATGCTGTTTTACCCCGTTTGACAAACCAAATGGCCTAGAATATTGAAACAGACCACGCTGGGATGTTCCTCCACCGCCCTACCATGCTGCGGTCGATTTTTGACCTATAACACACTTGGACGCCGGGACCACCCTTTGAACCGTGGGCTATAACACATCGATTTGGCTCAAAAATTCCCCGTTCGCGCTATTTCGCCTGTTTGACCTACCAAATGGCCTATAATATTTAAACGGACCATAGTAGGATGATCCCCAACCTCCCTGGCATGCCTCGATCGATTTTCAGCCTACAGCACGCTCGGACCCCGGGCCCACCCCCAGAACCATTGGCTATAACACACCGATTTGGTCCAAAAACTCATCGTTCGTACCGTTTTGCCCATTTGACCAACCAAATGGCCTAGAATATTGAAACAGACCACACTGGGATGATCCCCAACCTCCCTGGAATGCCTAGGTCAATTTTCGACTAACAACATGCCCTAACCCTAGGCCCACCCCCAATACCGTGGGCTATAGCACGCTGATTTGGCCCAAAAATGCCTCGTTCGTGCCGTTTTGCCTGTTTGACCAACCAAATAGCCTAGAATATTAAAACGGACCACACTGGGATGTCCAACCTCTCTAACATGCCTCATCAATTTTTGACCCACAAAACGCCTGCACCGCAGGCCAACCCCCAGAACCGTGGGCTATAGCACACCAATTTAGCCAAAAAATGCCTCATTCACGTTGTTTTGCTCGTTTGACCAACCAAATGTCTTAGAATATTGAAACGGACCACATTAGGATGATCCCAAACCTTTTTGGTAAGCCCCAATCAATTTTCGACCCTCAACACGTCGGACCCCAGGCACACCAATGGAACCGTGGGCTATAGCATACCGATTTGGCCCAAAAATGCCCCATTTATGCCGTTTCGCCCGTTTGACAAACCAAATGACCTAGAATATTGAAACAAACAACTCTGGGATGATCCCATATACCATGGTATGCCCCAATCGATTTTTAGCCCATAACACACTCGAACCCTAGGAACACCCCCAAAACCGTGGGATATAACACATCGATTTGACCTAAAAATGCCACGTTCGTGCCGTTTCGCCCGGTTGACCAACAAAATGGCCTAGAATATTGCAACATACCACCTTGGGATGATCCTCAACCTCCATTACATGCCCCGTCTGATTTTTGGACCTCAGCATGCCCGAACATCATGCCCACCCCTAAAACCGTGGGCTAAAGCACACCTATTTAGCCCAAAAATGCCCCGTTCGCGCCATTTTTCCCGTTTGACCAACCAAATGGCCTAGAATATTGAAACAGACAACACTGGGATGATCCCAACCTTCTTGGAACACCCCGACCAATTTTTGACCCAGAGAACGCCGGATCCTTGGCCCATCACTAGAACCGTGGGCTATAGTACACCGATTTGGCCAAAAACTGCCCCGTTCGTGTCGTTTTACCCGTTTAACCAACCAAATGTCCTAGAATATTGAAACGGACCAAACTAGGAAAATCCCAATATCCTTGGCATACCCTGGTGAATTTTAAGCCAATAGCACTCCCGAAAATTGAGCCCACCCCAAAATCGTAGGTTATAGCACACCGATTTGGCCCAAGAATGCCCCGTTCACGCAGTTTCACCGGTTTTACATACCAAATGGCCTAGAATATTTACATGGACTACACTGGGATGATCCCCAACCTCCTTGGCATACCCTGGTGGATTTTCGACCTACAACATACCTGAACCCGGAGCCCTCCCCCAGAACCATAGGCTATAGAACACCGATTTGGCCAAAAAATGCCATATTCGTGTTGTTTCGCCTGTTTGACCAACCAAATGCCCAGAATATTGAAATAGACCAAATTGGGATAATCCTAACCTCCCTGGCATACCCCGTTCAGTTTTAGGCCTACAACACGCTTGGACCCCGGGCCTACCCCCGGAATCGTGGCTATAGCACACCGATTTGGCCCCAAAATGCCCCTTTTGCGCCGTTTCGCCCGTTTGACCAAACAAATGGCCTAGAATATTGAAATATTCCAACTAGGATGATCCCCAATCTCCCTGGAATGCCCCAATTGATATTTTTCCCCACAACACGCCCGGACACCGGGCTCACTCCAAGAACCATGGGCTATAGAACATCGATTTGGCACAAAAATGCCCTATTCATGCTATTTCGCCCGTTTGATTATCCAAATGCCTTAGAATATTAAAATGGACCACTATTGAATGATCCCCTACCTTCCTAGCAGGCCCCGATTGATTTTTGGCCTACAACACGCCTGGACCCCAGACCCACCCCCAGAACTGTGGGTTATAGCACACCGATTTGGCAAAAACGTACCCCATTCTCACCGTTTGACCAACCAAATGGCCTAGAATATTGAAACAGACTAAACTAGGATTATCTCCAACCTCCGTAGCATGCCCCATTTGATTTTCGACCCATAGTACGCCCGGACTCGGGCCCACCCCCAAAACCGTGGGATATAGCACACCGATTTAGCCCAAAATTGCCTCGTTCGCGCCATTTTGCCTGTTTGACAAACCAAATGGGCTAGAATATTTAAAAGGACCACAATGGGATGATCCACAACTCCTTGGAAGGACCCGATTGATTTTTGGCCTATAACACGCTCGGACCCCGGGCCCACCCTCGGAATCGTGGGCTAATAGCAAACCGATTTGGCTAAAAATCATCCCGTTTAGCCCGTTTGACCAACCAAATGGCCTAGAATATTAAAAAGAACTATGCTTGGACGATACCCAACCTCCCTGGCATGCCCCATTCGATTTTCAGCCCACAGAGCGCCCGAACGTCGGGCACAACCCCAGAACCGTGGGCTATAGAACACCGATTTGGGCTAAAAGTGCCCGGTTCGTGCCATTTTGCCCGTTTGACAAACCAAATGTCCTAGAATATTGAAACGTACCACACTGTGTCGATCTCTAACCTCTTTGGCATGCCCCGATGAACTATTACCCCATAGCATGCCCAGACCTCGAGCCCACCCCCAGAATCGTGGGATATAGCACACCGATTTAGCCTAAAAATGCCCAGTTTGCACCATTTCGCCCGTTTGACCAACCAAATGGCCTAGAATATTGATTCGTACCACACTAGGATGACTCCTAACCTCCATAGCACGCCGCGATCGATTTTCGGCCCATAGCACGCCCGAACGCCGGGCCCACCCCTGGAATCATGGGCTATAACATATTGATTTGGCCTAAAAATGCCCCATTCGTGCCGTTTTGCCCGTTTTACCAACTAAACGTCCTAGAATATTGAAATGGACCACAGTGGGATGATATCCAACCTCCCTGGCATTTTCCGGTCGATTTTTAGACCACAGCACGCCCGGACCCCAGGTCCACCCCAGAAACCGTGGGTAATAACACTTATTTAGCCCAAAAATGCCTCGTTCGCCCCGTTTTGCCTGTTTGACCAACCAAATGGCCTAGAATATTGAAACGGACAACACTAGAATGATCTCCAACCTCTCTGGCATGCCCCGATCAATTTTTAGCCCACAGCACACCCGCACCCTGGCCAACCCCTGAAACCGTGGGCTATAATACACTAATTTAGCCCAAAAATGCGTAGTTCGCGTCGTTTTGCCCGTTTGACCAACCAAATGCCCTAGAATATTGAAACAGACCACACTGGGATGATCCTGAACCTCTCTTGCATGGCCCGGTCAGTTTTTGACCCATTGAACATCGAACTCCTGGCCCACCACTGGAACCGTAGGCTATAATAGCACATCTATTTGGCCTAAAAATGCCTCATTCGCGCCGATTCGCCCGTTTGACATCCAAATAGCCTAGAATATTTAAACGACCCACACTAGGATGATCACCAACATCCTTGCATGACCCAATCAATTTTTGACCCACAGCACACCCGGGCCTAGGGCCTACCTCTAAAATCATTGGCTATAGCACATCAATTTGGCCAAAAAATGCCTCGTTCGTGCCGCTTTTCCCGTAAGACAAATAAAATGGCCTAGAATACTAAAATAGACCAAACTGGGATGATTCCCAAACTCCCTGGCACGCTCCGATCAATTTTCGGCTAATAACACGCCCGAACCCCAAGCTCACTCCTGGATCCGTGGGCTATAGCATACCAATTTTTCTCAAGAACATACGTTCGCGCTATTTCGCCGATTTAACCAACAAAATGGCCTAGAATATTCAAAAGGACCACACTGGGTCGATGCTCAAACCCCCTATCATTCCCCGATCGATTTTTGGACCATAACACGCCCAAACCTCTGGCCCACCCCTAGAACCATAGGTTATAACACCTCGATTTGGACCAAAAATGGCCCGTTCACGTCGTTTTGCCTGTTTGAAAACCCAAATGGCCTAGAATATTAAACCAGACCATAATGGTATGATCCTCAACCTCCCTGGCCAGCCTCGGTTGATTTTTGGCCTACAACACGTCCGGACCCCGTGCCCACCCCCAAAACCGTAGGTATCACTGATTTGGTCCAAAATCGCCCCGTTCGCATCGTTTTGCCTGTTTGACAAACTAGTTGGCCTAGAATATTGAAACGGACCACATTGGGATGATTCCCCAGCTTCCCTAGCATGCTTCGATTGATTTTTGGCCCACAACATGCCCATACCTCGGGCCCACCTCTGGAACCGTGGGGTATAGCACACCAATTTTGGCCCAAAAATACCCCGTTTGGGTCGTTTCACCCGTTTGACAAACCAAGTATCATAGAATTTTGAAACAGACCACAATAGGATGATACCCAACTTCCCTAGCAAATCCCGATCGATTTTTATCCCACAACACGCCCGAACCCTAGGCCCACCCCCAGAACAATGGGCTATAACACACCGATTCGGCCCAAAATTTCCCCGTTCGTGCTGTTTTGCCCGTTTGACCAATCAATTGGCCTAGAATTTTGAAACGGACCACACTGGGATGATCCCCAACCTCCATACCATGACCTGGGTCTATTTTCAGCTAAAAACATGCCCGGACCCCGAGCCCCCCAGAACCATGGGCTATAACAAACTAATTTAGCCTAAAAATGCCCCGTTCGTGTTATTTTGCCTGTTTGACCAACAAAATAGTCTAGAATATTAAAATGGACCACACGGGATGATCCTCAACCCCCCGGCACACCCCAATCAATCTTTGGGCCACAACTCGCCCGGACCCCGAGCCCACCCCCAGAACCGTGGGCTATAGCACACTGATTTAGCCCAGAAATGCCCCGTTCACGTCGTTTGTCCTGTTTAACCAAACAAATAGCTTAGAATATTTAAACGGACCACACTGGGATGATCCTCAACCTCCTTGTCCTGCCTCATTCGATTTTCGGCCCGCAGCATGCCCGAACCCCAGGCCCATCCCCGATACTGTAGGCTATAGCACACCGATTTAGCCCAGAAATGCCCCGTTCATGCCATTTCGCCACTTTGACCAACCAATTGGCCAGGAATATTGAAATGGACCACCCTGGGATGATCCTAACCTCCCTGGCACACCCCGATTAATTTTTGTACCACAACACGCCTAAACCCCAAGTCTCCCGAAATCGTAGGCTATAACACACCGATTTAGCCCAAAAATGCCTATTCGTGTAGTTTCACCTATTTGACCAAGTAAATGTCCTAGAGTATTGAAATGTACCATATTGGAATGATCCCCAACCTCCCGTACATGACCCGGTCGATTTTTGACCCATAGCACGCTCGAACATCTAGCCCACCCCTGGAACTGTGGGTTATAGCACACCGATTTGACCCAAAAATTCCTAGTTAGCACCGTTTCACCCGTTTGACCTGCCAAATGGCATAGGATATTAAAAGGGACCACAATGGGATGATCCCCAACCTCCCTGTCATGCCCCAGTTGATTTTTGGTCCACAGCACGGCCGAACCCCAGGCCCACCCCAGAAGCTGTGGGCTATAGCACACCAATTTTGTAAAAAAATGCCCCGTTAACGTTGTGTCGCCCATTTGACCAACCAAATGGCCTATAGCACACCGATTTAGCCCAAAAATGCCCCGTTTGTGCCGTTTCACCTGTTTCTCTACCCAAATAGCCACGAAAAATTAAACGAACACACTGGGATGATCCCCAACCTCGCTGGCATGCTCCGGTCGATTTTCGGCCCACAACAGCCCCGGACCCCAGGCCTACCCCAAAAACCATGGGCTATAGCACATCAATTTGGCCCAAAAATGCCCCGTACGCATCGTTTCGCCCGTTTATCCACCCAAATGGCCATGAAAAATTAAATGGACAACACTGGGACGATTCCCAACTTCCCTGGCATGCACGGTTGATTTTGTCCCAACGCACGCTGGGACCTAGGGCCCACCCCTAAAACCATGGGCTATAGCACATTGATTTAGCCCAAAAATACCCCGTTCGTGCTGTTTCACCTGTTTGTCCACCCAAATAGCCACGAAAAATTAAACGGACCACACGGGGATGATCCCCGACCTCTTTGGCACACTCTGGTAGATTTTTGGCCCACAGCATGCCCGATCCCACCCCTGAAACCATGGGCTAGCACACCGATTTGGGCCAAAAATGCCCCGTTAGCGCCGTTGCGCCCGTTTGTCCACCTAAATTATCACGAAAAATTAAAAGAACCACACTGGGATGATATCCAACCTCCCTGGCATGCCCCGGTCAATTTTCGGCTAACACTACGCCCGGACCCCGAGCCCACCCCCAAAACCTTGGGCTATAGTACACCGACTTATCCCAAAAATGCCCCATTCGTGCCGTTTCGCCTGTTTGTCTACCCCAATGGCGATGAAAAATTAAACTGACCACACTGGGATGATCCCTAACTCCCCTGGGATGCCTCGATCAGGTTTTGGCCCACAACAAGCCCGGAACCCAAGCCCACCCCCAAAGCTGTGGGCTATAGTACACCTATTTGGCTCATAAATGCCCATTCGCTTTGTTTCGCCCGTTTGTCAACCCAAATGGAAATGAAAAATCAAATAGACCACACTGGAATGATCTCCAACCTCCCTGACATGCCGCGGTCGATTTTTGGCCTACATCCCACTTAGACGCCGGGCCCACCCCTAAAACCGTGGGCTATAGCACACCGATTTGGCCAAAAAATACCCTGTTCTCCCCATTTTGCCCGTTTATCCACCCAAATTACCCCAAAAAATTAAATGGACCATACTGGGAAGATACCTAACCTCCCTGGCGCACCCCGGTCGATTTTCAGCGCACTGCATGCCCGAACTTCGGGCACACCCCCCCAACCGTAGGCTATAGTACATCGATTTGGCTTGAAAATGCCCCGTTCACGCCGTTTCGATCGTTTGAACACCTAAATTGCCACAAAAAATTAAACGGACCACACTAGGATGATCCCCAACCTCCCTGGCATGCCCCGATCAATTTTTATCCCACAACACGCTCGTACCTTGGGTCCACCTCTAAAACAGTGGGCTATAGCACACCGATTTGGCCCGAAAATGCCTCGTTCATGCCGTTTCGCCCGTTGGTCCACCTAAATGGGCACAAAATATTACACGGACCACACTGGGATGATGCCCAACCTCCTTGGCATGCCCCGGTCAATGTTTTGTCCACAACACGCCCGAACTCCGGGGCCAACACCGAAACCGTGGGCTATAGCACTCCGATTTATCTCAAAAATGCTCCGTTCGCGCCGTTTAGCCTGATTGTCAACCCAAATGGCCTCGAAAAATTAAACGGACCACTCTGGGATGATCCTCAACCTATCTGTCAGACCGGTCAATTTTCGACCTACAGCACGCCCAGACCAGGGGCCAACCCCCGAAATCGTTGGCTATAGCACATTGATTTGGCCCGAAAATGCGCTGTTCTTGTTATTTCGCCCTTTTTTCCACCCAAATGGCCACAAAAATTAAACAGACCACACTGGGATGATCCCCAACCTTCCTGGCATGCCCCGGTTAATTTTTGGCCCACAACACTTCGGGACCTCGGGCCCACCCCCAAAACCGTGGGAGCATACTAATTTGGCCCGAAAATGCCACATTCGTGCTGTTTTTCCCGTTTGTCCGTCCGAATGGTCATGAAAAAATAAATGGACCACACTGGGACGATCCCCAACCTCCCTGGCATGCTCCGGTCAATTTTGGGCCTACAGAACGCCCGGATCCAGGGCCCACCCCCAAAACCGTGGGTTATAGCACACCAATTTATCCCAAAAATGCCCCATTTGCACCGTTTCACCCGTTTGTCCACCCAAATGGCCACAAAAAATTAAACTGACCACGCTGGGATGATCCCCAATCTCCCTGGCCCACCTCAATCATTTTTTTACCCACAACCTGCCCGGAGCCCGAGTCCACCCCCAAAACTGTGAGCTATAGTACACCTATTTGGCCCAAAAATGCCCCGTTCGCTCCGTTTCACCCGTTTGTCAACTCAAATGGCAATAAAAAATTAAACGGACCATACTGGAATGATCCCCAACCTTCCTAGCATGCCTCGATTGATTTTTGGCCAACATCCCACCCGAACCGCGGGCCCACCCCTGAAACCATGGCTATAGCACACCATTTTGGCCCAAAAATGCCTCGTTTTTGCCAATTTGCCCTTTTGTCCACCCAAATGGCCATAAAAAATTAAACGAACCACACTAGGACTATCTCTAACTTCCCTGACACACCCGGGTAGATTTTTGGCCCACAACACACCCAGATCCCGAGCCCACCCCTAAAACTGTGGGCTATAACACACCGATTTGGCATAAAATGCCTCGTTCGCGCTGTTTCGCCCGTTTGTCAACCCAAATGGCTATGTCAAATTAAACGGACCACACTGGGATGATCCCCAACCTCCATGGCATGCCCTAATCAAATTTTGGCCCACAACACACTCGGAACCCGAGCCCACCCCAAAAATTGTGGGCAATAGCAAATCGATTTGGCTAAAAAATGCTCCGTTCACGCCGTTTCGCTTGTTTGCCCATTCAAATTGCCACGAACAATTAAACGAACCATACTGGGATGATCCCCAATCTCATGGGCATGCCCCGATCGATTTTCAGTAGACAAAATACCTAGACCTCGGGCCCACCCCAAAAACCGTGAGCTATAGCACACCGATTTATCCCAGAAATGCCCTGTTCGCGTCGTTTCGCCCTTTTGCCCACCCAAATGGCCACAAAAAATTGAACAGACCACACTGGGATGATCCTCAACTTCACTGGCATGCCCGGTCAATTTTTAGCCTACAGGACACCCAGACCCCGGGCCCACCCCCGAAATTATTGGCTATAGCACACTAATTTGGCCCAAAAATACCCCGTTCGCGTCGTTTCGCCCGTTTGTCCACCTAAATGGCCACAAAAAAATAAACGGACCATACTGAGATGATCCCCAACCTCCCTGACATGCCCCGGTCGATTTTTGGCCCACAGCACATCGGGACCCCGGGCTTACCTCCAAAACCATGGGCTATAACACATCGATTTGGCCCAAAAATTCCCCATTCGCACCATTTCGCCCGTTAGTCCACCCAAATGGCCATGAAAGATTATACGGACTATAATGGGATGATCCTCAACCTACCTGGAACGCTCCGGTCGATTTTTGGCCTACAACACGCCTGGACCCTGGGTCCACCTTCGAAACCGTGGGCTCTAGTACACTGATTTGTCCTAAAAATGCTCCATTTACACCGTTTTGCCTTTTTGTCCACTCATATGATCACAAAAAATTAAACGGACTACAATGGGACGATCCCCAACCTCCCTGGCAAGCCTAGATCAATTTTCGGCCAACAGCACACTCGTACCCTGGGACCACCCCAAAAACCGTGGGCTATAACACACCGATTTGGCATGAAAATGCCCCGTTCACGTCGTTTCGCCCGTTTGTCCACCCAAATGGCCACAAAAAATTAAATGGACCACACTGGGACGATCCAAAACCTCTATGACATGCCCTGTTTGATTTTCATCCAGCAGTGCACCCAGACCACGGGACCACCCCCGAAACAATGGGCTATAGCACATCAATTTGGCCTGAAAATGCTCCGTTCGCACCGTTTCGCCGGTTTGTCCACCCAAATGGCCACGAAAAATTACACAGAACACACTGGGATGATTACCAACCAACCTGGCACTCCTCGGTCGATTTTTGAACCACTTCACGCCCGAACCCCGGTCCCAACCCCAAAAGCGTGGGCTAGATCACACCGATTTGGCCCAAAAATGCCATATTTGTGCCGTTTTGCCCGTTTGTCCTCCCAAATGGCCATGAAAAATTAAACGAACTACACTGAGATGATCCACAACCTCCCTGGCACGCCCCAATCAATTTATGGCCGACGGCATGCCCGGACCCCAGGCCCACCCCCAAAAGTGTGGGCAATGACACACCAATATTGCCAGAAAATGCCCTGTTCACGCTGTTTCGCCCGTTTATCCACCTAAATGGCCACGGAAAATTAAATGAACCACACTGTGACAAATCCCTAACCTTCCTGTCACACTTTCGTCAATTTTTGGCCTACAGCACGCCCGGACCCTGGGTCCACCCTTAAAATCGGGGGATATAGCACACCGATTTGGCTCGAAAATGCCCCGTTCGTATCGTTTCGCTCGTTTGTCCATGCAAATGGCCACGAAAAATTAAACGGACCACACTGGGACCATCCCAAACCTCCCTAGCACGCCCCGATCAATTTTTGACCTACAGCATGCCCGGGCCCATCCCCAAATCCGTGGGCTATAGCACCCTGATTTAGCCCAAAAAATGTCCCGTTCGTGCCTTTTTGCCTATTTTTCCACCCAAATGGCCACAAAAAATTAAAATGATCACACTAGGATGATCCCCAACCTCTCGGCCACACCCTGATCATTTTTTGGCCCATAGCCCGCCCGGACCTCGGGCCCACCCTCAAAACCATTGGCTATAGCACACTGATTTGGCCCAAAAACTCATCGTTCGCACCGTTTCGCCCATTCCACCAACCAAATAGCCTAGAATATTGAAATAGACCACACTGGGATGATCCCCAACCTCCCTGGAATGCCTCGATCAATTTTCGACCAACAACACGCCTGGACCCTAGGCCCACCCCCGGTACCATGGGCTATAGCACGTTGATTTGGCCTAAAAATGCCTCGTTCGCGCCGTTTTGCTTGTTTGACCAACCAAATAGCCTAGAATATTAAAATGAACCACACTGGGATGTCCAACCTCTTTGACATGCCTCATCAATTTTCAACCCAGAAAATGCCCACACCGCAGGCCAACCCCCAGAACCGTGGGCTATAGCACACCAATTTAGCTAAAAAATGCCTCATTCGCATCGTTTCGCTTGTTTGACCAACCAAATGGCTTAGAATATTGAAACGAACCACACTGGGATGATCCCAAACTTTTTTGTATGCCCCAATCAATTTTCGACCCTCAACACGCTGGACCCCAGGGCCACTAATGAAACCGTGGGCTATAGCATACCGATTTGGCCCAAAAATGCCCCATTTATGCCGTTTCGCCCGTTTGACAAACCAAATGACCTAGAATATTGAAGCGAACAACTCTAGGATGATCCCATATACCTTGGTATGCCCCGATCGATTTTTAGACCATAACACGCTCGAACCCTAGGAACACCCCCAAAATCGTGGGCTATAGCACATCGATTTGGCCCAAAAATGCCACGTTCATGCCGTTTTGCCTGTTTGACTAACCAAATGGCCTAGAATATTGAAACAGACCACCTTGGGATGATTCTCAACCTCCATTACATGCCCTGGCCAATTTTTAGACCTCAGCACACCCTGACATCAGGCCCACCCCTAAAACCGTGGGCTAAAGCACACCTATTTGGCCCAAAAATGCCCCGTTCGTGCCATTTTGCCTGTTTGACCAACCAAATGGCCTAGAATATTGAAACAAACAACACTGGGATGATCCCAACCTTCTTGCCACACCCCAGCCAATTTTCAACCCAGAGAACGCCGGACCCTTGGCCCACACCACTAGAACCGTGGGCTATAGCACACCGATTTGGCCAAAAACTACCCCGTTCGTGTCGTTTTACCCGTTTAACCAACCAAATGTCCTAGAATATTTAAATGGACCCCACTAGGAAAATCCCAACATCCCTGGCATACCCCGGTGAATTTTCAGCCCATAGCACGCCCGAAAATCGGGCCCACCCCTAAAACCATAGGTTATAACACACCGATTTGGCCCAAGAACACCCCGTTCGTGCCGTTTCATCGCTTTTACGTACCAAATGGCCTAGAATATTTACATGGACTACACTGGAATGATCCCCAACCTCCTTGGCACGCCATGGTGGATTTTCGACCTAAAATATGCCTGAACCCCGAGCCCTCCCCCAGAACCATAGGCTATAGAACACTGATTTGGCGAAAAAATGCCATATTTGTGCCGTTTTGCCGGTTTGACCAACCAAATACCCCAGAATATTGAAGTGGACCAAACAAGGACGATCCCAACCTCTCTGGCATACCCCGTTCAGTTTTTGGCCTACAGCACGCTAGGACCCCGGGCCGACCCCTGGAATTGTGGCTATAACACATCAATTTGGCCCAAAAATGCCCCTTTTGCGCCGTTTCGCCCGTTTGACCAACCAAATGGCCTAGAATATTGAAATATTCCAACTGGGATGATCCCCTATCTCTCTGGCATGCCCCGATTGATTTTTTCCCCACAACACGCCCAGACACCGGGCTCACTCCAAGAACCATGGGCTATAGAACATCGATTTGGCCCAAAAATGCCCTATTCGCGCTGTTTCACCCGTTTGATTATCCAAATGCCCTAGAATATTAAAATGAACCACTATTGGATGATCCCCCATCTTCCTGGTAGGCCCCGATTGATTTTTGGCCTACAACACGCCTGGACCCCAGGCCCACTCCCAGAACTGCGGGTTATAGCACCGATTTGGCAAAAAATTACCTCATTTGCGCCGTTTGACCAACCAAATGGCCTAGAATATTGAAACGGACTAAACTAGGATGATCCCCAACCTCCGTAGCATGCCCCATTCGATTTTCGGCCCACAGCACGCCTGGACCCGAGCCCACCCCCAAAACCGTGGGAAATAACACACCGATTTAGCCCAAAATTGCTCCGTTCGCACCATCTCACCTATTTGACAAACAAATGGGGTAGAATATTTAAAAAGATCATAATGGGATGATCCCCAACTCCATGGAAGGACCAGATTAATTTTCGGCCTATAGCACGCTCGAACCCCGGGCCCACCCCCAGAATCGTGGGCTAATAGCAAACCGATTTGGCCAAAAATCATCCCATTTCGCCCGTTTGACCAACCAAATGGCCTAGAATATTAAAAAGGACTATGCTTGGATGATCCCCAACCTCCCTGACATGCCCCATTCGATTTTCGGCCCACAGAGCGCCCGAACCCTGGGCTCACCCCCAGAACCGTGGGCTATAGCACAGCGATTTGGGCTAAAAGTGCTCGATTCATGCCATTTCGCCTGTTTGACAAACCAAATAGCCTAGAATATTGAAATGTACCACACTGTGTCGATCTCCAACCTTCCTGGCATGCCCCGATCAACTATTACCCCACAGCACGCCCAGACCTCGGGCCCACCCCCAGAATCATGGGATATTGCACACCGATTGCCTAGAAATGCCCAGTTCGTACCGTTTTGCCCGTTTGACCAACCAAATGTCCTAAAATATTGATTCGTACCACACTAGGATGACTCCTAACCTCTATAGCACGTCACGATTGATTTTTGGCCCACAGCACGCCCGAACGCCGGGCCTACCCCTAGAATCATGGGCTATAACACATTAATTTGGCCCAAAAATGCCCCGTTCGTGCCGTTTTCCCCATTTTACCAACTAAATGGCCTAGAACATTGAAATGGACCACACTGGGATGATATCCAACCTCCCTGGCATGCCCCGGTCGATTTTTGGACCACAGCACGCCCAGACCCCAGGTCCACCCCAGAAACCGTGGGCAATAACACACTTATTTAGCCCAAAAGTGCCTCGTTTGCCCCGTTTTGCCTGTTTGACAAACCAAATAGCCTAGATTATTGAAACGGACCACACTAGAACAATCTCCAACCTCTCTGGCATGCCCCGAACAATTTTTATCCCACAACATGCCCGCACCCTGGCCAACCCCTGAAACCATGGGCTATATATAGTACACTGATTTAGCCCCAAAATGCCTTGTTCGCATTGATTTGCCCGTTTGACCAACCAAATGCACTAGAATATTGAAACAGACCACACTGGTATAATCCCGAACCTCCCTTGCATGCCTCGGTAAGTTTTTGACCCATTGTACATCAAACTCCAGGCCCACCACTGGAACCGTGGGCTATAATAGCACATCTATTTGGCCCAAAAATGCACCGTTCACGCCGATTCGCCTGTTTGACATCCAAATAGCCTAGAATATTTAAACGAACCATACTGGGATGATAACCAACATCCTTGCATGACCCAATAAATTTTTGACCCACAGCACGCTCGGACCCAGGGCCCACCTCTAAAATCATCGGCTATAACACACCGATTTGCCCAAAAAATGCCCCGTTCGTGCTGCTTTGCCCGTATGACAAATGAAATGGCCTAGAATACTAAAACTGACCATACTAGGATGATCCCCAATCTCCATGGCACACCCTAATTGATTTTCGGCCCACATCACGCCCGGACCCTAGGCCCACCCCCGAAACTGTAGGCAATAGCATGTCGATTTGGCTCGAAAATGCCCCGTTCAAGCCGTTTCGCTCGTTTGTATACCCAAATTGCCACAAAAAATTAAATGGACCACACTAGGATGATCCCCAACCTCTCTGACAAGCCTCAATCGATTTTTATCCCACAGCACGCCCGTACCCTGGGCCCACCCCTAAAACAGTGGGCTATAGCACACCAATTTGGCCAGAAAATTCCTCGTACATGCCGTTTCGCCCGTTAGTCCACCTAAATGGGCACAAAATATTACACGGACCACACTAGGATGATCCCCAACTTCCTTGGCATGCCCCGATTTGATTTTTGGGCCACAGCACGCCCGAACTCTGAGGCCAACACCAAAATCGTGGGCTATAGCACTCCGATTTGTCTCGAAAATGCTTCGTTCGTGCCTTTTAGCCCGATTGTCCACCCAAATGGCCCCAAAAAATTGAACGGACCACACTGGGATGATCCTCAACTTTTCTATCACGCCGGTTATTTTTGGCCTACAGCACGCCCAGACCACGGGCCAACCCTCGAAATCGTTGGCTATAACACATTGATTTGGCCTAAAAATGCCCCGTTCTTGTTATTTCGCCCTTTTGTCCACCCAAATGGCCACAAAAAATTAAACGGACCACACTGGAATGATCCCCAACCTCCCTGGCATGCCCCGGTCAATTTTTGGCCCACAACACGTCGGGACCACGGGCCCACCCCCAAAACCGTGGGAGCATACTAATTTGGCCCAAAAATGCCCCATTCCCACTGTTTTTCCCGTTTGTCCACCCGAATGGCCACAAAAAATTAAATGGACCACACTGGGATGATCCCAACCTTCCTGGCATGCCCTGGTCAATTTTTGGCCTACAGCACACCCGGATTCAGGGCCCACCCCCAAAACCGTGGGTTATAGCACACTAATTTATCCCAAAAATGCCACATTTGCGCTGTTTCTCCCGTTTGTCCACCCAAATGACCATGAAAAATTAAACTGACCACACTGGGATGAACCCTAATCTCCCTGACCCGCCTCAATCATTTTTTGGCCCACAACATGCCCGCAACCCGAGCCAACCCCCAAAATAGTAAGCTAAGTACACCTATTTGGCCCAAAAATGCCTCGTTCGCTCCGTTTCACTCGTTTGTCAACTCAAATGGCAACGAAAAATTTAACGGACCATACTGGAATGATCCCAAACCTTCCTGGCATACCATGATTAACTTTTGGGCCACAACCCACCCGAACCCCAGGCCCACCCCTAAAACCATGGCTATAGCACATCGATTTGGCTTAAAAATGCCCTGTTCTCGCCAATTTGCTCCTTTGTCCACCCAAGTGGCCACAAAAAATTAAACGGACTACACTGGGATGATCTTTAACCTCCCTGACACATCCGAGTAGATTTTTGAGCCATAGCACACCCAGATCCCAGGACCACCCCCAAAACTGTGGGCTATAGCACACCGATTTGGCATAAAAATGCCCCGTTCGCGCCGTTTCGCCCGTTTGTCTACACAAATGGCTATGAAAAATTGAACGAACCACACTCGAATGATCTCCAACCTTCATGGCAAGCCCTAATCGATTTTTTGCCCACAGCACGCCCGGAACCCGAGCCCACCCCTAAAACTGTAGGCAATAGCAGATTGATTTGGCTAAAAAATGCCCCGTTCGCATCGTTTCACTTGTTTGTCCATTCAAATTGCCACAAAAAATTAAACGGACCATATTGGGATGATCCCCAATCTCACGAGTATGCCTCGATTGATTTTCAGCACTCAAAAAACCCAGATCCAAGGTCCACCCCAAAACCGTGGGCTATAGCACACCGATTTATCCCGAAAATGCCCCGTTCACGTCCTTTCGCTCGTTTGCCCACCCAAATGGCCACGAAAAATTGAATGGACCATACTGGGATGATCCTCAACTTCCCTGGCATGCCGGGTTAATTTTTGGCCTATAGCACGCCCAGACCCCGGGCCCACCCCCAAAATCGTTGGCTATTACACACTGATTTGTTCCAAAAATGCCCCATTCGCGTGGTTCCGCCCGTTTGTCCACCTAAATGGCCACAAAAAAATAAACGGACCATACTGGAACGATCCCCAACCTCCCTGGCATGCCCCAATTGATTTTTTTCCCACAGCACGTCGGGACCCCGGGCTTACCCCTAAAACCGTGGGCTATAGCACATCGATTTGTCGCAAAAATGCCCCATTCGCATCGTTTCGCCCGTTAGCCCACCTAAATGGCCACGAAAGATTATACAGACTATAATGGGATGATCCTTAACTTCACTGGCACGCTCCGGTCGATATTTGGTCCACAGCACGCCTGGACCCTAGGCCCACCTTCGAAACCGTGGGCTCTAGTACACTGATTTGGCCTAAAAATTCCCCATTTACACCGTTTTGCCTTTTTGTCCACTCAAATGGCCATGAAAAATTAAACGGACCACAATGGGACGATACCCAACCTCCCTGACACACCTAAGTTGATTTTTGGCCAACAACACACTCGTACCCTGGGCCCACCCCCAAAACCGTGGGCTATAACACACCGATTTGGCATGAAAATGCCCCGTTCACGTCGTTTCGCCCGTTTGTCCACCCAAATGGCCATGAAAAATTAAATGGACCACATTGGGACGATCCCCAACCTCCCTGACATGCCCCGTCTGATTTTCAGCCAGCAGTGCGCCCAGACCACGGGGCCACCCCCAAAACCATGGTCTATAACACATCAATTTGGCCTGAAAATGCTCCGTTCGCACTGTTTCATCGGATTGTCCACCTAAATGGTCACAAAAAATTATACGGAGCATACTGGGACCATCACCAACCTCCCTGGCATGCCCCAGTCGATTTTTGAACCACTGCATGCCCGCACCCTGGGCCCACCCCTAAAAGCGTGGGCTAGAGCACACCGATTTGGCCCGAAAATGCCATATATGTGCCGTTTTGCCCGTTTGTCCTCCCAAATGGTCACGAAAAATTAAACGGACCATACTGAGATGATACGTAACCTCCCTGGCACGCCCCGGTCAATTTTTTGCCCACAACATGCCCGGAACTTAGGCTCACCCCCAAAACTGTGGGCAATGGCACACCAATATTGCCAGAAAATGCCCCGTTGGCGCTGTTTCGCCCGTTTATCCACCTAAATGGCCATAAAAAATTAAACGGACCACACTGTAACAAATCCCTAACCTCCCTATCATGCCTTCATCGATTTTTAGCCCACATCACGCCCAGACCTTGGGTCCACCCTTAAAACCGAGGGCTATAGCACACCTCCCTATCGTTTCGCTTGTTTGTCCATGCAAATGGCCACGAAAAATTAAAATGACCACACTGGGACCATTCCCAACCTCTCTAGCACGCCCCGATCATTTTTTGATCTACAACACCCCCAAATCCGTGGGCTATAGCACACCAATTTAGCCCAAAAAATGCCTCGTTTGCGCCGTTTTGCCTATTTTCCACCCAAATGGTCACAAAAAATTAATATGACCACACTAGGAAGATCCCTAACCTCCCGGGCACACCTCAATCATTTTTTGGCCCACAGCCCGCCCGAACCCCGGGCACACCCCCAAAACCGAGTGCTATAGCACACCAATTTGGCTCGAAAATGCCCTGTTCGCGCCGTTCTCGCCTGTTTGTCCACCCAACTGGCAACGAAAAATTAAACAGACCACACTGGGATGATCCCCAACCTCCCAGGCATACCCCGGTCGATTTTTGGCCCACAGCACGCTCGGAACCCGGTCCCACCTCCAAAACCATGGGATATAAGACATCGATTTAGCCCAAAAATGCCCCGTTCATGCCGTTTCGCCCATTTGTCAACTCAAATACCCATGAAAAATTTAACGGACCACACTAGATTGATCCCCAACCTCCATGGCACGCCTGAATCAATTTTTAGCCCACAACACGCTCGGATCTCGGGTCCATCCCCGAAACTGTGGGCTATAGAACACCGATTTGGCCCAAAAATGCTCCATTCGTGCTGTTTCGCTCGTTAGTCCACCCAAATGGCCACGAAAAATTAAATGGACCACAATGGGACGATCCTCAACCTCCCTGGCATGCCTCGATCGATTTTCAGTTCACAACACGCCCAGACCCCGAGCCCACCCCTAAAATCGTGGGCAATAGCCAACCGATTAAGCTTGAAAAAAACCCGTTCGCGCCGTTTTTCCCGTTTGTCCACACAAATGGCAACGAAAAAATTAAATGGACCATATTGGGATGATCCCCAACCTTACTGGCACGTCCTGGTCATATTTTGGCCCACAACACGCCCGAACCCCAGGCTCACAATCAAAACCGTGGGCTATAGCACATCGATTTGGCCCGAAAATGCCCCGTTTAATTTTTGCCCCACAGCATGCCCGGACGCTGGGCCCAACCCAAAAACGTGGGCTATAGCACCCTAATTTGGTCCAAAAATGCCCCGTTTGCACCGTTTCGCCCGTTTGTCCACCCAAATGGCCATGAAAAATTAAACGAACCATACTGGGATGATCCCCAACCTCCCTGTCATGCCTCATTTGATTTTTGGCCCACAGCAAGCTCGGAACCCATGCCCACCTTCGAAACCATAGGCTATAGGACACCGATTTAGCCCGAAAATGCCCCATTCGCACCATTTCGCCCGTTTGTCCACCCAAATGGCCACAAAAAATTAAATAGACTACACAGGGATGATCTCCAACCTCCATTGCACGTCCCAGTTGTTTTTTGGCCCACAACACGCTCGGACCTTGGGCTCACACTCTAAACCTTGGACTATAGCATGATTTTTCTCGAAAATGCCTCGTTCACGCCATTTCGCACGTTTATCCACCCAAAAAGCCACAACAAATTAAATGGATGGACAACAATGGGACGATCCCCAACCTCCCTAGCACGCCTAGTCGATTTTCGGCCCAGAGCATACCCGGACTCCAGACCTAATCCCAAAACCGTAGACAATAGCAAACCGATTTGGCCCGAAAATGCCCCGTTCACATCGTTTTGCCCGTTAGTCCACCCAAATGGTCACGAAAAATTAAACGGACCACACTAGGATGATTCTGAATTTCACTGGCACGCCCTGGTCGATATTCAACCCATAGCACACCGGGACCCCATCCCCACCCCCGAAATCGTGGGCTATAGCACAACTATTTGGCCCGAAAATGCTCCGTTCGCACTGTTTTGCCTATTTGTCCACCCAAATGGGCACAAAAAATTAAACGGACCAGACTGAGACAATCCCCAACCTCCCTGGCACGCCTTGGTCGATTTTTGGACCACAACACACCCGAGCCCACCCTAAAAAACATAGGCTATAGCACACCGATTAGAGCCGAAAATACCCCGTTTGCGCTGTTGCGCCCGTTTATCCACCCAAATCGCCATGAAAAATTAAACGGACCACACTGGGATGATCCCCAACCTCTCTGCCGCACCCCTATCGATTTTTGGCCTACAGCACGCCCGAACCCCGGGCCCAGCCCCAAAACCGTGGGCTATAGCTCACCGATTTATCCCAAAAATGCTTCATTCACGCCGTTTCGCCCGTTTGTCCGCTCAAATGGCCATAAAAAATTAAACTAACCAAACTGGGATGATCCCCAAACTCCTTGGCACGCCTCAATCATTTTTTGGCCCACAGTATACCCGGTCCCCGGGCTTACCCCCAAAACCGTGGGCTATAGTACACCTATTTGGCTCGAAAATGCCCCGTTCACTCCATTTCATCATTTTTCCACCCAAATGGCAACAGAAAATTAAAAAGACCATATTGGAATGATTCCCAACCTCCCTGACATACCCCGATTAAATTTTGGCCCACAACCAGCTCGGAACCTAGGCCCACCCCCAAAACCGTGGTCTATAGCACACCAATTTGGCCCAAAAATGCCCCGTTCTCTCCGTTTCGCCTGTTTGTCCACCCAAATGGCCACAAAAAATTAAACGGACCACACTGGGATGATTCTTAACCTCCCTGGCATACCTCGGTCAATTTTCAGCCTACAGCATGCCCGTACCGCAGGCCCACCCCTGAAACCGTGGGCTATAGCGCATCGATTTGGCTTGAAAACACCCCGTTCGCCCCGTTTCACACGTTTGTCAACCCAAATGGCCATGAAAAATTAAACGAACCACATTGGGATGATACCCAACCTCCACGTCATGCCCTAATCATTTTTTCTCCCACAGCACGCCTGGACCCCGTACCCGCCCCTGAAACTTAGGCAATAATACACCAATTTATCTTTAAAATGCCCCCTTCATGCCTTTTCTCTTGTTTGTCCAACCAAATTGCCATGAAAAATTAAACAAACCACACTGGGATGATCCCCAACTCCCTGGCATGACTCAGTCAGTTTTCGACTCACAGAATGTCCAAACCCCAGGCCCACCCCTGAAATCGTGTGCTATAGCAGACCGATTGGCCTGAAAACACTCCGTTCGTGCCGTTTCCCCCGTTTGTCCACCCAAATGGCCAAAAAAATTAAACAGACCATACTGGGATGATCCCCAACTTCCCTGGCACACCCCGGTTGATTTTTGTCCCTCAGCACGCTCGAACCCCAGGCCCACCCCAGAAACCGTGGCCTATAGCACATCGATTTAGCTCAAAAATACCCCATTTGTGCCTTTTCGCCCGTTTGTCTACTAAAATAGCCAGAAAAAATTAAACGGACCACACTTGGATGATCCCCAACCTCCCTGGCACACCCTGGTCAATTTTTGTACCACAGAACGCCCGAACCACAAGTCTACCCCCAAAACCGTGGGCTATAGCACATCGATTTGGCCCAAAAATTCCCCTTTTGCGCCGTTTTACTCGTTTGTCCACCCAAATGACCATGAAAAACTAAATGCACCATACTGGGATAATACCCGACCTCCCTAGCATGCCCTGGTTGATTTTGGGCTCACAGCACACCCGGACCCCAGGCCCACCCCCATAACCGTGGAATATAGCACATCGATTTGGATCGAAAAATTCCCCGTTCTCTCCATTTCTCCCATTTGTCCACCCAAATTCACACAAAAAATCAAACGGACCACACTAGGACAATCCCTAACCTCCCTAGCACACCCCAGTCAATTTTCGGCCCATACCACGTCGGGACCCCAGGCCCACCTCCAAAACCGTAGGCTATAGAACACCGATTTGGCTTGAAAATGCCTCGTTCATGCCGGTTTGCCCGTTATTCAACCCAAATGGACACGAAAAATTAAACGGAACACACTGGAAAAATCCCCAACCTCCATGGCAAGCCTTAATTGATTTACGGCCCACAGCACGCCCGGACCCCGGGCCCACCCCCAAAACTGTGGGCAATAGCACACCAATTTGGCTTGAAAATGCCCCGTTCACGCCGTTTTTCTCGTTTGTCCACCCAAATTGCCACGAAAGATTAAACGGACCACACTGGGATGATCCCCAACCTTCCTGACACGCCCCGATTAATTTTTGTCCCTCAGTACGCGCGAACCCTGGGTCCACCCCCAAAACCGTGGCCTATAGCACATCGATTTAGCCCAAAAATGCCCCGTTTGTACCGTTTCGCCCGTTTGTCCACCCAAATAACTACAAAAAATTAAACGGACCACACTTGGATGATCCCCAACCTCCCTGGCATGCCCCGGTCAATTTTCGACCCACAAAATTCCCGGACCACAGGCCTACCCCCGAAACCGTGGGCTATAGTACACCGATTTGGCCAAAAAATACCCCGTTCGCATTGATTTACTCGTTTGTCTACCCAAATGGCCATGATAAACTAATCAGACCACACTGGGAGGATACCCGACCTCCCTGGCATGCCCCGGTCAATTTTGGGTCTACAGAACGCCTGAACCCCGCGTCCTCCCCTATAACGTGGGCTATAGCACATCAATTTGGCCCGAAAAATGCCCCGTTCGCTCTATTTTGCCCGTTTGTCCACCCAAATAGCCACGAAAAATTAAACGGACTATACTGGGATGATTCCTTACCTCCCTGTCACACCCTGATCGATTTTTGGACCATAGCACGCCAGGACCCCGGGCCCACCCCCAAAATCGTGGGATATAGCTCACCGATTAGCTTGAAAATGCCTCGTTCATGCCATTTCGCCCGTTTGTAAGCCCAAATGGCGACGAAAAATTAAACAGACCACACTGGGATGATCCCTAACCTCCATGGCATGCCCTAGTTGATTTTCAGCCTATAGCATGCCCGTACCTCGGTCCCACCCCCAAAACTGTGGGTAATTGAACACTGATTTGGCTAAAAAATGCCCTGTTCGCGCCGTTTCGCTTGTTTGCCCACTCAAATTGTCACAAAAAATTAAACAGACTACATTGGAATGATTCCCAACCTCCCTGGCATGCCCCGATCGATTTTAGGCCCACAACACGCCTGGACCCCGTGCCCACCCCTAAAATTGTGCGCTATAGCACACCGATTTGGCCCGAAAATGCCCTGTTCATGCTGTTTTGCCTGTTTATCCACCTAAATGGCTACGAAAAATTAAATAGACCACATTGAGATAATCCCCAACCTCCTTGGCACGCCCAGGTTGATTTTTGGCCCACAGCACGCCCAAATCCCCGGCCCACCCCTGAAACTGTGCGCTATAGCACACCGATTTGGCCCAAAAATGCCCCATTCTCGCCGTTTTGCCTGTTTGTCCATCCAAATGGCCACAAAAATTTAAATGGACCGCACTGGGGAAATCCTCAACCTCACTGGCCTGCCTCGGTCAATTTTTGGCCACAACACGACCTGACCCCGGGTCCACCCCCAAAACCATGGGCTATAGAACAATGATTTGGCCCTAAAATGCCCAGTTTGCGCCGTTTCGCCCATTTGTCCACCCAAATGGCCACGAAAATTTAAACAGACTACACAGGGACGATCCCCAACCTCCCTAGCACACTTCGATTGATTTTAGGTATACATCACGCCTGAACCCCGGGCTAACCCTCGAAACTGTGGGCTATAGCACACGGATTTGGCCCGAAAATGCCCCGTTCATGCCATTTTACCCGTTTTTCCATCCAAATGACCACAAAAATTTAAACGGATAACACTGGGATGATCCCCAACCTCCTAAGAATGCCTCGGTTAATTTTTGGCTCACAGCACGCCCGAACCCCCCCCCCCCCCCCCAAAAAAAAAATCGTGTGCTATAGCCTATCGATTTGGCCTGAAAACACCTTGTTCAAGTCGTTTCACCCATTTGCCCACCCAAATGGCCACAAAAATTTAAACGAACCATACTTGGACGATCCTCAACTTCTGTGGCATACCCTGGTCGAATTTTGGCCAACAACACGCCTGGACCCTGGGCCCACCCCCAAAATTATGGGCTATAGCACACCATTTTATCCAAAAAATGCCCCATTCGCTCTTTTGCCCGTTTTTCCACCCAAATGGACACAAAAATTTAAACGGACCAAACTGGGACGATCCTAAACCTCCCTGGCAGACTTCAGTTTATTTTCAGCCCACAACAAGCCCGAACCCTTAGCCCACCCCCAAAATCATAGGCCATAGCACACCGATTTGCCTAAAAAATGCCCCATTCGTGCCTTTAGCCCGTTGTCCACCCAAATAGCCATAAAAATTTCAATGGACCATACTGGGATGATCCCCAACCTCCCTGGCATGCCCAAATTAATTTTTGGCTCACAGCATGTCGGGACCACAGGCCCACCCCCAAAATCGTGGGCTATAGCACACCGATTTGACCCGAAAATACCCCGTTTGCACCGCTTCACCCGTTTGTCCACCCAAATGTCCACGAAAATTTAAACGGACCATACTGGGATGATCCTTAACCTCCATGGCATGCCCCGATCAATTTTCGTCCCCCTAGAACACCTGGACCCCGGACCCACCCCAAAACTACGGGCTATATCTCTTTGATTTTGCCTAAAAATACGCCGTTCACACTGTTTCGCCTGTTTGTCCACTTGAATAGCGATAAATATTTAAACGGACCACACTGGGATGATCCCCAACCTCTCTAGCATGCCTCAATCAATTTTTGGCCCACAACATGCCCGACCCCTGGGCCCACCCTCGAGACCGTGGGCTTTAGCACATCGATTTGGATCAAAAATGCCCTATTTGCGTCGTTCCACCCGTTTGTCCACCTAAATAGCCATAAAAATTTAAACGAACCATATTGGGATGATCCTAAACCACCCTAGCAAGCCCCGATTGATTTTTAGCCCACAGCACACCCGGACCCTGGGCCCACCCCCAAAACCGTGGGCTATAGAACAACGATTTCGCCTGAAAATGCCCCATTTGCACCATTTCACCTTTTTATCCACCCAAATGGCCACAAAAATTTAAACAGATCTTATTAAGATGATCCCCAACCTCCCTGGCATGCTCTAATTGATTTTTGGCACACAGAACGCCCGGACCCCGGGCCAACCCCCGAAACTGTGGGCTACTCTAATTGGTCCGAAAATGCTCTATTACGCCGTTTCACCCGTTTGTCTACCTAAATGGCCACAAAAATTTAAACGAACCATACTGGGATGATCCCAAACCTCCCTAGCATGCCCCGGTCAATTTTCGGCACAAACACGCTCGGACTTCGATCCCACCCCTAAAATTGTGGGCTATAGCCCACCGATTTGGCCTAAAAATGTCCCATTCGCACCGTTTCACCCATTTATCCACCCAAATGGCCACAAAAATTTAAACATACCATAATTGGACTATCCCCAACCTCCCCGACATGCCCCGGTCGATTTTTGGCCCACAACATGCCAGGATCCTAGGACCACCACCAAAATCGTGGGCTATAGCTCACCGTTTTGTCCCAAAAATCCCTCGTTCACGCTGTTTCGCCCGTTTATCCACCCAAATGGCCACGAAAATTTAAACGGATCATACTGGGATGATCCCTAACTTCCCTGGCATGCTCTGGTCAATGTTCAACCCACAACACGCCTGGACCCCGGGCCCACCCCCTAAACCATTTGCTAAAGCACACTGATTTGGCCCAAAAATGCCCTGTTTGTGCCATTTTGCCTGTTTGTTCTCCCAAATGGCCAAAAAAAATTTAAACGGACCACACTGGAATGATCCCCAACTTCCCTGGCATGCTTCGATTGATTTTTGGCACACAACACGTCCGAACCCTGAGCCCACCCCCGAAACCCTGGGCTATAGCACACCGTTTTGGCCCGAAAATGCCCCATTTGCCCAGTTTTTCCCCTTTATCCACCCAAATGGCCACAAAAATTTAAACGGACCACACAGGGATAATCCCCAACCTCCTTGGCACGCCACAGTCGATTTTCAGTCTATAGCACACCCGAATCCCGGGCTACACCCAAAACTATGGGCTATAGCATACCGATTTAGCCCAAAAATGCCCCATTCGCGTTGTTTCGCCTGTTTGTCCACCTAAATGACCACAAAAAATAAACAGACCACATTGGGACGATGCCCAATCTCTCTGGCATGCCCCAGTCAATTTTTGGCCCATAGTATACCCGGACCCCAGGCCCACCCCTAAAACCGTGGGCTATAGCACACTGATTTGGCATAAAAATTCCCCGTTTGCACCGTTTCACCCGTTTGTCCACCCAAATGGCAACGAAAAATTAAATAGACCATACTGTTACAATTGCAATCCTCGCTGGCATTTCCAGGTTAATTTTTGGCCCACAACACGCCCGGAGCCCAAGCCCATACCCAAAACCTTGGGAAATAGCACGTCGATTTGGCACGAAAAAGCCCCATTCGTGCCGTGTCACCCGTTTGTCCGCCCAAATTACCACAGAAATTTAAACTGACCACACTGGGAAGATCCCCAAACTCCCTGGCATGCCCCGGTTGATTTTCAGCTTACAGCATCCCCGGACCCCGGGCCCACCCCAAAGGCGTAGGCTATAGCACACTGATTTGGCCCGAAAATACCCCATTCGCGCCGTTTCGCCCGTTTGTCCATCCAAATGTCCATGAAAATTTAAATGGACCACATTAGAAAGATCACCAACCTCCCTGCCACACCCCGGTCGATGTTCGACCAGCAGCACGCCTGGACCTCGGGCCCACCCCTGAAACCGTGGGCTATAGCACACCGTTTTGTCCTAAAAATGCCCCATTCGCGCCGTTTTACTCGTTGGTCCACCCAAATGGACACACAAATTTAAATGGACAACACTGGGATGATCCCCAACCTCGCTGGCATGCTCCTATTGATTTTTGGCACACAACACATCCATACCCTGGGCCAACCCCAAAAACCATGTGCTGTAGCACACGGATTTGGCCCAAAAATGCCCTGTTCATGCCGTTTAACCCCTTTGTCCGACAAAATGGCCACAAAAATTTAAACGGTCCACACTGGGATGGTCCCCAATCTCCCTGACACGCCTTGGGGAATTTTCGGCCTACAGAACGCCCGGACCCCAGGTCCACCCCCAAAACTGTGGGCTATAGTGCACCAATTTTGGCCAAAAATGCCCCGTTTACGCCGTTTCGCTCGTTTGTCCACTCAAATGACTATAAAAAATTAAATGGAACAAACTGGGATAATCCCCAACCTCCCTGGCATGCCCAGTCGATCTTCATCCCACAGCACACCAGGACCCCGAGCCCACTCCCAAAACCATGGGCTATAGCACACCGATTCTGCCTAAAAATGCCCCGTTCGTACCGTTTCGTCCGTTTGTCTACCCAAATGGCAACGAAAAATTAAACGGACCACACTGGGTCAATCCCCAACCTTCCTGGCATTCCCCGACCAATTTTTTACCGACAACACGCCTGGACCCTAGGACCACCCCCAAGGCCGTGGCCTATATCACACCAATTTGGCCCGAAAAATCCCCGTTCACATCGTTTGACCAATTTGTCCACCCAAATGGCCACATAAATTTAAATGGACCACACTGGGATGATCCCCAATCTCCCTGGCACACCCCGATCGACATTCGGTCCATAGCACGCTTGGACCCCGGGCCCACCCCTAAAATTGTGGGCTATAACACATCGATTTGGCTCGAAAATGCCCCATTTGCACCGTTTTATCCGTTGTCCACCCAAATGGCCACGAAAATTTAAATGAACCATACTGGGACGATCCCCAACCTCCCTGGCACACCCTGGTTAATTTTTGGCCAACAACACGCCTGGACCCCAGGCCCACTCGCAAAATAGTAGGCTATAGCACACCGATTTGGCCAAAAAATACCTCGTTCGCACCGTTTCGCCCGTTTGTCCACCAAAATAGCCACAATAATTTAAACAGACTACACTGGGACTATCCCCAACCTCTTTGGCATGTCTCGATCAATTTTTGTCCCACACTACACTCGGTCCCGGGACCCACCCCCAAAATCATGGGCTATAGCTCACCGATTTCTCCTGAAAATGCCTCGTTCGCGTCTTTTCACCTGTTTGCCCACTCAAATTGCCACAAAAATTTAAACGGACCACACTGGGACGATCCCCAATCTCTCTCGCATTCCTTAATCGATTTTTGGCATACATCACGCCCGAACTTTGGGCCAACCCCCAAAACCGTGGTCTATAGCATACCGATTTGGCCCAAAAATGCACTGTTCGCGCCATTTTGCCTGTTTATCCAACCACATAGCCAGGAAAATTTAAACGCACCAAACTAGGATGATCCTCAACCTCCCTAGAATGCCCCGGTAAATTTTTGGCATACAACACACCCTGACCCCGGGCCCAACCCCGAAATTGTGGGATATAACACACCGATTTGGACCGAAAATGCCCCATTCGCGCCTTTTCGCCCATTTGTCCACCCAAATGGCAACAAAAATTTAAACGAACCATACTTGGATGATCCACAACCTCCCCAGTATGCCCCGGTTATTTTTTGGCCCACAACACGCCTGGACCCTAGGCCCACCCCCAAAACCGTGGGCTATTGCTCACCATTATGTCCTACTAATGCCCCGTTTGTGCTATTTCACCCGTTTATCCACCTAAATGA
The DNA here is from genome assembly GCA_030864215.1 of Capsicum pubescens. Classification (NCBI taxonomy): domain Eukaryota; kingdom Viridiplantae; phylum Streptophyta; class Magnoliopsida; order Solanales; family Solanaceae; genus Capsicum; species Capsicum pubescens. Next base: position 41,971,708 of record CM061540.1, on the reverse strand, counting down.
CCAGAAAAATTTAAATGGACCATACTAGAATGATCCCCAATCTCCTTGGCACACCCCAATCGATTTTCAGCCAACAGCACGCTCAGAGCCTAGGCCCACCACCAAAACCATGGGCTATAGCACACCGATTTGGCCCGAAAATACCCTATTCGCGCCGTTTTGCCCTTTGTCTTTCCAAATAGCCACGAAAATCTGAACGGACCATACTAGAATAATCCCCAACCTCACAAGAAAGCCTCCGTCCATTTTTGACCCACAACATGCCTGGACCCCGGGCCCACCCCTAAAACTGTGGTCTATAGCACACCGATTTGGCCCAAAAATGACCCGTTCGCACCGTTTCAACCATTTGTCCACCCAAATGGCTACAAAAATTTAAATGGACCACACTGGGATGATCCCCAGCCATCCTAGCATGCCCCGATCAACTTACAGCCCACAGCACGCCCGAATGCCTGGCCCACCCTAAAACCGTGGGCTATAGCGCACCGATTTGGCCCATAAATGCTCCGTTCTCACCGTTTTGCCCATAGACCTTCCTGGCATGCCCCGATCGAATTTTTTCCCTCACCACGTCCGAAGCCTAGACCCACCCCCATAACCGTGAGCTATAGCTCACGCCATTTTTTCTATTTGCCCACCCAAATGGCCACGAAAATTTAAACGGACCATACTAGGACAAGCCCCAACCTCTCTGGCAAGCCTCAGTCAATTTTTGGCCCACAACATGCCTGAACCCCAAGCCCACCCCCAAAACTATGGGCTATAGCACACCAATTTGGATCGAAAATGCCCCATTCGCGCTGTTTTGCCCATTTGTCCACCCAAATGGACACACAAATTTAAACAGACCACACTAGGATGATTGCCAACCTCCCTGGCACACTTTGATCGATTTTTGGCACACATCAAGCCCGGACCTAGAGCCAACCCCTGAAATTGTGGGCTATAGGCCACCGATTTGGCTCGAAAATGCCACACTCATGTTGTTTTGCCCGTATGTCCACCCATATGGCCACGAAAATTTAAACGGACCATACTTGGATAATCCCCAACTTCCCTGGCATGCCCCGTTCGATTTTTGGTCCACAACACGCCTGGACCCCGGGCCCAGCCTTAAACCGTGGGCTATAGCACATCGATTTGGCCCAAAAATGCCTTGTTCGCGCCTTTTTGCCCATTTGTCCTCCCAAATGGCAACAAAAATTTAATCAGACCATGCTAGGACAATCCCCAACCTCCTTGGCAAGCCTCAGTAGATTTTTGGCCTATAGCATGCCCGGACCCCAAGCCCACCCCCAAAATCGTGGGCTATAGCACACCGATTTGGATCGAAAATGCCCTATTCGCGCTGTTTCACCCGTTTGTCCACCCAAAAAGCCAAAAAAATTTAAACAAACAACGCTGGGATGATCCCCAACCATCCTGGAACACCCCTGTCGATTTTTGGTACACAACACGCCCGTTCCCCGAGCCCACCCCCGTAATTGTGAGCTATAGCCCACCGATTTGGCCCGAAAACACCCCGTTCGAGCCGTTATAACCATTTGTCCACCCAAATGGCCATGCAAATTTAAACGGATGACACTTGGATGATCCCCAACTTCCTTGGCATGCCTCGATTAATTTTTGGCCCACAACACACCTGGACCCCGGGCCCACCCCTGAAACTGTGGGCTATAGGACACCATTTTGGCCCGAAAATGCCCCGTTCACGTCGTTTTGTCCGTTTGTCTACCAAAATGACCACGAAAATATAAATAGACCACACTGGGATAATCCCCAACCTCCTTGGTACACCCCTGTGGATTTTAGTCCCAGAACATGCCTGGACCCTGGGCCCACCCCAAAACCGTGGGCTATAGCACACTGATTTGACTAAAAAATGCCCCATTCATGCCGTTTCATTTGTTGTCCCCTGAAATGGCCATGAAAATTTAAACAGACCAAAATAGGAAGATCCCCAAACTCACTGGCATGCCTCGGTCAATTTTCGGCCCACAGCACGCTCGGACCCCGGGCCCTCCACCAAAACCGTGGGCTATAGCACACTGATTTAGCCCGAAAATGCCCCATTAGCGTCATTTTGCCTATTTGTCCACCCAAATGGCCACAAAATTAAACGGACCACACTGAGATGATCCCCAGGCTCCATGGCATGCCCTAGTCGATTTTCAACCCACAACACACCCGGACCTTAGCCCCACCCCCAAAACCGTGGGCTACAACACACAGTTTTGGCCCGAAAATGCCCGTACGCGCTGTTTCACCAGGTTATCTACAAAAATAGCCACAAAAAATTAAACGGACCACACTAGGATGATCCCCAACCTCCCTGGCATGCTCGGATCGATATTCAGCCCACAGCACGCCCAGACCCCGGGCCAACCCCCAAAACCGTGGGCTATAGCACACCGATTTGGCCCGAAAATGCCCCATTCGCGCTGTTTTGCCCGTTTGTCCACCCTAATGGCCACAAAAAATTAAACGGACTACACTGGGACATCCCTAACATTCCTGGCATGCGTTGGTCGATTTTCAATCCATAGCACTCCCGGAACCCGGCCCCACCCAAGAAACTGTGGGCAATAGCACATCGATTTGGCTCGAAAATGTCTCATTCATCCTTTTTCTCTTGTTTGTCGACCTAAATGAACACGAAAAATTAAACGTATCACACTGGGATGATCATCTACCTCCCTGGCATGCCCCAATAAATTTTTGGCCGATAACACACCTGAACCCTAGGCCTACCCCCAAAACCGAGGGCTATAGCACACCCATTTGTCCTAAAAATGCCCCATTCACGTCGTTTCACCTATTTGTCCACCCAAATGGCCACAAAAAATTATATGGACCACACTGGGATGATCCCCAACCTCCTTGGCATGCCCCGACTAATTTTTGGCCCTCAACACACCCGAAAACTAGGGCCACCCTCGAAATCGTGGATCTAGCACACTGATTTGGCCCAAAAATGCCTCGTTTGCGCCATTTCGCTTTTTTGTCCACACAAATGGCCACGAAAAATTAAACGGACCATACTGGAATGATCCCCAACCTCCCAGGTACACCCCGATCAATTTTCAGCCCATAGCACGCCCGGACCCTGGGCCCACCCCCAACACCGTGGGCTATAGAGCATCGATTTGGCATAAAAATGCCCCGTTCGCGCCGTTTTGCCCGTTTGTATACTCAAATGGCCATGAGAAATTAAACGGACCACACTGGGACTATTCCCAACCTACATGGCACGCTATGATCGATTTTCAGTCCACAAAACGCCCGGACCCTGGGGCCATCCTCGAAAATGTGGGCTATAGAACGCCGATTTGGCCCGAAAATGCTCTGTTTGCGTCGTTTCGCTTGTTACTCCACCTAAATGGCCACGAATAATTAAATGGATCACATTGGGATGATCCTCAACCTCCCTTCCATGCCTCGATCAATTTTTGGCTCACAATACGCCTAGACCTCGGGCCCACCCCCAAAATCATGGGCTATAGTACACTGATTTAGCCCGAAAATTCCCCGTTCGCGTTGTTTCGCCCATTTGTCCACCCAAATGGAAATGAAAAATTAAACGGACCATACTGGGATGATCCCCAAACTTCCTGGCACGCCTTGGTCGATTTTTGGCCCACAACACGCCCGAACCCCGGGCCCACCGCCAAAACATTGGGATATAGCACATCCATTTGGAATAAAAATGCCCCATTCGCGTCGTTACTCCCGGTTGTCCACCCAAATGGACACGAAAAATTAAATGGACCACACTAGAATGATCCCCAACCTCCTTGGCATGCCCCGATCAATTTTTGGCCCACAACACACTTGGACCCCGGTCCCACCTCCGAAACCGTGGGCTATAGCACACCGATTTGGTCCGAAAATGCCCCGTTCACCCTATTTTTCTTGTTTGTCTACCTAAATGGCCATGAAAAATTAAACGAACCACACTGGGACGATCCCCTACCTCTTTTTAATGCCTCAGTTTATTTTTGGCCCACAGCACGCTCGGACCCTGTACCCACCCCCAAAACCGTGGCCTATAGCATGATTTTTCCCGAAAATGCCCCATTCGCGACTTTCGCCCGCTTGTCCAACCAAATAGCCATAAAAAAATAAATCAACCATACTGGGACGATCCCTAACCTCCCTGGCATGCCCCAGTCGATTTTCGGCCTATAGCACGCTCGAAATCCCGGTCTACCCCCAAAAACGTAGGCTATAGCACTCCGATTTGGCCCAAAAATGCCCCGTTCGAACTGTTTTGCCCGTTTGTCCACCCAAATACCCATGAAAAATTAAACGGAACATACTAGGATGATTCCTAACCTCCCTGGCACGCACCGATTGATTTTCGGACCACAACACACCGAGACCCTGGACCCACCCCTAAAATCGTGGTCTAGCACACCGATATGCCCCGTTCGCGCCATTTTGCCCGTTTACCCACCCAAATTGCGACAAAAAATTAAACGGACCATACTGAGACGATCCCCAACCTCCCTGGCATGCCCCGATCGATTTTCGACCCACAGTACGCCCAGTCCCACCCCCGAAACCATAGTTTGTAGCACATTGATTTGGCACGGAAATGCCCCATTCGCGCCGTTGCGCCCGTTTGTCCACCCAAATGGCCACAAAAAATTAAACGGACCATACTGGGATGATCCCCAATCTTCCTGGCATGCCCCGGCTAATTTTAGGACTACAGCACGCTCGGATCCTGGGCCCACCCCTGAAACTGTGGGCTATAGCAGACCAATTTATCCCAAAAATGCCCCATTCGCGCCGTTTCGCTCGTTTGTCCACCCAAATGGCCATGAAAAATTAAAATGACCATACTGGGATGATCCCCAACCTCCTTGGAACGCCTTGATCATTTTTCAGCCCACAACATTCCCGATCCCTAGGCCCACCCACAAAATCGTGGGCTATAGTGCACCTATTTGGCCCAAAAATGCTCCGTTCGCTCTGTTTCGTTCGTTTGTCCACCCAAATGGCCACGAAAAATTAAACGGAACCCACTAGGATTATTCCCAACCTCCCTGGCATACCCCAGTCAATTTTTGGCCCACAGCACATCTGGGCCCACCCCTAAAACCATGGGCCATAGCACACCTACAGCACGCCCGGACCCCGAGCCCGCCCCTGAAACCATGGGTTATAGAACAATGATTTAGCATAAAAATGCCCCATTCACACCGTTTCGCTCGTTTGTCCACCCAAATGGCCACGAAAAATTAAACTGACAACACTGGGACGATCCCCAACCTTCCTGGCACATCTCGATCATTTTTCGGCCCACAACATGCTCGAACCCCAGGACCTACCCCAAAAATATGGGATATATGATACCTTACAACCCCAAGAAGACACAAAACAGGCCTAAAAAATGTCACAAAACACAACATAAACCGAGAGCCCAAGGAACCAAGTCTCGGCCAAGAATGACAACACAAGAATGAATTTTTTTTTGAGAATTCTTCAACAATGGAGAGATAATAATGTGTATAACCTCACCAAAATAGCAAAAACACTACAATAATGTGATGAACAATAAGCTTACGATAGTAACAACCAACGATTACAAGAGGACAAGACAACTACTACAAGATGACAACAAAAAGTAAAGGGATAGATCGTTAGACAAAGGTGGTGTAAATCCTAGTAACCAAAGAGTACATTAAACTCTAAGACCCCTAACATCTCCACACACGATCACCTAACTCTTATGATGACACAAGAGAGGATTCCACCACTCAAGCTCCAAGATTTCTCAAAAACAAGCAATCACAAGAGATTCCACCCTTGAATTGCTATCCTAGTTAAAAGTTTCGGTTTGCCTCAAGTAGAGAGAGGACTTTGATGTTTCAAATGTAAAGACATACAAAAATAATCAACTAAGTCATGAAAATCCCTAATACTAAACGATATAGTGTCTCCTTATTACATAAAATATGAAATGACCAAAAGACCCTAAATAAAAAAGGGGCGCCCCTCTAGTGTAATAAATGAGAAAATAGGGCGGATTTGGTGTGTCTTTGATCCTTCTCACGTCTCAACATTGAAATTCCTAGGATGATACTTTGCTGCACTTGTACACACATTGATCTTCATAGATGCACTTGTATCACTATAGTACACCGATTTGGCCCGAAAATGCCCCATTCGATCTGTTTCGCCCGTTAATCCACCCAATGGCCACAAAAAATTAAATGGACCACACTTGGATGATCCCTAACCTCCATGGCATACCCCGGTCTATTTTTGACCCACATCATACCTGGACCCCGGGTCCACCCCCGAAACCGTGGGCTATAGCACACCGATTTGGCTTGAAAACTCTCCATTCGCGCCATTTCGTCCATTTGAACACCCAAATGGCAACAAAAAATTAAGCGAAGCACACTGGGAAGATTGATAACGCCCAAACTACAGCTCTCGTAAGAGTGTAAGCGGTCGCTGTCAAATATAGAACCCAACTGGGTTGGGTGTCGAATCCTACAGGGAATACTTGGTCACTAAGTGTTGCAATTATTAGTAGACTGTTGATCGAAAATTCCACGGAAAAAGGGGGATTGGATTGTGGAGTGAATTAATGCTATCAAAGTAACAACAGAATGCTTTGTTTAGTAAGATTTAATCACAGAGAAAAATAAGTTAGGGTTATGTCCACCTTATGAGTTCTACGTATCTATTAACTATGAGTAATGCGGAATTCAGACATGCATGCACTTATAGAGATTCGTATTCTAATGGTAAATCCTAGTGTTTCTCAACCATCAAGGATTATTTCACTTTAACTCTCTCGAGCTTAAAGCGTATAACTAATGGTACGATCTCTCCAAGAGATTAATCCGGTTAAGGCATTAATGTGTAAATAGGGGTTGGTAGCCCTATTTCCTTGTCACACTCTCTTTTCCAAACATGTAAATTTTTTCTCGAACAAGTTAATGCTATAATGGCGTATTCTATATGTTTGCAACCACAAGAATTTAATTAAAACGAAGAGAGTAATGATATAAGTAGCATACGCATCAAGAATTCACAAACTCATAGCAATAGATAGTATCTCACAAGACATCCATAACCCTAACAGAGAAGTTTAGCTACTCATGAGTGCAAAGGAAAACAATGAAGACATCATCATCATACCGCAACTAGAACAATCTTCGCGAGAGGATGATTTTAACGTCAAAGAGGGATGACGTTTTTCCTCTTAGCCGTCTTCCCCAAATATGTAGCATGTTTCTCTGTGTTAGACTTACAGATTCTGTAAACTAAATTATACTCAAGTGTCGAATGAATTATGAAAAGCAATAATGAATGAATGAATGCTGAAAAATTCAGCAAATAAGGTTTTTATAACATCCTTGTCCTAGTCCTATTAAGTTACTGCTGCACCCCTAAGTATTTAAAAATACTGCTTTTGCCCGGGACAATTTCTCCATGCGTCACATTCAGTCCATAAGCTTCCAAAAGCTGCCTTCCCTCTTCTGTGAAGTTTTCCTTTGCTGCCCAAAGGTCCACAAAGTGCTGAAATCTTCATCATTAATACCTGAAAACATGCTAATCACGTAGGTTAGCTCACTTACAGGAAAATGGACTAAAAGTGCAGGAATTATATATTTTATCCTCAAAACTTAGCTATAACATGGGTAAATTATGGTGTTTAGGCGTGTAAATACACCCAACATCAACACCCCACACTTAAAGCTTTGTTCGTCCTCGAACAAAATATTACGTCTATGCAAACATCTAACTAGGATTTCACAGCTGTAACACAAAATGTTCAACAAGACATGCACGACAATTATTAACAAAGAGTAGTTTTCTGGATCACTACTAGAAACCATTCAACCTCCAACATAGACTCGTGCTGATGACTAATTCGTATCCACAAGTTAAGGCACCAAGAATCCTACAAAACTACCCAAAACTCATCAACCATGTGTGTCTCACACATGATATCACCCATAATCACTCACAAGTTTTGCATTTTTTGGAACATGGGTATAAGATTCTCCTTGCTCTCACTCTCACAAAGAATTCATATGTTGCAACTGATGACCATAGGCTTGCCCTTAGTGTAATGCTCTACTAATATCGGAATGCTAAGCTTAGGATCAAATAGGTCTTTACAGGTTGTAATGTAGGCTAAGGGACAGGTAGGACTATTTTGGCCAGAAATAGTGACTAAGTTCCCTAAGAGCTTTAATACATCACATTATGTCATTAACGCTCTCTTTTAAACAACCCCTCTACTTTCCTTTCATCTACCACCCCCTTTCACCTATTTTGTTCTTCAATTATAAACAGAACTAACTTTTTATTTTTTTTTATTTTATAAAACACCTCTATGATAGCCACTCTTTATTCATAACTAATTCAAGTACCAATATACTCTAAGGCATCACTCTTACCCAATTTTCTCTTATTTTGTCACATGACTTTACAATTTAAAGCGCTTAGGAATTTGGATCAAATTATGGTCTTAAAAAAATGGATTAGGCTACATATGAGGCTGTCAAAGAAAATGGCTAAAGGCTCAAAGGGGGTTCACTAGGATAATGTACACAGGTAGGTAAAAACAAGGTAAACAATTATAGGCTGCCAAAGAAATGCCTAAATCATCTCCTAAACTCACACTCTTTATTTCGCTTTACACACACACCAGGCAAGTTCTAGCATCAGTCACAACACAAAATATACTATAACCTCACACACACAAGGCACATGGTCAACTTAATTGGGAGCAGTATAGACTCTTGACCCAACAAGTGAATGAATTAAACCACACAATTATCACACAGTGAGTCACACTTAGAGCCTAAATGTCTCAATAGTAATGATTTTGGCACAAACTCTTGTCATAATACCATGCCGCCTATCAGAACAATTTCATGCAAAATCTAAATTTTTTTTAAAAATCTAAAAATTTAACTACAAATCTAAAAATTTAACTACAAACGAAAATAAATGCAGGCAAAGAAGTACAATACAACATACAAATACCAGCACCCCATACTTAGACGGGACACACTGTCCTCAGTGGAAAATAAATAAGGAAAACCTGATTAGTCGGACTCTTCCTCTATGTCTGGGGTCATACCCCCTGCATCGGAATCATCATCAGAGTCGTCGTCATCAGAGTTATCCTCCATGTCTGAGTCTGGCTATCGGTGATCATCGTCAGTCGGTACATCATCATCGAGAGGTTCCTCAAAATGTACACCTACTCCACACATAGCCCGCACATGCTCATTCATCGGGTAGTCATAATCCAACTGCTGGAGCTCTGCATCAGTTGGAAAATGTCCCCAACTCATCATGGTAAACCTCGTCATGCCATATAAATGGCGGAAGAAGCTTTCATCGCGAGCATGTCTTTCTGCAGTGGTCAGGTTGACGCCATGCATAGTTTCAGGATCTTTAACCTTCGTAAGATCAACCTTCTTCAGGTTGTGTGGAAGCTTATGATCTGTAGGTTCCTCTTCAAGGTCCTCCTTCCTCAATATCGCAGTCAACAAATTGCCAAAGCTGAAGTGGGACCTCTTGTGCAGCCTAGCCTTACGCATTGACGACCGTATAACTGCACCAATGTGGATGGGAATATTAGTCATCAGAGCGTACACCAAGCATACTCTATCATGTATGATCTTTGTGTACTGTGTCCCTAGAATTAGGCAAGAGTTGACTATCCGCAACCATATCCGAGCTTCTCTGTTCAAGGAAGCATATAGGAAGGTATTATGCTGACCGGTATCCTTGTGACGACTCCAACATGCCATTGATCTTGTTTCGTACAATGTGTGTCTGATTGCCCTGTACGGAGGTCTGTGATAAAGCTCCTTGAGCGGTGATGGATCTACAGATGGAAAACCCAGAAAAGAGTTAAAGAACTCTGCATTCAGTTGCAAGACTTGGCCCCGAATCTTCACTTCACTTCCGATAGTATTTGGGGACCAATTGGCATAGAATTCTCGCGTTAGATCAAGATTGCATTCTCCCATATCTTGGAAAATGAAATCAAGATGTAGCGCTATGATTTTAGCCAAAATGCGAGGTTCTCTCTTCGCTAGACTCTCCTTTTGTATCAACTCCACGTGAACATATTTTTTCACTTTGTTGTTCTTGTACCACTCCTTTCCTTCCTCCTCTAGGACCCATTTTATCCCGAACATGCGGCGAGGTATTTGCAGCGAGGAGGATTCAGCTTGCTCTTTTCTTCCCCTTTTCTGACCTTTCTGTGAGGTGGATGCTTTTTCTTTTCCTGGTCGACCTTTTGGTGCCATTTTACCTAAGATTAAAATAAAGTCATGTTAGCTTATCTCGGAAGATTTGATTGACAAACAAATAATAATGGCACCACCCCACACTTAATTTGTTGGAACCAACTAATTAAGTGAATGATATCGATTACTCAAACTTTATCGACATACATGTAGGCGATATGTTCCAACAATATGTTCAGCACAGTTATACTTTCATGGAACCTTAACTATTCTTTACAACTCTATTTCATGTAATCTTAACTACACTTTCATGTTTGGATTAATGCACCTTTTGAATAAGACTACTACATAGAGATCGTATCAAGTTATGGCATAGAAATAATGACAACATATCATGCTTGTATTCAATCATGATCTTTATCTCGATGAACGAGTCATTCAAACATTCAAGCTTTCATCTTACAAGATTATGTAATTAACTTTACCATTTCGATTCTGCAAAAAGGTGACAGTGTATAACAATCAAATACAAATCGGAACAAAGTCAAGAACACCCACACGTATTCTTTCACTCAACTAGATGTATCATAACAAACCATCCACATTCAAATCACCAACACCACTTCAAGATTTAACAAATCATTATAGGCATAGTATTGTAATAACTACGGAATATAAAAGAAGAACTTACTTGGTGATGGACTTGGAAGATGATCTTGCAAAGTTAGATGAGCAAAAAGAAAAGTTTTGAGAGATTTAGGAAAGTTAGACGGTGCCTAGGTTGAGCAAACAATGTGATTTTATCTCAAGGTTGAAGTTCTATTTATAGACCAAGGCTTGGGTCGGGTTTGACCCATGAAAAATCGGGTTAGGAGACCAAAAAGCATAAGTAGGCGGCGCATAATGCTTTGCCTATGCTTAGCATAGGCGGTGCCTTTAGCAAAGCCTTGTTGAACATAGGCGGCGCCTATGATATGGCCTAGTTGGGCATAGGCGGCGCCTATGCTATGGCCTAGTTGGGCATAGGCGGCGCCTATGCTATGGCATTGTAGATTCAGAGAGCAAAGGCAATGGCATAGGCGGCGCCTTTAGCTTTGCCTAGTTGAGCATAGGCGCCACATTATCGATTCAGAGAGCAAAGGCAATAGCATAGGCCTTGCCTTGTCCGTTGCCTAGATTTGTATAGGCAATGCCTAACCGAAAGCCTTTTTCTCCTTCATTACTCACTTACCACCTTTAACATTGCTCACTTTCAAATCAAAATTTGAGACCAAGCTCCTCCTTTATACGTCTTCCCCTACACTTAATCAAAAACAACAAAAATGATTAGAAAGATGGGTTGCCTCCCACCAAGCGCCTTAGTTTTGGTCGTGGCTCGACTCTTCTTTTTGGATTTTTATTTAACAAAACAAACTCCTAGGAAAACAAAATGACTAAAAATGATGGGTTGCCTCCCATTTAGCGCTTGATTTATTGTCGCGGCACGACATAACTATCTCTATTACTTAGACTTCATCGAGATAGATGGTGCATCATTTTCTGAATGGATTCAGACGACGCTGATGCTTACTTGTAGGCATGCAATTTTCTTCGAGATGACTCTTGTGCATACATATCCTAGGAGGGATACCAATTATATCATCAATAGTCCAACCCATAGCTCTCTTGTACCTCTTCAGAGCAGAGATGAGAGCCTCTACGTGCTGTTCACCTAAATCAACCGCAACACTCACCGGAAGTGTATTTACACTTCCCAAGAACGCATACCTTAGGTGACTGGGGAGCTCTTTCGATTCTAGCACTGGTGGCTCTTCAATGGAAGTCTTCGCTGTTGGTGAAGGTCGATTCCTAAGATCAAGGTCCATCTTCTTAGTAGCATGAGAATAGGTCTTTATTCCTGTTAGAGCACAAATAGTTTCTTCATATTCTTCAACATCCTCATGCTCAAAATTCAACAGCATAGCAGACAATGGCTCAACAGTAAGCTGCTTATCTACAGATAATCCTTTCTCATCCTCATAGTAAACATCAGCTATAGAGAACACATCCATATGTCTAGGCTGCTTCATCGATTTATATACATCAAAACGGACCACTTCGTCATTCAGCCGAAATAAAAGCTCATTAATTCTTAAATCAATCAGCACACTTCCAGTTGTGAGGAAAGGACGCCCCAAGATTATGGGAACTTCAGAATCCACCTCGCAATCCAAAATAACAAAGTCTGCAGGAAAGATGAAGGTGGAAACATTCATCAACACATCATATAAGATACCAACAGGCCGTTTTACCAACCTATCTGCCATCACGAGCCGCATATTGGTTGGTGTAGGATCACCCAACCCCAACTTTCTGAAAATAGATAGCGGCATCAAATTGATGCTAGCTCCCAAATCGCACAACGCCTTAGCAAAATCCAACGATCCAATCGTGCAAAGAATATTGAAAGCACCAGGATCTGCCTTTTTCTGTACTAGCGATCTTGTAGCGATTGCACTGCAATGATAAACATTATCTGCCATTTCATAACTTACTACCCGCTTCTTTGTCAACAGGTCCTTCATGAATTTAGCATACCCAGGCATCTGTTCCAGCGTCTCCACCAACGGAACATTAATAGTCAGCTGCTTCAACATGGTCATGAATTTACTGAACCTGGTGTCATCAGCTTTCTTCTTCAGTCTCTGCGGAAAAGGTGGTGGTGGAAGGGGAATCATTTTCTCCACCACTTCCTCTTTATCTTGCTTCCGATTATCAACCTTTTCTGGAGTGTCATCAGCCTTCTTCTTCAGTCTCTGAGGAAAAGGTGGTGGTGGAAGAGGAATCATTTTCTCCACCACTTCCTTTTAATCTTGCTTCCGATTATCACTCTTTTCAGGCTGGTGAAGTCTAGGTGTAACATCATGAGCACTCACTTCAGCTTCTACGGCATCTTCAAACTCTGCTTTATCAACATTCTCTGCTATATCATCAACCACCTGCTTGCCTTTGGATGGATTTTCCAACACTTTACCACTCCGGGTAGTAATAGCCATACAAGATCCGTCATTCCTTGGGTTTTGCACAGTGTCACTGGGTAGCGTGCCAACCTTTCTTTGGTTGAATGCCGCTGATAATTGACTCAATTATTACTCCAGCTGTTTTATTGCAGTAGAATGCGAGTCAACCAATTGATTTATTGATGACAAATCATTCTTTACCTCAGTAACGCCCATGTTGGTTGCCTCCACCTCTTTCAACAGCTTAGCCATCATATCATCCATGAATATCTTTCCAGAGCCAGATGCCACAGCCTCACGGTTTCCAGGAGGAACATACAAACCACTCCTGTCAGTCTTATTCTTCCAACCACCTTGATCGCGGTCCTTGTATCCAGATTTATCATAATAGTTCCGACCTTGGTTTCCTTGGGCATTGCCTCGGAAACCCCCCTGATTATTTAAGTAATTTGCTTCCCCCTCAGAATCGGAATCATATCTTCCCTGTGATACAACGGCTTTAACCTTTTCGGTCTTCCCTGATAATAAATGCTTGGTAAGAAGATCCATCTGCGTTTTCATGTGAGCCATATCTTGGTCACGTTCCTGTTGTCTACGCCTCTGCTCTACAGTCATGCCAACAGATAAAGTAGAGCTTGCTACCTCAGCATCCCTGGTATGCCAGGCTCTACTCTGCTTTGTCATACGGTCCAGCATATCACTTGCCTCAATGAAAGTAAGGTCCATGAATGACCCACCTGCATCATTATCAACCACTGGCTTTGTCACTGAGTTCAAAGCCCTGTATAATATCTCCATCAAGTGGATGTTGGTCATCTGATGATTTGGGCACCGCATAAGCTTCTTCTTGAACCTCTCCCATGTTTCGTGGAGAGCTTCAGTTGGAAGCTGTCGGAAATTGCTGATCTCATCTCTTAACTGTGCTCTCTTGGATGACGGAAAGAATCTTTCTAGGAAAGCGTCTTTCAGTTGCCTCCAATTAGTAATAGAATCAGGAGTTAGCCCGTTCAGCCAAAGAGTTGCCTCCCCAGACAGAGACAATGGAAATAAGCGCAGCCGAATTGCATTCTGCCCAACTCCTGGATTGTCAAATGACTTGCATGTTGAAATAAAATTGAGCAGATGCATATTCGGATCATCGCCTGCAAGTCCACCAAATAAACCTTTGAGCTGCAATAGCTGAATCATGGTGCTAGTGATATTGAACTTGGATCCAGGTGCCAAGGGCGGAGGAATAATAGCCCCTGTGGCACCAGCTCCATCCAGATCATCATCATCATCATCAAAAGGAACCTGCACAGCTCGGCGGTCAGGTCTCATTCTAGCTTGACGATCTCTCCTATGCATAGGTACCGCCACCTCATCAGTACGCCTAGGATTCAGTAACTCATCACCACCCAGGTCCTCATCATCAGGATTTGTTGCTCGCCCTGGGTTATCAATATTCTGTTGATGTACTTAAGCAACTGCCAACGCAACTAATCTAGCCTGCTCCTGTTGAGCAACTCTTCTTTCAATGTCATGTTGTGCATCCATTCTTCCAATAAGATGTGGTTCAAGATTGATAAGTAATAACGGTTGACCTGAACTTCGAGTGTTTGGCATGCACTCAAACAAACCTGAATAAAACAAAAACAACAACTAAAAGTAAAATCTAAGAATTTTTGACCAAAGGGTCTAGTAACTATCACAAACTTAGTTGACAACTGTATTCCGCGGCAACGGTGCCAAAATTTGATAACGCCCAAACTACAGCTCTCGTAAGAGTGTAAGCGGTCGCTGTCAAATATAGAACCCAACTGGGTTGGGTGTCGAATCCCACAGGGAATACTTGGTCACTAAGTGTTGCAATTATTAGTAGACTGTTGATCGAAAATTCCACGGAAAAGGGGGGATTGGATTGTGGCGTGAATTAATGCTATCAAAGTAACAACAGAATGCTTTGTTTAGTAAGATTTAATCACAGAGAAAAATAAGTTAGGGTTATGTCCACCTTATGAGTTCTACGTATCTATTAACTATGAGTAATGCGGAATTCAGACATGCATGCACTTATAGAGATTCGTATTCTAATAGTAAATCCTAGTGTTTCTCAACCATCAAGGATTATTTCACTTTAACTCTCTCGAGCTTAAAGCGTATAACTAATGGTACGATCTCTCCAAGAGATTAATCCGGTTAAGGCATTAATGTGTAAATAGGGGTTGGTAGCCCTATTTCCTTGTCACACTCTCTTTTCCAAACATGTAAATTTTTTCTCGAACAAGTTAATGCTATAATGGCGTATTCTATATGTTTGCAACCACAAGAATTTAATTAAAACGAAGAGAGTAATGATATAAGTAGCATACGCATCAAGAATTCACAAACTCATAGCAATAGATAGTATCTCACAAGACTTCCATAACCCTAACAGAGAAGTTTAGCTACTCATGAGTGCAAAGGAAAACAATGAAGACATCATCATCATACCGCAACTAGAACAATCTTCGCGAGAGGATGATTTTAACGTCAAAGAGGGATGACGTTTTTCCTCTTAGCCGTCTTCCCCAAATATGTAGCGTGTTTCTCTGTGTTAGACTTACAGATTCTGTAAACTAAATTATACTCAAGTGTCGAATGAATTATGAAAAGCAATAATGAATGAATGAATGCTGAAAAATTCAGCAAATAAGGTTTTTATAACATCCTTGTCCTAGTCCTATTAAGTTACTGCTGCACCCCTAAGTATTTAAAAATACTGCTTTTGCCCGGGACAATTTCTCCATGCGTCACATTCAGTCCATAAGCTTCCAAAAGCTGCCTTCCCTCTTCTGTGAAGTTTTCCTTTGCTGCCCAAAGGTCCACAAAGTGCTGAAATCTTCATCATTAATACCTGAAAACATGCTAATCACGTAGGTTAGCTCACTTACAGGAAAATGGACTAAAAGTGCAGGAATTATATATTTTATCCTCAAAACATAGCTATAACATGGGTAAATTATGGTGTTTAGGCGTGTAAATACACCTAACATCAAAGATCCCCAACCTCCATGGCACGCCCTAATTGATTTTCATCCTACAGCACGCCCGGACCCCGATCCCACCCTCGAAACTGTTGGCAATAGCACACCGATTTGGCTCGAAAATGCCCCCATTGCACCGTTTCGCTCGTTTGTCCACCCAAATGACCAAGAAAAACTAAATGGATCACACTGGGATGATCCACAACCTCCCTGGCATGCCTCGGTCGATTTTTGACCCACAACACACACAAACCCTGAGCCCACACTCGAAACCGTGGGCTATAGCACACCGATATGGCCAAAAAAGCCCCGTTCACGCCGTTTTGCCCGTTTGTCCACCTAAATGTCCATGAAAAATTAAACGGTCCATACTGGGATGATCCCTAACCTCTCTGGCATGCCCCAGTTTATTATCGGCTCACAGAGCGCTCGGACCATGAGCACGCCCTCAAAACCTTGGGCTATAACACACCGATTTGGCCCAAAAAAGCTCTTTTCGTGCCGTTTCGCCCGTTTGTCTACCTAAATGGCCACAAAAAATTAAACGGACCACACTGGGATGATTCTCAACCTCCCTGGCATGCCCCAATCAATGTTTTACCCACAGCACGCTCGAACCCCGGACCCACCACGCAAAAATGTGGTCTATAGCACACCAATTTAGCCCAAAAATGCCTCGTTCACGTCTTTTCGCCTGTTTGTCTATCCAAATGGCCACGAAAAATTAAATGGACCATACTGGGAAAATCCCCAACCTCTCTGGCTCACCCTGGTTTATTTTTGGCCCATAGCACACCTGGACCCAGGGGCCACCCCCAAAATTATGAGCTATAGCACACCGATTTAGCCCAAAAATGCCCGTTCGCACCGTTTTGCCTGGTTTTCCACCCAAATGGTCACAAAAAATTAAAGTGACTACACTGGGACGATCCCCAATATCCCTGACATGCTTTGATAAATTTTTGGCCTACCGCACGCCCAAATCCCGGGCCCACCCCCGAAATTGTAGTTTATTGAACACCGATTTTTCTTGAGAATGCCCCGTTCATGATGTTTTGCCCGTTTGTCCACCCAAATGGCCACAAAAAATTAAACGGACCACACTGGGATGATCCCCAACCTCCCTGGCACACCCCAATCGATTTTTGGTACACATCACGCCCGGACCCCGGGCACACCTCTAAAACCAAGGGCTATAGCACAACAAATTAGCTCAAAAATTCCCCGTTCGCACCATTTCGCCTGTTTATTCTCCTAAATGGCCACAAAAAATTAAACGAACCATACTGGGATGATACCCAACCTTGTTGGAACACCCCGGTCGATCTTTGGCCCATAACGCTCTCAAACTCCGGGACCACCCCCAAAATCGTGGGCTATAGCACACCGATTTAGACTGAAAATGCCCAGTTCGCGCCGTTTCGCCCGTTTGTCCACCCAAATGGGCACGAAAAATTAAACGGACTATATTGGGATGATCCCCAACCTCCCTGGCATGCCTCGATCAATTTTTGGGCTATATCACACCTGGAACCTAAGACCACCTCCAAAACCGTGGCCTATAGCACATCGATTTATCCCAAAAATGCCCCATTCACGCCGTTTCTCCTGTTTATCCACCCAAATAGCTATGAAAAATTAAACGAACCATACTAGGTCTATCGCCAACCTCACTGGCATGCCTCGGTCGATTTTTGGCCCACAGCACGCTCGGACCCTGGGCCCACACCCAAAACCGTGGGCTATAGCACACTAATTTGGCTTGAAAATACCCCGTTCGCACCGTTATCCACCTAACTAGCAAATAAAAATTAAATGGACCATACTGGGATGATCCTCAACCTCCCTGGCATGCCCCGATCAATATTTGGCACATAGCACGGCCGAAACTTGATCCCACCCCCAAAAATGTGGGCTATAGCACACCGATTAGGCATAAAAATGCCCCGTTCGGGCCGTTTCGCCTGTTTGTCCTCCCAAATGGCCACAGAAAATTAAACGGACCACACTGGGATGATCCTAAACCTCCCTGGCAAGTCCCGATAAATTTTTGGTGCACATCACGCCCGGACCTTGATCCCACCTCCGAAAATGTGGGCTATAGCATACCGATTAGGCATAAAAATGCCCCGTTCGGGCCGTTTTGCCTGTTTGTCCTCCTAAATGGTCACGAAAAATTAAACGGACCATACTGGGACAATCCTAAACCTCCTTAGCATGCCTCGATCAATTTTTGGCCAACAGCATGCCCGGACCCTGGCCCACCCCCAAAACTGTGCGTATGGCACACCGATTTGGCCTGAAAACGCCCTGTTCTCCCTGTTTCACCCAATTGTCCACTCAAATGACCACAAAAAATTAATCATACCATATTGAGACGATCCCCTACCTCCCTGGCACTACCCGACCAATTTTTGTCCCACAACAAGCCTGAACTCCGGGCCCACCCCCAAAACCGTGGACTATAGCACACTGATTTTATCCAAAAATGCCCCGTTTGAGTCGTTTCTCCCGTTTGTCCACCCAAATAGCCACAAAAAATTAATCGGACCACACTGGGATGATCCCTAACCTTCTTGGCTTGACCCAGTTAATTTTTGGCCCACAGGACGCCCGAACCCTGGGCCCACCCCCAAAACCGTGGGCTATGGCACACCGATTTGGCCTGAAAATGCCCTATTCATGCCATTCCACCCGTTTCTCCAACTAAATGGCCACAAAAAATTAAATGAACCAAACTGGGATGATCCTCAACTACCCTGACACAACCTTGTAGATTTTCATCCCACAGCACGCCCGGACCCTGGGCTCACCTCTGAAACCATGGGCTATCACACATCGATTTGGCCCAAAAATTCCCTGTTCGCACCGTTTTGCCTGTTTGTCCACCCAAATGTCCATGAAAATTTAATTGAACCATACTGGGACGATCCTCAACCTCCATGGCATGCCTCGATCAATTTTTGGCCTACAGCACGCCCGAACCCCGAGCCCACCCCCAAAACTGAGGGCTATAGCACAATGATTTGGCTTGAAAAAGCCCCGTTTGCGCCGTTTCGCCCATTTGTCCACCCAAATGGCCACGAAAAATTTAAACGGCCATACTGGGATGATCCCGAACCTCCCTGACATGCGCCGATCGATTTACGGCCCACAACTCCCCTGGAACCCGAGCCCACCTCCAAAACCGTGGACTATAGCACACCAATTTGGCTTGAAAAAGCCCCGTTGTTCCGTTTCATCTGTTTGTCTACCCAAATGGGCATGAAAATTAAACGGACCACACTGAGATGATCCCCAATCTCCCTGGCATGCCCCGGTCGAATTTTAACCCACAGCACGCCCGGACCCCAAGCCCACCCCAGAAACCGTAGGCTATAATACACCGATGTGGCCCAAAAATGCCCCGTTCACGCCGTTTCGCCCGTTTATCACTCAAATGGCCACAAAAAATTAATCGGACTATACTTGGATGAGCCCCAACCTCCCTGGCATGTCCTGGTTGATTTTTGGCCCATAGCACGCCCGGACCCCGGGCCCACCCCCAAATCCGTGGGCTATAGCGTGCCGATTTGGCCCAAAAATGTCCCGTTCACACTGTTTTGCCTGTTTGTCCACCTAAATTGCCACAAAAAATTAAACGGATCACACTGGGATGATCCCCAACCTCCCTGGCATGCCCCGGTCGATTTTTGGCCCATAGCTCGCTCGAACCCCAGGACCACCCCCAAAACCGTAGGCTTATAGCACACTGATTAGGCTCAAAAATGCCCCATTCACGCCGTTTCGCTCGTTTTCCACCCAAATGGCCAGGAAAAATTAAGCGAACCACACTGGGATGATCCATAACCTCCCTGGCATGCCCCGATTGATTTTTGACCCACAACACGCCAAGACCCAGGGCCCACCCCTAAAATCATAGGCTAGAGCGCATCGATTTAGCCTGAAAATGCACCGTACGCGCCGTTTCGCTCGTTTGTCTACCCAAATGGCCACAAAAAATTAAATAGACTACACAGGGACGATCCCCAACCTCACTGGCATGCCCCGATCGATTTTCGGCCCACAAGCATTCCCGAACCTCAGGCCCACCCCCAAAACCATGGGCTATAGCACACCGATTTGGCCCTAAAATGTCTCGTTCACCTAGTTTCGCCCGTTTATCCACCCAAATGGCCACGAAAAATTAAAGGAACCACACTGGGACGATCCCCAACTTCCCGGGCATACCTCGATCAATTTTAGACTCACAGCACACCTAGACCCTGGGCCCACCTCCAAAATCGTGCACTATAGCACACTGATTTAACTTGAAAATTCTCTGTTCGTGCTGTTTCTCCCGTTTGTCCACCCAAATGGCCACAAAAAATGAAAAAGACCACACTGGAATGATCTCCAACCTTCTTGGTATGCCCCGATCAATTTTCAACAGACAGCACACCCGAAACCTGGGCCCACCGCCAAAACCGTGGGCCATAGCACATCGATTTGGCCCGAAAATGCCATATTTGCGCTATTTCTCCCGTTTGTTAACCCAAATGGCCACAAAAAATTAAACGACCCACACTGGGATGATCCCCAACCTCCCTGGCACGCCTCGGTTGAGTTTTAGCCTTCAGCACGCCTGGACCCCAAGCCCAGCCTCGAAACTGTGGGCTCTAGCACACTGATTTAGCCTAAAAATATCCCATTCGCGTCGTTTCGCCCGTTTGTCCACCCAAATAGCAACGAAAAATTAAACGGACCACACTGGGATGATCGCCAACCTCCCTAGTATGCCCCGATCAATTTTTCAGCCCACAACACGCCCGAACCCCGGGCCGACCCCCAAAACTGTGGGCTAAAGCACACCGATTTGGCCTGAAAGTGCCCCGTTCGCGCCGTTTCACCCGTTGCCCCCCCAAATAGCCACAGAAAATTAAACGGACCACACAAGGGCGATCCCCAACATCCCTTGCATGCCTCGATTGATTTTCAGCCCACAGCACGCCTAGACCCCGGGAACACCCCCAAAACCATGGGCTATACCACATAAATGGCGACAAACAATTAAACGGACCATATTGGGATGATCCCTTATATCCCTGGTATGCCCAGGTAAATTTTTGGGCTAGAACATTCCTGGATCCTTGGCCCACCCCCGAGATCGTGGGCTATACCATACCGATTTTGCCCGAGAACTCCCCATTCACGACGTTTCGCCCATTTGTCCACCCAAATGGCCATGAAAAATTAAACGGACGACACTGGGATGATCCCCAACCTCCCTGGAATGCCCCAGTCAATTTTTGGGTCACAACACGCCCGGATCTTGGACCCACCCCTGAAACCTTGGGCTATAGCACACCACATTAGCTCAAAAATGCCCCGTTTGCGCCGTTTTGCCAGTTTTCCCACCCAAATGGCCATAAAAAATTAAACGGACCTCATTGGGATGATCTCTAACCTCCCTGGCACGCCCCGATCGATATTCGGCCCTCAGCATGCTCGGACCCTGAGCCCACCCCCAAAATTGTGGGCTATAGCACACAGATTTGACCCGAAAATGCCCCTTTCGTGTTGTTTTGCCTGTTTCTCCATCCAAATAGCCACAAAATATTAAACGGATCATACTGGGATAATCCTTAACCTCCCTGGCATGCCATGATCAATTTTCAGCCCACAACTCGCTTAGACCCCGAGCTCACGCCCTGTTCATTCTATTTTGCCCCTTTGTCCATCCAAATGGCCACGAAAAATTAAACAAACCATACTGGCATGATCCCCAATCTCCCTGGCATGCTCCGATTGATTTTTAGCTCGCAGCATGCCCAGACCCCGGTCCCACCCCCAAAATCGTGCGCTATAACACACCGATTTTGCCCAAAAATACCCCGTTCGTGTCATTTCGCCCGTTTGTCTACCCAAATAGCCACAAAAAATTAAACGAACCACACTGAGATGATCTCCAACCTCCTTGGCTCGCCTCGGTTGATTTTTGACTCACAGCACGACCGAACCCCAGGCCTACCACCAATATCTTGGGCCATAGCACATTAATTTGGATAAAAAATACCCCGTTCGCACAATTTCACCCGTTTTTCCACCTAAATGGCCACAAAAAAATTAAACAAACAACACTAGGATGATCCCCAACCTCCCTGGATTTCCTTGGTCAATTTTTGGCCCACAGCACGCCTCAGTCAATTTTTGAGTTACAGCACACCCAAACCCAAACCCAGAGCCCACCACCGAAATCGTCGGCCATAGCACATTGATTTGGCCCAAAAATGCCTCGTTGACATCGTTTATCCCATTTGTCCACCGAAATAGCCACAAAAAATTAAACGAACGACACTAGGACGATCTCTAACCTCCCTGGCACTCCCCGATCGATTTTTAGCCCATAACACGCCCTGACCCTGGGCCAACCCCCAAAATCGTGGGCTATAGCACACCGATTTAGCCCAAAAATACCACATTTGTGCCGTTTTACCCGTTTGTCCTCCCAAATCGCCACGTAAAATTAAACGGACCATATTGGGACGATCTCCAACCTCCTTAGCATACCCCGGTCAATTTTTCGGCACATAGCACGCCCGAACCCAGGACCGACCCCAAAAACCATGGGCTATAGCACACCGATTTGGCTTGAAAATGCCCCGTTCATGCCGTTTCATCTATTTGTCCCCCCAAGTGGCGACAGAAAATTAAAAGGACCAAACTGGGATGATCCCCAACCTCCCTAGCATGCCCCGATCGATTTTCAGCCAACAACCCCGGGACCACCCCTAAAACCGTGGGCTATAACACACCAATTTGGCCTGAAAATGCCTCGTTTGGGCCGTTTCGGCCGTGTGTACACGAAAATGGCCAAAACAATTAAACAGACCACACTGGGATGATGCCCAACCTCTCAGGCATGCCCCTTTCTATTTTCAGCCCATAGAATGCCCCGACTCTGGTCCCACCCCCGAATTCGTGGGCTATAGAACACCTATTTATCACTAAAATGCCCCGTTCGTGCCTTCCCCTCGTTTGTCCACCTAAATGTCCACGAAAAATTAAACAGACCACACTGGGAGGATACCCAACCTCCCTGACATGCCCTGATCGATTTTAGGCCCACAACACTCCCGGACCCACCCTTAAACCGTGGGCTATAGCGCATCGATTTGGTCTAAAAGTGCCCCATTCATGCCGTTTCGCCAGTTTGTCCACCCAAATGGCCACAAAAAATTAAATGGACCCTACTGGGATGATCCCCAACCTCCCTGGCATGCCCCGATTATTTTTGGCCCACCGCACGCCCAAAACCCGGGTCCACCCCCAAAACTGTGGGTTATAGCACACCAATTTGGCCTGAAAATACCTCGTTTGTGCAGTTTTTCAACCCAAATGGCCAAGAAAAATTAAAAAGACCATACTGGGAAAATTCCCAAACTCCCTGGCATGCCCCGTTCAATTTTTGGCCCACAGCACGCCCGGACCCCTGGTCCACCACAAAAAATGTGGGCTATAGTACATCAATTTGACCTAAAAATGCCCCGTTCACGTCGTTTTTCCTGTTTGTCCACCCAAATGGCCACGAAATATTAAACGGACTACACTGAGATGATCTCCAACCTTCCTGGCATACCTCGGTCAATTATCGGTCTACAACACGCCTGGACCTCGGGCCCACCCTCAGAACTGTGGACTATAGCACACCGTTCTTACCTAAAAATGAACCATTCACATCGTTTTGCCCGTTTGTCCACCCAAACGGACAAGAAAATTAAATGGACCACACTGGGATGATCCCCAACCTCCCTGGCTCGTCTCAATCAATTGTTGGCCCACAACTTTCCTGGACCCCGGGCCCACCCCCAAAATTATGGGCTATAGCACACCGATTTCGCTCGAAAATGCCCCGTTCCTTCTGTTTCGCCCGTTTGTCCACCCAAATAGCCATGGAAAATTAAACGGACTATACTGGGAAGATCCCCAGCCTCACTATCATGCCTGGACAATTTTTGGCCCACAGCACGCCCGGACCTCCGGCCCACCCTCAAAACCGTGGGCTATAGCACACCGATTTGGCCCGAAAATGCCTCATTCACACTGTTTTGCCAGTTTGTCCACCTAAATAGCCACGAAAAATTATGTGGACCACACTGGGATGATCCCCAACCTCTCTGTCATGCCTATATCGATTTTTGACCCACAGTACACCCAGACCCTGGTCCCACCCACAAAACCGTAGGTTATAGAACACCAATTTGGCCCAAAAAGCCCCGTTCGCACTGTTTCACCCATTTTCCGCCCAAATGGCCAAGAGAAATTAAACGGACCACACTGGGATGATCCACAACCTCTATGGCTTGCGTCGGTTGATTTTTGACCCACAACACGCCCAGACCATGGGCCCACCCCCAAAACTGTGGGCTATAGCACATCGATTTGGCCTAAAAATGCCCCGTTCACATCGTTTCGCTCGTTTGTACACCTAAATGGCCACAAAAAATTAAATGAACTATATTGGGATGATACCCAACTTCCATGTCATGCCCCAGTCAATTTTCAGCTCACAGGACGCTTGTACCCTGGGCCCTCCCCCTAAAACCATGGGCTATTGCAGACCAATTTGGCCCTAAAAAGCCCTGTTCGTGCCGCTTCGCCCGTTTGTCCTGCCAAATGGTCACGAAAAATTAAACGAACTATACTGGGATGATCCCAGCCTCCCTGGCATGCCCCAATTGAGTTTTGGCCCACAACACGCCTGGCCTTGGGCGAACCCCCAAAAACGTGGGTATGGCACGCCGATTTGGCCTAAAAATGCCCTGTTCGCACCGTTTTGCCTGTTTGTCTACCCAAACGGCCACGAAAAATTAAACTAACAATACTGGGATGATCCCCAACCTTCCTGGTATGCCTCGATCAATTTTCAGCTGACACCACGCCCGGACCCTGGGCCCACCCCTAAATCGTGGTCTATAGCACACCGATCTGGCCCGAAAATGCCCCATTCGTATTGTTTTGCCCATTTGTTCGCCCAAATGGCCACGAAAAATTAATCGGACCATACTGGGACGATCCCCAACCTCCTTGGCATGCCCCGATCAATTTTTTACCCACTGCATACCCGTACCCTAGGCCCACCCCCAAAACTGTGGGCTATAGCGCACCGATTTGGCTCGAAAATGCCCTGTTCGTGCCATTTCGCCCGTTTGTCCACCCAAATGGCCACAATAAATTAAACGAACCATACTGGGATGTCCCCAACCTCCCTGGCATGCCCTGGATGATTTTTGGCCAACAGCACGCCCGGACCCTGGGCTCACCACCAAAACCGTGGGCTATAGCATATTGATTTGGCCCGAAAATGCCTCGTTCGCGCCGTTTCGCGCCTTTGTCAACCCAAATGGCCACCAAAAATTAAACGGACCACACTGAGATGATCCCCAACCTACTTGGCACACCTCGGTCAATTTTTGGCCGACAGCACGCCCAAACCCCAGGCCCACACCAGAAATTGTGAGCTATAGCGCACCAATTTTGCTAAAAAATACCCCATTCGCGTCGTTTCGCCCGTTTATCCACCCAAATGGCCAAGAAAATTTATACAGACCACAGTGGGACGATCCCCAATTTCCCTGGCATGCCCCGGTTAATTTTTTGCCCACAGCTCACCCGGACCCCGGCCCCACCCCTAAACTGTGGGCAATAGCACACCGATTTGGCCTGAAAATGCCCCGTCCGTTCCGTTTCGCCCGTTTGTCCACCCAAATAGCCACAAAAAATTAAACATATCACAATGGGATGATCCCCTATCTCTCTGGCACGTCCCAATCGATTTTTGGCATACAGTACGCCCGGACCCCAGGCGCACCCTTGAAATCGCGGGCTATAGCACACTGATTTGGCTCGAAAATGCCGTGTTCATGCCGTTTTGCCAGTTTGTCCCCCCCAAATGGCCACAAAAAATTAAATGAACCACACTGGGATGATTCCCAACCTCCTTGGCATGCTGTCAATTTTGGGCCACAGCACGCTCGGATCCCAGGTCCACCCCCGAAACCCTAGGCTATAGCACACTAATTTGGCTCGAAAATGCCCCGTTCGCGCCATTTTACACTGAAATGGTCAAAAAACATTAAATAGACCACACTGGGATGATCTACAACCTCCCTGTCATGCCCCAATCAATTTTTGACCCTCAGCACGCCCAGACCACGGGCCCACACCCAAAATCGTGGGCTATAGCACACTGATTTGTCCCGAAAATGCCTCATTTGCGTTGTTTCACCTGTTTGTCCACCTAAATGGCCATGAAAATTTAACGGACCATACTGGGATGATACCCAACCTCCCTGGCATGCCCTGGTAAATGTTTGGCTCACAGGACTCTCAGACCCCAGGCCCGCCCCCAAAACCGTGGGCTATAGCACACCGATTTTGCCCGAGAATACTTCGTTTGCGCCGTTTCGCATGGTTGTCCACCCAAATGGCCACGAATAATTAAACGAACCACACTGGGACGATCCCCAACATCCCTAGCATGCCCCGATCGATTTTTAGCCCACATCACACCCGAACACCCGGCCGACCCCCAAAACCATGGGCTATAGCACACCAATTTGGCACGAAAATGCCCCATTCGCACCGTTTTGCCTGTTTATCCACCTAAATGGCCATGAAAAATTAAACGGACCATACTGGGATGATACCCAACCTCTCTGGCATGCCCCGATTGATTTTCGGCCCATAGTGCGCTCAGACCCTGGCCCACCCCAAAAATCATGGGCTATAGCACACCAATTTTGCCTGAAAACTCCCAGTTTATGTTGTTTTGTCCTTTTGTCTATCCAAATAGCCCTGAGAAATTAAAAGGACTACACTGGGATGATCCCCAACCTTCCTAGCATACCCCGATCAATTTTCAACCCACATCACGCCCGAACCCCAGGCCCACCACCAAAACCGTGGGCCATAGCATATCGATTTGGCTCGAAAATTCCTCGTTCGTGCTGTTTCTCCTATTTGTCCACCCAAATGGCTATGAAAAATTAAACGGACTACACTGGGATAACTCCCAGCCTCCCTGACATGTCTCAGTTGATTTTGGCCCCACAGCATGGTCGGACCCTAGGTCCACCCCCGAAACCATGGGCTATAACACATCAATTTGGCACAAAAATGCTTGTTCGCGCCGTTGTCCACCCAAATGACCAAGAAAAATTAAACGGATCATACTGGGACATTTCTAAACCTCCCTGGCATGCCCTGATCGATCTTCAGGCCACAACACACCCGGACCCCGAGCCCACCCCCAAAAATGTGGGCTATATAGCACACTGATTTGGCCTATAAATGCCCCATTCGAGCCGTTTCGCCTGTTTGTCCACCCAAATAGCCACGAAAAATTAAACGAACCATACTGGGATGATCCTCAACCTTCCTGGCACGCCTTGGTCATTTTTTAGTCCACATAATGCCCGAACCCTGGGCCAACTCCAAAAACCGTGGGCTATATCACGCCCATTTGGTGTGAAAATGCCCCGTTCACACTGTTTCTCCCGTTTGTCCACCCAAATGGCCACAAAAAATTAAACAGACAATACTGGAATGATCCCCAACCTCCCTGGAACTCCCCGGTTGATTTTCAGCCTACAGCAAGCCCGGACCCCGTGCCCACCCCCAAAATCGTGGCTATAGCACACCGATTTTGCCCAAAAATGCCCCATTCATGTCGTTTCTCCTGTTTGTCTACCCAAAGGCTACAAAAAATTAAACAAACCACACTAGGACGATCCCCAATCTCCCTGGCATACCTCGGTCAATTTTTGGCCCACAGCACGCCCAGACCCTGCGCCGACCCCCAAAACCGTGGGCTATAGCTCACTGATTTGGCTTGAAAATGCCTTGTTCGTACCATTTCGCCCTTTTGTCCAACTAAATAGCCACAAAAAATTAAACGAACCACACTGGGATGATCCCCAACCTCGCTGGCATGCCCTAGTCAATTTTTGGCCCACAGCACACCCGAACCCCAGGCTCACCACCAAAACCATGGGCTATCACATATTGATCTGGCTCGAAAATGCCTCGTTTATGCCGTTTCACCCATTTTTTAACCCAAATGGCCATGAAAAATTAAATGGACCATACTGAAATGATCCCCAATCTCCCTGGCACACCTACTGCACGCCCAGACCCCGAGCCCACCCCCAAAACTGTGGGATATAACACACCGATTTGGCTTAAAAATTCCCCGTTCGCGCTGTTTCTCCTTGATAACGCCCAAACTACAGATCTCGTAAGAGTGTAAGCGGTCGCTGTCAAATATAGAACCCAACTGGGTTGGGTGTCGAATCCCACAGGGAATACTTGGTCACTAAGTGTTGCAACTATTAGTAGACTGTTGGTCACTAAGTGTTGCAACTATTAGTAGACTGTTGGTCAAAAATTCTATGGAAAGGGGGAAATTTGAGTTTGGCGTGAATTAATACTATGGAAGTAAAAACGGATTGCTTGATTTAGTAAGATTTAATCACAGAGAAAAATACGTTAGGGTTATGTCCACCTTATGAGTTCTACGTATCTATTAACTATGAGTAATGCGGAATTCGGACATGCATGCACTTATAGAGATTCGTATTCTAATGGTAAATCCTAGTGTTTCTCAACCATCAAGGATTATTTCACTTTAACTCTCTCGAGCTTAAAGCGTATAACTAACGGTATGAACTCTCCAAGAGGTTAACCCAGTTACGGCACTAACGTGTAAATGCTATAACAAGTTAATGCTATAATGGCCTATTCTCTATGTTTGCAACCACGAGAATTAAATTAAAACGAAGAGAGTAATGATATAAGTAGCATACACATCAAGAATTCACAAACTCATAGTAATAGATAGAGTCTCATAAGGCTTCCATAATCCTAACAGAGAAGTTTAGCTACTCATGATTACAACGGAGATCACAATAGATATAATCATCATACCACAACTTAGAATAAACTTGGCGATGGAGATGGTTTAGCCGTCAACTGGGGTTTGACGTTTTCCCTTCTCCGTTGCTCACAAGAGCCGTGCTTTCTCTGTTAGAAAGTAACGTGAATAATCCAAAAGTGGCATCTCAATTATGAAAAACAATAATGAATGAATCAATTCATGAATCAATGAATGCTGAAAAATTCAGCAAATAGGGTTGTTATAACATCCTTGTCCTAGTCCTACTAGGTTACTGCTGCACCCCTAAGTATTTTAAAATACTGCTTTTTCCCGGGACAATTTCTCCATGCATCACATTCAGTCCATAAGCTTCCAAAAGCTGCCTTCCCTCTTCTGTGAAGTTTTCCTTTGCTGCCCAAAGGTCCACAAAGTGCTGAAATCTTCATCATTAATACCTAAAAACATGCTAATCACGTAGGTTATCTCACTTACAGGAAAATGGACTAAAAGTGCAGGAATTATATATTTTATCCTCAAAACTTAACTATAACATGGGTAAATTATGGTGTTTAGGCGTGTAAATACACCCAACATCACTTCTGTCTGTCCACCCAAATGGCCACAAAAAATTAAACGGACCACAATGGGATGTTCCCCAACCTCCCTGGTACGCCCCGGTCGATTTTCAGCCCATAGCGCACTCGGACCCCTGACCAACCCCCAAAATCGTGGGCTATAGCTCACCGATTTGGCCCAAAAATGCCCCATTCGCGTTGTTTCACCAGTTTGTCCACCCAAATACCCAAGAAAAATTAAACAAACCACACTGGGACAATCCCCAACCATCCTGTCACTCCCCGATCAATTTTTGGCCCATAACACGCCCGGACCCCGGGCCCATCCTCGAAGTCGTGGGCTATAGAACACCGATTTGGCTCAAAAATGCCCTGTTTGCGTCGTTTTACTTGTTTGTCCACCCAAATGGCCACAAAAAATTAGACGGACGACACTGGGATGATCCCCAACCTCCATGGCATGTGTCAGTCAATTTTCGGCACACAACACGCCCGGACCCTTGGCCCACCCCAAAAACCATGGGCTATAGCACACCGATTTGGCCTGGAAATACCTTGTTCACGCCTTTTCCCCGTTTGTTTGCTCAACTGGCCACGAAAAATTAAACGGACTACACTAGAATGATATTCAACTTCCCTAGCAGACCCCGATCAATTTTTGGCGGATAGTGCGCTCGTACCCCGGGCCCACCCCCAATCCTTGGGCTATAACACATAGATTTAGCCCAAAAATGCCCCATGCGCGCTGTTTCGCCCGTTTGTTAACCCAAATAGCCATGAAAAATTAAAAGGACCACTCTGGGATGATCCCCAACCTCCCTGGCACGTCACAGTTGATTTTTGACCCACAGCATGCCCGGACCCCAGGCACACCCCCAAAACCGTGGGCTATAACACATCGATTAGGCCCGAAAATGCCCTGTTCGCACTGTTTCACCCGTTTGTCTACCTAAATGCCCACAAAAAATTAAATGGACCATACTGAAATGATCTCCAACCTTTCGACATGCTTCAGTCAATTTTTGGATCACAACACGCATGAACCTCGGGCCCACCCCCAAAATTGTGGGCTATAACACAACGATTTGGCCCAAAAATGCCCCGTTCGCGTCGTTTTGCCTGTTTGTCCTCCCAAATGACCATGAAAAATTAAACGGACCACAATGGGATGATCCACACCTCTTTGGCATGCCCCGATCGATTTCAGCCCACATTACGCCAGAACCTCGGGCCCACCCCCAAAACCGTGGGCTATAACACATCAATTTGGCCCGAAAATGCTCCGTTTACGTTGTTTTGCCGGTTTGTCTAACCAAATGGACACAAAAAATTAAATGGACCAAACTCGGATGATCCTCAACCTCCCCGACATGCCTCGATCAATTTTTGGCCCATAGTACATCCGGAACCCGGGCACACCCCCAAACACGTGGGCTATAGCACACCAATTTGGCCTGAATATGCCCCGATCGTGCTTTTTCTCCTGTTTATCCTCCCAAATGGGTACAAAAAATTAGACGAACCACACTGGGAAAATCCCCAACCTCCCTAGCATGCATAGGTCAATTTTTAGCCCACAGCATGCCCGGATCCCAGGCCCACCCACGAAACAACGGGCTATAGCACACCCAAATACCCCGTTCGTACCGTTTCACCTGTTTGTCCACCCAAATGACCACTAAAATTAAACAGACCATACTGGGATGATACCCAACATCCCTAGCATGCCCCGGTCTATTTTCGGCACACAACACTCCTATATCCCGGGCCCACCCCCAAAATCATAGGCTATAGTACACTAATTTGGCCCAAAAATGCCCCATTTGCGCTGTTTCGCCCGTTTCTCCACCCAGATGGCCAAGATAATTTAAAAGAACCACAATAGGATCATCCCTAACCTCCTTTTCATGCCCCGGTTGATTTTTGGCCCACAGAACGCCCGGACCCTAGGCTTACCCCCAAAACCGTGGGCTATAGCACACCGATTTAGCCCAAAAATGCCCTATTTGTATTGTTTCGCACGTTTGTCCATCCAAATGGCCATGAAAAATTAAATGGACCATAATGGGATGATACCCTACCTTCTTGTCATGCCCTAGTCGATTTTTATCCCATAGCACGCCCGAACCCCGGGCCCACCCCCAAAATCGTGGGCTATAGCACACTGATTTAGCCCTAAAATGCCCCATTCGCAATGTTTTGCCCGTTTGTTCATCCAACTAGACACAAAAAAATAAACGGACCATAATGGGATGATCCCCAACCTCCCTGGCATATCCCGGTCATATCCCGGGCTCACCCCCAAAACCGTGGGCTATAAAACATTGATTTGTTCTGAAAATGCCCCGTTCGTGCTAGTTCATACGTTTGTCCTCCAAAATAGCTACGAAAAAATAAATGGACTATAATGGGAGGATCCCCAACCTACCTAGCATGCTCCAGTTGATTTTCGGCCCACAACATGCCTGAACCGTGGGCCTACCCCCAAAACCGTGGGCTATATCGCATCGATTTGGCCCAAAAATGCCCCATTCACACCGTTTCGCCCATTTGTCCACCCAAATGGCCACAAAAAAATAAAAAGACCACACTGGGATGATCCTCAACCCCCCTAGCATGCCCTGATAGATTTTTGGCCCACTACATGCCCGAACCCTGGGTCCACCACCAAACCGTGGGCTATAACACACCGATTTGGCTCGAAAATGCCCCGTTCGTGCCGTTTTGCCTGTTTGTCCACCAAAATAGCCATAAAAAATTAAAAGGACCACACTAGGATGATGAAAAACTCCTCGGTATGCCTCGGTAAATTTTTGGCCCACAGCACGCTCGGACCCCGAGCCCACCCCAAAAACCGTGGGGTATAGCACACCGATTTGGCCCGAATATGCCCCGTTCACGCCGTTTCGCCCGTTTGTCCACCCAAATGGCCGCGATAAACTAAACGAACCATACTAGGATAATCCCCAACCTTCTTGGCACACTTCGATCAATTTTCGGCCCATAGCACGCCCGAACCCCAGGCCCACCCCCCAAAACTGTGGGCTATAGCACACCGATTTGGCCCAACAATGCCTCGTTCGCGATGTTTCGCTCGTTTGTCCACCCAAAAGGCCACAATAAATTAAATGGAACACACTGGGATGATCCCCTACCTCCCTGGAACGCCCAGATCAATTTTTGGCCTAGAGCATGCCTGACCTCGGGCCTACCTCCAAAACCGTGGGCTATAGCACACAAATTTAGCCCAAAAATGCACCGTTCGTCCCTTTTTGCCCGTTTGTCCACCCAAATAGCCACGAAAAATTAAACAGACCACACTGGGATTATCTTCAACCTCCCTAAAATGACCCGCTTGATTTTTGACCCATATCACGCCCGGACCCCGAGCCTACCCCCAAAACCGTGGGCTATAGCACACCGATTTAGCCCAAAAATATCCAGTTCGCGTCGTTTCGCACGTTTGTCCTCTAAAATTTCCAGGAAAAAAAATAGACCATACTGGGATGATACCCAACCTCCCTGGCATGCCCCGGTTGATTTTTGGCACACAGCACACCCAAAACCCTGGCCCACCCCCAAAACCGTAGGCTATAGCACACCGATTTAGCCAAAAAATAATCCGTTCATGTCGTTTCGCCCGTTTGTCTACCCAAATAGCCACGAAAAATTAAATGGGCTATACTGGGATGATCCCTAACCTCCATGGCACACCCCAGTCCATTTTTTTCCCACAACACGCTTGAACCCTGGGCCCACCCCCAAAATCGTGGGCAGTAGTACACCAATTTTTCCGAAAACATCCCGTTTATGCCGTTTCGTTCGTTTGTCCACCCAAATGGCCACAAAAAATTAAATAAACCACACTGAAATGATCCCCAACCTCCCTGGCACGCCTTTGTCAATTTTCAGCCCACAACACGCTCGAGCCCTGGGCTTACCCCCAAAACCGTGGGCTATAGCATGCGAATTTGGCCCGAAAATGCCCCGTTTATGCCGTTTCGCTGGTTTGTCCACCAAAATTGCTACTTAACATTAAACGAACCACACTGGGATAATCCACAACTTCCCTGGCATGCCTCGGTCGATTGTCAGCCTACAGCAAGCCATGACCCCGGGCCCACCCCCCGAAACCTTAGGCAATAACACATCTATTTGGCCTGAAAATGCCCCATTCGTGCCATTATGCACGTTTGTCCACCCAAATGGACACAAAAAATTAATCAGACCATACTGGGACTATTAACAACATCCTTGGCATACCCCGATTAATTTTTAGCCCGCAGCACACCCGAACCCCAAAAGCATTGCCAAAACCGTGGGCTATAACACGCCAATTTGGCCCAAAAATGTCCCGTTTGCACCGGTTGCCTGTTTGTCAACCCAAATATTCATGAAAAATTAAACGAACCACACTGGGATGATATCCAACCTCCGTGGCATGCTTCGATCAATTTTTGGCCCATAGCACGCCCGAAACTCGGGCCCACCCCCAAAACCGTGGGCTATGGCACACTGATTTGGCCCAATAATTCCCCGTTCGCACCGTTTCACCTATTTGTTAACATAAATAGCCACATAAAATTAAATGGACCACACTGGGATGATCCTCAACCTCCCTGGCATTCCCCGATCGATTTTCATCCTACAGCACGCTCGTACCCCAAGCCCACCTCCAAAATCAGGGGCTATAGCACACCGATTTGGACTGAAAATGCCCCGTTAGCTCCGTTTCCCCTGTTTGTCCACCTATATGGCCACGAAAAATTAAACGGACCACAATGGGATGATTCCCAACCTCCTTGGCATGCCTTGATTAATTTTTGGCCCACAGTATTCTCGGACCCCGAGCCCACCCCCAAAACCGTGGCTATAACTCACCGATTTGGCAGAAAAATACCTCATTCGCGCCGTTTCACCCGTTTGTCCACCCAAATAGCCACCAAAAATTTAATGGACCACATTGGGATGATCCCCAACCTCCCTGGCATGCTTCAATTGATTTTCAGCCCACAGTATGCTGAACCCTGGGCCTACATTCGAAACCGTGGGCCTACATTGGGATGATCCCCAACCTCCCTGGCATGCTTCAATGCACTATTCACGCTGTTTCTCCCATTTGTCCACCCAAATGACCATGAAAAATTAAACGGACCACAATGGGATGATACCCAACCTCCCTGGGTTGCCTCAATCGATTTTCGATCCACACCACGCTCGGACCCTGAGCCCACCCCCAAAACTGTGGGCTATAGCACATCGATTTAGCCTGAAAATGCCTCATTCGCGCCGTTTCACCCGTTTGTCCATCTAAATGGCCACAAAAAATTAAATGGACCACACTGAGATGATCCCCAACCTTCTAAGCATGGTCCGGTCGATTTTCGACCCACAACACGCCCGAACGCCAAGCCCTCTCCCGAAACCGTGGGCTATAGCACACTAATTTTGCCTAAAAATACCTCGTTTATGTTGTTTCACCCGTTTGTCCACCCAAATGGCCACAAAAAATTAAACAGACCACATTGCGATGATGCCCAACCTCCCTGGCATGCTCCAATCGATTTTTGGTCCACAACAAGCTCGGACCCCGGGCTCACCCCTAAAACCGTAGGCTATATCACACCGATTTACCCCAAAAATGTCCCGTTCGTGCCGTTTCACCCGTTTGTCTACCCAAATGCCTATAAAAATTAAATGGATCATACTGGGATGATCCCCAAACTTTCTAGCACGCGCCGATTGATTTTTGGCCCACAGCACACCTGGACCCCTTGCCCACCCACAAACCCATGGGCTATAGCACATCCATTTGGCCCAAAAATGCCCTATTAACGCTGTTTTGCCTATTTGTCTACCCAAATAGCCACAAAAAATTAAACGGACCACACTGCGATGATCCCTTACCTCCCTGGCATGCCCTAATTGATATTTGGCTCGTAGAACGCTCGAACCCTTGGTCCACCCCTACACTGTGGGCTATAGCACACCGATTTGGAACGAAAATGCCCCGTTTGCATCGTTATGCCCGTTTGTCCAACCAAATGGCCATAAAAAATTAAATGGACTACACTGGATGATACCCAACCTCCTTGGCATGCCCTTGTCAATTTTTGGCCCACTGTACAGCCAGACCTCAGGCCGACCCCCCAAAACATTGGCTATAGCTCACCGATTTGGCCCAAAAATGCCCCATTTGCATTGTTTCACACGTTTATCCTCCAAAAGGTCACAAAAAATTAAACGGACCATACTGGGATGATCCCCAACCTCCCTGGCATGCATTAATTGATTTTTGACCCATAGAACGCCTGGACGCCAGGCTCACCCCCAAAACTGTGGGCTATAGCACACCGATTTAGCTAAAAAATGCCCTGTTCGAACTATTTCACCCATTTGTCCACCCAAATGGCCATGAAAAATTAAATGGACCATACTAGGACGATCCCTAACCTCCCTGTTATGCCCCGATCAATATTCGGGCCAAAACACTGATGTGTGAGCTAATGCTAAAATATTTGAGGCTTTTAACTAAGCATAATTGTGAAGTCTTAAGCAACTTTTGTCATTTTTGATTGGTTTATGTGTGATTTTGCAGTAGAAGCTGATATGATAGAGAACTAACAAGAATGGAAGCAAAAAAATTGAAATCTGAAGAAAAGTGTGACTGACGACGTTTGTGATAAGTCGTCAGCCCCGTGATAAGCTATCAGCTTTATCGTCAGTAGTAGGTAGAGAATTGGCCTAAGTTGAAAGCTGTGACGATATTTTGTGATAGGTTGTCAAGGGTCTGATACGCTGTCAAGAATGTCGTCAGCTTAAGGCAGCACAGAAGAACTGAAGCAGAGCCTTGACGACATTTTGTGATAGGTCATCAAGGAGTTGATAAGTCATCAAGATTGTCGTCATCCTTAAGAAGGAAGATCCAAAACTGAAGAAGGAGTTAACAACATTTGTGATAAGTCATCAGCCTCTTGATAGGCTATCACAAATATCGTCACCTAATCCGAGGGATTTAAGAAATTTTATTATTTTGTTTCCTTATTTAGGGTTAATTATTTAAAGCCTTGTTTAGGGTTTTCTTGGAGAGGCCCGCACATTGAGTTTTGACGATACTTTGTTATTTTCTCACTCTAATTTCTTTGCTTAAAAAAGCAAATACTTTGATGAGATTATTATCATTATTTGGGGATTTCCTTTGTGATCTAATCTGCGATTCACTAGTTATTGTTCTTCTTGAGGTAAGTTTAACTTTCAAAGCATGAATACAACTCGTTGTTTCGATTTTAGCATTATGAGTGGCTAAATTCCATTAACCTGAATTATGGGATCTAGGGTTAGGGATTGATAAAGTGCTGAGTGATCAGGATTCTGAAGGTGGTAGGACTTCTTGATAATTCTGAGGTTTTAATTAACGTCTGTTGGTTGCAAACAATAGATAAAACCCACTTTGATTTGCTTGAGAAAGAAATCAAATATAGTGGGAAGTGAATTATCAACAGGGACTTGGAAATACTCAATTTAATAATCAGTGTTGTAACAAGGTTGGTTAACCTGAGGTAAAATCTGGGTTGTGAATATAAATTCCCTAAGTCCGAGAGGATTAGGTAATTAAATGCTTAAGTAGGTCAAGAGACATTTAAGCATAACTTCGATAAAGATAACTTGTTGTGCTACTTACCGTGAGAATCCTGAACCACTAGTAGCATCTATTAAGTACCAAAATCCCTAGTGAACATAATTCTGGATTTTTTATAAGCTCTTGATTACAAATACCGAAACCAAAGTGACCAAAAATTATTATTTAAACTAACCCCCCCCTTTTATGGAAACAGCCAACTATTAGTTGATTAAATTTCAAACGACTTACGTTCACACCATATTCCCTGTGGGATTCAACCCCAACCTAGTTGGGTTTTATATTGACAACGATCACTTACATTCTCATTTAGAGGTGTAGTTTGAGCATTATAAAAAATGGCATCATTATCGGGGAATGCAGTTTTAAACTAAAGTTTGTGTGTGCAAATTGACTGTTAGTTAAGTTTCCTAGTTGTAAGATTATTTGTTGTTTTTGTTTATTGCAGGATCTTTATAGTGTATGCCAAGCACCAGAAGTTTTGAAGAACAGTTATTACCATCGAATCTGGAATTGCAACAAATTGGAAGAATGGCAGAGCAGCTAGAGCTCAGGTGAATGTGCAAAATGTCAAGCAACATGCATGACATCCAAAACCTGAGGACAAAGATTTGGGAGATGAAGAGTTTCTGAATCCTGGTAACCCAAGGCGTGCAGGGCAAATAGCTGCACCAGTACGACGTAATGTTAATAGGAATCATCCATTTTGAGAAAGGAAAGAGTACCATCCGGTCCAGTATGATCTCAATAATAATGATGATGGCATGGACGGAGCAGTTGCAATGGGTGCAATCATTCCTCGGCCGTTGGCACCTGGAGCCAAGTTCAATATTACGAGTACTATGATCTAACTCCACAATCTGAAGGGGTTGTTTGTTGGCCTTCCTGGGGATGACCCCAACTTGCATCTGGGGAATTTTTTCTCCATCTGCAAATCTTTTGATAACCCAGGAGTGGGACAAAATGCTATTTGGTTGAGATTATTCCCGTAGTCTCTGTCTGGGGAGGCAACTTTATGGTTAAATGAGCTGACACCTAATTCTATAACCAACTGGAGGCAGTTGAAAGGAGTTTCCTAGAAAGGTTTTTTCCTCCTTCCAGGAGGGTACAGTTGGGGGACGAGATCAGCAGCTTCAAGCAGCTTCCGAATGAAGCCTTGCATGAAACCTGGGAAAGATTCAAGAAGAAGCTGACACAGTGTCCGAACCATAACATGACAAACATACATTTGATGGAGACTTTGTATAGGGCTCTTAACTCTGTTACAAAGCCAATTGTAGACAATGCTACTGGTGGTTTATTTGTTGATCTTACATTCCTAGAGGCTTCAAAGATGATGGACAGAATAACCAAACAGAGTCAAGCATGGCATACTAGAGACTCTGTGGTGGCCAGCCCTACTGCTTCTGTAGGAATTATTATAAAACAACGCAAAAGGGAAGAAGAGCGCGACCAAGACATGGCTCACCTTAAAACATAGATGTACTTGCTAACCAAGCACTTGCTATCAGGCAAGGTTGAAAAAGTGAAAATTGTGGGATCTCAGGATAAGATTGAGGCTGATGTAGATAAAGAAGCTAACTATGTTAATAATCAGGGGGGTTTTCGAAGCAATAGCCAAGGGAATCAAGGTCGGAACTTTTATGATAAGCCTAGTTATAAAGATAGAGAGTAGGGAAATTAGAGGAAAAACAATGACAAGAGCGGGCTATATATTCCTCTTGGAAATTGTGAGACTACTTTAACAAGTTCTAAAAGGATGTCCATGGAGGACATGATGGATAAGTTGTTGAAAGGAGTGGAGGCTACCAATTCTGGTGTGACTACCATGAAGACCAACTTGACATCTATCAGTCAGTTGGTGCACTCACACTTCACCGTAATCAAGCAGTTGAAGCAGCAAATGAGCCAACTTTCTACAATATTCAACCAGAGAAAGAGTGGAATGTTACCAATTGATATAGTCCAGAATCTGAAGAAGGATGGATCATGCATGGCTATTACCACTAGAAGTGGTAAGATCTTACCCGGCCCCTATGTGGGCAAACCTGTAGTTGATAATGAACCGGAAGAAATTGGTCCAGTAGAATCTGAGAAGCTAGATATTTCTGATGATGCTCCGAAGAACAACAAAGAGAAGGAAAAAGAGGTAGTGCTGAAAACTATCCCAAGGTCACCACATCTATTTCCTCAGCGGTTGAAGGAAAAGGATGATGATGCAAAATTCAGCAAATTCATGGCAATGCTCAAGAAGTTGACAATAAATGTGCCTTTGGTTGAGGCATTTGAGCAAATTCCAGGATACGCGAAGTTCATGAAAGACCTTATGACTAAGAAATGGAAGGTTAGCCATGAGTCGGAGGACAACCTTCTCCATTATGACACTATTTCTGCAAGGTCTTTAGTGCAGAAAAAGGCAGACCCAGGAGCGTTTACTTTCTCGTGCACTATTGGTTCCCTAAATTTCACAAAAGCACTATCCGATTTGGGAGCTAGTATAAACCTAATGCCACTTGCTGTGTACAAAATATTGGGTTTGGGGGATCCAACCCTGACAAATATACGGTTAGTGATGGCAGATAGGTCTGTGAAGCGGCTTGTGGGCATATTACATGATGTCTTGGTTAAGGTGGTCGATTTTATTCTGCCTGCTGATTTTGTAGTCCTGTATTGTGAGGTGGACTTTGAAGTGCCCATCATCTTAGGTAGACCATACCTTGCAACCGAGAGGGTGATCATAGACATGGAGCTGAGTGAACTGAAGTTTAAGCTAAATGATAAAGAAGCACGATTCAAAATACACTCATCTATGACACAGGAACATGAGATGGGTGTTCTCTCGATGGTGGACATATTCTATGAAACTGGTAAAGAGGTATCAAAAAGTTGTCTTGGCGAAGTCTGAGTATTCAAGATAACCAAGTCGTGCCGTGATAGTAAATCAGGCGCTATTGGCAGGCAACCCAAAATTTTTATATATTCTAGCAAATTATTTATTTTTGTAGTTAGGATTTAGATCAAAGAAGATGGAATCGATGCATTCATCCAATTTCCCTTGACGATATTTTTGATGGGCTGTCACAATTGTGATAAGCTGTCAGCTTTGTCGTCAGAAATAGTAGCTTTGAGGCAATTTCTGTTAAGGCTGACGACATTTGTGATAAGCTATCACAATTGTGAAGGTTTATCAGGAATGTCATCACAAAAAGCCCAACAATATCTGAAACTGTGGGCCTAATTAAAAAGACCCGACCCGACCCACAGTTTGGCCTTTCCACCTTCCTGCTTAGTTTATGTCCTTTCCATCTTTGGTTTATTTTTCTCCCTTTTCAAAGAATTTCCAACTAAAACAAAAGCAAGTTTCCTTGTGTGTGTGGGTTTGCAATTAAAATCAAGAACTCTTCTTACTTCCTCTTGTTCGTGTAATCACACTGAAGGCTCCCATCAGGTATGCTTGAAACCTAGCCTTTATTTTCAAGTGGTAAGTGATAAATTGATGAAAACCCTAGTTCCCAAGAAGCTTGAACCAAGTTCAACTTGCAAAAAAGGCTAAAAATCAAAACTAGGGTTTGCTGTGCAAGCCTAAGGCTTTTAAGTTCAGCTCAAAAAAACAAAAATCGAGTGGATTTAAAAAAAATGGGACCAAAAATTGAGTGAAAGTTAAATTGGGGTTCTGATAAGAGCTGACGACATTCATGATAAGCTATCACAACTGTGACGACTTATCAAAAATGTCGTCAAAGGTTGCTAAGAATGTTGTGGGTTCTATTTAGAGCTAACGACATTTGTGATAGGCTATCACATTTATGCTGGCTCATGAAAAATGACGTTAGAATTTGAAAAAATCTCTTGGGTTCTGTTTAGAGATGACGACATTTGTGATTGGCTATCACGTATCTGATGGCATATCAGAAATGTCCTCACACCTGGAATCTGAAACATCAATAAACTCTTTTCAAGGGGTGTGAAACTTAAATGATTGATGTGTTTGTGTTTATGCTCTTAAGGGTCAACTGATGGTTTTTTTCTTGATACAGGTCTTGAAATGGCACCAAAAGAAAAGAACTCAAAATCCACAAAAAAAGTGACCAAGGAAAGTGTACCTCGGAGACTCTTCAATGAAGAGTCTAATTATGAAGAGGAAGAGCCTTTGCTCAGAAAGTAAAAGAAGAAGCAAAGCCCTAAAAAGCCTCCACCACCCTCACCAGTTGAGGTGGAGGAGAGTGAAGAGAGTTATACTGAGCCAACAATATCTGAGCATATAGCTTTTGAGAAGACGACCTCTGAGCAACAAGAGTCTGAACATGCTGTATCTAAAGAGCATGATTAAGATAAACCTGAGTCTGAGGATCATGAGTATGAGGGACCATCCACTGAGTCCTGTTCTGCTGAGCCAAAAGATGATGATGACTCTCCGATTCATGGAACCATGGTCAAATGCAAGAATCCTGAGGTACGAGATAGCACTAGATGGATGATTCCTAAAGCTCAGAAAATCTTTTTTAATGGGCTTCGCAGAACCAACAGTAGAGCAGTCAAGAGGACAATCTTTGAGGAGAAGAGAATCATTACTAAGGGGTTGAGCAGGTACCCGGAGGTGGAGCAAAAATTTCATGGCTAACCTCAAATTAAATTTTGGAGAGATCATCGCTGAAGAGATAAAGATTTATGTCTCGAGGTCTGATACAACATATCTCTTCCCTTGTTTAATTACAAGGTTGTGTAGGGAAGCAGATGTGCAAAAAATTATAGGGTTAGAAGAAGAACTCCTTTCCAAGAAGACCCACAATCCTATTAGAAATAAGGAAAATCAGCTGAGGCTTATGTTTGACAGACGCATAGAAATTACCACTGATTCACCGGTTACGGGTACTAGTTCAGTGCCTAATGCAGAGATGCCAGATTTTGAAGTTGTACCTCAAATATCTGCAACAATGGCAAAATCATCAGTGCCCAGAATTGAGGAAATTTCTCCAGCTGCAGTGCCTATAACTGAATTTTCCTTTAACCATATGAATTTCAGAAGAGTAGCAAAGCAGTCCAAGTGGTGCGAGGCTCAACTTAAACTCTTTGCCAAGCAATTTGCAGCTGAAGTGGACAAGAGGGTGAATGCTGTACTTGAGACCTACAAGGCTCTACAGGGCCAGAGTGATGAATTAGAGAACCGCTTCAATACGCGGTCGAAGAAGAGGTCAGACCCAGAGATGGCACTACTTAGGTTAGAACTAGTTAAGGTGAAGATGGAGGTTGGAAAGTTACAACCACACCAATTTATGGTGTCATCAGATCCGAAAGTTAAGGAGTTTGAGGGGGAAATCCTATTGTTTGATCTCACCGAGGATCCAGTGAAGAAAAAGAAAAAGAAACGTGAGAAAACAAGAAAAGAAAAGAGAGAGAGGCCCGACAGTGATGAAGAAAGAAAAGTAGAAAAGAGGGCAAGGAAGAAGTCTGAAAAGGAAGAGATGAAAAAGGCTAGGATTAAGTCCTTAGTGGATAATGATAGATGGGAGGCAGCCATCCGAGCGAGAGCAGCAGGTGCCTCCACTAGTAGGCCTTCAGAGACTGATAGACCATCTACACCAGAACAGATCGAGGCTCCTTATGAAGATGCAATAGCAGGGTCAGGAACCCATGACCCTCGGGATTGATCCATTCCAGGAGCACTCTAACCCTAAGTTTAGATTTTTTTTGATTTTAAGTTGAGGGTATAGAGTAAATTATTGTTGTAAAATTATGTATTCAGCTAGGAGAAATACATGTACTTGAGGTAGTTGAATTATTTTGTGATGTGCCTACCCCTCTTCAAGTGGGCTACTACTTTAACTGTGTGATTTGCATCAAATATGACCACTGTATATCTTTGTATGGCATTAGTTCTAGTCACATAATAATCATTGCTAAACAGCTACATAAACTGAATAAGTCATAGCTTGTGATATACTTGTGTGCTATGTGTGTGTAAGAAACTACTTAGTTCCCTCTGTATGCTGAATCCAGAATTTGACCGGTTAGTCTTACCTAGGTTGAAGGATAGGGGTTAGGAAAGGATCACATGCCGTTTTAATTTTAGTTCACTTTAGCCTAAATGACCTTCCCTACGTGCATAATATCCCTTGATCCCTTCTTCGAACCTATTTAGCCTAATTCTTTGTATGACACCTGTCACCTTCCCATTTAGATTACAATGAACCTGTTTTGGACCCGGTCCTTCTTGGACACTGTGCACCCTGACTTAGGCAAATGGCCTAAGTTGAGGGTGGCTATCATAGGGGTGCGTGATACAAAATGAGTATGGAGAAAGGTAGCATAAAAGGATAGACTAAAAAGCTGGGTGCGGAAGAAAAAAATAAGAATAAGAAAAATTATGAAAAAAGACTAAGCACTTGAGAAAAGACTGCACCCATCCTCAATCAGTGTGATTAAGAAAAGAGACTGGCGGAAGAATCTAATGAGTGAAACCCCAAAAATCTAGTGTAGTGTCATGGAGCTTAGTGACTTTAAATACCATCGAGTATCCTACCATCCCCTAACCTATATTACAAGCCTAAGAGAAAACCTATAGTGATCCGTGCCGACCTATCTGAAGATATGGGTAATGAAAATAAGGGCA
Source organism: Capsicum pubescens (assembly GCA_030864215.1). Classification (NCBI taxonomy): domain Eukaryota; kingdom Viridiplantae; phylum Streptophyta; class Magnoliopsida; order Solanales; family Solanaceae; genus Capsicum; species Capsicum pubescens. Next base: position 41,927,720 of record CM061540.1, on the reverse strand, counting down.
AGCCTATGGTACTTGGCATACATTGGTTGGAACTTCGTTCTGAGAAGTGAGTATTTTGATTGTCCCTATGGTTATGTATATGAGTACTAATATGAGATGAGGGGGATTTCTTTGCTGTGAGGGCACACTGGTTATGTTGCTAGTTACTAACTTGTTTGGAGAGTGTAATACTGGTATATTCATAGTTAATGTAGCTGAATTAATGTCGTAGATTGATTTCTGGGTGTTGCATTGGTGTTCTTCATTGTTCTTAATTTGACTGACCTTGGAGATGGTGAAAGTGCTTTGGGGTAATGTGAATGATTGACTGCCGAATGTGCTTTGTATTATATTAGTTGTGTTGAGTTGCTTGAGGAAAAACAATTGTTTTAAGTTGAGGGTGTTGATGTGTGAGCTAATGCTAACACATTTGAGGCTTTTAACTAAGAATAATTGCGAAGTCTTAAGCAACTTTTGTCGTTTTTGATTGGTTTATGTTTGATTTTGCAGTAGAAAACATATGATAGAGAACCAACAAGAATAGAAGCAAAAAAGTTGAAATCTGTAGAAAAGTGTGGCTGACGACATTTGTGATAAGTTGTCATCCCCGTGATAAGCTATCATCTTCATTGTCTATAGTAGAATGAGAATTGGTTTAAGTTGAAAGCTGTGACGACATTTTGTGATAGGTCGTCAAGGGTCTGATAAGCTGTCAAGAATGTCGTTAGCCTAAGGCAGCACAGGAGAACTGAAGCAGAGCCTTGATGACATTTTGTGATAGGTTGTCAAGGAGCTGATAAGTCATCAAGATTGTCGTCAGCCTTAAACAGAAAGAGCCAAAACTGAAGAAGGAGTTGACGACATTTGTGATAAGTCGTCAGCTTCCCGATAGGCTATCACAAATGTCGTCACCTAATCCAAGGGATTTCTGAAATTTTATTATTTTGTTTCCTTATTTAGGGTGAACTATTTAAAGCCTTGTTTAGCATTTTCTTAGAAAGGCCCGCACAAGGAGTTTTGACGATACTTTGATATTTTCTCTCTTTAATTTCTTGGCTTGAAAAAGCAAAAACTTTGAAGAGATTATTATCATTATTTTGGGATTTCCTTTGTGATCTAATTTGTGATTCACTAGTTATTATTCTTCTTGTGGTAAGTTTAACTTTTAAAGCAGGAATACAACTCGTTGTTTCGATTTTAGCATTATGAGTGGCTAAACTCCATTAACTTGAATTATGGTATCTAGGGTTAGGGCTTGATAAAGTGCTGAGTGATCAGGATTCCAAAGGTGGTAGGATTTCTTGATAATTCTGAGGTTTTAATTAACGTTTGTAAGTTGCAAATAATAGATAAAACCCACTTTGATTTGCTCGAGAAAGAAATCAAATATAGTGGGAAGTGAATTATCAACAGTCGATTTTTGGCACACTGGGATGATCCCCAACCTCCCTAGCACACTACGGTTGATTTTTGGCACACAGCACACTCGGACCCCGGGACCACCCCAGAAACCATGGGATATAGCATAAAAATTTGGCCAGAAAATGTCCCGTTCGCACCGTTATCCACCTAAATGGCCACAAAAAATTAAACAGACCACACTGGGACGATCCCCAACCTCCCTGGCATGCCCCAATCGATTTTCAGCCCATAACATGCCCAACCATCCTGGCATGCCCCAGTTTATTTTCAACCCACAGCACTCCTAGACCCCGAGCCCACACCCTAAACCATAGGTAGCACACCGATTTGGGCCAAAAATGCCCCGTTCGTGCCGTTTCGCCCGTTTGTCCACACAAATACCCACTAAAAATTAGGTAGACTACACTAGGATGATCCCTAACGTCCCTGGCATGCCCAGTTGATATTCATCCCACAGCACGCCCGAACCCCGGGCCCACCTCGAAACTGTGGGCTATAGCGCACTGATTTGGCCCAAAAATGTCCCGTTCGTGCCGTTTCTCTCGTTTGTCCATCCTAATGGCCACGAAAAATCAAACAGACCACACTAGGATGATCCCCAACCTCCCTAGAATGGCTCAATCAATTTTTTTCCCACAGCACGCCCGAACCCCTGTCCCACTCCATAGATCGTGGGCTATAGCACACCGATTTGGTACAAAAATACACCGTTCGCGCTGTTTCTCCTGTTTGTCCACCCAAATGGCCACGAAAAATAAAACGGACAATACTGAGATGATCCCCAACCTCCCTGGCATGCCTTGATTGATTTTTGGCCCACATCACGCCCGAACCCCTAGCCCACCCCCCAAAACCGTGGGCTATATAGCACACCGATTAGCCCGAAAATGCCCCATTTGCGCCGTTTCACATATTTTTCCACACAAATGGCCACAAAAAATTTAACGAACTATACTGAAAAGATCCCCAACCTCCCTGAAATGCTCCGATTGATTTTTGGCCCAAAGCACGATAGGACCCTGGGCCCACACCCGAAACCATGGGCTATAACACACAGATTTAGCCCAAAAATACCCCGTTGGTGCCGTTCCACCCGTTTTTCCACAAAAATGGCCATGAAAAATTAAACAGACCATACTGGGATGATCCCCAACCACCCTGGCACACCTCGATCAATTTTAGGCCTACATCACGCCCGGACCCTGGGGCCACCCCCAAAACAGTGGGCTATAATACACTGATTTAGCTCGAAAATGCCCTGTTAGCACCATTACGCTCGTTTATCCACCCAAATGGCCACAGAAAATTAAGCGACCCATATTGGGACGATCCCCAATCTCCCTGGCAAGCCTCATTCGATTTTTGGCCAACAGCACGCCCGGACTCCAGGCCCACCCTCGAAACCATTCGCTGTGGCACACCGATTTGGCCCAAAAATGTCGCATTCGCGCCGTTTCACCCATTTGTCCACCCAAATGGCAACAAAAACTTAATCGGACCACACTGGGACTATCCCCAACCTCCCTGTCCTACCTCAGTTGATTTTTGGCCCGCAGCACGCCCGGACCCCCGACCTAACCACGAAACCGTGGGCGATAGAACACCAATTTGGCTCGAAAACACCCCATTTGTGCCGTTTTGCCCGTTTGTACACACAAATGGCTATGAAAAATTAAACGGACCACACTGGGATGATCTCCAACTTCCTTGACATGCCTCGGTCGATTTTTAGCCCACAGCACGCCCGAAACCTGGGCCCACTCCTGAAACCGTGGGCTATAGCACACCGATTTGGCCCAAAAATGCCCCATTTGCGTCGTTTCGCCCATTTGTCCATCCGAATTAACATGACATATTAAACAGACTGCACTAGAACGATCTCCAACCTCTATGGCATGCCCCAGTCGATATTTGGCACACAGTACACCTGGACCCTGGGCCTACCCCCCAAAATTGTGGGTTATAGCACACTGATTTGGCCCTAAAATGCCCCATTCACGTCGTTGTCCACCCAATTAGCCATAAAAATTAAACGCACCACACTGGGATGATTCCTAACACCCCTGGCATGCCCTGGTCAATTTTTTGCACATAACATGCCCGAACCCCGAGCCCACCCCTTAAACCGTGGGCTATAGCACGATGATTTGGCCCAAATATGTCCCGTTCGCTCCGTTTCGCCCGTTTCTCCACCCAAATGGCCACCAAAAATTAAACGGACTACACTGGGAAGATCCCCATTCTCCCTGGCAAGCCCCGATCAATTTTTGACCCACAGCACGCTCGGACCCCAGGCCCACCCCCAAAATCGTAGGCTATAACACACCGATTTGGCTCGAAAAGGCCCCGTTCGCGCCGTTTCGCCCGTTTGTCGACACAAATGGCCACAAAAAATAAATGGACCATACTGGGATGATCCAAAAACTCCCTGGCATGACCAACTCGATCTTCGACCCACAACACACCAAGAACCTGGGCCAACCCCTAAAACCGTGGGCTATAGCTCACCGATTTAACCCGAAAATACCCCATTCGCGCGGTTTAGCCCTTTTGTCCACCCAAATAGTCATGAAAAATTAAACGGACCACACTGGGAAAATCTCCAATCTCCGTGTCTTGATTTTCGGCTCACAGTACGCCCAGACCCCAGAACGACCCCCAAAACCTTGGGCTATAGCACACCGATTTGGCCTGAAAATGCCCCATTCGCGCCGTTTGTATACCCAAATGGTCATGAAAAATTAAACGAACCACACTAGAATGAAACCGAATCTCCCTAGCACGCCCTGGTGGATTTTTGGCCCACAGAACGCCGAATCCCAGGCCCATCCCTTAAACCGTGGGCTATAGCACACCGATTTGGCCCAAAAACACCCCGTTCATGCCGTTTCGCATGTTTGTCTAGCCAAATGGCCATGAAAAATTATATGGACCACACTGAGATGATCCCCAACCTTCCTGACATGCCCTGATCAATTTTTAGCGCACAACACACCCGAACCCCGGTCCCACCCATAAAATCATGGGCTATAGCACACTGATTTGGCCAAAAAATGCCCTGTTTGTGTCGTTTCGCCCGTGTGTCCACCCAAATGGCCACAAAAAATTAAACGGACTACACTGGGACGATCCCCAACCTTCCTGGCACGCCCTGATCGATTTTTGGCCCAAGCACGCTAGGAACGCGGGTCGACCCTCAAAACCGTGGGCACACTGACTAATCCCGAAAATACCCTCTTTGTGCCATTTTTCCCGTTTGTACCATCCAAATGGCCACGAAAAGTTAAACAGACCACACTGGGATGATCCCCAACCTCCGTGGCATGTCCCAGTCAATTTTTAACCCATTGCTCGCCGTGACGACGAACCCACCCCGAAACCGTGGGCTATAAAACACACCGATTTGGCCCAAAAATTCCCCGAATGTGTCGTTTTGCTCATTTTTTCACCCAAATGGCTACGAAAAATTCAACAAACCACACTGAGATGATCACCAACCTCCCTAGCATGCCTCGATTGATTTTCGGCCCACAACACGCATGGACCCCGGCCTCACCCCCGAACCCGTGGGCTATAGCACCCCAATTTGGCCCAAAAATGTCCTGTTCATGCTGTTTTGCCCGTTTGTCCACCCAAATGGTAACCAAAAATTAAACAGACCACAGTGGGACGATCCCCAAACATACTAGCATACCCCGATCGATTTTTAGCACACAGCAAGATCGGGACCTCGGGCCCACTCCCGAAACCGTGGGCTATGGCACACCAAATTTTCCCAAAAATGCCCCATTCTCGCCGTATTGCCCGTTCGTCCACCCAAATGGCCACAAAAAATTAAACGGACCATACTGGGATAATCCAAAATCTTCCTGGCCCACCTCGGTTAATTTTTGGCCCACAGCACGCCCGAACCCCGAGCCCACAACCTAAACCGTGGGCTATAGCACACCGTTTTAGCCCAAAAATGTCCCGTTCATGCCGTTTAGTTTGTTTGTCCAGCCAAATGACCACAAAAAATAAAATGGACCACACTGGGATGATCCCCAACCTCCCTAGCATGCCCCGATCGATTTCTGGAGCACAGTACGCCCGGACCCCGGGCCCACCCCTGAAATCGTAGGCTATAGCATACTGATTTAGCCCAAAAATGCCCCGTTCGCACTGTTTAGCCCGTTTGTCCACCCAAATAGCAACAAAAAATTAAACGGATCACACTGGGATGATCCCCAACCTTCTTGTCACGCCTCGGTCAATTTTTGGCACAACACGCTCGAACCCTGGGCCCACCCCCAAAATCGTGGGCTATAGCACACCAATTTGGCTCGAAAATGCCCCGTTCACGCCGTTTCGACCGTTTGTCCACCCAAATAGCCATGAAAAATTAAACAGACCATACTATGATGATCCTCAATCTCCCTGGCATGCCCCGGTGGATTTTTGGCCCACAGCACGCCGGACCCCGGGCCTATCTCTAAAACCGTGGGCTATAGCACACCGATTTTGCCGAAAAATTCCCTGTTCACGCTGTTTTGCCTTTTTATCCAGCCAAATAGCCACAAAAAATTAAACAGACCATTCTGGGATGATCTTCAACCTCCCCGACATGCCACAGTCAATCTTTTTCAGACAGCACACCTGAACCCCGAGCCCACCCATAAAACCTTGCGCTATAGCACATCGATTTGGCCCGTAAATGCCTCGTTCGCGTCGGTGTCCACCCAAATAGCCACGAGAAATTAAACGTACCAAACTGGGATAATCCCCAACCTCTCTGGCATGCCCCGATCAATTTTTTACCCACAACATGCCCGAACCCCAAGCCCACTGCAAAATCGCGGGCTATAGCACACCGATTTGGCTTGAAAATGCTCCGTATGCGCCGTTTCTCCCGTTTGTCCACCCAAATGGCTATGAAAAATTAAACAGACCATACTGGGATGATCCCCAACCTCCCTTGCATGCCCTGGTTGATTTTCATCCCATAGCATACCCGTACCCCGGGCCTACCCCCAAAACTATGGACTATAGCACACCGATTTAGTCTGAAAATGCTCCGTTCGCACCGTTTCCCCCGTTGGTCCACCCAAATGGCCACAAAAAATTAAACAAACCATACTGGAATGATCCCCAACCTCCTTGATTTGCCCCGATTAATTTTTGATACACAGGACGCCATGACCTCGGGTCCACCTCCAAAACTGTGGGCTATAGCACATCGATTTATCCTGAAAATGCTCCGTTCATACCGTTTTGCCCGTTTCTCCACACAAATGGCCACAAAAAATTAAACGGACCACACTAGGATAAACCCCAAACTCCCTGGCATGCCCCAGTCGATCTTCAGCCCACAGTATGCCTATACCCCAGGACCACCCCCGAAACCGTGGGCTATGGCACACCAATTTAGCCCAAAATACCCCGTTCATGTCGTTTCGGCCGTTTGTCCACCCAAATAGCCACAAAAAATTAAATAGACCACACTGGGATGATCCCTAACCTCTTTGGCACATCTTAGTCGATTTTCGGCCCACAACACTCCTGGACCCTGGGCCCACCCCCAAAACCGTGTGCTCTGCACACTGATCTGGCCCGAAAATGCCCCGTTCGCATCGTTTCGACCGTTTGTCCACCCAAATGGCCATAAAAATTGAACGGACAATACTGGGATAATCGTCAACCTCCCTGGCATACCTCGGTTGATTTTCAGCCCACAGTACGCCTGTACCCCGGTTCCACACTCGAAATCGTAGGCTAATAGCACATCGATTTGGCTCGAAAACTCCTCGTTAGCACCGTTTTACCCTTTTGTCCACACAAATGGCCAAAAAAAAATTAAATAGACCATACTGGGATAATACCCAACCTCCCTGGCATGGCCCAGTCGATCTTCGGACCACAACACGCCCTAACCCTGAGCCCACCCCCAAAACCGTGGGCTATAGTGCACAGATTTAGCCCAAAAATGCCCCGTTCGCGCCATTTCGCCCGTTTGTCCACCCTATTGGCCACAAAAAATTAAACAGAACATACTAAGACGATCTACGACTTGTCTGCCATGCCCCGGTTGATTTTCATCCCACAGCACGACAGGACCCCAGGCCCAACCCCTATATCGTGGCTATGGCACACCGATTTGGCCCAAAAATGCCCCGTTTGTGCCGTTTCACCCGTTTATCCACCCAAATGGCCATAAAAAATTAAACGAACCACACTGGGATGATCCCCAACCTCCCTGACACGCCCCGATCCATTTTTGGCCCACAGCACACCCGGGACCACCCCCAAAACCATGGGCTATAGCACACTGATTTGGCCCGAAAATGCCCGTTCATACCGTTTTGCTCGTTTGTCCACCCAAATGACCACGAAAAATTAAACAGACCATATTGGGATGATACCCAACCTCTCTGGCATGCCTCGATCAATTTTTGTCTACCAGCACACTCGAACCCCAAAACCGTGTGCTATAGCACACCGATTTGTTCCAAAAATGCCCCATTCACGTCGTTTCATCTATTTTTCCACCAAAATGGACACGGAAAATTAAATGGACCACACAGGGATGATTCCCAACCTCCCTGGCACGCCTCAATCGATTTTTTCCATACAACACGCGCGAACCCCGGGCCCACCTCTAAAACCGTAGGCTATAGCATACCGATTTAGCCCAAAAATGCCCTGTTTGGGCTGTTCAGCCCATTTGTCCACCTAAATAGCAAAGAAAAATTAAACGGACCACACTGGGATGATCCCCAGCCTCCCTAGCACGCCTTGGTCGATTTTCATCTCACAGCACGCTCGAACCCCGAACCCACCCCCAAAATCGTGCGCTATAGCACACCGATTTGTCCCCAAAATGCCCCATTCACGCCATTTCGTCTGTTTGTCCACCCAAATAGACAAGAAAAATTAAATGAACCACACTGCGATGATCTCCAACGTCCCTGGCACATCTATAATGAACATCAAATTAAATAAAATAGATGTGCTATGATGCATCAATCCCTTTTAATTTGAACGGATATGATAAAACCTGTGTAGTAGTAGACTATATCATGCACGCGCTAAAGTTTTACAATAAAATCCCGAGATTAGATAACAATCGCAATCAATGATTAGAAACGTATGAGTTGCACAAATAAGATGAAGGAAATTTCTTTTGGAAGAGCGTACATATTAACTAGAAGTCTCTGCTTTTTATAGCTTACAAACTCTGAAAAATCCAAGACTTCTGCTTGACTAAAAACTAGGAACACACCAGAAAAAAAAAGTAACAAAATAAGAAAATATAGCAACTTCACAAAGACACTTTCAACTCTAGTCACGCCCGGACCCCGGGCCCACCCCCAAAATCATAGGCTATAGCACACCGATTGGGCCCTGTAATACTCCGTTCGCGTCGTTTCACCCGTTTGTCCACACAAATGGACACAAAAAATTAAACGGACAACACTGGGAGAATCCCCAACCTCCCTGGCATGCCCCAGTCAATTTTTGGCCCACAGCACGCCCGGACCCCGGGCCCACCTATGAAACTATGGGCAATAGCACACCAAATTGGCGCAAAAACACCTTGTTTGCGTCGTTTCCTCCGTTTGTCCACCTAAATGGCTACAAAAAATTAAACGGACCACATTGGAACAATCTCCAACCTCCCTAGCACTCCAAAACCGTGGGTTATAGCATACGAATTTGGCCCGAAAATGCCCCATTCGCGCCGTTTCGCCCATTGGTCCACCCGAATGGCTATAAAAAATTAAACGGACCATACTGGAATGATCCCAAACCTTACTTTCATTCTCCGATTGATTTTTTACCCACAAGAAGCTCGTACATCTGGCCCACCCAAAAATCATGGGCTATAGTACACCGATTTGGCCTGAAAATATCCTGTTTGCTCTGTTTTGCCCATTTGTCCACCCAAATGGCTATGAAAAATTAAACAGACCACATTGGGTTGATCCCCAACCTCCCTGGCATGCCCGGTATATTTTTAGCCCACAACACGCCCGGACCGTGGGCCCACCCTCAAAATTTTGAGCTATAGCACACCAATTTAGCCCAAAAATGCCCTGTTCGCATTGTTTCGCCCGTTTGTCCACCCAAATGGCCACAAAAAATTAAACAGACCACACTGGGACGATCAACAATCTCCTTGGCATGCTTTGGTCGATTTTTGGCCTACTGCATGCTCGGACCCCAGGCCCACCCCCAAAATTGTGGGCTATAGCACACTGATTTAGCCTGAAAATGCCCCATTTGAGACGTTTTGCCCATTTGTCTAACCAAATTGCCACGAAAATTTATACGGACCACACTGGGATGATCCCCAACCTCCCTGGCATGCCTCAGTCGATTTTTGTCACACTGTACGCCCGGACCTCGATGCCACCCCCAAAATCGTGGGCTATAACACACCAATTTGGCCGGAAAATGCCTCATTCGTACCGTTTTATCCGTTTATCCAGCGAAATGGCCATAAAAATTTAAACGGATCATACTAAGATGATTCCTAATCTTCCTGGCATGCCCCAGTTGATTTTCGGCACACAACACGCCCGGGAGCGAATCTCACCCTCAAAATTGTGGGCTATAGCACACCGATTTGGCCCGAAAATGCCCCGTTCATGCCGTTTCTCCCGTGTGTCCACCTAAATGGCCACAAAAAATTAAACGAACAATATTGGGACGATCCCCAACTTCCCCGGCACTCCCCGGTCGATTTTCAGCCCACAGCACGCTCGTACCCCGGGCCCACCCTCAAAACTGTGGGCTATAGCACATCGATTTGGCCCGAAATCACCCCGTTCGTGTCGTTTTGCCTATTTGTCCACACAAATGGCTACCAAAAATTAAACGGATCACACTGGGACGTTCCTCAACCTTCCTGGGATGCCCCGATCGATTTTTAGCCCCCAGCACACTCGAACCCCAGGACCACCCTCGAAACCGTGGGCTATAGCACTCTCATTTGGCCCAAAAATGCACATTTAGCGTTGTTTCGCCCGTTTGTCCACCCAAATGGCCACGAAAAATTAAACAGACAATACTGGGACAATCCCCAACCTCTCTGGCAGGCCCCAGATGATTTTCAGCCCACAGCACACATGGACCCCGGGTCCACCCCCAAAATCATGGGCTATAGTACACCGATTTGGCCCAAAAATTCCCCGTTCGTGTCATTTTGACTGTTTTTCCACCCAAATGGTTATAAAAATTAAATAGACCAAACTGGGATGATCCCCAACCTCCTTGGCACGCCCCGGTCAATTTTCAGTGCATAGCATCCTCGAACCCCAGGCCCGCCCCCGAGACCATCTGAAAATGCCCCATTCACGCTGTTTCGCCCGTTTGTCCACCCAAATGGCCACAAAATATTAAACGAACCATAGTGGGATGATTCCCAACCTACCTGGTATGCCTCAGTCAATTTTTGGCCCACAGCGCGCCCGAACCCCGGGCCCATCCCAGAAACCGTGGGCTATGGAACACCGATTTGGCTAAAAAATACCCCATTCATGCTATTTCGCCCGTTTGTCCACCCAAATGGCCACAAAAAATTAAATGGACCATACTGGGACGATCCCCAACATCCCTGACACGCCTTGGATTATTTTTGACCCACAGCACGCCCGAACCCTGGGTGCACCCCCAAAATCGTGGGAAATAACACACCAATTTGGACCGAAAACTCCCCCTTCGCACTGTTTTGCTCGTTTGTCCACCAGAATGGCCATAAAAAATTAAACGGACCATACTGGGATGGATCCCCAACCTTCCTGGCATGCCCCGATTAATTTTTCGCCCACATCACTCCCAAAACCCCGGCACACCCCCAAAACCATGGGCTATAGCACACCGATTTAGCCCAAAAATGCCTCGTTCATGCCTTTTCACCCGTTTATCCACCCAAATGGCCACAAAAAATTACACGGACCACACTGGGATGATTCCCAACCTCCCTGACATGTCACGGTTAATTTTAACCCACAGAACGCCCGTACCTGGGCCCACCCCCAAAATTGTGGCCTATAGCACATCGATTTGGCTCAAAAATGCCCTGTTCGCACTGTTTTGCCCGTTTGGTCAGCCAAATAGCCACAAAAAATTAAACGAACCACACTGGGATGATCCCTAACCTCTCTGGCATGCCCTGGTTGATTTTTAGACCACAACACGCCCGAACCCTAAGCCCACCCCCAAACCCGTGGGATATAGCACACCGATTTAACCTAAAAATGCCTCGTTCGTGTTGTTTTGCCCGTTTGTCCACTCAAATAGCCACGAAAAATTAAATGGATCATTCTGGGATGATCCCCAACCTCCCTGGCATGCCCCAATCTATTTTTGGCTCACAACACGCTTGAACCCCGAGCCCACCCCTAAAACTGAGGGCTATAGCACACTAATTTAGCCCAAAATGCCCCGTTCCTACCGTTTCATCTGTTTGTCCAACCAAATGTCCACGAATAATGAAACAGACCATACTGGGGTGATACCTAACCTCCCTGGCACGCCCCAATCGATTTTCGGCCCGCTGCACGCCCGGACCCCGGGGCCACCCCAAAATCGTGGGCTATAGCACACCGATTTGGCCTGAAAATACCCTATTCGCGCAGTTTTGTCTGTTTATCCAGCCAAATGGTCATGAAAAATTAAACGGATCACACTGGGATGATCTCCATCCTTTCTGCCATGCCCGGTTGATTTTTGGTGCATAGCACGCTCGGACACCGATCGCACCCCCAAAATCATGGGCTATAAGACACCGATTTGGCCCCAAAATCCCTTATTGGCACCGTTTCCCCCGTGTGTCCACCCAAATGGCCACAAAAAAATAAACGGACAATATTGGGACGATCCCCAACCTCCCTGGCATACCCCAGTCGATTTTTAGCCCACAACACGCTTGGACCCCGGGCCCACCATCAAAATTGAGGGCTATAGCACACCGATTTGGCCCGAAAATGCCCCGTTCGTGCCGTATCGCCAGTTTGCCCACCCAAATGGCCATGTAAAATTAAACGAACCACAGTGGGATGATCCCAAACCTCCCTGGCATTCCCCGATCGATTTTCGGCTCAGAGTACGCCCGAACCACGGGCCAACCTCCAAAATCGTGGGCTATAACACACTAATTTGGCCCCAAAATGTCCCGTTTGCACCGTTTCGCCCGTTTGTCGACCCAAATAGCCACAAAAAATTAATCGGACCATACTGGGATGATCCCCAACCACCGTGGCATGTCCCGGTCGATTTTTTGCAAATAATACGCCCGAACCTCAGCCCCACCCCCGAAACCGTTGTCTATATAGCACACAAATTTGTACCAAAAATGCCTCGTTTGCGTCGTTTTGCCCATTTGTCCACCCAAATGGCTACCAAAAATTAAAGGGACCATACTGGGACGATCCCCAACCTCCCTGGCATGCCTCGATCTATTTTCATCCCACAACATGCCCGGACCCCGGGACCACCCCCAAAACCGTGGGCTATAGCACCCCGATTTGGCTCGAAAATGCCTAGTTAGCATCGTTTCGCTCGTTTGTCCACCCAAAGAGCCACGAAAAATGAAACGGACCATACTGGTACGATCCCCAACTTCCCTAAATGAAACGGACCATACTGGTACGATCCCCAACCTCCCTAACATGCCCTGGTCGATTTTTGGCCCACAGCATGCTCAGACGCCGAGCCCACCCTAAAACCGTGGGCTATAGCACACCGATTTGGCCCGAAAGTGCCCCGTTTCGCTTGTTTGTCCACCAAAATAGCCATAAAAAATTAAACTGACCACACTAGGACGATCCCCAACCTTACTGGCATGCCCCGGTTGATTTATGGCCCACCCCCAAAACCGTGGGCTATAGCACACCGATTTGGCCAGAAAATGCCCAATTAGCATCGTTTCGCCCGTTTGTCCACCCAAATGGCCACGAAAAATTAAACGGACCATACTGGGATGTCCCCAACATCCCTGGCACACCCCAATATATTTTTGGCCCATAGCACACCCGGACCCCGGGCTCACCCCCAAAATCGTGGGCTATAACACACTAATTTGCCCCAAAAATTCCCCGTTCGCGTCGTTTTGCCTGTATGTCCACCCAAATGGCCAAAAAAAATTAAAAAGACTATACTGGGATGATCCCCAACCTTACTGGCATGCCCCAGTCGATTTTCGGCCCACCTCCGAAACCGTGGGCTATAACACACCGATTTGGCCTGAAAACGCCCCATTCGTGCCGTTTGGCCCGTTTGTCCACCCATATAGCCATGAAAATATAAACGGACCACACTGAGAAGATCCTCAACCTCCCTGGCATACCTCAGTTGATTTTCGACCAACAGCCCGCCCGGATCCTGGGCCTACCCCCAAAACTGTTGGCTATAACACATCGATTTGGCCCGAAAATGCCCCGTTCGCGCCGGTTCACCAGTTTGTCCACCCAAATGGGCACAAAAAATTAAACAAACCTTACTGGGATGATCCCCAACCTCCCTGGCATGCCCCGGTCAATTTTTGGACTAAAGAATGCCCGAACCCCGGGTCCACCCCCGAAACCGTGGGCTATAGCACATCGAATTAGCTCGATAATGCCCCGTTCGTGTCGTTTCACCCATTTATCCAACCCAAATGGCCGCAAAATAATAAACGAATCACATTAGGATGATACCCAACCTCCTTGGCACACCCCGGTCAATTTTTGGCCCATAACACTCCCGGACTTTGGGCCCAGCACCGAAACCATGGGCAATAGCATACCGATTTGACCCAAAAATACCCCGTTCGCATCGTTTCTCCTGTTTGACCACCTAAATGGCCACGAAAAATTAAACGAACCACACTGGGATGATCCTCAACCTCCCTGGCACGCTCCGGTCAATTTCTCGCACACAAAACACCCGAACCCTAGACCCACCCCCAAAACTGTGGTCTATAGCACACTGATTTTGCTCGAAAAAGCATCGTTCGCACCATTATCCAATCTCTCTAGCATGCCCTGGTCGATTTTCAGCCCACAGTACGCCCGAACCCCGGGTCCACCCTCAAAACCGTGGCCTATCGCTCACCGATTTAGCCTAAAAATGCCCTGTTCGTGTCGTTTCACCCGTTTGTCCACCAAAATGGCCATGAAAAATTAAACGGACCACACTAGGACAATCCTCAACCCCCCTAACTCGCCTCGATTGATTTTTAACCTACAACACGTCATAACCCCGGGCCCACCACCGTAACCGTGACATGTAGCACATCAATTTAGCCCAAAAATGTCCCGTTCACGCCGTTTTGCCTGTTTGTCCACGTAAATAGCCACAAAAAATTAAACGAACCACACTGGGATGATCCCTAACCTCCCTGGCACGCCTCGATCGATCTTCGGCCCACTGCACGCTCGAAACCCGGGCCCATCCCTAAAACCGTGGGCTATACCACACCGATATGGCCCAAAAATGCCCTGCTCGCACCGTTTAGGCCTTTTGTACACCCAAATGGCCACAAAAATTTAAACAGACAACACTGGAATGATCCCCAATCCCTGGCATGCCCCGATCCATTTTCGACACACAACACAAGAGAACCCCAGGCACACCCCAAAAACTGTGGGCTATAGCATAATGATTTGGCCTGAAAATATCCCGTTCGCGCAGTTTCACCCGTTTGTCCAACCAAATGGCCACAAAAAATTAAACGGACCATACAGGGACGTTTTCTAACCTCCCTAACACGTCCAGTCAATTTTTGGCCCACAGTGCGCCCGGACTCTAGACCCACCCCAGAAACCGTGGGCTATAACACACTGATTTGGCCCAAAAATGCCACGATTGCGCTATTTCGCCCGTTTGTCCACCCAAATAGCCAAGAAAAATTAAATGGACCATACTAGGTTTATCCCCAACCTCCCTAAAATGTCCTGGTCTATTTTCCACCCGCAGAACGCCCGAACCCTAGGACCATCCCCGAAACCGTAGGCTATAGCACACCGATTTAGATCGAAAACACCCTGTTCGCTCCATTTTGCCCGTTTATCCACCAGAATGGCTACAAAAATTAAATAAAGCACACTGGCACAATCTCCAACCTCTTTGGCACACCCCGATCAATTTTTGGCCCATAGCACGCCCGAACTCCGGGCACACCCCCGAAACCATAGGCTATAACACACTGATTTAGCCCAAAAATGCCCCCTTCACGCCGTTTCACCCGTTTGTTTACCCAAATGGCCACAAAAAATTAAACGGACCACACTGGGATGATTACCAACCTCCCTGGCACGCCACAGTCAATTTTTAACCCACAGAACGCCCGTACTCGGGACCACTCTCAAAATCATAGGCTATAGCACACCGATTTAGCTCAAAAATACCCCATTCGCGCCGTTTCGCCCGTTTGTTCACCCAAATAGCCACAAAAAATTAAATGGACAACACTGGGATGATATCCAACCTCCCAGGCATACCCCGACCGATTTACGGTGCACAGCATAACCGAACCCCGGGCCCACCCTCGAAACCATGGGCTGTAGCACACTGATTTAGCTAAAAAATGCCCCATTCGCGCTATTTCGCCAGTTTGTCCACCCAAATAGCCACGAGAAATTAAATGGACGATACTGGGATGATCCCCAACCTCCTTGGCATGCCCTGGTCGATTCTTCACTAACAACACACTCGAACTCCGAGCCCTCCCCCAAAATCGTGGGCTATAGCACATCGATTTAGCCCAAAAATACTCAGTTCCTGCCGTTTCACCTATTTGTTCACCCAAATGGCCACGAAAAATTAAAGGGACCACACTGGGGCAATCCCCAACCTCCCTGGCATGCCCCGGTCGATTTTTGGCTCACTGTACGCCCTGACCTCGGGGCCACCCCAAAAATCGTAGGTTATAGCACACCGATTTTGCCTGAAAATGCCCTGTTCGTGCTGTTTTGTCAGTTTATCAATCCAAATAGCCACGAAAAATTAAAAGGATCACACTGGGACGATCTCCAACCTTCCTGGCATGCCCCAGTCAATTTTTAGAGCATAGCATGCCCAAACCCTAGTCCCACCCCCAAAATTATGGGCTATAGCACACTGATTTGGCCTGAAAAACCCCCGTTCGCATCGTTTCGCCCGTGTGTCCACCCAAATGGCCACAAAAAATTAAACGGACAATATTGGGATGATCCCCAACCTCCCTGGCACGCCCCAGTAGATTTTAGGGCCACATCACGCTCGGACCCCGAGCTCACCCTCAAAACTATGGGCTATAGCACACCGATTTGGCCGAAAATGCCCCGTTCGCGCCATGAAAAATTAAACGGACCACACTGGGATGTTTCCCAACCTCCGTGGCATGTCTCAATTGATTATTGTCCCACAATACGACCAAAATTTGGGCCCACCCCCAAAACGGTGGGCTATATAGCTCACTGATTTGGACCAAAAATGCCCAGTTAGCATCCTTTTCCCGTTTGTCCACCCAAATGGCCACGAAAAATTAAACGGACCATATTGGGATGATCCCCAACCTCCCTGGCATACCTCGTTCGATTTTTTGGACTACAGCACACCTAGACCCCGAGCCCACCCCCAAAACCGTGGGCTATAGCACACCGATTTGGCTCGAAAATGCCCCATTCGCACCGTTTTGCCTGTTTGTCCACCCAAATGGCCACAAAAAATTAAACAGACCATACTGGGATGATCCCTAGCCTTAATGGCATGCCACGGTCAATTTTTGTCTCACCCCCAAACCGTGGTCTATAGCACACCAATTTGGCCCAAAAATGCCCCGTTCGTGACGTTTTGCTCGTTTGTCAACCCACATGGCCATGCAAATTTAAACGGACCACACTAAGATGATCTTCAACATACCTGGCACACCTCAGTTGATTTTTGGCCTACAGTACGCCTGAATCCTGGGCCTACCCCCAAAACCGTTGGCTATAGCACACCGATTTGGCCCGAAAATGCTCCGTTCGCGCCGTTTCGCCCGTTTGTCCACCCAAATGTCCACGAAAAATTAAACGGACTGCACTGGGATGATCCCCAACCTCCCTGGCATGACCCGGTCAATTATCAGCCAATAACATGCCTAAAACCCTGGGCCCACCCCCAAAACCGTGGGCTATAGCACATCAATTTTGCCCGATAATGCCCCGTTCGCATCGTTTCACCTGTTTGTCCACCCAAATGGCCACAAAATATTAAACGAACCATATTGGGATGATACCCAACCTCCTTGGCATGCCCTGATAGATTTTTTTCCTACAGCACGCCTGGTATTTGGGCCCAGCCCCGAAACCATGGGCAATAGCACACCGATTTGGCCCGAAAATGCCCTGTTCGCACCGTTTTGCCTGTTTGTCCATCCAAATGGCCACAAAAAATTAAACGAACCACACTGGGATGATCCCCAACCTCCCTGGCATGCCCTGGTCTATTTTTGGCACACAAAACAACCGGACCCTAGACCCACCCCCAAAACTGTGGGCTATAGCACACCGATTGAACCCGAAAAAGCCCCGTTCGCGCTGTTGTCCACCCAAATAGACATGAAAAATTAAAGAAAACACATTGGGATGATCCTTAACTTCCCTAGCACACCCCGATTGATTTATGGTCCACTGCATGCCCGAATCCCGAACCCACCCTAAAGACGTGGGCTATAGCATATCAATTTGGCCCGAAAATGCCCTGTTCGCGCTGTTTCACCAGTTTGTCCACCCAAATAGCCACAAAAAATTAAACAAACCATATTGGGATGATCCCCAACCTCCCTGGTATGCCCTGGATGATTTTTAGCCCACAGCACGCCCGAACCCCGAGTCTACCCCCAAAATTGTGGGCTATAGCTCACCGATTTAGCCTGAAAATGCCCTGTTCGCGCCGTTTCACCCATTTGCACACCCAAATGCCATGAAAAATTAAAAGAACCAAACTGGGATAATCCCCAACCACCCTGACTCGCCCTAATCAATTTTTGACCCACAACACGCCATGACCCCGGTCCCACCACCGTAACCGTGGGCTGTAGCACACCAATTTTGCACGAAAATGCCCCATTTACGCCGTTTCTCCCGTTTGTCCAAATAAATGTCCACAAAAAACTAAACAGACCACACTGGGATGATCCCCAACCTCCCTAGCATGACCTGGTCGATTTTTAGCCCACAGCACGCCCGAACCCCAGGCCCACCCCCAAACTCGTGGGCTATAGCAAAATGATACACCCTGAAAATGCCCCGTTCGCACAGTTTCACCCATTTTTCCACCCAAATGGCCACAAAAAATTAAACAGACCACACTGGGATGATTCCCAACCTCCCTGACACGTCCTAGTTAATTTTCGGCCCACAGCACGCTCGGACCTCGGTCCCACCCCAGAAACCGTGGGCTATAGCACACCGATTTATCTTGAAAATGCCATGTTCGCGCTATTTCGCCCATTTGTCCACCTAAATGGCCACAAAAAATTAAAGGGACTACACTAGGACGATCCTCAACCTCCCTGGCATGCCCCAGTTGATTTTTCGCCCATAGCAAGCCTGAATCTTGGTCCACCCCTAAAACCATGGGCTATAGCACATCGATATAGACCGAAAACTCCCCGTACACACCGTTTCGCCCGTTTTTCCTCCAGAATGGTGACAAAAATTAAACGGATCACATTGGAATGATCCCAAGCCTCCCTGGCATGCCTCGATCAATTTTTGTCCCCCAGCATGGCTGAACCCCGGGCACAACCCCAAAACCAAAGGCTATAGCACAACGATTTGGCTCGAAAATACCCCGTTCACGCCATTTCACCTGTTCGTCTACCCAAATAACCACAAAAAATTAAACGGACCATACTGGGATGATTCCCAACCTCCTTGGCATGCCACGATCAATTTTTGAACAGCAAAACTCCCGTACCAGGGCCCACTCCTAAAATCGTAGGTTATAGCACACCGATTTGGCTAAAAAATATCCCGTTCGTGCCGTTTCGCCCGTTTGTTCACCCAAATGACCACAAAAAATTAAACGGACCACATTGGAATGATCCCCAACCTCCCTGGCACGCCCCGGTAAATTCTTGGCCCACAGCACTCCCGAACCCCGGGCCCACCCCCAAAATCGTGGGCTGTAGAACATTGATTTAACTCGAAAATTCCCCGTTCACGCAATTTCAACCGTTTGTCCACCCAACTAGACACGAAAAATTAAACGGACTATACTGGGATGATTCCCACTCTCCCTGGCATGGCCCGATCAATTTTCAGCCCACAGCACTCCCGGACCCTGGGCCCACCCCCGAAACCATGGGCTATAACGCACCGATTTAGCCCAAAAATACCCCGTTCGCGCCATTTCACCCGTTTGTCCACCCAAATAGCCATAAAAAAATAAACGGACCACACTGGGATGATCCCCAATCTCCCTGGCATGCCCTGATTGATTTTTGGCTAACAATACGCCTGGACCTCGGTCCAACCCCTGAAATCGTAGACTATAATATATTGATTTGGCCTAAAAATGTCCCATTTGTGCTGTTTTGCTCGTTTGTCCACCCAAATAGCCACATAAAAATAAACGGACCACACTGGGACGATCCTCAATCTCTGTGGCACGTCTCGGTTGATTTTTGGCCTACAACATGGCCGGACCCCAGACCCACCCCCAAAAACGTGGACTATATAGCCCATCAATTTGGATCGAAAATGCCCCATTTGCGTCGTTTTGCCCATTTGTCCACCCAAATAGCTATAAAAAATTAAACAGACCACACTGGGACTATCCCCAATGTCCCTGGCACGCCCCGATTGATTTTTGTCCTACAGCACACCCAGACCCTGGGTCCACCCCTAAAACCATGGGCTATAACATACCGATTTGGCTCGAAAATACCCAGTTAGCGTTGTTCCCCCCGTTTGTCCACCCAAATGGCCACGAAAAATTAAACGAACCACACTAGGATGATCCACAACCTCCCTGGCACTCCCGGTCGATTTTCAACCCACAGCACGCCCGGACCCCAGGCCCACCCCCAAAATTGTGGGCTATAACACACCGATTTAGCCATAAAATGCCCCATTCACTTTGTTTCGCCTATTTGTCCACCCAAATGGCCATAAATAATTAAACAGACCACAATGGGATGATCCCCAACCTTACTAGCATGCCCCTGTCGATTTTTTTCCCACCCCAAAAACTGTAGGCTATAGCACACGGATTTGGCTCAAAAATGCCCCGTTCGTGCCGTTTTACCTGTTTGTCCACCCAAATAGCCAAAAAAATAAATGGACTACACTGGGATGATCCCCAACATCTCTAACTCGCCTTAGTTAATTTTTGATCCACAGTGCGCTAGGACCCCTGGCCTACAACCTAAACCGTGGGCTATAGCACAATGATTTGTCCCGAAAATGCCCCGTTTAAGTTGTTTCGCCCGTTTGTCCACCCAAATGGCCACTAAAAATTAAACGGACCACATTGGGTTGATCCCCAATCTCCCTGGAATGCCCCGATCATTTTTATGCTTCCAGCACTCCCAAACCCCGGGCCCACCCCTAAAATTGTGGGCTATAGCACACCGATATATCCCAAAAATTCCAATTTACGCCGTTTCACCCGTTTGTCCCCCTAAATAGCAACAAAAAATTTAACGGACCACACTGGGATGATCCCCAACCTTCCTGGTATGCACCGATTGATTTTCAGCCAAGAGCACGCCCTAACACCGGTCCCACCCCCCAAAATTGTGGGCCATAGCACACCGATTTGGCCCGAAAATGCCCCGTTCGCATTGTTTCGCTCGTTTGTCCACCTAAATAGCGACAAAAAATTAAACAGACCATACTGGAACTATCCCCAACTTCCCCGGCATACCCCGATCAATTTTCAACCCACAGCACACCCGGACCCCGGGCCTACCCACAAAACTGTGGGCTATAGCACACCGATTTGGCCCAAAAATTCCCTGTTCGTGCTATTTCACCCGTTTGTCTACTCAAATAGCCATGAAAAATTAAATGGACCACACTGGGATAATCCCCAACATCCCTGACATGCCCCGATTGATTTTTAGACCATAGCATGCCCGAATCCCGGGCCCACCCCTGAAACGGTGAGCTATAGCGCACCAATTTAGATAGAAAATGCATCATTCGCGTCGTTTCGACCGTTTGTCTACCTAACTGGCCACAAAAAATTAAACGGACAACACTAGGACGATCCCCAACCTCCCTGGAATGCCTCAGTCAATTTTTGTCCCATAGCACGCCCAGTACCCAGGTCCACCCTAAAAACCGTGGGCTATATCACACCATTAGGCCTAAAAATGCCCCGTTTTGCCCGTTTATCCACCCAAATGGCCACAAAAAAAGAAACGAACCACACTGGGATGATACCTAACCTACTTAGCATGCCCCAGTCAATTTTTGGCCCACAGCACACCCAGACCCCGGGCCCACCCCCAAAACTATGGGCTATAGCACACCAATTTGGTTCAAAAATGCCCCGTTTGTGCCATTTCGCTTGTTTGTCCAATCAAATAGGTATGAAAAATTAAACGGACCACACTGGGATGATCCCCAACTTCCCTGACATGCCCCGGTCAATTTTCAACCTACAACACGCCCGGACCCTGTGCCTACCCCCGAAACCGTGGGTAAACACACCAATTTGGCCTAAAAATGCCTCGTTCACGCCGTTTGTCCACCCAAATAGCCACAAAAAATTAAACGGACCACACTGGGATGATCCCCAACCTCCGTGGTACGTCTAGGTCGATTTAGGCCCACAACACACTCGGGCCCACCCCCGAAACTGTGGTCTATATAGTACATCGATTTAGCCTAAAAATGCCCCGTTCGCGTCGTTTCTCCTCTTTGTCCACCCAAATGGCCTCAAAAAGTTAAACGGACCACACTGAGATAATCCCCAACCTCCCTGGCATGCTCCGATCGATTTTCAGTCTTCTGCATGCCCGGTCCCCGGGCCCACCCTTAAAATTATGGGTTATATAGCACACTGATTTGGCTCGAAAATGCCCCATTTGCGATGTTTCGCCCGTTTGTCTACCCAAATTGCCATGAAAATTTAAACAGCGCACACTGGGATGATTCCAAACCTCCCTGGCACTCCTCGGTTGATTTTAGACCCACATCATGCCTGGTCCACGGGCCCACCCCCGAAAACGTAGGCTATAGCACAATAATTTGGACCGAAAAGGCCCTGTTCGCATCGTTTTGCACGTTTGTACACACAAATAGCCAGAAAAATTTAAATGGACCATAATGGTATGATCCCAAGCCTCTCTAGCATGCCTCGGTCAATTTTCGGTCCGTAGCACGTCCGGACCTCGGGCCCACCCCCAAAACCGTAGGCTATAGCACACCGATTAGGCCGAATATGCCTCATTCGCGCAGTTTCTCCCATCTGTCCTCCTAAATGGCAACGAAAAATTAAACGAACCACTATGGGATAATCTCCAGCCTCCCTGGCACGCCTCGGTCAATTTTTGGCCCACAGCATGCCCGGACCCTCCCCCGAAACCGTGGGCTATAGCACATCAATTTAGCCTGAAAATGCCCCATTCGTGTCGTTTGGCCTGATTGTGCACCCAAATTGCCACAAAAAATTAAACGGACCAACTGGGATGATCCACAACCTTCCTGTCATGCCCCAATCGATTTTCGGCCAACAAAAGGCCCGATCTATGAGCCCACCACCAAAACCGTGGGTTGTAGCACACCGATTTATCCCAAAAATGCGCCGTTCGTGCCGTTTCGCCCGTTTGTTCTCCCAAATGGCCAAGAAAATTAAACGGACCACACTGGGATGATCCCCAATAGCCCTGTCATGCCCTGATAGATTTTTGTCCCACAACACGCTCGAACTCCGGGCCCATCCTCGAAATCGTGGGCTATAGCACGCTGATTTGGCCTAAAATGCCCCATTCGCGTCATTTTGCCCATTCTCCACCCAAATAGCCATGAGAAATTAAACGGACCACACTGGGACAATCCCCAACCTCCCTAGCATGCCCTAGTTGATTTTTGTCCCACAACACTCCCGGACCATAGGCCAACCCCAAAACCGTTGGCTGTAGCACACCGATTTGGCCCAAAAATGCCCCATTTGCAGTGTTTCACCCGTTTTTCCACCCAAATGGCCATGAAAAATTAGATGAACCACAATGGAATGATCCCCTACCTTCATAGCATGCCTCGATCAATTTTTGGACCATAGTACGATCGGACCCCGGGCCCATCCCCAAAACCATGGGCTATAGCACACCGATTTAGCCCAAAAATGCGTCGTTCACACCGTTTCACCCCTTTGTCCACCCAAATAGCCACAAAAATTAATTGGACCACAATGGGACGATCCCCAACCTCTCTAGCATAACCCGATTGAGTTTCGGCCCACTGCACACCCGAATCCCAGGCGCACCCCCAAAACCGTGGGCTATAGCACACCAATAAGGCTTGAAATTGCCCCATTCGCGCTATTTCGCACATTTGTTTACCAAAATAGATATAAAAAATTAAACGGACCATACTGGGATGATCCCCGACCTCCCTGGCATACCTTAATTGATTTTTGGCACACTGCACGCCTGAACCTCGGGGCCACCTCGAAATCGTAGGCTATAGCACACCTATTTGCCCCAAAAATGCCCCATTTGCGCCGTGTCGCCTGTAGCCACCCAAATGGCTATGAAAAATTAAACGAACCACGCTGGGATGATCCCAACCTCCTTGGTACACCTCGATCGATTTTCGGCCTACTGTACACTCGGACCCCGGGTCCTCCCCCAAAACCCTGAACTATAGCACACCGATTTGGCCCAAAAATGCCCCGTTCGTGTTGTTTTGCCAGTTTGTCCACCCAAATGGCCACAAAAAATTAAACGGACCACAGTGGGACAATTCACAACCTCCCCGGCATGCCTCGGTCAATTTTTGGCCCACAGCACACTCGGACCCTGGGCCTACACCCTAAACCGTGGGCGATAGCACACCGATTTGGCCCGAAAATGCTTTGTTCGCGCCATTGGGATGATCCCCAACCTCCCTGTCATGCCTCAGTCAATTTTTGGCCTGCCGTACGCCTAAAAACCTGCCCCATCCACGAAACCGTGGGCTATAACACACCGATTTGGCCCAAAAATACCCCATTCGTACTGTTTTGCCTGTTTGTGCACTCAAATGGCCACAAAAAATTAAATGGACCACACTGGGATGATCCTCTACCTCCCTGGTGTGCCTCGATCGATTTTTAACCTAGAGCACGCCCGAACCCTTGGCCTACTCCTGAAACTGTGGGCTATAGCACACCAATTTGCCCGAAAATATACTGTTCGCGGCATTTCGCCCGTTTGTCCACCCAAATGGCCATGAAAAATTAAACGAACATACTGGAAGGATCCCCAACCTCCATGGCATGCCTCGGTAGATTTTTGACCTACATCACGCTCGGACCCCAGGCCCACCAATTTGGCCCAAAATTTCCTCGTTCGCACCGTTTCGCACGTTTATCAACTAAAATTGCCATAAAAAATTAAACGGACAATAGTAGGATGATCCCCAACCTTCCTAGCATGCCTCGATTGATTTTTGGCCCACAACACTCCCTGACCCCAGGCCCACCTCTAAAACCGTTGGCTATAGCACACCGATTTGGCCCAAAAATGACCTGTTCGTGCCATTTCTCCAATTTGTCCACCCAAATGGCCACAAAAAATTAGACGAACCATACATGGACGATCCCCAACCTCCCGGGCACTCTCCGACTGATTTTTGGCCTACAAGACGCTCAGACTTCGGGCCCACCCCCATAATCGTGGGCTATAGCACATCAATTTTGCCCAAAAATCCCCTGTTCGAGCTGTTTCACTCGTTTGTCCCCCTAAATGGCCACAAAAAATTAAACGAACCATACTCGGATGATCCCTACCCTCCTTGGCATGCATTCAGTCAATTTTCAGACCATTGCATGCCCGAAAACTGGGCCCACCCCCAAAATCGTGGGCTATAGCACGCGGATTTGGCCCAAAAATGCCCCGTTCACAATGTTCTTCCCATTTTTCCTCCCGAAAGGATAATTAACATTAAATGGACCGCACTAGGATGATACATAACCTCCCTGGCACACCCCAATCGATATTTAGCCCACAACACACCTAGACACAGGGCCCACCCCAAAAACCGTGGGCAATAGCACACCTATTTTGCCCTAAAATGCCCCGTTCATGCTGTTTTGCACGTTTGTCCATGTTAATGGCCACCAAAAATTTAAACGACCATACCGGGATGATCCTAACCTTCCTGGAATGCCTCGGTTGATTTTCAACCAATAGCACACCGGACCCCGAGCCCAGCCCCAAAACCGTGGGCTATAAAACCGCCGATTTGGCCCAAAAATATACCGTTCATGCCGCTCGCCTGTTTGTCCACCCAAATGTCCACAAAAAATTAAACAAAACACACTGAGACGATCCTCCATCTCCCTGACACGCCCCGATCGATTTTTGGACAACAGCACGCCCGGACCCTACCCAAAACCGTGGGCTATAGCACACCAATTTGGCCCAAAAATGCCCCATTCGCACCGTTTCACATGTTTGTCCACCTAAATAGCCACGTAAAATTAAACGGACCACACTGGGATGATTCCCAACCTCCCTGTCATGCCCCAATCGATTTTTCTCCCACAACACGCTCGGACCCTGATCCCATCTCCAAAACCGTGGGCTATATATAACACATCGATTTGGCCCGAAAATTCCCTGTTTGTGCCGTTTCACCTGTTTGTCCACCCAAATAGCTACAAAAAATTAAAAGGACCACACTGGGATGATCCCCAACCTCACTGGCACACCCCGATCAATTTTCATTCCACAGTACGCCTAGACCCCAGTCCCATCCCTAAAACCATGGCGATAGCAAACCGATTTAGCTCGAAAATGCCCCGTTCACGCCATTTCGCCCGTTTATCCACTCAAATAGCCACAAAAATTTAACGGACCAAACTGGGATGATTCACAACCTCCCTGGCATGCCCCGGTTGATTTTCGGCCCACAGCACTCCCGGACCCCAGGCCCACCCTCGAAATCGTGGGCTACAGCACACCGATTTAGCCTAAAAATGCCCATTCACGCCGTTTCTCTCGTTTGTCCAACCAAATGGCTATGAAAAATTCAACGGACCACACTGGGATGATCCCCAACCTCCCTGGCATGCTACGATAAATTTTTGTCCCACAACATGCTCGGACCCCGGGCCCATCCCCAAAAATGCCTCGTTCACGCCATTTCGCCCTTTTTTCCACCCAAATGGCCACAAAAAATTAAACGGGCCACACTGGTATGATATTCAACCTTCCTGGCATACTCCTATCGATTTTCGGCCCACAACACGCTCGAACCCCGAGTCCACCCCCAAAACCGTAGGCTATAGCACACCAATATTCCCCGAAAATGCCCCGTTCACGCCGTTTTGCTCGTATATCCATCTAAATGGCCACAAAAAATTAAACGGACAATACTGGGATGATTCCCAACCTCCATGGCATGCCCTAGTCAATTTTTGGCCCACAGCATGCCCGAACCCCAGGCCCACCCCAAAAATCGTGGGCTATAGTACACCAATTTTGCCTAAAAAATCCCCGTTCGTGCTGTTTTGCCTGTTTATCCACCCAAATGGTCACAAAATTAAACATACCACATTGAGATGATCCCTTACCTCTTTGGAAAGTCCCAGTCGATTTTTGGCCCACAACACACCCGAACTTCAGGCCCACCCCCAAAACTGTGGGTATAACACACCGATTTGGCACGAAAATGCCCCATTTGCACCATTTCGTCCGTTTGTCCAACCAAATGTGCACGAAAAATTAAATGGAATAAATTGGGATGATCCCCAATCTCCCCAACACACCCTAGTCTATATTTGGACCACGCGCGCCTGGACACTAGGCCCACCCCCGAATCGTGGGCTATAGCACACCGATTTGGCCCGAAAATGCTCCGTTCGCACTATTTCACTTGTTTATCCTCTAAACGGGCCACAAAAAATTAAACGGACCATACTGGGACGATCCCCAACCTCCCTTGCACACCCCGGTTGATTTTTGGCCCACAACTCGCCCAGACCCTGGGCCCACCCCCAAAACCGTGGGTTATAACACACCAATTTGGCCTGAAAAATACCCCATTTGCACTGTTTTGCCCGTTTGTCCTCCTAAGTGGCCACGAAAAATTAAACGAACTATACTGGGACGATCCCCAACCTCCCTGGCATACCCCAGTAGATTTTTGGCCCACGACACTGATGTGTTAGCTAATGCTAACTCATTTGAGGCTTTTTACTAAGAATAATTCCGAAGTCTTAAGCAATTTTTTTCGTTTTTGATTGGTTTATGTTTGATATTTCAGTAGAAGATGATATGATAGAGAACTAACAAGAATGGAAGCAAAGAAGTTGAAATCTAAAGAAATCTAAAGAAAAGTGTGGCTGACGACATTTGTGATAAGTCGTCAGCCCCGTGATAAGCTATCAGTTTCATCGTCAGCAGTAGATAGAGAATTGGCCTAAGATAAAAGCTGTGATGATATTTTGTGAGAGGTCATCAAGGGTCTAATAAGCTGTCAAGAATATCGTCAGCCTAAGGCAGCACAGGAGAACTGAAGTAGAGCCTTGATGACATTTTGTGATAGGTCATCAAGGAGCTGATAAGTCATCAAGATTGTTGTCAGCCTTAAGTAGGAAGAGCCAAAACTAAAGAAGGAGTTGACAACAATTATGATAAGTCGTCAGCCTCCTGATAGGATTTCACAAATGTCATCACCTAATCCAAGGGATTTATGAAATTTTATTATTTTGTTTTCTTATTTAGGGTGAACTATTTAAATCCTTATTTAGGGTTTTTGATGGAGAGGCCCGCACATTGAGTTTTTGATGATACTTTGATATTTTCTCTCTCTAATTTCTTGGCTTGAAAAAGCAAATACTTTGAAGAGATTATTATCATTGTTATGGGATTTCCTTTGTGATCTAATTTGCGATTCTCTAGTTATTCTTCTTATTGTGGTAAGTTTAACTTTCAAAGCATGAATACAACTCGTTGTTTCGATTTTAGCATTATGAGTGGCTAAATTCCATTAACCTGAATTATGGGATCTAGGGTTAGGTCTTGATAAAGTGCTAAGCGATCGGGATTCGAAAGGTGGTAGGACTTCTTGAAAATTCTGAGGTTTTAATTAACGTCTGTTGGTTCCAAACAATAGATAAAACCCAAAATCAAATATAGTGGGAAGTGAATTATCAACAGGGACTTGGAAATACTCTGTTTAATAATCAGCGCTGCAACAAGGTTGGTTAACCTGAGTTAAAATCTGGGTTATGAATATAAATTCCCTAAGTCTGAGAGGATTAAGTAATTAAATGCTTAAGTAGGTCGAGAGACATTTAAGCATAACTTCGATAAAGTTAACTTGTTGTCCTACCTATCGTGAGAATCCTGAACCACTAGTAGCATCTGTCAAGTATCAAAATCCCTAGTGAACATAATTCTGATTTTTTTTATAAACTCTTGATTAAAACACCGAAACCAAAGTGACTAACGATTATTTGTTAAACTAAAACCCCCCCTTTTATGGGAACAGCCAACTATCAGTTGATTAAATCGCAAACAACTTACGTTCACACTATATTCCCTGTGGGATTCGACCCCAACCTTGTTGGGTTTTATATTGACAACGATCTCTTAAATTCTCATTTAGAGGTGTAGTTTGAGTGTGATAAAAGATGGAGCCGTTGTTGGGGAGTACGGTTGTAAACTGTAGTTTGTGTGCGCAAATTGACTGTTAGTTAAGTTTCCTAGTTTTACAATTATTTGTTGTTTTTGTTTATTGAAGGATATTTGTAGTGTATGACGACCACCAGAAGTTCCAGAGAACCATTATTACCACCGAATCTAGAATCGCAACGAATTGGAAGAATGGCAGAACAACAAGAGGCTGACAGACTGGCAGCCTTAGCTAGAGCTCAGGTAAATGTGCAAAATGTCGGGCAACAGAAACAACATCCAAATATTGAGGATGAAGATTTAGGAGATGATGAGTTGTTGAATCCTGGTAACCCAAGGCATACAGAGCAAATAGTTGCACCAGTATGGCGTAATGTTAACAGGAACCATCCGTTCCGAGAAAGGCAAGAGTACCATCCGGTCCAGTATGTTCTCAATGATGATGATGATGGCATGGACGGAGAAGGTGCAAAGGGTGCAATTATTCCTCTACCGTTGTTACATGGAGCCAAGTTCAACATTACGAGTACTATGATCTAACTGCTCAATCTGAAGGGGTTGTTTGGTGGCCTTCTTGGAGATGACCCCAACTTACATCTGGTGAATTTTGTCACCATCTGCAAATCTTTTGATAACCCAGGAGTGGGCCAAAATGCTATTCGGTTGAGATTGTTCCCATTGTCTCTGTCTGGGGAGGCAACTTTGTGGTTAAATGAGCTGACACCCAATTCTATAACCAACTGGAGGCATTTGAAAGGAGCTTTCCTAGAAAGGTTCTTTCCACCTTCCAGAAGGGTACAATTGAGGGACGAGATCAGCAACTTCAGGAAGCTCCCGACTGAAGCCTTGCATGAAACCTGGGAAAGATCTAAGAAGAAGATGAGACAGTGTCTGAACCACAACATGACGGACATACATTTGATTGAGACTTTGTGCAGGGCTCTTAACTCTGTTACAAAGCCAATTGTAGACAATGCTGCTGGTGGTTCGTTTATTGATCTTACATTCCCAGAGGCTTCAGAGATGCTGGACAGAATGACCAAACAGAGTCGGGTAGGGCATATTAGAGACTCTGTAGTGGCCTGCCCCACTGCTTTTGTAGGAATTACTGCAGAATAACGCAGAAGAGAAGAAGAGCATGAGCAATTCATGTTTCACCTTAAAGCAAAGATGGACTTGCTAACCAAGCACTTGCTATCAAGCAAGGTTAAAAAGGTGAAAGAAATAGGATCTCAGGATAGGATTGAGGCTGATGCAGATGAAGAGGCTAACTATGTTAATAATCAAGGGGGTTTCTGAGGCAATAGACAAGGGAATCAAGGTCGAAACTTTTATGATAAGCCTGGTTATAAAGATAGGAAACAGGGACATTGGAGGAATAACAATGACAGGAGCGGGCTATATGTTCCTCCTGGAAATCATGAGGCTACTTCAATAATTTCTAAAAAGATGTCCATGGAGGACATGATGGCTAAGTTGTTGAAGAGAGTGGAGGCTAGCAATTCTGGTGTGACTACCATGAAGACCGACCGGACCTCCATCAGTCAGTTGGTGAACTCACACTATACCACAATCAAGCAGTTAGAGCAGTAGATGAGCCAACTTTCCATAGAATTCAACCAGAGAAAGAGTGGAACTTTACCAAGAAATACAGTCCAGAATCTGCGGAATGATGGCTCATGCATGGCTATTACTACTAGAAGTGGTAAGATCATACCTGGCCCCTCTGTGGTCAAACCTGTAGTTAATGAGGTAGTTGATGATGAACCAGAAGAAAGTGGTCCAGTGTAATCTGAGAAGTTGGATAATTTTGAACGGTAAAGAGAAGGAAAAGGAGGTAGTGCTGAAAACTATCCCAAGGCCGCCACCACCTCCATTTCCTCCGCGGTTGAAGAAAAAGGATGATGATGCAAAATTCAGCAAATTCATGGCCATGCTCAAGCAGTTGACAATAAATGTGCCTTTGGTTGAGGCACTTGAGCAAATGCCAGGATACGCGAAGTTTATGAAAGACCTTGTGACTAAGAAAAGAAAGGTTAGCCATGAGTCGGAGGAAAACCTTCTCCATTGTGGCACTATTTCTACAAGGTCTTTAGTGTAGAAAAAGGCAGATCCAGGAGCGTTTCCCATCCCATGAACTATTGGTTCCCTAAATTTCACAAAAGCACTATGCGATTTGGGAGCCAGTATAAACCTAATGCCACTTGCTGTGTACAAGAAACTGGGTTTGGGGGATCCTACCCCGACAAACATGTGGTTAGTGATGGCAGATAGGTCTGTGAAGCAGCCTGTGGGCATATAACATGATTTCTTGGTTAAGGTGGCCGATTTCATTCTGCCTGCTGATTTTGTAGTCCTGATAATGAGGTGGACTTTGAAGTGCCTATCATCTTGGGTAGACCATTACTTGCAACTGTGAGGGTTATCGTAGACATGGAGCTGAGTGAACTGAAGTTCAGGATAAATGATAAAGAAGCACGATTCAAAATACACTCATCTATGACATAGCAATATGAGATGAGTGTTCTCTCGATCGTGGATGTATTCTATGAAACTGGTAAAGAGGTATCAACAAGTTGTCTTGGCGATGTCTGAGTAGTCAAGATAACCAAGTCGTGCCGCAACAGTAAATTAGGCGCTATTCGGAGGCACCCCAAAATTTTTATATATTCCAGCAAATTATTTATTTTTGTAGTTAGGATTTAGTTCAAAGAAGGTGGAATCGATGCATTCAGCCAATTTCCCCTGACGACATTTTTGACGGGCTGTCACAATTGTGATAAGCTGTCATCTTTGTCATCAGAAACAACAGCTTTAAGGCAATTTCTGTTAAGGCTGATGACATTTGTGATAAGCTATTACAATTGTGATGGCTTATCCGGAATGTCGTCACAAAAAGCCCAACATTAGCTAAAACTGTGGGCCTAATTAAAAAGACCCGACCCGGCCTACAGCTTGGCCTTTCCACCTTCCCGCTTAGTTTATTTCCTTTAAGTTATTTCCTTTCTATCTTTGGTTTATTTTCCTCCCTTTTCAAAGACTTTCCAACTAAAACAAAAGCAAGTTTCCTTGTGTGTAGGGGTTTGCAATTAAAATCAAGAACTCTTCTTACTTTTTCTTGTTCATGTAATCACATTAAAGGCTCCCATCAGGTATACTCGAAACCTAGCCTTTCTTTTCATGTGGTAAGTGATAAATTGATCAAAACCCAAGTTCCCAAGAAGCTTGAACCAAGTTCAACTTGCAAAAAGGGCTAAAAATTAGAGCTAGGGTTTGCTGTGCAAGCCTAAGGCTTATAAGTTTATCTCAAAAATGAAATTCAAGTGGATTTAAAAAAAATGGGACCAAAAATTGAGTTAAAGTTAAGTTGGGGTTCTTATAAGAGCTGACGACATTCATGATAAGCTATTACAACAGTGATGGCTTATCGAAAATGTCGTCAAAGATTGCTAAGAATGTTGTGGGTTCTGTTTAGAGATGACGACAATTGTGATAGGCTATCACGTTTATGACGTCTTATCAGAAATATCGTCAGAAGTTGAAAAAATCTTATGGGTTCTGTTTAGAGCTGACGACATTTGTGATAGGATATCATGTATATGACGGCTTATCAGAAACGTCGTCACACTTGGGAGCTGAAACATGAATAAGCCCTTTTGAAGTGGTGTGAAACTTAAATGATTGATGTGTTTGTGTTTATTCTCTTAAGAGTCAACTGATGGTTTTTCTCTTGCTACAGGTCTTGAAATGGCACCAAAAGGAAAGAACTCAAAATCCACAAAGAAAGTGACTAAAAGAAGTGTACCTCAGAGACTTTTCAACGA
Organism: Capsicum pubescens; assembly: GCA_030864215.1. Lineage (NCBI taxonomy): Eukaryota > Viridiplantae > Streptophyta > Magnoliopsida > Solanales > Solanaceae > Capsicum > Capsicum pubescens. The sequence goes on along the minus strand of CM061540.1, from coordinate 41,894,708 downwards.
AGATTCTGATAATGAAGAGGAAGAGCCTCTGCTCAGAAAGAAAAAGAAGAAGTAAATCCCTAAAACTCCTTCACCACCCTCACCAGTTGAGGTGGATGAGAGTGAAAAGAGTGAAACTGAGCCAACAACATCTGAGCATACAACTTCTGAGCAGAGGGCCTCTGAGTAACAAGAGTCTGAATATGCTGCATCAAAAGAGCATGATTCAGATCAACCTGAGTCTAAGGATCATGAGTCTGAGGGAGCATCTACTGAGTCTCCTTATGCTGAGACACAACATGATGAAGACTCTCCGATTCGGGGAACCATGATCAAATGCAAGAATCCTGAGGTCCGAGATGGCACTAGATAGCTGATTCCCAAAGCTCAGAAAATCTTCTTTGATGGGCTTCGCAGAACCAACAGAAGAGCAGTCAAGAGGACAATCTTTGAGGAGAAGAGAATCATTACTAAGGGGTTAAGCAGGTACCCGGAGGTGGAGCAGAAATTTCATGGCTATTATTTTCCCTGGACTACGCTAGGAGGAAATTTATTCTGCCCTATGCTAGTTAGGGAATTCTATGGGAACTACCAAGATCGCTTATAAAACATGTGAAAAGAAGGAGAGAAAGCAGCTGACCAACCTTTGTTGGACAAAGTTCCGGTACGGGGTGTAATGGTGGATATTTCTGAAGCAATAATCAACAGGTTCCTTAATGGCCCAAAATTCACTCCTTTGTCCACTTCATCTACTTTCTATGCCCGGTTGAAGCATCAAGAAAATTAGAGGAATTGGTTAGCCACACTCATAGCCGATGGAGAACCAGAATGGCTAACAAATTTGAGTGAAAGGATCTTCATGGCCTTTCTAAATTCAGAGGCAAGATTTTGGTGGGGTATTGTACGTACTTGGTTGATGCCCACTGATGGTGATAATATCCTTGGGGATGAAAGAGCAATATTAGTCGCAAGTTTTATGGCTAACCTCAAATTGAATTTTGGAGAGATCATCACCGAAGAGATAAAGATTCATGTCTCGAGGTCTGATACAGTATATACCTTCCCTTGTTTAATTACAAGGTTGTGTAGGGAAAGAGATGTGCTAAAAAATTTAGGGTTAGAAGAAGAACTCCTTGCCAAGAAGACCCACAATCCTATCAGAAATGAGGAAAATCAACCGAGGCTAATGTTTGACAGGGGCGCAGAAATTCCCACTGATCCACCGGTTACAGCTACTAGTACAATGCCTAATGTAGAGATGCCAGCTTCTGAAGTTGTACCTCCAACATCTGCAATAATGGCAGAATCATCAGTGCCTAGAACTGAGGAAAGTTCTCCAGCTGTAGTACCTACAACCGAATTTTCCTTTAACCCTATGAATTTCAGAAGAGTAGAAAAAAAGTCCAAGTGGTGTGAGGCTCAGCTTAAACTCTTTGCCAAGCAATTTGCAGCTGCAGTGGACAAGAGGGTGAATGCTGAACTTGATCCCTACAAGGGTCTATAGGTTTGGATTGATGAATTAGAGAACCGCTTCAATGCGCAGTCGAAGGAGAGGTCAGACCTAGAGATGACACTACTTAGGTCAGAACTAGCTAAGGTGAAGACGGAGGTTGGAAATTTATAGCAACACCAATTTATAGTGTCATTATATCTGGAATTTGAGAAGTCTGAGGGGGAAATCCCATTATTTGATCTCACCGAGGAGCCAGTGAAGAAAAAGAAAAAAAAGGTAAGAAAAAAAGAAAAAGAAAGAGAGAGAGGCCCGACAGTGTTGAAGAAAGAAAAGGAAAAAAGAGGGCAAGAAATAAGTCTGAAAAGAAAGAGATAAAAAAGGCTAGGATTGAGTCCTTTGTGGACAACGAGAGATGAGAGGTATCCATCCGAGCGAGAGCAGCAGGTGCCTCCACTAGTAGGCCTTCACTGCTTACGGTACCCCCAACTTTATGTTGTTTAACTGAGTATGCATCTGAATCTGCATTGCTGGAAGATGAGATGATAGAGAAATGAACTGATCTACCTCTAACACACCTGCGACCTTCTTAGGAGCACTCCTCGAGTTAGCATACCATCCAGGGTTCCCTTGTGAAATCCAATTCAAAAGTGTGCATAATTCATCATAAGTCTTCTTAAGAGCTTGCCCACCTACTGCTTAATCCAAGAGAATCTTGGTATTTAGCTCTAGACCCTCAATGAAAGTATGAGGATTGATCCATTCCAGGTATACTCTAACCCTAAGTTTAGATTTTCTTTGATTTTAAGTTGAGGGTATAGAGTAAATTGTTGTTGTAAAATTGTGTAGTCAGCTAGGAGAAATACATGTACTTGAGGCAGTAGAATTATTTTGTGATGTGTCTACACCTATTCAAGTGGGCCACTACTTAAACTTTGTGATTTGCATCAAATGTGACCACTGTATATCTTTGTATGGAATTAGTTCTAGTCACATAATAATCATTGCTAAATAGCTGCATGAACTGAATAAGTCGTAACTTCTGATATACTTGTGTTCTATGTGTGCGTGAGAAACTACTTAGTTCTTTCTGTATGCTGAAGCCAGAACTTGCCTGGTTAGTCTTACCTAGGTTAAAGGATAGGGGTTAGGAAAAGATCATAGGCCATTTTGATTTTAGCTCACTTTAGCCTAAACGAACTTCCCTAAGTGCATAATATCCCTTGATCCCTGCTTCGAGCCTAATTAGCCTAATTCTTTGTATGACACCCGTCACCTTCCCATTTAGATCACAATGAACCTGTTTTGGCCCTGGTCCTCCTTGGACACTGTGCATCTTGACTTAGGCAAATGGCCTAAGTTGAGAGTGGCTATCATAGGGGTACGTGATAAAAAATAAGTATGAAGAAAGGTAGCATAAAAGGATAGACTAAAAAGCTGGGTGCGGAAGAAAAAGAATAAGAATAAGAAAAATTGTGAAAAAAGACTAAGTGCTTGAGAAAAGAACGCACCCATCCTAAATTAGTGTGATCAAGGAAAAAGACTGGTGGAAGAAGCTAATGAGTGAAACCCCAAAAAGCTAGTGTAGTGTCAAGGAGGCTTAGTGACTTTAAATACCATCGAGTATCCTACCGTCCCCTAACATACATTACAAGCCTAAGAGAAGACCTATAGTGATCCTAGCCGACCTATTTGAAGATATGGTTAATGAAAATAAGGGCAAGCCTGTGGTACTTGGCATACATTGGTTAGAACTTAGTTTTGAGAAGTGAGTGTTTTGATTGTCCCCATGGTTACGTATATGAGTACTGTTGTGAGATGAGGGGGATTTCTTTGCTGTGAGGGCACACTAGTTATGTTTCTAGTTACTAACTTGTTTGGAGAGTGTAATACTAGTATATGCATGGTTAATGTAGATGAATTAATGTAGTAGATTGATTTCTGTGTGTTGCATTGGTTTTCTTCATTGTTCTTAATTTGACTAACCTTGGAGATGGTGAAAGTGCTTTGGGATAATGTGAATGATTGACTGCCAAATGTGCTTTGTATTCTCTTAGTTGTGTTGAGTTGCTTGCGGACAAGCAATTGTTTTAAGTTGAGGGTGTTGATGTGTGAGGTAATGCTTACACATTTGAGGCTTTTAACTAAGAATAATTGCGAAGTCTTAAGAAGCTTTTTTTGTTTTGGATTGGTTTATATTTGATTTTGCAGTAGAAGCTGATATGATAGAGAACCAACAAGAATGGAAGAAAAGAAGTTAAAATATGAAGAAATCTAAAGAAAAGTGTAGCTGACGACATTTGTGATAAGTCGTCAGCCTCATGATAAGCTATTAGTTTCATCATCAGCAGTAGACAGAGAATTGACCTAAGTTGAAAGTTGTGATGACATTTTGTGATAGGTCGTCAAGGGTCTGATAAGCTATCAAGAATGTCGTCAACCTAAGGTAGAACAGGAGAACTGAAGCAGATCCTTGATGACATTTTGTGATAGGTCGTCAAGGAGCTGATAAGTCATCAAGATTGTCGTAAGCCTTAAACGGGAAGAGCCAAAACTGAAGAAGGAGTTGACGACATTTGTGATAAGTCATCAGCCTCCTAATAGTCTATAACAAATGCCGTTACCTAATCCGAGGGATTTCTGAAATTTTATTATTTAGGGTGAACTATTTAAAGCCTTGTTTGGGGTTTTCTTGGAAAGTCCCGCACATTGAGTTTTGACGATACTTTGATATTTTCTCTCTCTAATTTCTTGGCTTGAAAAACAAATACTTTGAAGAGATTATTATCATTATTTTGGGATTTCCTTTGTGATCTAATCTGCAATTCACTAGTTATTATTATTCTTGTTGTAAGTTTAACTTTCAAACAATGAATACAACTCGTTGTTTCAATTTTAGCATTATGAGTGGCTAAATTCCATTAACCTGAATTATGAGATCTGGGGTTAGGGCTTGATAAAGTGTTGAGTGATCAGGATTCGAAAAGTTGTAAGACTTCTTGATAATTCTGAGGTTTTAATTAACATTTGCTGGTTGCAAACAATAGATAAAACCAACTTTAATTTGCTTGAGAAAGAAATCAAATATAGTGGGAAGTAAATTATCAACAGGGACTTGGAAATACTCCTTTTAATAATCAGCGTTGTAACAAGGTTGGTTAACCTGAGGTAAAATCTGGGTTGTGAATATAAATTTCCTAGGTCCGAGAGGATTAGGTAATTAAATTCTTAAGTAGTTCGATAGACATTTAAGCCTAACTTCAATAAAGAAAACTTGTTGTCCTACCTATCGTGAGAATCCTCAGCCACTAGTAGCATCTATCAAGTACCAAAATCCCTAGTGAACATAATTCTGGTTTTTTATAAACTCTTGATTACAAACATCGAAACCAAAGTGACTAACGATTATTTGTTAAACTAAACCCCCCCTTTTCTGGAAACAACCAACTATCAGTTGATTAAATCGCAAACGACTTACGTTCACACCATATTCCCTGTGGGATTCGACCCCAACCTAGTTGGGTTTTATATTGACAACGATTGCTTACATTCTCATTTAGAGTGTAGTTTGAGTGTTATCAAGCACGCACGAACTTTTGGCCCACCCCCAAAACCGTGGGCTATAGCACACCGATTTGGCTCGAAAATACCCCATTCACGCAGTTTCGTACGTTTGTCCATAAAAATAGCCACGAAAAATTAAAAGGACCATACTGGGATGATTGACAATCTCCCTGGCATGCCCCGATTGATTTTTGGCCCACAACATACTCGTACCCCGTGCCCACCCTTGAAAACCGTGGGCTATAGCACACCGATATGGCCCAAAAATGCCCCTTTCGCGCCGTTTTGCCCGTTTGTCCAACCAAAAGGCCACAAAAAATTAAATGGACCCTACTGGGAAAACCCCTAACCTCCATCACATGCCTCGGTCGATTTTCAGCCCGCAGCACGCCCGGACCTCGGTCCTACCCCCGAAATTGTGGGCTATCGCACATCAATTTTGCCAAAAAATGCCCCGTTCGCGCTGTTTCGCTCGTTTGTCCACCCAAATGGCCACAAAAAATAAAACAGACCACACTGGAATGATCCCTAACCTCACTAACATGACCCAATTAATTTTTGACCCACAAAACTCCCAGACCATGGGCCCAACCCCAAAACCGTGGGCTATACACCGATTTGGCCCAAAAATGCCCCATTCGCGTCATTTTGCCCATTTCTCCACCTAAATAGCCACTAAATATTAACCGGACCACACTGGGATGATCTCAAGCCTCCCTGGTACACCCCAGTCAATTTTGGGCCCAGAGCACACCCCGGGCCCACCCCCGAAACCGTGGGAAATAGCACACCAATTTTGCCCAAACATGCCCTGTTCGCGCCATTTTGCACGTTTGTCCACCCAAATAGCCACGAAAAATTGAACGGACCATATTGGGATGATGCCTAAGCTCCCTGACACGCCCCGATTGATTTTTGGCCCACAGAATACCCGGACCACAATCCCACCCCTGAAACCGTGGCCTGTAATACACCGATTTGGCCCAAAAATACCCCATTCACGCCGTTTTTCCTGTTTGTCAACCCAAATGGCCATATAACATTAAACGGACCATACTGGGATGATCCCCAATCTCCCTGGCATGCCCCGGTTGATTTTTTTCCCACAATACGCTCGAACCTCGGGCCTACCCTCGAAACCATAGGTTATAGCACACCGATTTAGCCCAAAAATGCCCCATTCGCACCGTTTCACCTGTTTGTCCACCCAAATGGACACGTAAAATTAAACGTACCATACTAGGATGATCTCCAACCTCCCTGGCTTTCCCCGATCGATTTTCATCCCACAGCACGCTCGGACCCCAAGCCCACCCCAAAAACCGTGGACTATAGCACACCGATTTGGCCCGAAAATGCCCCGTTTCTATCATTTCATCTATTTGTCCACCCAAATAGCCACAAAAAATTAAATAGACCATACTGGAATGATTTCAAACCTCCCTGGCACGCCGCAATCAATTTTTGACCCACAACACGCCCGGATCCGGGGCCCACCCCCAAAACCGTGGGCTATAGCTCACCAATTTGGCTCGAAAATGACCTGTTTGTGCTGTTTCGCTAGTTTGTCCACCCAAATGGCCACGAAAAATTAAATGGACCACACTGGGAAGATCCCAACCTCTCTGGGATGCCCTGGTCGATTTTTGGCCCATAACACGCCTGAACCCCGAGCCCACCCCTAATATCGTGGGATGTAGCACACCGATTTGGCCCGAAAATGCCCCGTTCGTGCCGATTTACTCATTTGTCCACCCAAATAGGCACGAAAAATTAAACGGACCACACTGGGATGATCCCCAACCTCCCTGGCATACTCCGATCAATTTTCAGACAACAACATGCCCGAACCGTGGGCCCACCCATGAAACAATGCGCTATAGCACACCAATTTGGCCTGAAAATGCCCCGTTCGGGCCGTTGTCCACCCAAATGGCTACGAAAAATTACACGGACCACACTGGGATGATCCCAAAATCCCTGGCATGTGTCAATCTATTTTTGGTCCACAACATGCCCGAACCCCGTGACCACCTCCAAAACCGTGGACTATATCACACCGACTTGGCCCTAAAACATACCGTTCGCACCGTTTCGCTCGTTTATCCAACCAAATAGCCACAAAAAATTAAATTGACCAAACTGAGACGATCCCCAACCTACCTAGCAGGCTCGGGTTGATTTTCAGCCCACAGCATGCCCGGAACCAGGCCCATCCCCGAAATCATGGCTATAGCACACCGATTTTGCCCAAATATGCCCCGTTCGCGCCGTTGTTCACTCAAATGACTACAAAAAATTAAACGGAATATACTGGGATGATCCCTATCATCCCTGGCAAGCTCCGGTCTATTGTTAGCCCACAACATGCCAAAACCCCGAGCCCACCCCCAAAATCGTAGGCTATAGCACACCGATTTGGCAGAAAAATGTCCCGTAGACATCGTTTCGCCCGTTTGTCCACCCAAATGGCCACAAAAAATTAAACAAACTACACTGGGATGATCCCCAACTTCCCTGGCATGCCCTGGTAGATTTTCGGACAACAGCACGCCCGTACCTCAGGCCTACCCATGAAAACATACGCTATAGCACACCGATTTGTCCCAAAAATGCCACGTTCGTGCCATTTCACCCGTTTGTCCACACAAATGGCCATGAAAAATTAAACGGACCACACTGGGATGATCCCCAACCTCCCTGGCACACCGCGGTTGATTTTTGGCATATAACACACCCGGACCCACCCCCAAAACCGTGGGGTATAGCACACCAAATTGGCCAGAAAATGCAATGTTAGCACCATTGTCCAACCAAATGGCCATGAAAAATTAAACGAACTACACTGGAATGATCCCCAACCTCCCTGGCATGCTCTGATCGATTTTCGGCATATAGCACGCCTGAACCCCGAGCCTACCCCCCGAAACTGTGGGCTATAACACACTAATTTTGCCTGAAAACACCCTGTTCGCGCGGTTTCGTACGTTTTTCCACCCAAATAGCCACGAAAAATTAAATGGACTACACTGGGATGATACCCAACCTCCTTGGCATGCCTCGGTTTATGTTCGGCGCACAGCACGCCCGATCCCAGGCCGATACCCCAAACCGTGGGCTATAGCACACAGATTTAGCCCAAAAATGCCCTGTTCGAGTCGTTTCACATGTTTTTCCACCCAAATGGCCACAAAAAATTAAACGGACCATACTGGGACGATTCCCAACCTCCCTGGCACACCCCGGTCAATTTTTGGTCCACAGCACGCTCGGACCCTGGGCCCACCCCCCAAAACCGTGAGCTATAGCACACCGATTTGGCCCAAAAATGCCCCATTCGCGCCATTGTCCACCTAAATGGCCACAAAAAATTAAACTTGACCACACTCTGATGATCCCCAACAATCCTGGCATTCCTCAGTCAATTTTTTGTCCACAGCATACCGAACCTCGATCCCACCCCCAAAACCGTGGACTATAACACTATGATTTGGCCCAAAAACATCTCGTTCACACCGTTTGGCCTGTTTGTCTACGCAAATGGCCATGAAAAATTAATCGGACCATACTGGAATGATCCTTAACCTCCCTGGCACGCCCTGGTTATTTTTTGGCCCACAACATGCCTGGACCCTGATCCTACACCTGAAACCATATAGCACACCAATTTTGCCCGAAAATGCCCCGCTCGCACTGTTTTGCCCGTTTATCAACACAAATTGCCTCAAAAAATTAGATGAACCACACTAGGATGATCCCTAACCTCCTTGGCATGCCCAGTCGATCTTCATCCCACAGTACGCTCGGTCCCCGAGTCCATCCTCAAAACCGTGGGATATATCACACTGATTTGGCCCGAAAATACCCCGTTCGTGCCGTTTCGCTCGTTTGTCCACCCTATTGGCCACAAAAAAAATGGACAATACTAGGATAATCCCCAACCTCCCTATCATGCCTCGGTCGATTTTCGGCCCACAACACGTCCAAACCCCTGGGCCACTCCCTTTATCGTGGACTATAACACACCGATTTGGCACCAAAATGCCCCGTTCGCGCCGTTTCTCCCATTTGTCCACCCAAATGGCCAAAATAAATTAAGCAGACAATACTGGGATGATCCCCAACCTCCCTGGAATATCCCCATTAATTTTTGGCCCACAGCACGCCCGAACCCCTAGCCCACCCTCAAAATCGTAGGCTATAGCATACTGATTTAGCTCGAAAATGCTCCGTTCGTGCGGTTTCGCATATTTTTCTACCCCAGTAACCACGAAAAATTAAAAGAACTACATTGGGATGATCCCCAACCTCCCTGGCATGCCCCGATTGATTTTAGGCCCACAGAACGCTAGGACCCTAGGCCCACACCCAAAACCGTGGGCTATAGCTCAGAAATTTGGCCCAAAATTGCACTGTTTGTGCCATTTCACCTTTTTGTCCACACAAATAGCCATGAAAAATTAAACGAACCATACTGGGATGATCCCCAACCTCTCTGGAACACCACGGTCGATTTTCGGCCCACTGCACACCCGGACCCTGGGCCCACCACCGAAACCGTGGGCTATAGCACACCGATTTGGCACGAAAATGCCCCGTTTGCGCTGCTTCACCCGTTTATCCTCCCAATGGCCATAAAAAATTAAATAGACCATACTGGGACTATCACCAACCTTCCTGGAATACCCCTGTTAATTTTCGGCCAGCTACACGCCCTGACCCCAGGTCCAACCCCGAAACCGTGGGCTATAGCACACCGATTTGGCCTGAAAACACCCCGTTCGTGCTGTTTTGCATGTTTTTCCAGACAAATAGCCATAAAAAATTAAACAAACCACACTAGGATGATCCCCAACCTCCCTGGCATGTCCTGATTGATTTTAGGCCCACAGCATACCAGGAACCTGGGCCCACACCCAAAACCGTGGGCTATAACACACTGATTCTGCCCAAAAATGCCTCGTTCTCGCTGTTTCACCCATTTAACCAAACAAATGTCCAAGAAAAATTAAACAAAAATACTAGGATGATCCCCAACCTCACTGGCATACCCCAGTTGATTTTTGGCCCATAGCGTGCCCGGATCCTAGGGCCACCCCCAAAACCATGGGCTATAGCACACTGATTTGGCCTGAAAATGCCCCATTCGCACCGTTTCGCCCGTTTGTCCACACAAATGGCCATGAAAAATTAAATGGAGCACATTGGGATGATCCCCAACCTTCCTGGCATGACCCGGTTGTTTTTCGGCCCATAACACGCCTGGACCCCGATCCCTCACCTGAAACCACAAAGCACACCAATTTGTCCTGAAAACATCCCATTCGCGCCATTTCGCCCGTTTGTCCACGCAAATGGCCACGTAAAATTAAACGGACCATACTGGGATGATCCCCAATCTCCCTAACACGCCCCGATTAAATTTTAGCCCACATCACACTCGGACCCTGGGCCCACCCCCGTAACCATGGGCTATAGCACACCAATTTGGTCCAAAAATACCCCGTTCGTGGTGTTTCGCCCATTTATCCAACTAAATGGCCATGAAATATTAAACGGAACAAACTGGAACGATCCCCAACTTTCCTGGACTGCCCCGGTCTATTTTTGGCACACAGCACACCCGGACCCTGGGCCCATCCCCAATTTAGCCTGAAAATGCCCTATTTGCACCGTTGTCCACCTAAATAGCCATGAAAAATGAAACGGACCACACTGGGATGATCTCCAAAAACCCTGACATGCCCCGATTAATTTTTTGCCCATAACATGTCCAAACCCCGAGCCCACCCCCGAACCGTGGGTTATAGCACTATGATTTGGCCCAAAAACCTCTTGTTCTCTCCGTTTCGCCCGTTTGTCCACCCAAATAGCCACAAAAAATTAAACGAACGACACTGGAGAGATCCCCAACCTCTCTGGCATGGCTCGGTTGATTTTTGGCCGATAGCCCGCCTGGACCCCGGTCCCATATCCGAAATCGTAGGCTATAGCACACCGATTTGGCTCGAAAATGCCCCGTTCGTGCCGTTTCGCCCGTTTGTCCACCCTAGTAGCCACAAAAAATTAAACGGACTAGACTACAACGATCCCCAACCTCCCTGACATGCTCCGATCAATTTTCAGATCACAGCACGCCCGGACCCTGGGTCCACCCCCTAGATCGTGGGATAAAGCACACCGATTTTGCCCAAAAATGCCCCGTTCACCCTGTTTCGCCCGTTTGTCCACCCAAATGGCCACAAAAATTAAGCGGATAATACTGAGATGATCCCCAACCTCCCTGGCATATCCCCATAAATTTTTGGCCCACAGCACGCCCAAAACCCTAGCCAACCCCCAAAATCGTGGGCTATAGCATACTAATTTAGCTCGAAAATGCTCCGTTCGTGCCGTTTTGCATGTTTTTCTACCCAAATAGCCATGAAAAATTAAACGAACTAAACTGGGATGATCCCCAACCTCTCTGGCATGCCCCGATTGATTTTCGGCCCACAGAACACCAGGACCCTGGGCCCATACCCAAAACCATGGGCTATAGCACATAAATTTTGGCACAAAAATGCACCGTTCGTGCCATTTCGCCTATTTTTCCACACAAATGGCCATGAAAAATTAAACGGACCATACTGGTATGATTCCCAACCTCCCTGGTACACCACGGTCGATTTTTGTCCCATAGAATTCTCGGACCCTGGGCCCACCCCTAAAATCGTGGGCTATAGCACACCGATTTGGCCTGAAAATGCCCCCTTCGCGCTGTTTCACCCGTTTGTCCTCCCAAATAACCACAAAAAATTAAACAGACCACACTAGGACTATAACCCAACCTCCTTGGAATGATGCTGTTAATTTTTGTCTCGCAGCATGCCCGGACCCCTGGCCCACCCCCAAAATCGCGGGCTATTGCATATCGATTTAGCCCGAAAACACCCCGTTCGTGCTGTTTCGCATGTTTTTCCAGCCAAATAGCCATAAAAAATTAAACAAACCACACTAGGATGATCCCCAACCTCCCTGGCATGTCCCTATTGATTTTAGGCCCACAACACGCCAGGACCCTGGGCCCACACCCAAAACCGTAGGCTTTAGCACACTGATTCAACCCGAAAATGTCCCGTTCTCGCTGTTTCACCCGTTTATCCACACAAATGGCCATGGAAGATTAAGCGATAATACTAGGATGATCCCCAACCTCCCTAGGACACCCCGATTGATTTTCGACCGATAACATGCCCGGGCCCTAGGCCTACCCCCAAAACCATGGGCTATAGCACACTGAGTTGGCCTGAAAATGCCCCATTCGCACCGTTTCACCCGTTTGTCCACACAAATGGCCATGAAAAATTAAATGGAACACATTGGGACGATCCCCAACCTTCCTGGCACGACCCGGTTGTTTTTCGTCCCACAACACGCCTGGACCCCGATCCCACACCTGAAACCACAAAGCACACCAATTTATCCTAAAAACATCCCATTCGCGCCGTTTCGCCTGTTTGTCCTCGCAAATGGCCACAGAAAATTAAACGAACCACACTGGGATGATCCCTAATCTCCCTGACACATCCCGATTAAATTTTAGCCCGCATCACACTCGGACCCTGGGCCCACCCCGTAACCGTGGGCTATAGCACATCGATTTGGTCCAAAAATACCCTGTTCGCGCTGTTTTGCCCGTTTATCCACCCAAATAGCCATGAAATATTAAACGGAACATAGTGGAATGATCCCCAACTTCCCTGGACCGCCCCGGTCGATTTTTGGAACACAGTACACCTGGACCCTGGGCCCATCCCTAATTTAGCCCGAAAATGCCACATTTGCACCGTTGTCCACCCAAATAGCAACGAAAAATTAAACAGACCACACTTTGATGATCCCCAACAACCCTGACATGCCCCGATTAATTTTTTACCCATAACATGTCCAAACCCCGAGCCCACCCCCGAAATCGTAGGCTATAGCACAATGATTTAGCCCAAAAACATCCTATTCTCTCCGTTTCGCCCGTTTGTCCACCCAAATGGCAACAAAAAATTAAATGGACTACACTGGAAAGAGACCCAACCTCCCTGGCACACCTCGGTTGATTTTTGGCCAACAGCACGCCTGGACCCCGAGCCCACATCCAAAATCGTAGGTTATATCACATTGATTTGGCTCGAAAATGCCCCATTCGTGCCGTTTCACCCGTTTGTCCACCCTAATAGCCACGAAAAGTTAAACAGACCACACTAGGATGATCCCCAACCTCCCTGACACGCTCTGATCGATTTTCGAATCACAGCATGCCCGGATCCTGGGTCCATCCCTTAGATCGTTGGATAAAGCACACCTATTTTACCCAAAAATGCCCCATTCTTGCCGTTTCGCCCATTAGTCTACCCAAATGGCCACAAAAAATTAAACGGACCACAATGGGATGATCGCCAATCTCCCTGACACGCCCCGGTCTATTTTTGGCCCACAACACGCCCGGACCCCGGGGCCACCCCCAAAACTGTGGGCTATGGCACACTGATTTGATCCGAAAATACCCCGTTTGCACCGTTTCACCCGTTTGTCCAGCCAAATGGCCACAAAAAATTAATCGGACAATATTGTGACAATCCCCAACGCCCCTGACACGCATCAGTCAATTTTTAGCCCCCAGCACTCCCGAAGCCTGAGCCCACCTCCAAAACCGTGTGGTATAGCACACCGATTTGGCCCCAAAATGTCCAGTTCGTGCCGTTTCACCCGTTTGTCCACCTAAATGGCCACAAAAAATTAAACGGACCACACTGGAACGATCCCCAACCTCCCCGGCATGCCCCGATTGATTTCCAGCCAGTAGCATGCCCGAACCCCGAACCCACTCCTAAAACCATGGGCTATAGCACACCGATTTAGCCCGATAATCTCCCGTACGCTCTGTTTCGCCCGTTTGTCCACTGAAATGGCCACGTAAAATTAAATGGACCATACTGGGATGATCTTTAACCTCCCTGGCATACTCTCGTTGATTTTTGGCCCACAGCACGCCCGGACTTCGAGCCCATCCCTATAATCGTGGGTTAAAGAACACCGATTTGGCCCAAAAACATCCCGTTCGTGCCGTTTTGCCCCTTTGTCCCCCAAATGGCCACGAAAAATTAAACGGAACATACTGGGATGATCCCTAACCTCCCTGGCATACCCCGGTCAAATTTTGACACCTAGCACACCCGGACCCCAGGCCCACCCCCAAAACTGTGGGCTATAGCACACCGATTTGGCCTGAAAATGTCCTATATATGCCGTTGTCCTCCTAAATAGCCATAAAAAATTAAATGGACCACACTGGGATGATCCCCATCCTCCCTAGAATGACCCGGTCAATTTTTTGACCACAGCATGCCTGAACCCCGAGCTCACCCCAAAACTGTGGGCTATAGCACACAGATTTGGCCCAAAAATGCCCTGTTCGCGCCGTTTCGCCTGTTTGTCCACCCAAATAGCCACGATAAATTAAACAGACCATACTGGGATTTTACCCAACCTCCTTTGCATGCCTTTTTTGATTTTTACCACCACAGCACGCCCAGACCTCGGGACCACGCCCAAAACCGTGGGCCATAGAACACCGATTTATCCCAAAAATACCCCGGTTGGGCCGTTTCGCCCGTTTGTCCGCACATATAGGCATAAAAAATGAAACGGACAACACTGGGATGATCCCCAAACTCCCTAGCACGCCCCAGTCAATCTTTAGCCCACTGCACTCTCGGACCCTGGGCCCACCCCCAAAATCGTGGGCTATTGAACACCGATTTGGCCTAAACATTCCCCGTTCGCGCCGTTTCGGCCGTTTGTCCACCCAAATAGCCATAAAAAATTAAACAAACTACAATGGGATGATCCCCAACCTCCTTGACACACCTCAATCGATTTTCGGCCCACAGCATGCTCGGACCCTGGGTCCACCCCCGAAACCGTGTGCTATATCACACTGATTTGGCCCAAAAATGCCCTGTTCGCACTATTTTGCCCGTTTGTCAACCTAAATGGCCATAAAAAATTAAACGGACCATATTTGGATGATCACCATCCTCCCTATCATACCTCGGTCGATTTTCGGCCAACAGCACGCTCGGACCCCAGTCCCACCCCCAAAACCATGGGCTATAGCACACCGATTTCGCTCGAAAATGCTCGTTCGAGCCGTTTCACCTGTTTGTCTACCCAAATGATCACGAAAAATTAAATAGTACATACTGGAATGATTCCAAACCTCCCTGGCATGCCCCAGTAGATTTACAGCCCACAACACTCCCGGACCCCTGAGCCACCCCCAAAACTGTGGCTATAACACATCGATTTGCCCCGAAAACACGCCGTTCGCACAGTTTTTCCACTGAAATGGCCATGAAAAATTAAACGGACCACACTGGGTTGATCCCCAACTTTCCTAACATGCCCCAGTCGATTTTTAGCCCACAGCACGCCCGGACCCTATGTCCACCCCCGAAACCATGGGCTATAGCACATCGATTTGGCCCAAAAATGCCCCTTTCGCGTTGTTTCGCCTGTTTGTCCACCCAAATGGCCAAAAAATATTAAATGAACCACACTGGAATGATCCCCAACTTACCTGGCACACCCCGATCAATTTTTGGCACACAACACACCTGGACCCTGGGCCCATCCCCAAGACCATGGGCTATATAGCACACCGATTTGGCCCAAAATTGCCCCATTCGCGCCGTAGTTCCCTTAAATAGCCACCAAAAAATAAATGGACCACATTGGAATGATCCCCAAAATCTCTGGCACGCCCTGGTCAATTTTTTGCCCATAGCATACCCGAACCCCGAGCTCACCCCCAAAACCGTGAGCTATAGCACTATGATTTGGCTCGGAAATGTCACGTTCGCGCCGTTTGTCCACCCAAATATCCACAAAAAATTAAACGGACCACATTGGGATGATCCCCACCCTCCTTGGCATGCCCCAATTGATTTTCATCCTGCAGCATGCCTGGACACCGGGCCCACACCAAAAACTGTATGCTCTAGCACATCAATTTTGCTCGAAAATGCCCCATTCGCATTGTTTCAACTGTTTGTCCACCCAAATGGCCACAAAAAATTAAACGAACCATATTGGGATGATACCCAACCTCTATGGCATGCTTCGGTCAATTTTCTTATTCCAACACGCCCGGACCCTGAGCCCTCCACCGAAACCGTGCGCTATACCGCATCGATTTGGCCCAAAAATGCCCCGTTCAGTCCGTTTCGCCCGTTTGTCCACCCAAATAGCCACGAAAAATTAAACGGACCACACTGAGATGATCCCCAACCTCCCTGGCATGCTCCGATCAATTTTTAGCCCATAGCATACTCGAACTCTGGGCCCACCCCTGAAACCGTGGGCTATAGCATACCAATTTTGCCTTATAATGCCCCATTCGTGCCATTTCTCCCGTTTGACCATCCAAATGGCCACAAAAAATTAAATGGATCACACTGGGATGATCCCCAATCTCCCTGGAATACCCCGGTCAATTTTCAGCCTACAACACGCCCGAACTTTGGGGCCACCCCCGGAACCGTGGGCTATAGCACAGCAATTTAGCTCGAAAATTCCCCGTTCGGGCTGTGTTGCCCCTTCGTTCCCCCAAATGGACATGAAAAATTAAACAGACCACACTGGGATGATTCTCTATCTCCCTGGCTTGCCCCGGTCAATTTTTGGCAAACAACACACCTGGACCTCGGGCCCACCACCAAAATCGTGGGCTATAGCACACCGATTTAACCCGAACTTGCCCCATCCGCATTGTTGTCCACCCAAATAGTCATGAAAAATTAAACAGACCACACTAGGATGATCCTAAACCTCCCTGGCACGCCTCGGATGATTTTTTGCCCACAGCATGCCCAAACCCCGAGCCCACCCCGAAACCGTGGGCTATAGCACACCGATTTAGCCTGAAAATGCCCCGTTCATGCCGTTTTGCCCGTTTATCCACCCAAATAGCCACAAAGAATTAAAAGGACCATACTGGGATGATCCCCAACCTCCCTGGCACGCCTCGGTCAATTTTTGGCACATAACACACCTGGACCCTGGGCCCATCCCCAAAACCATGGGCTATAGCACACCAATTTGGCCCAAAAATACCCCATTCGTGCCATTGTCCCCCTAAATAGCCACAAAAAAATAAACGAACCACATTGGGATGATCCCCAAAATCACTGGCAAGCCCCGGTCAATCTTTTGCCCACAGCATGCCCGAACCCCGAGCCCACCCCCAAAACCGTGGGCTATAGCACTATGATTTAGCTCGGAAACATCACGTTCGCGACGTTTGTCCACCCAAATGGCCACAAAAATTTAAACGGACCACCCTGGGATGATCCCAACCTCCCTGGCATGCCCCGGTTGATTTTAAGCCCACAGTACGCCTGGACACCGAGACCACACCCAAAATCGTATGCTCTAGCACATTGATTTGGCTCGAAAATTCCCCATTCGCGCCGTTTCAAATGTTTGTCCACCCTAATGGCCACGAAAAATTAAACGGACCATACTGGGATGATCCCCAACCTCCCTGGTATGGCACGGTCAATTTTGGGCCCATAGCATACTCGAACCCCAGGCCCACCCCTGAAATCGTAGGCTATAGCCTACCGATTTGGCTCGATAATGCCCCCTTCGTGCCGTTTCTCCTGTTTGACCACCGAAATGGCCACGAAAAATTAAATGAATCACACTGGAATGATCCCCAACCTACCTGGAACACCCCGGTCAATTTTCGGCCCACAGCACGCCCAAAATTTGGGGCCACCACTAAAACCGTGGGCTATAGCACACCGATTTGGCCCAAAAATGCCCCGTTTGGGCTGTATTGCCCCTTTGTTCCCTCAAATGGCCACGAAAAATTAAACGGACAACACTGGGATGATCCCCAACCTTCCTGACATACCTCGATCAATTTTTGGCAAACAACACACCAGGACCCTGGGCCCACCCCCAAAATCGTGGGCTATAGCACACCGATTTAACCCAAACTTGCCCCATCCGCGTCGTTGTCCACCCAAATAGCCACGAAAAATTAAGCAGACCATACTGAGACTATCCTCAACCTTCCTGGCATGCCCTGAATGATTTTTGACCCACAACATGCCCGAACCCGTGGGCTATAGCACACCGATTTGGCCTAAAAATGTCCCGTTCGCACCGTTTCGCCCGTTTATCCACCCAAATGGCCATGAAAAATGAAACGGACCACACTGGGACGATCCCCAACCTCCCTGGCACGCCCTGGTTGATTTTTTGGGTAGAGTTTGGGTAGCAATTGGCGTTTAATTTCAATGTGTTGTTTCATATCTTTAATATTGTCATTGATACGATCACATGTGGCTTTGAAATTATGGGAAGCCATTGTACCTAACAAAAAGACGCAACAAACAAAGAAAAAAACAAACTTGTTAGATCAAAAATGCCTCACCACACTCTCACTCTTGGTCTTACCTCACACTTGGTTTCACAAGTGTTGAAAGCCGGCTTGTACTTCGTGAGTAATTGAGTGTCGAGTCTACTCTTGTCCCAGAATGGATTTTTGTTTGAAACTCAAACTAAATCTTTTAGGAATTGAGTTAAGAATTAACAACAAATTTAAAAAGATAAAAGTACACAACAAACGTAAACACGAACAAACGGACACAAAACTAACTTACAAGCTAGTAGGAGATTACTAGGTTGTTAATTAGTGTTCGAACCAACAAACGAACTAAGATACAATAAAACGAAACTATGAAATATAAAATTTTGAGCTCAAAAATATTGCGTGAACAGTAGCAGTGATGATGTGGCAGCCACGTATTGGTTCGGTTTTTATTAAGTGGTTATTCTCAAATGTTCAAGTCTTGGTCAAAAATTAATTTGGATTGATAGAATTTGTTTTAGGAGGGAAAATAAGTCTTGGGGCCTTTTTCAATTTTCAAAACTTGACTTTTTCTTGTACTTCTCCTTAAAACATCGGTCCTTAAATCATGAAAAAGTGGTTGAGAAGTGATATAAAGTCTTTTGGTGGTTGGGGGTCTTTCAAGACTAACAAGTACATACACCTTTTTCCTTCACATTTTAGGATCTAACATTCACTTTATGTTCTAACAATATATGAAGGAAGGTGAAGAACTTCAAGAACAACAACAACCATACCAAGAACAATAACAACAATCTTCAAGAACAACAACAATTCCAACGGCCAACTCCAATCCACATTAACAATATCTCCAACACTTGGCCAAGACAACTACAACTTCAACAAAATGGTTCTCAAGCCACCAAGTAACAACAATATCACGTGTTCATGTTTAGAACATTAAGGAGAAACCACACCGCCAAAACAGCCCACCACAACAATGGGCCAAGCTTATGTTCACAACAACAACTTTCAACAAGTTCAAGTTCAAGTTTAGATCTGGACTCAAAGTGTTAGTGGACAAGAAAACTAACACTATAAAGAACAAAAAAAATAAGAACACTACTAGATATAGTCACAAAATAAACAAATCTCGTCCAAGACACAACAAAAACACAATTTTGGCCAAGAACACAAACACGGACAGATTGCTATTTTTCTAGAATTTTCAGTTTTTCACACTTATTTTTTTGAATTTTCTAACAAGCAATCCTAAGATTGATCTTGTAGGAACAAGATCAAGACATGCTTTGATACCAAGTGATATGGGACAAACAAGAGAAACACAAAACAACTCCAAAACAGTCCACTAATCTTAAGGATTTGAGGACCCTTTTGAAGACCACTCTCGGATTCGCTATCAACAACACAATAACAAGATAAAGAGGTGTGTTTTCAACACCAAAACAGCCACAATATAAGATGAACAATATGAACACAATGGTTACAGAATTCGGATTCAACAAGTCACAAAAACAGTCCACTATGAATCTACAAAGTGCAATAAGATAAAGATAGGTAGATAGACCAAATGAGGGAATAATATTAACAACCCAAGACTTGTTACACTCTTGGACCTTTAATACTACACACAACACAAACCTATCTCTTACATTGGTACAAGAGTGACCTCTATCTCCCAAGCATTCAACGTTTCCAAGCTTGAATCCAACACGAGTGATTCCACACTCAAGTTGATTTCCCTAGTTACAAGTTTCAGATTTGTGGTCTTCTCTCCTTAGAGAGGAAATGTTTCTAAGTGTTATACAACATCCATATTCAGACAAGTCTGCCTAACAAATGACCTAAAAGGTTCCTTATATATTAGTTTACAAACAAGGTGTGATATGTCCAAAATGACCCCTTAGTCTCAAGTCTTCAAGTGGGTGCCCTTGGAGAGCATTATATGGACGATTTTGGACCCTTTTTAAGTCCTCATTTGCACTTTACTTTCACACTCCAAGTCTCGGGTTCAATACATCTCACAAACATGCATTCTCGTGGTCGTACTCGTATCACCACCCCCAAAACTGGGGCTATTAGCACACCGATTTTGGCACGAATATGCCCCATTTGCACCATTTCGCCCGTTTGTCCACCCAAATGGCCACAAAAAATTAAACGGACCACACTGAGATGATCCTCGACCTCCCTGGCATGTCCCGATCAATTTTTGGACCACAGCACGCCTGAACCCCAGGCCCACCCCCAAACTCGTGGGCTATAGCAGACTGATTTGGCCCAAAAATACCCCATTCGCGTCGTTTAGCCCGTTTGTCCACCAGAATGTCCACAAAAATTAAATAGACCACACTGGGATAATCCCCAACCTCCCTGGCACACCCCAATCAATTTTTCGCCCACAGCACGCCCGAACACCGATCCCACACTCGAAAACATAGGCTATAGAATATCAATTTGACCCAAAAATGCCCGGTTCGTGTTATTTCGCCTATTTGTCCACCCAAATAGCCATGAAAAATTAAACGGACCATACTGGGATGATACCCAACCTCCCTGGCACGCCCCGATCAATTTTTAAACCACAGAACATCCAAACCCCAGGCCCACCCCCAAAACCATGGGCTATAGTACACCGATTTAGCCCAAAAATGCCCCATTCGTATTGTTTAGCCCGTTTGTCCACCCAAATAGCCATGAAATATTAAACGGACCATACTAGGATGATCCCCAATCTCCCTGGCACAACCCGTTCAATTTTTTTCCAACAGCACGCTCGGACCATAGGCCCACCCAAAAACTATGGGCTATTGCACACTGATTTGGCTCGAAAATACCCCATTCGCACTATTTCACCCGTTTGTCAAGCCAAATGGCCATGAAAAATTAAAAAGACATTACTGGGATGATCCCCCAACCTTCCTGGTAGGCCCCGATTGATTTTCGACGCACAAAATGCTCAGACCCCGATTCTACCCCTAAAATTATGGGCTATAGCACACCGATTTGGCCCAAAAATGCCCAGTTCATGTCATTTCGCCCATGTGTCCACTCAAATGGCCACAAAAAATTAAATGGATAATACTGGGATAATCCCCAACCTCTCTGGCATGCCCCGGTTAATTTTCGGTCCACAGTACGCTCGAATCCCGAGCCCACCCTTAAAACTGTGGGCTATAACACATTGATTTGGCTCGAAAATGCCCCGTTCGTGCTGTTTTGCCCGTTTTCCCACCCAATTGTCCATGAAGAATTAAATGGACCATACTGGGATGATCCCCAACCTCTATGGCACGTCCTGGTTGATTTTTGGACCAGAATATGCCCGAAACCCGAGCCCACCCCTAAAACTGTGGGCTATATAGCACACCGATTTAGCCCTAAAATACCCTGTTTCTGCGGTTTTTCCCGTTTGTCCATCCAAATGTCTACGAAAAATTAAACAGACAACACTGGGATGATCCCCCGAAACCGCAGGCTATAGCACATTGATTTAGCCCAAAATTTCCCCATTCGCGCCGTTTCACCCGTTTGTCCACCCATATGGCCTCAAAAAAATTAAACAGACCACACTGGGATGATCCCCAACCATACTGGCATGCCCTGGTCAATTTTTGACCCACAGAAAGCCTGGACCTCGGGCCCACCCCCAAAATTGTGGGTTATGGCACACCGATTTGGCCCAAAAATGCCCCATTCACGCCGTTTCACCCGTCTGTCCTCCCAAATGGACACAAAAAATTAAAATGACCACACTGGGATGATCCCCAATCTCTCTGGCATTCCCCGGTCGATTTTAGGCTTACAGCACACTTGGACCCCGGGCCCACCCCCAAAACCGTGGGCGATAGCACATCGATTTGGCCTGTAAAAGCCCCGTTTGCACCGTTTTGCTCGTTTGTTCACCCAAATAGCCACGAATAATTAAACGGACCACACTGGGACATTCCCCAACTTCCCTGGCATGCCCTGGTCAATTTTCAGCCCGCAGCACACTCGAACCCCAGGCTCACCCCTGAAATCATGTGCTATAACACATCACTTTAGCCCAAATATGCCCCGTTCGTGTTGTTTCGCCCGTTTATCCAACCAAATGGCCACAAAATATTAAACGGACAATACTGGGACGATCCTCAATATCCCTGGCATGCCCCGATGGTTTTTTGGCCTACAACACGCTTGGACCCCGGGCCTACCCTTAAAACCGTGGGCTATATCACACCGATTTGACTTGAAAATGCCTCGTTTGCGCCATTTCACCCGTTTGTCCACTCAAATGGCCACGAAAATTAAACGAACCACACTGGAACGATCCCCAACCTCCCTGGCATACTCCGATTGATTTTTCAGTCCATATAACGCCCGTACACCGGGCCCACCCAAAAAATCATGGGCTATAGCACACAAAATTTGCCCAAAAATGCTTCGTTCGCACCGTTTCTCACGTTTGTCCACCCAAATGGCCACGAAAAATTAAACGGACCACACTGGAAAGATCCCCAACCTCCTTGGCATGCCTCGGTTGAGTTTTGGCCCACAGCACGCCCGGACCCCAGTTTCACCCCCGAAACTATGGGCTATAGCACATCGAATTTGGCCTAAAAATGCTCCGTTTGTGGCGTTTCTCCCGTTTGTCCACCCAAATGGCTATGAAAAATTAAACAGACCATACTGGGATGATCCCCAACCTCCCTGGCATGCCCTATCGATTTTTGGCCCACAGCACGCCCGGACCCTAAGCGCACCCCCAAAACTGTGGGCTATAGCACACCGATTTGGCCCGAAAATGCCCCGTTCGCGCCATTTTGCCTGTTTGTCCCCCCAAACAGCCATAAAAAAATAAACGGACCACACTGGGATGATCGCCAACCTTACAGGCATGCCCTGATCGATTTTCAGCCAACAATAATCTAGGACCTCGGGCCCTCCCTAAAAATCATGGGCTATGGCCCACTGATTTGGCCCGAAAAAGCCTCGTTCGCACTGTTTTGCCCGTTAATCCACCCAAATGGCCACAAAAAATTAAATGGACTACACTGGAATAATACCCAACCTCCCTGGCATGCCCCGGTCAATTTTCGGCCAATAGTACGCCTGGACCCCTGGCCCACACTAAAAAACAAGGGCTAGCACACAAATTTGGCCCAAGAATGCTCCGTTCGCACCGTTTCAAAGTTTGTTCACCTAAATGGCCACAAAAGATTAAACAAACCACATTGGGACTATCCCCAAATTTCCTAAAATGCCCCAGTCAATTTTTGGCCCACAACACGCCCGGACCCTGGGCCTACCCTCGAAACTGTGGGCTATAGCACACCGATTCGGCCCAAAAACTCTCCGTTCGTGCTATTTCGCCTGTATGTCCACCCTAATGACCACAAAAAATTAAATGGACCACAGTGGGATAATACTCAACCTCCCTGGCACGCCCCAGTCAATGTTTAGCCCACAGAACGCCCAGACCCCGAGCCAACCCACGAAACCATAGGCCATAGCATACTGATTTAGATAAAAAATTCCTCGTTCGCGCCGTTTCGTCCGTTTGTTGACCCAAATAGCCACAAAAAATTAAATAGACCACACTGGGATGATCCCCAACCTCCCTGACATGCCTCGATCGATTTTCAGCCCACAGCACGCCAAAACCACGGTCCCACCCCTAAAACCGTGGGCTATAGCATACCAATTTATCCCGAAAATGCCCCATTCATGCTGTTTCTCCCCTTTGTTAACCAGAATGGCCACAAAAAATTAATTGGATAACACTGCGATGATCCACAACCTCTCTGGCACACCTCAGTTGATTTTAGGCCCACAGCACGCCCGAACCTCGGGCCCACCCTCGATACGGTGGGCTATATCACATCGATTTAGCCTAAAAATGCCCCGTTCGCGCAGTTTCGCCCGTTTGTCCACCCAAATGGCAACGAAAAATTAAACGAACCATACTGGGATGATCTATAACCTCCTTGCCATTCCCCGGTCGACTTTTGGTCCACAACACACTCGTACCCAGGCCCACCCCCAAAACCATGGACTATAGCACACCGATTTTCCCCAAAAATACTCTGTTCGTGCCGTTTGACCTGTTTGTCCATCCAAATGGCCACAAAAAATTAAACGAACCACATTGGGACGATACCCAACCTCCTTGGTATGCCTCGGTAGATTTTTGGCTCACAACATGCCCGGACACCGGGCCAACCCCCAAAACTATGGGCTATAGCACACCAATTTGGCAAAAAAATGCCCCGTTTGTGCCATTTCGCCCATTTGTCCACCCAAATGGCTACAAACAAATTAAACGGACCACACTGGGATGATCCCCAACCTTCCTGGCAACCCCCGGTCAATTTTCGGCCCACAACACACCCGAACCCCAGGCCCACCTCCGCAACCGTGGGTTATAACACACACCAATTTGGCCCAAAAATGCCCCATTCACGCCGTTTCGCCCATGTATCCACCCTAATGGCCACAAAAAATTAAACGGACCACACTGGGATAATCCCGAACCTTACTGGTATGCCTCGATAAATTTTTAGCCCACAGCAAGCCCGAACCTCAGGCCCACCCCCGAAATCGTGGGCTATGGCACACCGATTTGGCCCTAAAATGTCCCGTTCGCTCTTTTCCACCCGTTTATCCACACAAATGGCCACCAAAAATTACATGGACCATAATGGAATGATTCTCAACCTCCCTGGCATGCCCCGATCTATTTTTGGCCCACAACACACCCGAACCCTGGACCCACCCTCAAAATCTTGGGCTATGGCACACCGATTTGGCCCGAAAATGCATCGTTCGCACTGTTTCACCTGTTTGTCTACCCAAAGGGCCATAAAAAATTAACGAACCATACTAGGACTACCCTTAACCTCCCTGGCATGCCCCGGTTGATTTTTAGCCTATAGAACGCCCGTACCCCGAGCCCACCCCTAAAACCGTGCGCTATACCACACCGATTTAGCTCGAAAATGCTTCATTCGCATCATTTCGCCTGTTTGTCCACCTAAATGGCCACGAAAAATTAAACAGACCATACTAGGACGATCTCCAACCTCCCTGGCATTCTCCGATTAATTTTTGAGCTACTACATGCCTGTACCGCGGGCCCACCCATAAAATCGTGGGCTATAGCACATTGATTTGGCCCGAAATGCCCCATTTATGACATTTCGCCCGTTTGCCTATCCAAATTGCCACAAAAACTTAAACGGACCACACTGGGATGATCCACAACATCCCTAGCATGCCCTGGTAGATTTTTGGCTCACAGCATGCCTAATCCACGGGTCCACCCCTGAAACCCTGGGCTACAGCACACCGATTTAGCCCGAAAATGCCCCATTCACACTGTTTCGCCCGTTTATCCACCCTAACAGCCACAGAAATTTAAACTGACCACACTGGGATGATCCCCAACCTCCCTGGCATGCCCTGAATGATTTTTGGCCCATAGCACACCCGTACCCCGAGCCCACCTCAAAACCATGGGCTATAGCACACCGATTTTGCCCAAAAATGCCCTATTCGCGCCGTTTTGCAAATTTTTCTGCCCAAATGGCCATGAAAATTTAAACAGAGCATACTGGGATGATCCCCAGCCTCCTTGGCATACCTCATTTGATTTTCAGCCTACAACTCGCTTGGACCCCTTGCCCACCCCCGAAACTGTGAGTTATAGCACAACGATTTTCTCCTAAGAAGCCCCATTCTCACCGTTTCGCCCGTTTGTGCACCCATATGGCCACAAACATTTAAACGAACCACACTGGGATGATCTCCAAACTCCCTGGCATGCCCCGATATATTTTCGACCCAAAGCACGCCCGAACCCTGGGCCCACCCCAAAAATCGTGGGTTATAGCACACTGATTTAGCCCAAAAATGCCCCGTTCACGCCGTTTCGCCCATTTGTCCACCCAAATGGCCACAAAAATTAAAACGGACCACTCTGGGATGATTCCCAACCTCCTTGATACGCCCCAATCAATTTTTGGACCACTGCACACTCGGATCCTGGGCCCACCCCCAAATTCGTGGGCTATAGCACACCGATTTGTCCTAAAAATTCCACGTTTGAGCCGTTTCTCCCGTTTGTCCACCCAAATGGCCACAAAAATTTAAACAGACCACACTGGGAGGATCCCTGACCTCACGGGCATGCCCCGATCGATTTTTGACCCACAGCACGCCCAAACCGTGGGCCCACCCTAGAAACCGTAAGCTATAGCACATCGATTTGGCCTGAAAATGCCCCGTCTGTGCCGTTTCGCCGGTTTGTCCACCAAATGGCCACAAAAATATAAATGGACCACACTGGGATGTTCCTCGATCCTCCTGGCACGCCTCAATCAATTTTCATCCCATAGCACGACCGGAACACAGTCCCACCCTAGAAACCATGGGGTATAGCACATCGATTAGGCTTGAAAATGCCCCGTTAAGGTCGTTTAGCATGTTTGTCCACCCAAATGGCCACAAAAATTAAAATGGCCCATACTAAGATAATCCCCAACCTCCCTGGCATGCACCGGTCAATTTTCAGCCCACAGCACGCCCGGAACCCTAGCCCACCCCCAAAATCGTGGGCTATAACACACCGATTTGGCCCAAAAATGCCCCCTTTGCGCCGTTTCACTCGTTTGTCCATCCAAATGGCCATAAAAAATTAAAAGGACCGCACTGGGATAATACCCAACCTTCCTGGCATGCCCATATTAATTTTTGTCCCATAGCTCGCCAGGAACCCAAGCCCACCCCAAAAATCGTGGGCTATAGCACACCGATTTGGCCTGAAAATGCCCCATTTCTGCCATTTCGCCCGTTTGTCCATCCAAATGGCCACAAAAATTTAAACGGACCACACTGGGATGATCCCCGACCTCAATGGCACACCCTACTCGATTTTTAGGCCACAACACACGCGGACACCGAGCCCTCCCTCAAAATCGTGGGCTATAGCACAATAATTTGGCCCGAAAATCCCCATTTGCGCCGTTTCTCTAATTTGTCCACCAAAATGGCCAACAAATTAAAACAGACCACACTGGGAGGATGTCCAACATCCCTGGAATACCTCAATTGATTTTTGGCCCACAGCACACCCGGAGCCCTTGCCCACCCCTAAAACTGTGGGCGATAGCTCACCAATTTTATCCAAAAATGTCCCGTTTGCGCAGTTTCACTTGTTTGTCCAATAAAATAGCCAAGAAAATTTAAACGGACCATATTGGAATGATTCTTGACCCTTCAAGAATGCCCCGATCAATTTTCAGCCCACAGTACGCCTGCGCCCCGGGCCCACCCCCAAAATCGTAGGCTATAGCACACTGATTTAGCCCAAAAATTCCCCGTTCACGTCGTTTCACCCGTTTCTCCACCTAAATGGCCACCCCACGCCCACACCCAAAACTGTGGGTAATAGCACACCGATTTGGCCTGAAAATGCCCCGTGCGCAACGTTGAGCCTGTTTGTCCACCCATATGCCCATGAAAATTTAAACGGACCTCACGGGGATGATCCTCAACCTCCCTGGCATGCCCCTGTCAATTTTTGGCCCACAGCATGCCCAAAACCTTTTCCCACCCCCAAAACCGTGGGTTATAGCACAATGATTTGGCTAAAAAATGCTCTGTTCGCGTCGTTTCACTCGTTTGTCTAGGCAAATGGCCATATAAATTTTAATGGACCACCTTGGGACGATCCCAAACCTCCCTGGCATGCCCCAGTTGATTCTCGACCCACAACACTTTTGGACGCCGGGCCCACCCCCGAAACTGTGGACTATAGCACACTAATGTGGCCATAAAATGTCGTTTACGCAATTTTGCCCATTTAATTTGTCCACCCAAATGACCACAAAAATTTAAACGGACCACACTGGGATGATCCCCAACCTCCCTGGCATGCACCATTTGATTTTTGGCCTACAGCACGCCCGGACCCCGGGCCCACCGCCGAAACTGTGGACTATAGAACACCGATTTGGCCAGAAAACACCCCGTTTGCACCGTTTTGCCCATCTGCCCAGCTAAATGGCCACGAAAATTTAATCGGACTATACTGGGATGATCACCAACCTCCCTGGCATGCCCCCCATTGATTTTTAGCCCACAATACTCCCGGACCCCAGCCCACCCCCAACATTGTGGGCTATAGCACACCGATTTGGTCTAAAATGCCCAATTCGTGCTGTTTCACCCGTTTGTCCACCCAAATAGCAACAAAAATTTAAACGGACCACACTGGGATGATCCCCAACCTACCTGGCACACCCCAATCAATTTTCAGTCAATAGTACGCTCGGACCTCGGGTCCACCCCCAAAACTGTGAGCTATAGCACGCCGATTTAGCTCGAAAATACTCCGTTCATGTAGTTTTGCGCGTTTGTCCACCCAAATGCCAAAAAAATTTAATCGGAACACACTGGGATGATCCCCAACCTTCTTGGGATGCACCGGCCAATTTTTGGCCCACAGCACACTCGGACCCATCCCCAAAACCGTGGCCTATAGCATACTAATTTGGCCCAAAAATTCTTGGTTTGCGCTGTTTTGCCTATTTGTCCACCCAAATAACCACGAAAATTTAAACGGACCATACTGGGATGATCCTTAACCCTCCTGTCATGCCCCGATCAATTTTTTACCAACAGCACGCCCAGACCCTGGGCCCACCCTTGAAACTCTAGGCTATAACACACCGAGTTGGCCCAAAAATGCCCCATTCACGCCGTTTTATGCGTTTGTCCACCCAAATGACTATGAAAATTTAAACAGACCACACTGGTACCATCCCAAACCTCATTGTCACTCCCCGGTCAATTTTTGGCCCATAGCACGCTCGAACCCTGGGCTCACCCCCAAAACCGTAGGCTACAGCCCACCGATTAGGCCCAAAAGGCCCTGTTCACGCCGTTTTGCCCGTTTGACCACCCAATTGGCCACAAATAATTAAACAGACAATACTGGAACAATCCCCAACCTCCCTAGCATGCTCCGATTGATTTTTAGCCTTCCGAATGCCTGAACACCTGGCCCCCCAAAATCGTGGGCTATAGCACATCGATTTGGCCCAAAAATGCCCCGTTCGTACCATTTTGCCCATTTGTCCACCCACTTAGCCACAAAAAATGAACAGGCCACACTGGGACGATCCTCAATCTCCCTGGCATGCCTTCATTGATTTTTGGCTCACAACACGCTCGGATCCCGGGCCTACCTCAAAACCGTGGGATATAGCACACCGATTTAGCCCGAAAATGCCCTATTTTCGCTGTTGTCAACCCAAATAGCCACAAAAAATTAAACAAAACACACTGGGATGATCCCCAACCTCCCTAGCATGACCCGATCAATTTTTGGCCCACAACATACCCGAACCCCGAGCCCACCCCAAAACCGTGGGCTATAGCACACCGATTTGGCCCAAAATTGCCTTATTCGCGCCATTTCGCCCGTTTGTCCACCCAAATAGCCACGAAAAATTAAACAAACCATATTGGGACGATCCCCAACCTCCCTAGCATGCACTGATCAATTTTTGACCAATAGCACACTAGGACCTCGAGCCCACCCCCAAAATTGCGGGCTATAGCTCACCGATTTGGCCTAAAAATGCCCCGTTCGCTCCGTTTTGCCCGTTTGTCCACCCAAATGGCCATGAAAAATTAAACGGACCATACTGGGACAATCCCCAACCTACCTGACTCACCGCGATCGATTTTCGACCCACAAAACACCATGACCCTGGCTCATCACCAAAACCGTGCGCTATAGCACACCGATTTAGTCCAAAAACACCCCATTCGCGTTGGTTCGACCGTTTGTTCACATAAACGGTCACAAAAAATTAAATGGACCACACTAAGACGATCCCCAACCTTTGTGGCATGCCCCGTTCGATTTTCGGCCTACAGTACGTCCGGACCCCAGGGCCACCCCCAAAACTGTGGGCTATAGCACACCAATTTTGCCCGAAAAAGATCCATTCGCGCTGTTTTGCCCGTTTATCCAACCAAATATCCACAAAAAATTAAACAGACCACACTGGGATGATCCACAACCTCCCTTGCATGCCTCGGTGGATTTTTAACCCACAAAACGCCTAGAGCCTAAGCCCATCCCCAAAACCGTGGGCTATAGTACACCTATTTATCCTGAAAATGTCCCGTTCACGTCGTTTTGCCTGTTTGTCCACTTAAATAGCCATAACAAATTTAACGGACCACACTAGGATGATCCCCAACCTTCCTGACATTCCCCGGTCGATTTTCGACACATAGCACGCTCGAACCTCGGTCCCACCCCCAAAATCATAGGTTATAGAACACCGATTTGGCCCAAAAATACCTCGTTCACGCTGTTTCTCCCGTGTGTCCATCCAAATGGCCAAGAAAAATTAAATGGACTATACTGGGAGTATCCCCAATCTCCCTGGCATACCTCGGTCAATTTTCAGCCCACAGCACACCCGAACCCCGTGCCCACCCTCAAAATCGTGGGCTATATCACACTGATTTTTCCTGAAAATGCCCCATTTTGCGTGTTTGTCAACCCAAATAGCCACAAAAAATTAAACAAACCACACTGGTATAATTCCTAACCTCCTTGACATGTCCTGGTTAATTTTTGGCCAACAGCGCGCCTGAACCCCGAGCCCACCCCCGAAAATATGGGCTATAGCACATCAATTTGGTCCGAAAATACCCCATTTGCGATGTTTTGCCTGTTTGTCCACCAAAATGGCTACGAAAAATTAAACGGACTAGACTGGGATGATCCCCAACCTCCCTGGCAAGCCCCGTTTGATTTTTGGACCGCAACACGTCATGACGCCGGGCCCACCCCCAAAATCGTGGGTTATAGCACACCAATTTAGACCAAAAATGCCTCGGTCGCACCGTTTTGCCCATTTGTCCACCCAAATGGCCATAAAAAATTAAATGGGCGACACTGCGATGATCCATAACCTCCCTGGCAGACCTCAGTCAATTTTTGGCCCACAACACGCTCGAACCCTGGGCCCACCCAAAAAAAGATAGGCTATATCACACCGATTCGGCCTAAAAATTGCCCCATTCGCGCCGTTTCTCCCGTTTGTGCACCCAAATGGTCACGAAAAATTATACGAACCACACTAGGATGATCCAAAACCTCCCTGCCATGCCTCGGTCGACTTTCGATCCAAAGCACGCTCAGACCCCAGGCCCACCCCACAAACCGTGGGCTATATTACACCTATTTCGCCCAAAAATGCTCTGTTCGCGCCGTTTTACCTGTTCGTCCACCCAAATGGCCATGAAAAACTAAAAGAACCATATTGGGACGATCCCCAACCTCCCTGGCAAGCCCCGGTCAATTTTTAGCCCACAGCATTCCCTGACCCCTGGCCCACCCCCAAAACTATAGGCTATAGCACACCAATTTGGCCCAAAAATGCCCCATTTGTGCCATTTTGCCAGTTTGACCACCCAAATAGCTATAAAAAATTAAACGGACCACACTGGGATGATCCCTCACCTTCCGGACATGCCCCGGTCGATTTTTAGCCCACAGCACTCCCGGACCCCGGGCCCACCCCCGTAACGGTGGGTTATAGAACACCGATTTGGCCCAAAAATGGCCCATTCGTGCTGTTTCGCCCATTTATCCACCCAAATGGCCACAAGAAATTAAACGGACCACACTGGGATGATTCCAAACATTACTGGCATGTCACGATCGATTTTGGGCCCACAACAAGCCCAGACCTCTGTCTAACCCCCGAAATGGTGGGCTATAGTACATCGATTTGGCCCGAAAATGTCTCGTTCGCTCTTTTTCACCCATTTGTCAACACAAATGGACACCAAAAATTAAATGGACCACACTAGGATGATTCCCAACCCCGCTGGCATGCCCCGATCTATTTTTAGCCCACAACACGCTCGAACCCCGGGTCCACACTTGAAATCTTGGGCTATGGCACACTGATTTGGCCCGAAAATACCTCGCTCGCACCATTTTGCCTATTTGTCTACCCAAATGGCCACAAAAAATTAAACGGACCATACTAGGACTATCCCCAACCTCCCTGGCATGCCTCGATTGATTTTTGGCCTACAACACGACCGGACCCAGGGCCCACCCCCAAAACCGTGGGCTGTACCACACCGATTTAGACCAAAAAAGACCCGTTCGCGTCGTTTCGCCTGTTTGTCCATCCAAATAGCCACAAAAAATTAAACAGACTATACTGGGACGATCCTTAACCTCCCTGGCATACTCCGGTCAATTTTTGACCTACTGCATGCATGGACCCCGAGCCCACTGATACGCCCAAATTACAACTCTCGTTAGAAAGTGTAAGCGGTCTCTGTCAAATATAGAACCCAACTGGGTTAGGTGTCGAATCCCACAGGGAATACTATGATCACTAAGTATTGCGATTCTTATTAGACTGTTGGTCGAAGGTTCCAAGATAAGGGGGATTTGGTTTAAGTGCACAGTAATATTATCAGTTTAACAATGAGATGATATGTGTAATTATATTTGATCACAGAGAATGACAAGTTAGGGTTATGTCCACCTTGTAGTTTCTACTTCTCTTTTAACTATGAGTAATGCGGAGTTTATACATGCATGCACTTATAGAGAGTCGTATTCTAATTCTAAATCCAAGTGTTTTTCAACCATCAAGGATTTATTCACCTTAGCTCTCTCGAACCTAAAGTGTACAACAAATGGTACGAATTCTCCAAGAACTTAATCTGCTAGGGAATTAACATGTAAAATAGAGGTTGGAAACCCTATTTTCTCGTTACACTCTCTTTTCCAAACAGTAATTTTTCTATTGAACAAATTATTGTTATAATGGCGCATTCTCTATGTTTGCAACCACGAGAATTCAATTATAATGAAGAGAGTAATGATATAAGTGCATTACACATCATAAATTCACAAACCCATAGCAATAAAGAGTATACTACAAGGTTTCCATAACCCTAACAGATAAGTTTAGCTACTCATGAATACAATGGAAATCAAAATAGACATAATCATCATACCAAAACTTAGAACAATCTCGGCGATGGAGATGACTAGCGACAATAAAAGAGGAACGTGTTTCTCTCTCTCCGTTGCTCAATTTAAGTCGTTTCCTGCTTTCAAAAATATTACAGAATCTGAATTATGAATAATGGCTGAAAATTCAGCAATAAGGTTTTTAATAACAACCTTCTCTACTAAGTTGCTACTGCATCCTTAACTATATAAAAATGTTGAGTTTGCCCGGGAAAAAGTTCCCATGCATCACATTTAGTCCAAAAGTTGCCTTCCCTTTTATGTGAAGTTTTCCTTTGCTGTCCACAGGTCCCCAAAGTGCTGAAATCTTCCGCATTAGTACCTGAAAAGCATGCTAATCACATAGGTCAGCTCACTTAATTGAAAGTAGACTAAAAGTGTAGGAATTATGTATTTTATCCTCAAAACTTAGCTAAAACATGGGTAAGTTATGGTGCTTAGATGTATAAATACGCCCAACATCACCACCCCATACTTAAAGCTTTGTTTGTCCTCAAACAAAATATTACATCCATGCGAACACCTAACTAGAATTTACAAGAGCAACACAAAATTTCCAACAAGACATACACTGCAATTATTAACAAAGAGTAGATTTCTTGATCATTACTAGAAACAACTCACCCTCCAACATAGACTCATTAGGATGGTTGATTCGTATACACAAGTTAAGCCAAAAAAATCATATAAAACTACCCAACAATCATCAACCATATGTGCTCACACAAAATGTTACCCATAATCACTCATAGTTTTGCATTTTTCAGAAACATGGGTATATGACTTTGCTTGCTCTCACTCTCACAAAGAATTCTTAGATTACAACTGATGACCATATTCTTGCCCTTAGTGTAATGCTCCACTAATATCAGAATGCTAAGGTTAGGATCAAATAGGTCTTTACGGGTTGTAATGTAGGCTAAGGGACAGGTAGAACTATTTTGGCCAGAAATGGTGACTACGTTCCCTAAGCGCTTTAATACACTACATTATGCCATTTACAATAACTTTTAACAACCACTCTATCTTCCTTTCATCCACCAACCCCCTTTCACCCATTTTGTTATTCAATCAGAACACAATGATGAGAATATACAACTCTCTTTTTATTATTATTTTTTTCTTTTTCTCCTTTTTTTATTTTTTTATTTTTTATTTAGCATCCCTATGATAGCCACCCTCGATCACATATTTTCATGTATCAATAACTAAAATTTGGGGCATCACTTTCACCATTTTCATTTTATTTTGCCACACTCTTTACTCAACTTGATTCTACAATTTAAAGCGCTTAGGAGCTTTTGGATCAAATTATGGTCTTAAAAAATGGATTAGGCTACATATGAGGCTGCCAAAGAAAATAGCTAAAGGCTCATAGGGTGTTCACTAGGACAATGTACAAAGGTAGGTAAAAAGAAGATAAACAAAATCAGGGCTGCCAAAGAAATGCCTAAATCATCTCCTAAACTCACAATCTTTATTTCGCTTCACACATACACTAAGAAAGTTCTAGCATCAGTCGCAACAAAGAATATACAATAACCTTACACACACATGGCACATGGTCAACTTAATTGGGAGCATTACAGATTCTTGACCCAACAGATGAATGAATTAAACCACAAAAAATTATCACACAGTGAGTCACAACTTAGAGCCTAAATGTTTCAATAGTAGTGATTCAGCACAAACTCTTGTTATAATGCCATTGCGTCTATCAAAATAATTTCATGCACTTTCTGACTAATTACAACTAACTAACTACGGCTAAATCAAACAACTAAGAATAGATGTAGGCAAGCAGTACACAATACAACAGACATATACCCGCACCCCACACTTAGATGGAACACACTGCCCTCAGTGTAAGTAAATAAATAAGCAAAACCTGATTAGTCAGACTCCTCCTCTATATCCGGGGTCATACCCCTTGCGTCAGAATCATCATCAGAGTCGTCATCATCAGACTTGTCCTCCATATCAGAGTCTAGCAGTCGGTGATCATCGTCTGTCGGCACATCATCATCTAGAGGTTCCTCAAAATTTACCCCCACTCCACACATGGCCCAAGCATGCTCATTAAGCGGGTAGTCAAAGTCCAACTGCCGAAGCTCTGCATCAGTCGGCACACAACCCCCATTTATCATGGTAAACCTAGTCATGCCATACAGATGGAAAAAAAAACTTTCATCTCGAGCATGTCTCTCAGCAGTGGTAAGGTTGATGCCTTGACCAGTTTTTGACTCTTTGATTTTCGTGAGGTCTACCTTCTTCGGGTTATGTGGCAACTTATGGTCTGCTGGCTCCTCCTTAATGTGGTCTTTCCTTAAGATTGCAGTCAACAAATTGCCGAAACTGAAATGGGACCTTTTGTTCAGCCTTGCTTTTCGCATTGACGATCGTATAACCGCACCAATGTTGATGGGAACATTCGCCATTAGAGCATATACCAAGAAGACTCGATCACGCGTGATCTTAGTGTATTGTGTCCCAGGAATCAAGCAAGAATTGACTATTCTTAACCATATGCGAGCTTCTCTATTCAAAGAAGCATATGGGTAAGTATTGTGACGACCATTATCTTTGTAACGAGTCCACCGGGTCATGGACCTTGATCCACACAACGTATGTATGATGGCTCTGTAGGGAGGTCTGTGGTAAAGCTCCTTGAGTGGTGATTGATCCACACTTGGAGTACCTAGGAAAGAGTTGAAGAAATCAGCGTTCAATTTCAAGACTTGGCCCCGAATCTTTACTTCACTTCCGGTAGTCCTTGGGGACCAGTTGGCATAAAATTCTCGAGTCAAATCAAGATTGCATTCCCCCATATCTCAAAAGATAAAGTCAAGATTTAGTGCCATGATTTTAGCCAAAATGTGGGGGTCTCTCTTTGCTAAACTTTCCTTCTGTATGAAATCCACATGAACATATTTCTTCACTTTATTGTTCCTATAACATTCCTTCCCTTCCTCCTCCAGAACCCACTTGATCCCAAAAGTGCGTCGAGGTACTTGAAGAGAGGAGGAATCAACCTGGTCTTTTCTTGACCTTGTCAGACCTTTTTGTGAGGTGGATGCTTTCTCCTTTCCCTGTCGTCCTTTCGGAGCCATGTTACCTGAGATCACAATAGAGTCATGTTAGTTTCATTTCGGAAGATTTACTATAATCAAAAAAGAAAATATTGATGGCACCACCCCACACTTAATTTGTTTGCTCAAACTAATTGAGTGAGTGATGTCGATTACTCAGACTTCATCGACATACATTTAGGTGGTATGTTCCAACAACATTAATAGCGCAGTCACACTTTCAACCCTTCACTTTACATAACAATTTCTCAGTTTGATATAGAGAAGCAGCACACAATGGTCATGTAATCTTGACTATCATTTTCAACTTTATTTCATTGGAGCAATGCAATCTTTGAACAAGACTACCACATAGAAATCTTATCATGCTATAGCATAGAAACAATCACACCATCTTATGCTTGTGGTCAATCATGATCATTACATCGATGAACGAGTCATTCAAACATTCAAGCTTACAACTCTCAAAATTATGCATTAACTTCAAAATTTCAACTCCATAAAAAAATTATGACAGTGAATACCAAACAATACATGTCGAAGTAAAGTCAAGAATACCCACAAGAATCCTTTCACTCAATGAGATGCATCATAAAAAACCAACCATATTCTCATCACCAAGCACTACTTCAAAATCTAATTAACCATTATAAGTGTAGCACTACAACAACTACGGAATATAAAAGAACAACTTACTTGGTGATGGATAGGGAAGGTGAGTTCGCAATATTAGATGAGAAAAGAGGAAAACTTGGAGAGGATAAGGGAGCTTGGGCGGAGCCTAGGTTCAATAAACAATTGAGTGGTGTTCAAAGGTAGAGGGTCTATTTAACGGATGAGCCATGGGTCAGTTTGATACGTTTACAAATGGGTTAGTAGGCAAAAAGCATAAGTAGGCAGCGCCTATAGCATTGCCTAAGCATAAGTAAGCGGCGCCTATAGCATTGCCTATGTTGGCATAAGCGGCGCCTTGCCCATCGCCTATGTGAGGCAGTGAGCATAGGCAATGGCGTAGGTGGCGCCTTGCCCATTGCCTATGTTGGCATAGGCGGCGCCTATCCTATTGCCTATGTTGGCATAGGCGGCGTCTTAGCAAGGATCAGCTTGATCTCCTAATTTGAAACCTCTACCTGCCCACTAGTTTGTGGGTGGTACGGTGTAGCTACCTTATGTTGCTTAACCCCATACTTTACCAATACGGCTCTAAACATCTTGTTGCAAAAATGTGATCCTCCATCGCTTATGATGGTATGAGGTACCCCAAAATGAGAGAAGATATTTCTCTTTAAGAACGCTACGACACTCTTACCTTCATTATCAGCTAGCGCGACTGCTTCGACCCATTTGGATACATAGTCCACAGCAACTAGGATATATTTCATCCCCAATGAATTCACAAATGGGCCCATAAAATCAATACCCCAGACATCGAATAACTCTACTTCAAGCATTTTAGACATGTGCATCTCATGGTGCTTTGAGATAGAGACTTGCCTCTGACACTGATCACATCTTCTTATGAAATTGTAGGCATCCTTGAATAATGAAGGCCAATAGTAGCCACTTTGCAGTACTTTCCTGGCCGTCCGATCACCTGCATGGTGACCCCCAACTTGGGAAGCATGACTTGCTTCCAGTATGCTAGGCACCTTCTCATCTGGGATGCATCGCCTAATAATACCATCAGCACATCGTCGAAAAAGATAAGGCTCATCCCAGAAGTAATGTTTCACATCATGTATGAATTTTTTCTTTTGATGAAAGGAGAGATGCTCAGGAATCACTTCACTTACCACGTAGTTAGCAAAGTCTGCATACCACGGTAAGTCTTCCACCATAGTTGCTAGAATCTCTTCGTCGGGGAATGCATCATCAATAGCAAGGTCGGTTTGCACTATGTGCTCACTCTCAAGTCTAGATAGATGATCAGCTACTTGGTTTTTGCAACCTTTTCTATACTTTACCTCGAAATCGAATTCTTGAAGCAGTAACACCCACCTAATTAGCCTTGGATTAGCATCCTTCTTTTCTATTAGATATCTTAGAGTCGCATGATCTGTATGAACCACTACTTTGGTTCCCAACAAGTAAGCATGGAACTTTTCGAAAGCATAAACAACTGCTAGAAACTCTTGTTCAGTGACGGTATAGTTCTTCTGTGCTCCATTCAAGGCCTTCCTCGCATAGTAGATTGGATGAAATAGCCTTTATCTTTTCTGACCAAGTACAACACCCAAGGCTACCCCGCTTGCATCACACATAACTTCAAAAGGTAGAGACCAATCGGGTGTTACAATAATAGGAGCTTCAACTAGCTTTCCTTTGAGGCATTCAAATGCCTTCAAGCAATCTTCAACAAAGTAAAACTTTTCCTCCTTCTCCAAAAGTTTTCATAATGGGCTAGCAATCTTGGAGAATTCTTTAATAAACCTCTGATAAAAACCTGCATGACCGAGAAAACAATGAACCCCCTTTACAGAAATTGGAGGTGGTAGTCTCTCGATAACTTCAATCTTGGCTTGATCAACCTCAATTCCCTTTTCAGAGACTTTATGCCCAAGAACGATGCCTTTTTTAACCATAAAATAACACTTCTCCCAATTTAACACCAGATTGAATTCAACACATCTCTGCAAAGCCATACTCAGATTTGCCAAGCATGATTCAAATGACTCACCTACAACCGAAAAGTCATCCATAAACACCTCCAAGGTGTCTTCAACCATATCAGAGAAAATGGACATCATACACCGCTGAAAAGTTGCAGGTCCATTACATAGCCCAAATGGCATTCGTTTGAATGCAAAAGTACCATATGGGCATGCAAAAGTGGTCTTCTCCTGATCTTCAGGAGCAATGCAAATCTGATTATATCCGGAATAACCATCTAAGAAACAGAACCATCCCTTCCCTGCCAATCGATCAAGCATTTGATCAATGAATGGCATTGGGAAGTGATCCTTTAACGTCCACGAATTTAGCTTCCGGTAATCCATGCACACTCTCCACCCTGTGACAGGTCTGAGTGGAATTAGCTCATTCTTTTCATTTGCGATTACTGTCATGCCCCTTTCTTGGGCACACATTGTACCGGACTCACCCATTTACTGTCTGAGATTGGATACACCACCCCTGCATCTAACCACTTTATGATTTCTTTCTTCACCACCTCTTGCATAGGTGGATTCAGACGACGTTGATGCTCAATAGTGGGCATGCAATCTTCCTCGAGCTGAATCTTGTGCATACATATCCCAGGAGGGATACCAATTATATTAGCAATAGTCCAACCAATGGCTCTCTTGTACCTCTTCAGAACAAAGATGAGAGCCGCTACTTTTTGTTCACCTAAATCAGCAGCAACTATAACCGGCAGTGTATTTCCACTTCCCAAGAATGCATACTTTAGATGACTGGGTAGCTCTTTCAACTCTAGCACTGGTGGCTATTCAATGGATGGCTTCGCTGGTGGTGAAGGTCGATTCTTAAGGTCAAGGTACAGCTTCTTAGGGGCATATGAATATGACCCCATTCCTATTAGAGCACAGATAGTTTCTTCGTACTCTTCAACATCCTCACGCTCAAAGTTCAAAAGCACAGCAGCCAATGGCTCAACTGTAAGCTGCTTCTCTAAAGATAATTCCTTCTAATCCTCATAATAAACATCAGCTACAGAGAACACATTCATATCTTTGGGTTGCTTCATTGATTTGCATACATCAAAACGTACCACTTCATCATTCATCCGAAATAAAAGCTCATTTGCTCATAAATCAATAAGCACACTTCTTGTTGCGAGAAAAGGACGACCCAAGATTATGGGAACTTCAGGATCCACCTCGCAATCCAAAATAACAAAGTCT
Source organism: Capsicum pubescens (assembly GCA_030864215.1). Taxonomy (NCBI): domain Eukaryota; kingdom Viridiplantae; phylum Streptophyta; class Magnoliopsida; order Solanales; family Solanaceae; genus Capsicum; species Capsicum pubescens. Next base: position 41,854,273 of record CM061540.1, on the reverse strand, counting down.
GCAGGAAAAATGAAGGTAGAAACCTTCACTAGTACATCATATAAGATACCAACAGGTCGTTTTACCGACCTATCTACCATTACGAGCCGCATGTTGGTTGGTGTAGGATCGCCCAACCCCAACTGTCTATAAATGGCTAGTGGCATCAAATTAATGCTAGCCCCCAAATCACACAATGCCTTAGCAAAATCCAAAGATCCAACCGTGCAAGGAATAGTGAAAGCACCCGGATCTGCCTTCTTCTGTACTAAAGACCTCGTGGCAATTGCACTGCAATGATGAAAATTATCTGCCAGTTCATAGCTTACTGCCCTTTTCTTTGTCAAAAGGTCCTTCATGAATTTGGCGTACCCTAGCATTTGCTCCAGTGCCTCCACCAAAGGCACATTAATAGTCAGCTGCTTCAATATGGTCATGAATTTACTGAACCTGGTGTCATCAGCCTTCTTCTTCAGTCTCTGAGGAAAAGATGGTGGTGGATTTGGAAGAGTTTTCTCCACCACTTCCTTTTTATTTTGCTTCCCATTATCAATCTTCTTAGACTGCTGACATCTAGGTGTAGTATCATGAACGTTCTCATTCTGATTTTCAGCTTCTACAGATTCATCACAATCTGCTTCAATAACATTCTTTTCTATATTATCAACCACCGGCTTACCTTTGGATGGATTTTCCAACACCTTACCACTCATGGTAGTAATAGCCAAACATGATCCATCATTCCTTGGATTTTGCACAGTGTCACTAGGTAAAGTGACAGTTTTTCTTTGATTGAATACCGTTGATAATTGACTCATTTGTTGTTCCAGCTATTTTATTGCAGTGGAATGTGAGTCAACCAATTAATTTATTGAGGACAAATCATTTTTTACCTCAGTTACTCCCGTGTTGGTTGCCTCCACTCCTTTCAACAACTTAGCCATCATGTCCTCCATGGACATCTTCCCAGAGCCAGATGCAGCAGCTTCACGATTTCCAGGAGGAACATACAAACCACTCCTGTCAGTCTTATTCTTCCAACTCCCTTGGTCTCGGTCCTTGTATCCGGATTTTTCATAATAGTTTCGACCTTGGTTTCCTTGGACATTGCCTCAGAAACCCCCCTGATTATTCAAGTAATTAGCTTCCTCCTCAGAATCAGAGTCATCTCTTCCCTGTGATACAATAGCTTTGACCTTTTCTATCTTTCCTGATAATAAATGTTTGGTAAGAAGGTCCATCTGCATTTTCATGTGAGCCATATCCTGGTCACGTTCCTCTTCTCTTCGCCTCTATTCTGCCGTCATGCCAATAGATACAGTAGAGCTTTCTACCTCAGAATCCCTGGTATGCCAAGCTCTACTCTGCTTTGTCATACGATCAAGCATATTACATGCCTCAATAAAAGTAAGGTCCATGAATGACCCACCCGTAGCATTATCAACCACTGGCTTAGTCACTGAGTTCAAAGCCCTATATAATATCTCCATCAAGTGTATATTTTCCATCTGATGATTTGGGCACCGCATAAGCTTCTTCTTGAACCTCTCCTATGTTTCATGGAGAGCTTCAGTTGGAAGCTGTCGAAAATTGCTTATCTCATCTCTTAATTGTGCTCTCTTGGATGACGTAAAGAATCTTTCTAGGAAAGCGTTTTTCAGTTATCTCCAATTGGTAATAGAGTCAGGAGTTAGCCCATTTAACCATAGAGTTGCCTCTCCAGATAGAGACAATGGAAATAAGCATAGCCGGATCGCATTCTGTCCAACTCCTGAATTGTCAAACGACTTGCATGTTGAGATAAAATTAATCAGATACATATTCGGATCGTTGCCTGCAAGTCCACCAAATAACCCCTTGAGTTGCAATAGTTGGATCATGGTGCTAGTGATATTAAACTTGGCTCCGGGTGCCAAGGGAGGAGGAATAATAGCCCCTATGGCACCAGCCCCATCCAAATCGTCGTCATCATCATCAAAAGGAACCTGCACAGCTCGACGTTCAGGTCTCATTCTAGCTTGACGATCTGTATTGACATTTCTGTTCATAGGTGCAGCCACATCATCTGCACGCCTTGGATTTAATAACTCATCATCACCCAGGTCCTTATCATCAAGATTTGTTGCCCGACCTGGGTTATCAGCATTCTGTTGATGTAATAGCACAGCTGCCAATGCAGCTAATCTAGCCTGCTCCTGTTGAATAGCCATCCTTTTAAGGTTTCGTTGTGCATCCATTCTTCCAATAAGATGTGGTTCAGGATTTATAGGTAATAAGGGCTGACCAGAACTTCGTGTATTTGGTATGCACTCCACTAAACCTGAACAAAACAAAAAGTAAAATTTGAGAATCTTTGACCAAAGGGTCTATTAACTATCACAAACTTAGTTGACAACCGTATTCCCCGGCAGCGGAGCCAAAATTTGATACGCCCAAATTACAACTCTCGTTAGAAAGTGTAAGCGGTCACTGTCAAATATAGAACCCAACTGGGTTGGGTGTCAAATCCCACAGAGAATACTATGATCACTAAGTATTGCGATTATTATTAGACTGTTGGTCGAAGGTTCCAAGATAAGGGGGGTTTGGTTTAAGTGCACAGTAATATTATCAGTGTAACAATGAGATGATATGTGTAATTATATTTGATCACAGAGAATGACAAGTTAGGGTTATGTTCACCTTGTAGTTTCTACTTCTCTTTTAACTATGAGTAATGCGGAGGTTATACATGCATGCACTTATAGAGAGTCGTATTCTAATTCTAAATCCAAGTGTTTTTCAACCATCAAGGATTTATTCACCTTAGCTCTCTCGAACCTATAGTGTACAACACATGGTACGAATTCTCCAAGAAGTTAATCCTGCTAGGGCATTAACATGTAAAATAGAGGTTGGAAACCCTATTTTCTCATCACACTCTCTTTTCCAAACAGTAATTTTTTTATTGAACAAATTATTATTATAATGGCGCATTCTCTATGTTTGCAACCACGAGAATTCAATTATAATGAAGAGAGTAATGATATAAGTGCATTACACATCATAAATTCATAAACCCATAGCAATAAAGAGTATACTACAAGGTTTCCATAACCCTAACAGATAAGTTTAGCTACTCATGAATACAACGGAAATCAAAATAGACATAATCATCATACCAAAACTTAGAACAATCTCGGCGATGGAGATGACTAGCGACAATAAGAGAGGAACGTATTTCTCTCTCTCCGTTGCTCAAGCTAAGCCGTTTTCTGCTTTCAAAAATATTACAGAATCTGAAATATGAATAATGGCTGAAAATTCAGCAATAAGGTTTTTAATAACAACCTTCTCTACTAAGTTGCTAATACATCCTTAACTATTTAAAAATGTTGAGTTTGCCCGGGAAAAAGTTCCCATGCATCACATCTAGTCTAAAAGCTGCCTTCCCTTTTATGTGAAGTTTTCCTTTGCTATCCACAGGTCCCCAAAGTGCTGAAATCTTCCACATTAGTACCTGAAAAGCATGCTAATCACATAGGTCAGCTCACTTAATTGAAAGTAGACTAAAAGTGCAGGAGTTATGTATTTTATCCTCAAAACTTAGCTAAAACATGGGTAAGTTATGGTGCTTAGACGTATAAATACGCCCAACATCACCCACCTGCAAAATCGTGGGCTATATCACACCGATTTGGCCCGAAAATGCCCCATTTGTGACATTCCACCCGATTGCCTAACCAAATTGCCACAAAAATTTAAACGAGCCACACTGGGATGATCCCCAACCTCCCTGGCATGCCCCGGTCAATTTTCCGCTCACAGCATGCCCGGTCCATGGGTCCACCCCTGAAACCCTGGGCTATAGCACACCGATTTAGCCCGAATATGCCCCATTCGCGCCGTTTCACCCGTTTGTCAACGCAAATGGCCACAAAAATTTAAACTGACCACAATGGGATGATCCCCATCCTCCCTAGCATGCCCTGAATAATTTTTTGCCCACAGCACGCCCGGACCCCGAGCCCACCTCAAAACCGTGGGCTTTACCACACCGATTTAGCCCAAAAATGCCCCGTTCATGCTGTTTTGGCATATTTTTTTCCGCCCAAATGGCCATAAAAATTTAAACAAACTACACTGGGATGATCCCTAACCTCCCTAGCTCACCCCGATTGATTTTTGGCCCACAGCATGCCCAATCCATGGGTCCACCCATGAAACCCAAGGCTATAGCACAATAATTTAGCCTAAAAATGTCCCGTTCACACCGTTTCACATATTTTTCTGCCTTAATGGCCATGAAAATTTAAACAGACCACACTGGGATGATCCCAGTCTCCTTGGCACACCACAGTCGATTTTTAGCACACAACACGCACGGACCCCTTGCCCACCACCAATACTGTAGGTTATAACACACCGATCTGCTTATAAAACACACCATTTGCCCCGTTTCGCCTGTTTGTCCACTAATATGGCCATAAAAATTTAAACGAAACACACTGGGATGATCCCCAACCTCCATGACATACCTCGGTCGATTTTAAGCCCTCTACACGCTCGGACCCTGGGCCCACCCCCGAAACCGTGGGCTACAGCACACCGATTTGGCCCAAAAATGCCCCATTTATGCCGTTTCACCCGTTTGTCCTCCCAAATGGCCATAAAAAATTAAACAGACCACACTGGGAGGATCCCTGGACTCCTGGGCATGGCCCGATCGATTTTTTGCCCATAACACGCCCGAAACACGGGCCCACCCAGAAAACCGTGGGCCATAGCACATAGATTTGGCCTAAAAATGCACCGTCTGTGTCGTTTCGCCCGTTTGTCCACCAAATGGCCACAAAAATATAAATGGACCACACTGGGATGATACTCGACCCCCTTGGCACACTCCAATTGATTTTCAACCCACAACACGCTCAGACCCTGGTCCCACCCTCAAAATCGCGAGGTATAGCACACCGATTAGGCCCAAAAATGCCCCAATGGCAGCATTTTGCCTGTTTGTCCACCCAAATAGCCACAAAAATTTTAACAGCCCAACCTGGGATGATCCCCAACCTCCCAAGCATGCACCGGTCAATATTTGGCCCACTGTACAACCAAAATCCAAGCCCACCCCAAAATTTGTGGGCAACAGCATACCGATTTGGCCCAAAAATGCCCCTTCACATCGTATCGCTCATTTGCCCGCCCAAATGGCCACAAAAATTTAAACGGACCATACTGGGATGATACTCAACCTCCCTGGCATGCCCCGATCGATTATCGGCCCACTACACAGTTTCACTCGTTTGTCCACCCAAATAGCCACAAAAATTTAAATGGACCACATTGGGATGATCCTCAACCTCCCTATCATGCCCCGGTCGACCTTTGGCCCACAGTACGCTCGCGCCCCAGGTCTACCCCCAAAATTGTGGGCTATAGCACACTGATTTAGCCCGAAAATACCTCGTTCATGCCGTTTTTCCCATTTCTCCCCCCAAATAGCCACCACGAGCCCCGGGCCTACCCCCAAAATTATGGGCAATAACACACCGATTTGGCCTGAAAATGACTCGTTCGCACCGTTGCGCCTGTTTGTCCACCCAAATAGCCATGAAAATTTAAACGGATCTCACTCGAACGATCCTCAACCTCCCTAGCATGACCCTGTCAATTTTTGGCCCACAGCACGCCAAGACCCTGGGCCCACCCGCAAAACCGTGGGCTATAGCACAATGATTTGGCAGTAAAATGCCCTGTTTGCGCCGTTTTGCACGTTTGTCCACCTAGCTGACCACAAAAATTTAATAGACCACACAGTGATGATCCCCAATCTCCTTGGTATGCCCCAGTTGATTTTTAGCCCATAGCACGCCCGGACCCCGGGCCCACCCCCAAAACTGTGGACTATAGCACACCAATTTGGCCATAAAATGCCCCGTTTGCGCCGTTTCACCCGTTTGTCCAGCCAAATGGCCACAAAAATTTAAACGGACCATACTGGGATGATCCCCAACCTCCCTAGCATGCCCCAGAGGATTTTTGTCCCATACCACACTCGGACCCCAGGCCCACCCCCTAAACTGTGGACTCTAGTACACCGATTTGGCCATAAAATGCCCCATTTGCGTGTTTCGCCTTTTTGTCCACCCAAATGGCCACAAAAATTTAAACGGATTATACTGGGATGATCCCCAACCTCCATGGAACGGCCCTGATACTTGACCCACAGCATGCCTGGACCCCGGCCCACCCCCAAAACACTGGGCTATAGCACACCGATTTGGCCCGAAAATGCCCAGTTCATGTCGTTTCACCCGTTTGTTTACCTAAATAGCCATAAAAATTTAGACGAACCACACTAGGATGATACCCAACCTGCTTGGTACGCCCCAATCAATTTTCAATCCATAGTACACCCGGACCCCGGGCCTACCCCCAAAATCGTGGGCTATAACACGCCGATTTGGTCCAAAAATTCCCCATTTGTGCCATTTTGCCCGTTTATCCACCCAAATGGCCACAAAAATTTAAACGGACCATACTGGGATTATCCCCAACCTCCCTGGCACGCCTCGGTCAATTTTTGGCACACAGCACGCCCAGACCCTCCCCCAAAACCGTGGGCTATAGTACTACGATTTAGCCCAAAAATGCCCCGTTCTCTCTATTTCACCCGTTTATCCACCCAAATAGCCACAAAAATTTAAAAGGACCACACTGGGATGATCCCAACCTTCCTGGGATGCACCGGTCGATTTTTAGACCAAAGCACACTCGAAACCATCCCCAAAACCGTGGACTATAGCACACTAATTTGGCTTGAAAATGCCCCATTCATGCCGTTTTTCCCGTTTGTCCAGGCAAATGGCCACAAAAATTTAAACGGACCACACTGGGATGATCTTCAACCCTCTTGGCACGCCTCAATTGATTTTTGACCAACAGAACGCCCATACCCCAGGCCCACCCTTGAAACCGTGGGCTATAACACACTGATTTGGCTTGAAAATGCCTTATTCACGTCATTTTATTCGTTTGTCCTCCCAAATTACTACAAAAATTAAAAAGGACCACACTGGTATGATCCCCAACCTCCTTGGCACTCTCTGATCTAATTTTGTCTCATAGCACACTCGACCACCGGGCCCACCCCCTAAACCGTAGGGTATAGCACACCAATATGGCCCGAAAATACCTCATTCGCACCGTTTCGCCCATTTGTCCCCTCAAATGGCCACGAAAATTTAAACGGAACACACTAGGATGATCTCCAACCTCCCTGGCATGCCACGATTGATTTTTGGCATATAGAACAATCAAATATCGGGCCCACCAAAACCGTGGGCTATAGCACACCGATTTGGCCCAAAAATGCCTCGTTAGTGTTGTTTCGCCTATTTGTCAACCCAATTTGCCATGAATATTTTAACGGACAACACTAGGACAATCTATAACCTCCCTGGCATACCTAATCTATTTTTGGCCCACAGAATGCCCGAACCATTGGCCTCCCCGTAACCGTGGGCTATAACACATCTATTTGGCCCAAAAATGCCCCGTTCGTGCCATTTGGCCCGTTTGTCCACCCACATAGCCACGAAAATTTAAACGGACCACACTTGGATGATCCTCAACCTCCCTAGCATAACTAGATTGATTTTTGGCCTACAGCACACCCGAATCTTGGGCCTACCCCCAAAACCGTGGGCTATAGCACACCGATTTAGCCCGAAAATGCCCCATAAGCGTCGTTTTGCCCGTTTGTGCACCCAAATAGCCACAAAAATTAAACAGATCACACTGGATGATCCCCAATCTCCCTAGCATGCCCTGATCGATTTTTGTCCCATAGCATGCCCAGACCCTGGGCCTACCTCGAAACCGTGGGCTATAGCACATCGATTTAGCCTGAAAATGCCTCGTTTGCGCCGTTTGATGATAGGCGGATTTACACGCCTATATCAATATATTTTGCCCATATTTTAGCCTAGTTTTGAGAACAAATTATATATTTCATGCACTTTTAGTCCTTTTTCCTGTAAGTGAGCTAACGAACATGATTAGTAAAGTTTCAGGTATAAATGATGCAGAATTCAGCATTTTATGGCTTACTTGACACAAAAGAAAGCTCACGAAGAAAGGGAAGGGAGTTTACACGCCTAAGGACCAAAACTGCTGCATGGAAAATCTGTCCCGGGCTAAAACAGCATTCCTGAAGACTTTGGGGGACCAAAACTGCTGCATGGAAAATCTGTCCCGGGCTAAAACAGCAATTCTGAAGACTTTGGGGACTTACAGACACAAAGCTGGATTTTGACAATGATACATTAACCTAGTACAATTAGGTTATGTATTTCATTATTTTAAGTGGATTATGATAATGTTACCTTAACCTAGTACATATGGGTTAAGGATTTCATTAGTCTAGTAGGATTTGGTTATTTATTTCATTAGCTTAGTAGGATTAGGAGATGGGTATTATAAATACCCTATCATGCTAGAGATTTAGTGGAGCCGCTACTCCTCTATTATTCTACACTACAAACAATTCTACAACTCTTCTAATCTTTCCATCAATTCTATTTTCGTCTATTCTTCTATTCTTAAATTTTGCAACAAGAGAAACGTTACTCTGCAAGAAATCACACCTAACGACTACCACTCTTGTGCTACACGAAATTGATCATTATTGTGGTATAATAACAATGTCAATTGTGGTTTCCTTCGCATTCATGGGTAACTAAACTTCTCTGTTGGGGTTATGGAAGCCGAATGAGTTACTATCTATTGCTGTGAGTTTGTGAGTTCGAGGCACGTATATTGCTTATATCATTATTCTCTTCATCTTAATCTACATTCTTTGCGGTTGCAAACGCAAGAATACGCCAGTCTAACATTTAACTTGTTCGAGAGAAAAGTTATTTGTCTGGAAAAGAGATAATGTCAAGGTAGTAGGACACCCTTTCCTACTAAAAAGCTAGTGCCGTAACTGGACTAACCTCTTGGAGAATTCGTACCGTTAGACAAGCTTTAAGCTCGAGAGAGTTAAAGTGAAATAATCCTTGTTTAGGTCGAGAGACGCTTGGATTTACCATCGACTACAATCCTCTATAAGCAATTGCATGTCAGAATTCTACACACTCATAGCCAATAGAGACGTATACCTCAGAAGGTGGACATAACCCCAACGCCTCAATTCTCATTGTTTACAACTTACGTAACAATCTTTCTCTTTTTACTTTGCTATTTTCAGCTTTTATTTAATTGTTTTGGTGACACATTACAATCCCCCCTTTTTACGAGACTTGCACTAAAAGTCTAGTAACCTTTACTTACTTGTTGACCAAGCTATTCCCTGTGGGATCGATACCCAACCCAGTTGGGTTCTATATTTGCTAACGACCGCTTTACACTCCTACGAGAGCTGTAGATTGAGCGTTATCAAAAATTGGCGCCGCTGCCGGGGAATACAAGTGTCAATCAAGTTCGTGAAAATTACTAGACCCTTTGGTCAAAGATTCTCGTACTTTTACTTTTAGTTTTTGTTTTTGTCTACTGCAGGTTTTTATTTTAGTGCATGCCCCATACTCGAAGTTCTGGTCAACCGTTATTACCAATCAATCCTGAACCACAACGCATTGGTAGAATGGAAGCACAAGCTGAAATCTCAAGGATGGCTGCTCAACAGGAACAAGCAAGATTGGCTGCCCTTGCCGCAGCCCAGGTTCAACAGCAGAACATTGATAACCCTGCACGAGCACCAAATCCTGACGATGAGGATTTAGGTGATGACGAGTTACTAAACCCTAGGCGTGATGCTGAAATCGTAACACCTGCCAACAGAAGAGGTCGACAAGCTCGGTATAGATATGATCACCAACCTATGCAGCCAGCTTTCGACGATGATGATGATGATCTTGATGGTGCCGGAGCCACTGGAGCTATCATTCCACCACCATTAGCGCCCGGAGCCAAGTTCAACATCACAAGCACCATGATTCAGTTATTGCAACTCAAGGGATTGTTTGGTGGACTAGCAGGCGATGATCCGAATATCCATCTCATCAACTTTATTTCTACATGCAAGTCTTTTGACAATCCTGGTGTTGGTCAGAATGCAATTCGATTACGTCTATTTCCATTGTCTCTGTCTGGGGAGGCAACACTATGGTTGAATGGGCTGACTCCTGATTCAATTACAAATTGGAGGCAATTGAGAGACGCTTTCCTAGAAAGATTCTTTCCGCCTTCCAAAAGGGCACAATTGAGAGATGAAATCAGCAACTTTCGTCAGCTTCCCACTGAAGCTCTTCATGAAACATGGGAGAGGTTCAAGACAAAGCTAGCAAGATGCCCAAACCATCACATGACTAATGTTCACCTCATGGAGATATTGTATAGAGCCTTGAATTCAATAACTAAGCCAGTGGTGGATAACGCAGCTGGAGGATCTTTTATGGACCTCACATTTGGTCAAGCAAGCAATATGCTAGATCGCATGATGAAACAAAGTAGAGCTTGGCATACCAGGGATTCTGAGGTAGCAAGCCCCACTTATTCTATAGGCATGACTGCAGACCAAAGAAGAAGACAAGAAGAACGTGATCAAGATATGGCGCACATGAAAACACAAATGGATCTTCTTACAAAGCATTTATTATCAGGGAAGACCGAAAAAGTGAAAGCTGTGGCGCTAAAAGGAAGAGACGAATCTGATTCAGAAGAAGAAGCCAACTACTTGAACAATCAGGGGGGTTTCCGAGGGAATGCCCAAGGAAACCAAGGTCAGAACTATTATGATAATTCTGGAAACAAGGACCAAGGTAGTTGGAGAAAAAACAATGAAAAGAGTGGTGTTTATGTTCCCCCTGGTAGACGTGATACCACCACATCTAATTCTGGAAGTATGGAAGACATGATGGCTAAATTATTGAAAGGAGTGGAAACAACAAGCGCGGGAGTTACTGAGGTAATCAATGATTTGTCTTCTATGAAACAACTAGTTGATTCTCATTCCACTTCAATCAAGCAAATAGAGCAGCAACTAAGCCAACTTTCAGCAGCACTCAATCAAAGAAAGGCTGGCACTTTACCTAGCGATACTGTGCAAAACCCAAGGAATGATGGGTCATGCATGGCCATCACTACCAGAAGTGGTAAGGTGCTGGAACCTTCAGCAAAAGGCAAGCAAGTGGTTGAAGAAGTTGCTGACATGGATGATAACGCAAAAGGAGAAGATGCCGCAACAACCAGTCCTGACGTCAAGGACGTCATGCCCAGTGACGTGCAGCCTGAAAAAATAGAAAAACGGAAGCAAGAGGAGAAGAAAGCCATGGAGAGAAAACTTCCATACCCACCACCACCTTTTCCTCAAAGATTGAAGAAGGTGGCTGAGGACACGAAGTTCAGCAAATTCATGACTATGTTAAAGCAGCTGACCATTAATGTTCCATTGGTGGAGGCACTTGAACAAATGCCTGGGTATGCGAAGTTTATGAAAGATCTTTTGACTAAGAAGAGGGCAGCAAGTTATGAGCTGAAGGATGATGTGCATCATTGTAGTGCAATTGCTACCCGATCGATAGTTCAGAAGAAGGCCGACCCCGGAGCTTTCACTATTCCTTGCACTGTCGGATCTTTGAACTTTGCCAAAGCATTATGTGACTTAGGAGCCAGCATCAACTTGATTCCATTATCGATCTACAAGAAGGTGGGGTTAGGAGATCCTACGCCAACTAACATGAGGCTGGTTATGGCAGATAGGTCGGTAAAACGACCGGTTGGTATTCTATGTGATGTCTTGGTAAAGGTTTCTTCATTTATCTTTCCAGCAGACTTCGTCATCTTGGATTGTGAAGCAGATTCAGAGGCTCCCATAATCTTGGGACGTCCTTTCCTTGCTACAGGAAGTGTGCTCATTGATTTGAGAGCTAATGAACTTTCATTCCGAATAAATGACGAAGTGGTTCGATTTGATGTTTGCAAATCAATGAAGCAACCCAAAGATCTGAGTGTATTTTCTGTGGCTGATGTTGTCTTTGACGATGAGAAAGAACGCCTTGAAGAAGAGCAAATTCTTGATGATCCTTTGGAGGTTTTGCTCATGAAAGGAGAGAATGAGGATGCTGAAATTTCTGAAGAAGCTGTTTGTGCGCTATCGGAATTAGGGACATATCGCTATACTCCCAAGAAGCTGGATCTTGATCTCAAGAATCGACCCACACCACCAGCCAAGCCATCTATTGAAGAACCACCCACACTAGAATTGAAGGAGCTGCCAAGTCATCTGAAGTACGCATTCTTAGGAAGCGGAAACACACTTCCAGTCATAGTGGCAGCCGATTTGGGTGAGCAACAAGTTGAAGCTCTTATTTTGATCTTACGCAAGTATATTAGAGCCATTGGATGGACCATTGTGGATATTATTGGTATTCCACCTGGGATTTGCTCACATAAAATTCAGCTCCAAGAAAAGTGCACACCCACCATTGAACATCAAAGGTGTTTAAACCCACCTATGCAAGAAGTGGTGAAGAAGGAGATTATAAAGTGGTTAGACGCAGGAGTTGTATATCCTATCTCTGATAGTACGTGGGTAAGTCCTGTACAATGTGTTCCCAAGAAAGGAGGAATGACGGTAGTCGCAAATGCAAAGAATGAACTTATTCCACTCAGGCCCGTTACTGGATGGAGAGTATGCATGGACTACCGCAAGCTGAATTCGTGGACACTCAAGGATCACTTCCCCATGCCATTTATGGACCAAATGCTAGATCGATTAGCGGGAAAAGGATGGTTTTGCTTCTTGGATGGTTATTCAGGTTATAATCAGATTTGTATTGCTCCCGAAGATCAAGAGAAGACAACGTTCACATGCCCATATGGTACGTTTGCCTTCAAACGCATGCCATTCGGGTTGTGTAATGCACCAGCCACCTTTCAACGTTGTATGATGTCTATTTTCTCTGATATGGTTGAAGACACTTTGGAGGTATTTATGGACGACTTTTCAGTTGTCGGTGAGTCTTTTGAAGCATGTTTGGCAAACTTGAGCATGGCATTGCAAAGATGTGTAGAGTTCAACCTTGTGCTGAATTGGGAGAAGTGCCACTTCATGGTAAAAGAAGGAATCGTTCTTGGGCACAAGATCTCTGAAAGAGGAATAGAGGTTGATCGAGCAAAAATAGAGGTAATTGAGAAGCTACCGCCTCCAATTTCGGTGAAGGGAGTCCGTAGTTTTCTTGGCCATGCTGGTTTCTATCGTAGATTCATCAAAGACTTTTCCAAAATTTCTAGTCCATTGTGCAAACTACTAGAGAAAGATGCGAAGTTTGACTTCAATGACAATTGCTTAAAGGCATTCGAATGCCTTAAAGGAAAACTCATTGAAGCCCCTATCATGGTAGCACCAGATTGGACGCTCCCGTTTGAGGTCATGTGCGATGCTAGTGGTATAGCCGTTGGTGCTGTTCTTGGACAAAGAAAGGAGAAACTATTTCATCCTATCTACTATGCGAGTAAGGTCCTAAATGAAGCCCAAAGGAACTACACTGTTACTGAACAAGAGCTTCTAGCGGTTGTATATGCGTTTGAGAAGTTTCGTGCCTATCTATTGGGTACCAATGTGATCGTCCATACAGACCATGCAGCTCTTAAGTATCTAATGACGAAGAAGGATGCCAAACCAAGGTTGATTCGATGGGTACTGCTGCTGCAAGAGTTTGATTTCGAAGTCAAAGATAGAAGAGGTTGCGAGAACCAAGTGGCTGATCACCTATCTAGACTTGAGAATGAACCTGTGGCGCAACCTGAAAATTAGATTGATGATGCATTCCCTGACGAGGAGATATTAGCGACAAAAATGGAGAAAGTACCATGGTATGCCGACTTTGCAAATTTTGTAGAGAGTAATGTGATACCTGCCAACTTATCTTACCACCAAAGGAGGAAGTTTATGCATGACGTTCAGCACTACTATTGGGATGAACCTTATTTGTTTCGAAGATGCGCGGATGGGATCATTCGACGATGTATATCCCATGAAGAAGTACCTGCTATATTGGAAGCATGCCACACTTCGCAAGTTGGAGGACATCATGCAGGAAATCGAACGGCAAGAAAAGTATTGCAAAGTGGTTATTATTGGCCCTCGATATTCAGAGATGCATACGACTATGTGAGAAGGTGTGACCAATGCCAACGTCAAGGTACTATTTCAAAACACCATGAAATGCCCATGTCCAAAATTATGGAGGTAGAACTTTTTGATGTGTGGGGTATTGATTTCATGGGTCCATTCGTGAATTCGTTTGGAATGAAGTACATCTTGGTTGCTGTGGATTATGTTTCGAAATGGGTTGAAGCTGTAGCATTGGCCGACAACGAAGGAAAGCGTGTTGTAGCGTTGTTAAAGAAGAATATCTTCTCTCGCTTTGGGGTACCTCGTACTATCATAAGTGATGGAGGATCTCACTTTTGCAACAAGCTATTCAAATCTGTATTGGCCAAGTATGGTGTCAAGCAACACAAGGTAGCTACGCCTTATCATCCCCAAACTAGTGGACAAGTAGAGGTTTCCAATCGCGAGATTAAGCAAATCCTTGCAAAGACGGTTAATGCAAATAGGAAGGATTGGTCTCGAAAGCTAGATGATGCACTATGGGCATATAGGACTGCATTCAAGACACCCATTGGCATGTCTCCTTATCAACTAGTTTATGGGAAGGCTTGTCATCTACCCATCGAGCTTGAATACAAGGCATTGTGGGCATTGAAGCACTTGAATCTGAATTGGAATGATGTGAAGAATCTGAGGTTGGAGCAGCTGAACGAATTAGATGAGTTCCGTCTCCATGCATATGAAAGATCGGATTTATACAAGGAGCGGATGAAGAAGTATCATGATCAGCGGATTGTTCGACGAAACTTCCAAAAGGGTGATATGGTACTACTCTTCAACTCCAGATTTAAGCTCTTCCCAGGTAAGTTAAAATCTAAGTGATCTGGTCCATTTAAAGTTATCCAAGTCTACTCGTCTGGAGTAGTCGAATTGGAAGACAATAAGGGTGTTGTCTTCAAAGTGAATGGCCAATGTGTTAAGCCGTATATCGGTCCTCTTGACTCGATGAATGACATGGCCATCACTTATCTCGACGAAGTCTAAGTACTCGAGATTACTACGTCGAGCCACGACAATAAATAAGGCGCTAGATGGGAGGCAACCCATCGTTTATCGTTTATCGTTTATCATTTTTCATTTTTCATTTCAGTATGTGTTTTGCTTTTGATAAATAAAAATCCAAAAATAAGAGTCGTGCCACGACCAAAACTAAGGCGCTTGGTGGGAGGCAACCCATCGTACTAATCGTTTTCATTTGTTTGAGCGAATATAGGTGCAAGAAGTTTTCAACGAGGAGATTGATTTCAATTGACGATTTGGACGCATTGTATGGTAAAGTTGGTAAATTAGGAAGGGTGATGCATAAGGCTATGGATTGAGCCTTTCCCACGCCAAAATAGGCTTCGAGGAAGGCTAGGCCTTGGTAAAACTAGGCCACAAATGATGCACAACCTATCCTATAGCCTAAGGTCCCGGAATCTAGTGTGCTATACACTATGCGCCGCCTATTCCTAGGTATGCTTTTGACTATGCGCCGCCTATGCTATGGCATTTGGTCTCAGTATCTCATATGCCATAGACTATGCGGCGCATATGTCCCATTATGCCATAGACAATGCGCCGCATATGTCTACAAATGCCATAGACTATGCGGCGCATATGTCCCATTATGCCATAGACAATGCGCCGCATATGTAGGAATTTTGTCTCCAAAACCGATTGTAAATGGGTCATAACCCGACCCATACTCTTCCTATATAAAGGGGACTTAGTCTTATAACACAACCACAATAGAAAATACCCTAAAGGCGCCGCATACTCTTCCAAATCCTCTAAAAATTTTCTTCTTTTGCTCTTCCAATTCACAAAACCATCTCCACAAGCTTCAAGCAAGTAAGTGCTCTCTTATTCTTCATTTATTTCTCGTAAGTACTACGTTGCTATGGCTATTATTAACTGCTAAATTATATAAGATTGTTGGTGATGTTCATGTGTTTGGATTGTTGTTGCAAAATCATGTGAGTAAACATATACGTAGGAAAATCTTGACTTGTTTCCGACTTGAATTTGGTTTCAATAGCATTATTATGATATTTGCGGAATTTCTATGGCTATGAATATTGCTTAAGATTGTTGTTTGGATACTTACATGTTAGACTATCCCGGCCATCGGAATAAGACTTATAGTGCCTACCGACTTAGGAGGTTGTGATTGTTGTAAGAATAACGATAACCCCCATGTAGTAGTGTTGCTATATCTACCATGAAAGTAGTCCAATGGCTGCAAGTAAGTGATGCATTGCTGATTTTCTTGCCGGAATATAATCCTTAAACGTATGTCAACGAAATCTGAGTAAATCAACTACTTTCACCTCACTGATTTGTGATAACAAAACTAAGTGTGGGGTGGTACCCCTAATGCTTGCTTATAGATTGTATCAAGTGAGACTGTGCTGCAACTAACACTATTTCTAGTCTCAGGTACAATGGCACCTAAAGCGAGGCAAGGCAAGGAGAAGGCGACCACTTCCCAAAAGGGCAAGAAGAGAAGTCGAAAAGACCAAGAAGAATCATCCTCAGCACAACCACCACGCAGAATGTTCGGAATAAAATGGGTTCTTGAGGAAGAAGCCAAAGCATGGTACAGCAGCAACAAAGAAAGAAAATATGTGCACGTCGACTTGATCAACAAGGATACCTTAGCAAAGAAGGAGCCGCGTATGTTGGCAAAAATAATGGCTTTGAAGTTGGATTTCATCTTCCGCGACATGGGAGAGTGTAATCTTGATCTAACAAGAGAGTTTTATGCCAACTGGTCGCCAAACACAACAGGCAATGAAGTCAAAATTCGGGTCCAGGTGTTACAGCTCACCACAGACTGGATCAACTCTTTTCTTGGCTTACCTTCAATCGACGCAGCACCATTCAAAGAGCTGTACAGCAGGCCTCCTTATAGAGAAATACGACACACGCTTTGTGGAAGCAGATCAATGGCAAGGTGGGGCAGACATAAAGAAACAGGCCGACACAACACCTTCCCCTATGCTCCACTAAATAGGGAAACAAGAATCTGGATGCGCATTGTCAACTCATGTCTTATTCCTGGGACTCAATACACCAAGATATCAAGAGATAGAGTGTGTTTGGTCTATGCTTTGATGACAAATGTCCCAATCAACTTTGGGGAAATCATTCGATCCACCATGAGGAAGGCCAGACTACACAAAAGGTCCCATTTCACATTTGGCAATTTGTTGACAGCAATCTTGCGGAAGGAGGATATCGAAGAGGAACCAGCTGATCATAAACTCCCACACAATCCGAAGAAGGTTGACCTCACAAAGGTCAAAGATGTTGAATCAACACATGGCATCAACCTTACTACGGCAGAGAGACATGCTCGGGATGAGAGTTTCTCCCTCCATATGTACGGCATGATGAGGTTTACAATGATGAGCGGAGGTCGTATTCCAACTGCTGCAGAGCTCCAACAGCTGGACCACGATTATCCCATGAACATGCATGCACGGGAGATGTGTGGAGTGGGCGTATACTTTGAGGAACCTCTAGATGATGATGTGCCGACTGATGACGATCGACGCTTACCAGACTCTGACGAGGAGGAGAACTCTGACGACGACTCTTATGATGATTCCGATGAAGGGGGTATGACCCCCGACAATGAGGAAGAGTCCGACTAACCAGGTTCCTCGTATTTATTTTCCACTGAGGGCAGTGTCCCGTTTAAGTGTGGGGTGGTGGTATCGTATACTATACTTCTCTATTGCATCTATGTTTGCTTGCTTTGTTTTTGTTTCGTTTTTTTTTTTAATTTTTTTAGTAGTAAATTTTTTTTTTTTCTAGCTTCGCATGAAATTATTTTGATAGGCAGCATGAGATTATAACAAGAGTATGTGCTACAATTGTGACTATTGAGACGTTTAGGCTCTAGTGTGACTCATTATGTGATATTGTGTGGTTCAATTCCTTCACTTGTTGGGTCGAGAGTCTATATTACTTCCAAGCAAGTCGACCATGTGCCTTGTGTGTGTGAGATAATCGTATATTCTATGTGTGTAGCTGATGCTAGAACTTGCCTGGTATGTATGCAAAGCGAAAATAAGGAGTGTAAGTTTAGGATATGATTTAGGCATTTCTTTGGCAACCTATACATGTTTACCTTCAGTTTTACCTACCCATGGACATCATCCTAGTTAACCCTTTTGAGCCTTTAGCCTATTTTCTTTGACAACCTTGTATGTAAGCCTAATCCATTTCTTTCAAGACCGTAATTTGATCCCAAAATCTCTAAGTGCTTTAAAGTGAAAAAGTCATGTGACAACATAAAAGGAAATTGGGTGAGTATAATGCTATAAATTGGAATGGTTCTTGAATGTGTTATGAAAAAGAAAAAAAATATATATTTTGCTATCATAAGAGGTATGTTGTGAAAAGAAAAAGGAAAAGAAAGCTGAAAAGTGAGTTGTGCTTAAAATTGAAAAAAGAGGAGAACAAGGGTGGTAGAAAAAAAGAAAGAAGAAAGGTTGAAAGAAAAAAGTGTCAATGATACAAAGTGATGTATTAAAGCGCTTAGGAACTTAGTCACTATTCCTGGCCAAAATAGTCCTACCCGTCCCTTAGCCTACATTACAACCATCAAAAGACCTACTTGATCCTAATCTTAACACTCCGACATTTAGTAGAGTATTACATTAAGGGCAAGCCTATGGTCATCAGTTGCTTCATATGAATTCTTTGTGAGAGCGAGGGCAAGGATATTTTGATACCCATGTTTGAAAAATATGCTATACTTGTGAATGATTATGGGTACTATAGTGTGAGACACACATGGTTGATGAGTTTTGGGTAGTTGTATATGATTCTATGCACTTTAACGTTTGCATGCGAGTTGATCACCATCACGAGTCTATACTTGAGGTTAAATTGTTTCTACTTATAATCGGAAAGCTACTCTTGGTTGATAATCGTTGTGCTTGTCTTAATAAATGTTTTGTGTTGTTGCTGTAAGAACCTTAAGTTGATGCTTAGAAGGACATGATATGTTGTTCGAGGACGAACAAAGCTCTAAGTGTGGGGTGTTGATGATAGGCGGATTTACACGCCTATATCAATATATTTTGCCCATATTTTAGCCTAGTTTTGAGAACAAATTATATATTTCATGCACTTTTAGTCCTTTTTCCTGTAAGTGAGCTAACGAACATGATTAGTAAAGTTTCAGGTATAAATGATGCAGAATTCAGCATTTTATGGCTTACTTGACACAAAAGAAAGCTCACGAAGAAAGAGAAGGGAGTTTACACGCCTAAGGACCAAAACTGCTGCATGGAAAATCTGTCCCAGGCTAAAACAGCATTCCTGAAGACTTTGGGGGACCAAAACTGCTGCATGGAAAATCTGTCCCGGGCTAAAACAGCAATTCTGAAGACTTTGGGGACTTACAGACACAAAGCTGGATTTTGACAATGATACATTAACCTAGTACAATTAGGTTATGTATTTCATTATTTTAAGTGGATTATGATAATATTACCTTAACCTAGTACATATGGGTTAAGGATTTCATTAGTCTAGTAGGATTTGGTTATTTATTTCATTAGCTTAGTAGGATTAGGAGATGGGTATTATAAATACCCTATCATGCTAGAGATTTAGTGGAGCCGCTACTCCTCTATTATTCTACACTACAAACAATTCTACAACTCTTCTAATCTTTCCATCAATTCTATTTTCGTCTATTCTTCTATTCTTAAATTCTGCAACAAGAGAAACGTTACTCTGCAAGAAATCACACCTAACGACTACCACTCTTGTGCTACACGAAATTGATCATTATTGTGGTATAATAACAATGTCAATTGTGGTTTCCTTCGCATTCATGGGTAACTAAACTTCTCTGTTGGGGTTATGGAAGCCGAATGAGTTACTATCTATTGCTGTGAGTTTGTGAGTTCGAGGCACGTATATTGCTTATATCATTATTCTCTTCATCTTAATCTACATTCTTTGCGGTTGCAAACGCAAGAATACGCCAGTCTAACATTTAACTTGTTCGAGAGAAAAGTTATTTGTCTGGAAAAGAGATAATGTCAAGGTAGTAGGACACCCTTTCCTACTAAAAAGCTAGTGCCGTAACTGGACTAACCTCTTGGAGAATTCGTACCGTTAGACACGCTTTAAGCTCGAGAGAGTTAAAGTGAAATAATCCTTGTTTAGGTCGAGAGACACTTGGATTTACCATCGACTACAATCCTCTATAAGCAATTGCATGTCAGAATTCTACACACTCATAGCCAATAGAGACGTATACCTCAGAAGGTGGACATAACCCCAACGCCTCAATTCTCATTGTTTACAACTTACGTAACAATCTTTCTCTTTTTACTTTGCTATTTTCAGCTTTTATTTAATTGTTTTGGTGACACATTACAATCCCCCCTTTTTACGAGACTTGCACTAAAAGTCTAGTAACCTTTACTTACTTGTTGACCAAGCTATTCTCTGTGGGATCGATACCCAACCCAGTTGGGTTCTATATTTGTTAACAACCGCTTTACACTCCTACGAGAGCTGTAGATTGAGCGTTATCACCGTTGTCCATCCAAATAGCCACGAAAAAATAAATGGAACACACTGGGATAATACCCAACCTTCCTAGAATGCTTCGGCTGATTTTTGGCCCACAACATGCCCGAACACCAAGCCCACCCCAAAACTGTGGGCTATAGCACACCGATTGGGCGAGAAAAGGCCCCGCTCGCGCCGTTTTGCCCCTTTGTCCACCGAAATGACCACAAAAAATCAAACAGACCATACTGGGACAAACCCCAACCTCCCTGGCACACCCCGATCAATTTTTGGCCCACAACACCCTGGGCCCACCCCTAAAATTGTGTGCTATAGCACACCAATTTGGCCAAAAAATGCCTCATTCATGCCGTTTCGCCCGTTTGTCCGCCCAACTTGCCACAAAAATTTAAATGGACCACACTGGGATGATCCCCAACCTCCTTAGCATGCCCCAATTGATTTTCGGCCCAGAACACGCCCGAACCCCGCCCCTCCCCTAAAACCATGTGGTATAGCACATAATTTGGCCCGATAATGCTCCATTCGCGTCGTTTCGCCAGTTTGTTCACCGAAATAGCCACAAAAATTTATACTCACCACACTGGGATAATTCCTAACCTCCCTGGCATGCCCCGATTGATTTTCATCCCACAGCATGCCTGGACCCTGCCCCCTTCCCCCCCGAAACCGTGGGCTATAGCATACCGATTTGGCCCTAAAATGCTCTGTTCGTGCAGTTTCACTCGTTTGTCCACCCAAATGGCCACGAAAATTTAAACGGACCACACTGGGATGATCCTCAACCTCCCTGGAATGCTCCGATCGATTTTCGTCCACCTACACGCCTAGACCCCTTGCCCACCCCAGAAACTGTGGGCTATAGCACACTGATTTTGCCCTAAAATTCCCCGTACGCGCAGTTTCACACGTGTGTCCACCCAAATGGCCAAGAAAATTTAAACGGACCACACTGGGATGATCCTCGACCCCCTGGCATTCCCCGATCAATTTTTGGCCCACAGTACGCCCGGACCCCGGGCCCACCCCCAATATCGTGGGCACACTGATTTAGCCCAAAATTGCTCCGTTCGTGCCGTTTTGCCCGTTTATCCACCCAAATATTCACAAAATTTAAACGAACCACACTGGGATGATCCTCAACCTCCCTGGTACGCCTCAATCGATTTTCGACCAATATCACATCCGTACCCCAGGCCCACCCCTGAAACCGTAGGCTATAGCACACCGATTTAGCCCAAAAATGCCCTGTTCGCGCCGTTCTGCCCGTTTTTCCTCCCAAATGGCTACGAAAATTTAAATGGACCATACCGGGACTATCCCTAACCTCCATGGCATGCCTAGATTGAGTTGTGGCCCTTAGCACGCCCAACCCCCGAGCCCACCCCCGAAACCGTGAGTAGTAGCACACTGATTTAGCCCGAAAATGCCCCATTCCCCTTGTTTCACCCGTTTATCCATCAAATGGCCACAAAAATTTAAACGGACCATACTGGGACAATCTCCAACCTCCCTGACATGCCCCGGTTGCTTTTCGGTCCACATCACGCCCGAACCCCGAGGCCACCCTAGAAATTGTGGGCTATAGCACACCGATTTATCTTGAAAATGCCCCGTTTGTACCATTTTACTCATTTGTCCACCCAAATGGCCATGAAAATTTAAACAAACCACACTGGGACAATCCCTAACCTCCCTGGCATGCGTCGATCATTTTTTGGCCCACAGCACGCTCGAACCCCGTGCCCACCTCCGAAACCATGGGCTATAGCACACTAATTTAGCCCATAAATTCCCCGTTTGTATCTTTTCACCTGTTTGTCCACCCAAATAGCCATGGAAATTTAAACGAACCACACTGGGATGATCCCCAACCTCCCTAGCTTGCCCCGATCGATTTTCAGCCAACAACACGCTCAGACCTCGGGCCCACCCGTAAATCGGTGAGCTATAGCACATTGATTTGGCCTAAAAATGATCCGTTCGTTCCGTTTCGCTAGTTTGTCCACCCAAAAGGCCATAAAAATTTAAACGGACCACATTGGGATGATCCCCAACCTCCATGGCATTCCTCAATTGAGTTTTGTCCCACAGCACGTTCGAACCCCCCCCCCCCCAAAACTGTGGGTTATAGTACATTGATTTAGCCTAAATATGCCCCATTCATGTTGTATTGCCCGTTTGTCCACCCAAATGGCCACAAAAATTTAAACAGACCATACTAGGATGATCCCTAATCTCTTGGCACCCCCCGATCGATTTGTTGCCTACAACACGCCCACTCCCCAGGCCTACCCGTAAAACCGTGGGTTATAACAGACCGATTTGGCCCGAAAATGCCCAGTTTGCGCAGTTTCTCCCATTTATCCACCCAAATGGCCACAAAAGTTTAAAAATACCATACTGGGATGATTCCCAACCTCCCAGGAACACCCTAATCAATTTTTAGCCCATCGTACGCTTGGATCCCAGGCCCACCCCTAAATCTGTGGGCTATAGCACACTAATTTGGTCAAAAAACGTCCCGTCCACGCCGTTTCTCCTGTTTGTCCACCTAAATGGCCACGAAAATTTAAATAAACCACACTGGGATGATCCCCAACAACCCTGTCACGCCACGGTCCATTTTTAGAGATAGCACGCCCGGACCTTGGGCCCACCCCGGAAACCGTAGGCTATAGATCATGGATTTGGCCCAAAAATGCATCGTTAATGTTGTTTTACCCATTTATCCACCCAAATAGCAATAATAATTTAAATGCACCACAATGGGATGACCCCCAACATCCTTGGCAAGCCGCGATTGATTTTTGTCCCACAGCACGCTCGAACCCCAGCCCTCCCCTAAAACCGTTGGCTATAGCACATTGATTTGGCCCAAAAATGCCCCGTTCGCGCCGTTTTGCCAGTTTGTCCACTGAAATGGCCACAAAAATTTAAACGGACCACACTGGGATGATCCCCACCCTCCTTGGCACACCCTGGTTTATTTTTGGACTACACCACCCTCGTACCCTCGGCCTACCCCCGAAACCGTGGGCTATAGAACATCGATTTGGCCCAAAAATGCCCCATTTGTGCCATTTCGCCCGTTTGTCCACCCAAATGGCCAAGAAAATTTAAACAGACCACACTGGGACGATCCCCAACCTCCTTGGCACCCTACGATCTATTTTTTGCCTATATCACTCCCGAACCCTAGGCCTACCCACAAAACCGTGGGCTATAGCACACCAATTTGGACCGAAAATGCCCCGTTTGTGCAGCTTCACCCATTTATCCACCCAAATGGCCATGAAACTTTAAACAGACAATACTGGGATGATCCCCAACCTCCCAGTAATACCCCAATCAATTTTTGGCCCACCGCACGCATGGACCCCGAGCCCACTCCCAAAACTATGGGCTATAACACACTAATTTGGTCCAAAAATGCCTCTTTCTTTCCGTTTTGCCTGTTTGTCCACTCAAATGGTCCCGAAAATTTAAATGGACCACACTGGGATGATCCCCAACCTCCCTGGACCCTAGCCCACCCTGAAAGTTTGAGCTAGCATACCGATTTGGCCCTAAAACGTACCATTTGCACCGTCTTGCCCGTTTGTCCACCCAAATGGATAGAAAACTTAAAAGGGACCACACTGGGATGATCCCCAGCCTCCCTGACAAGCTTTAGTTAAGTTTCAGCCCACAGCACGCTCGGACCTCCCAAAACCGTGGGCTATAGCACACCGATTTTGCCCGAAAATGCCCAATTCGCACTATTTTGCCCGTTTGTCCACCCAAATGGCCATAAAAGTTTAAACGGACCATACTGGGATGATTCCCAACCTCCCTAGCATGCCTCGGTTGATTTTCAACCCACAACACTCTCGAATCACGAGCCCACTCCTAAAACCGTAGACTATAGCACACCGATTTGGCCCGAAAATGCCCCATTTCCGTCGTTTCGCCCATTTGTCCACCCAAATGGCCACGAAAATTTAAATGAACAATACTGGGATGATCTTCAACCTCCCTGGGATGCACCAATCAATTTTTGGCCGACAGCACACCCGGACCCACATCCGAAACCATGGGCTATAGCACACTGATTTGGCCTAGAAATGTCCCGCTCAAGCCGTTTCACCCATTTGTCAACCCAAATGGCCACAAAAATTTAAATGGACTACACTGGGATGATCCTTAATACTCCTGGCATGCCCCGGTTGATTTTCGAACTACAGTACGCCCGGACCCCGGGCCCACCCCTAAAACCGTAGGCTACAACACACCGATTTGGCTTGAAAATGTTTTATTTCTACCATTTCACCCGTTTGTCAACTCAAATGGCCACGAAAATTTAAACGGACCATATTGGGATGATCCCCAACCTCCCTGACATTCCAAGATTGTTTTTGGCCCACAACACGCCCGGAACTTGAGCCCACCCCCGAAACCGTGGTCAATAGCACACTGATTTGGCCAAAAAATGCCCTGTTCATGCCGTTTTGCCCGTTTGTCCACCCAATGGCCAAAAAATTAAAATGGACCACACTGGGATGATCCCCAACCGCCTTGGCATTCCCCGATCAATTTTCATCCCACAGCATGCCCGGACCCCGGGCCTATCCCCAAAATTATGGGTTATAGCACACCAATTTGGCATGAAAATTCCCCATTTGCGTCATTTCGCCTGTTTGTCCACCCAAATGGCAACAAAAAATTAAACATACCACACTGGGACAATTCCCAACCTCCCTGGCATGCCCCTATCAATTTTTGGCCCACAGCACCCCCGAACCCCGGCCCACCCCCAAAACCGTGGGCTATATCACACTTATATAGCCTGAAAATGCCCTGTTCGCATTTTTTCGCCCGTTTGTCCACTTAAATTGCAACAAAAATTTAAACGAACCACACTGGGATGATTCTCAACCTCCCTGGCATGCCCCAATCAATTTTTGGCCCACAACACACCCGAACTTTAGGCCCACCCCTGAAATGGTGGGCTATAACACATGGATTTGGCCTGAAGATGCCCCGTTCGTGCCGTTTCACCCGTTTGTCCACCCAAATACCCACAAAAATTTAAACGGACCATACTGGGATGATCCTTAACCTCCCTGGCATACCCGATTGATTTTTGGCCCGCAGCACGCCCAAACCCTACCCCTAAAAACCGTGGGCTATAGCACAAAGATTTGGCCCAAAAATGCCCCATTCGTGCCTTTTCTAACGTTTGTCCACCCAAATAAACACAAAAATTTAAACGTACCACACTGGGTCGATGCCCAACCTCCTTGGCACGCCCCATCAATTTTTGGCCTGCAGCACGCCTGGACCCTAGGCCTACCCCCAAAACCATGGGCTATAGCATACCAATTTGGCTCAAAAATGCCCCATTCGCACTGTTTTGCCCGTTTGTCCACTCAAATGGCCACAAAAATTTAAACGGACCATACTAGGATGATCCTCAACCTCCCTGGCACACTCCGGTCAATTCTGGGCCCACATCTCACCTGGACCCTGGCCCACCCTGAATCTTTGGTTTATAGCACACTGATTTGGCCCTAAAAAGCCCCGTTTGCTCTGTTTTGCCCGTTTGTCCACCCAAATGGCCACAAAAATTAAAATGAACCACACTGGGAAGATCCCCAACCTCCATGGCATGCTTTGGTTGATTTTTGGCCCACAGCACGACCGATCCCCGGTCCACCCCCAAAACTATGGGCTATAGCAACCGATTTGGCCTGAAAATATCTGGTTCACATCGTTTCGCCCATTTGTCCTCCTAAATAGCCACAAAAATTTAAACGGAACACACTGGGATGATCCCCAATCTGTCTGGCATGCCTCGGTTAATTTTTGGCCCATAATACATCTGGGCCCACCCCCATAATCGTGGTTGATAACACATTGATTTGGCCTGAAAATGCCATGTTCGCGTTGTTTCGCCCGTTTGTCCACCCAAATGGCCACGAAAATTTAAGTGGATCATACTGGGATGATCCCCAACTTCCCTGGCATGCTCTATTAAATTTTTGGCCCACAGTATGCCCGAACCCCGGGACCACCCCTAAAATCGTGGGCTATAGCACACCAATTTGGCCAGAAAATGCCCTGTTCACGCCGATTTGCTCGTTTGTCCATCCAAATAGCTAGAAAATTTTAAACGGACCACACTGGGAAGATCCCCAACCTCATTGGCATGCCCCGATTAAATTTTATCCTACATCATGCCCGGACCTCGAGCCCACCCCCAAAATCGTGGGCTATAGCACACCAATTTAGCTCGAAAATACCCCGTTCAAGTCGTTTCTCCTATTTGTCCACCCAAATAGACAGGAAAATTTAAACGAACCATGCTGGGACAATCCCCAACCTTCCTGGCATGCCTTGGTCAATTTTTGGCCCATAGCACACCCAGACCCCGGGCCCACCCCTGAAATCGTAGGCAATAGCACATCGATTTGGCCCAAAAAAGCCCCGTTTGCGCCGTTTCACCCCTTTGTACACCCAAATGGCCTCAAAAATTTAAACAGACCACACTGGGGTAATCCCCAACCTCCTTGGCATGCCCTGGTTGTTTTTGGGCCCACAACACACCAGAACCCAGGCCCACCCCCGAAATCGTGGGCTATAGCACGTCAATTTAGCCCAAAAACTTCCCGTCCATGCTATTTCTCCTGTTTGTCCACCCAAATGGCCATAAAAATTTAAACAAACCACACTGGGATGATCCCCAACAACCCTGGCATGCCACGATCGATTTTTAGCCCACAGCACGCCTGGACCCTGGGCCCACCCCCAAAACCGTAGGCTATATAGCACACAGATTTAACCTAAAAATGCCTCGTTCATGCCGTTTTACCCATTTATCCACCCAAATAGCAACGAAAATTTAAATGCACCATACTGGGACAATCACCAACCTTCTAGGCAAGCCCCGATTGATTTTTGGCCCACAGCACGCTCGAACCGCAGCCCTCCCCCGAAACCGTGGGCTATAGCAAGCTGATTTGGCCTGAAAATTCCCCGTTCACGCCGTTTCTCCCATTTGTCCACCGAAATGGCCATAAAAATTTAAACGGACCACACTGGGATGATCCCCAACCTCCTTGGCACGCCCCGGTTGATTTTTGGCCTACAAAACACCCGTACCATCGGCCTACCCCCAAAACCGTGGGCTATAGAACATCAATTTGGCCCAAAAATACCCCATTTGCGCCGTTTCGCCCGTTTGTCCACCGAAATGGCCAAGAAAATTTAAACAGACCACACTGGGATGATCCCTAACCTCCTTGGCACCTTTCGATCGATTTTTTCCCTACATCACTCCTGAACCCTAGGCCTACCCTCAAAACCGTGGGCTACAACACACTGATTTGTCCCAAAAAATCCCCATTTGTGCAGTTTCGCCCATTTGTCCACCCAAATGGCCTCAAAACTTTAAACAGACCATACTGAGATGATCCCCAACTTCCCAGAAACTCCTCGATTTAGTTTTGTCCCCCCTCACGCTCGAACCCCGAGCCCACCACCAAAACTGTGGGCTATAGCACACTAATTTGGTCAAAAAATGCCTCGTTCTTGCTGTTTTGCCCGTTTGTCCACTCAAATGGCCACAAAAATTTAAACGGACCACACTGGGATGATCCCCAATCTCCCTGACATGCCCCAGTCAATTATCGGCCCACAGCTTTCCTGGCTCCTAGCCCACCCCAAAACTTTGAGCTAGCAGATCGATTTGGCCCCAAAACGCCCCATTTGCACCGTCTTGCCCGTTTGTCCACCCAAATGGCCACAAAACTTAAAATGAACCACACTGGGACAATCCCCAACCTACCTGGCATGGTTTGGTCAATATTTGGCCCACAGCACACCCGGCCCACGGCCCACCCCCAAAACCGTGGGCTATAGCATACCGATTTTGCCTGAAAATGCCCAATTTGAACTATTTCGCCCGTTTATCCACCCAAATGGCCACAAAATTTAAACGGACCATACTGGGATGATTCCCAACCTCCTTAGCATACATCGGTTGATTTTTAACCCCAAAACTCTCGAATCACGAGCCTACCCCCAAAACCGTAGGCTATAGCACACCGATTAGGCCCAAAAATGCCTCGTTGGCGTCGTTTTGCCCGTTTGTCCACCCAAATGGCCACAAAAAATTAAATGAACCACATTGGGATGATGCCCAACCTCCCTGGGATACACCAGTCGATTTTTGGCCCACAGAACACCCGGACCCACATCCAAAATGGTGGGCTATAGCACACTGATTTCGCCTAATAATGCCCCATTCACGCCGTTTCAGCCGTTTGTTAACCCAAATGGCCACAAAAATTTAAACAAACCACAATGGGATGATCCTCATCCACCCTGGCACACCCCGATCAATTTTTGAACTACAGCACGCCCGGACCCCAGGCCCAACCCTAAAACAGTAGGCAACAACACACCGATTTGGCTAAAAAATGCTCTATTTGCACCGTTTCGCCTGTTTGTCAACCGAAATGGCCACAAAAATATAAACGGACCACACTGGGATAATCCCAACCTCCCTGGCATTCCACGATTGATTTTTAGCCCGCAGCACGCCCGGACCCTAAGCCCACCCCCAAAACCGTAGGTAATAGCACACTGATTTGGCTAAAAAATGCCCCGTTCATGCTGTTTTGCCTATTTTTCCACCCAAATGGCCACGAAAATTTAAACGGACCAGAATGGGACAATACCCAACCGCCCTGGCACTCCCTGGTCAATTTTCAGCCGACAGCACACCCGGACCCTGGGCCTATCCCCAAAATTATAGGCTATAGCAGACCAATTTGGCCTAAAAATGCCTCGTTCGTGTCGTTTCTCCTGTTTGTCCACCGAAATGGAAAAGAAATATTAAACAGACCACACTGGGATAATCTCCAACCTCCCTGGCATGCCCCGATCAATTTTTGGCCCACAGCACGCCCGAATCCCGGGCCCATCCCCAAAACCGTGGGCTATAGCACACTTATATAGCCTGAAAATTCCCCGTTCGCATTGTTTCATCCATTTGTCAACCTAAATTGCAACAAAATTTAAACAAACCATACTGGGATGATTCTCAACCTCCCTGGCACGCCCCGATCGATTTTTGGCCCACAGCACGCCCGAACTTTAGGCCCACCCCTGAAATGGTGGGCTATAACACATGGATTTTGCCTGAAGATGCCCTGTTCGTGCCGTTTCGCCCGTTTGTCCTCCCAAATGGCCACAAAAATTTAAACGGACCATACTAGGATGATCCCCAACCTCCCTGGCATTCCCAATTGATTTTGGCCCGCAGCACGCCCAAACACTGCCCCCCCAAAACTATGGGCTATAACACAAAGATTTGGCCCGAAAATGCCTAATCGTGCCTTTTCTAACATTTGTTTACCCAAATAAACACAAAAATTTAAACGGACCACACTGGGTTGATGCCCAACCTACTTGGCATGCCCCGTTAATTTTTGACCTACAACACGCCTGGACCCTAGGTCTACCCCCGAAACCATGGGCTATAGCATACGATTTGGCTCAAACAACTGCCCCGTTCGCGCTGTTTCACCTGTTTTTCCACTCAAATAGCCATGAAATTTAACCGGACCATACTAGGATGATCCTCAACCTCCTTGCACACGCCGATCAATTTTAGGCCCACATATCACCTGGACCCTGGCCCACCCTGAATCTTTGTTTATAGCACACTGATTTGTCCCTAAAAAGCCCCGTTTGCACCGTTTTGCCCGTTTGTCCACCCAAATGGCCACAAAAATTAAAATGAACCACACTGGGAAGATCCCCAACCTCTCTGGCATGCTTTGGTCAATTTTTTGCCCACAACACACTTGGTTCCCGGTCCACCCCCAAAACTGTGGGCTATAGCACACCGATTTGGCCTAAAAATACCTGGTTCACACCGTTTCGCCCATTTGTCCTACCAAATAGACACAAAAATTTAAATGGGCCACAATGGGATGATCCCCAATTTGCCTGGCATGGCCCGGTCAATTTTTGGCCCATAATACGTCTGGGCCCACCCCCATAATCGTGGGCTATAAGACATTGATTTGGTCTGAAAATGCCTTATTCGCGCTGTTTCGCCCGTTTGTCAACCCAAATGGCCACAAAAATTTAAATGGATCACACTGGGATGATCCCCAACTTCCCTGGCATGCTCTATTAAATTTGTGGCCCACATCATGCCTGAACCCCGAGACCACCCCTAAAACCGTGGGCTATAGCACACCAATTTGGCCTGAAAATGCTCCGTTCGTGCCGTTTTGCTCGTTTGTCCACCCAAATAGCCACAAAAATTTAAACGGACCACACAAGGAAGATCCCCAACCTCATTGGCATGCCTCGATTAATTTTCAGCCCACAACACGCCCGGACCTTGGGCCCACCCCTAAAATCGTGGGCTATAGCACACCGATTTGGATCGAAAATACCCCGTTCATGTCGTGTTTCCTATTTGTCCACCCAAATAGACACAAAAATTTAAACGAACTATGCTGGGACGATCCCCAACCTTCGTGGCATGCCTTGGTCATTTTTTGGCCCATAGAACACCCAGACCCCGGGCCCACCCCCGAAATCATGGGCAATAGCACATCGATTTGGCCCGAAAATGCCCCGTTTGCACCGTTTCTCTCCTTTGTCCATCCAAATGGCCACAGAAATTTAAACAGACCACACTGGGGCAATCCCTAACCTCCCTGGCATGCTCTGGTTGATTATTGGCCTACAACACACCCAAACCCAGGGCCCACCTCCAAAACCGTGGGCTATAGCACGTCGATTTAGCCTATAATCTTCCCGTCCATGTTATTTCTCCTGATTGTCCACCCAAATGGCCACAAAAATTTAAATAAACCACAGTGGGATGATCCCCAACAACCCTGGCACGCCACGGTCGATTTTTAGCCCACAGCATGCCCGGACCCTGGGCCCACCCCCAAAATCGTAGGCTATATAGCACACAGATTTGGCCCAAAAATGCCTCGTTCATGCCGTTTTATCCATTTATCCACCCAAATAGCGACAAAAATTTAGATGTACCATACTGGGATGATCCCCAACCTCATTGGCAAGCCCCGATTGATTTTTGGCCCACAGCACGCTCGAACCCCAGCCCTCCCCCGAAACCGTGGGCTATAGCAAGTTGATTTGGCCCGAAAATGCCCTGTTCGCGCTATTTCGCCCGTTTGTCCACCGAAATGGCCATGAAAATTTAAATGGACCACACTGGGATGATACCCAACCTCCTTGGCATGCCCCGGTTAATTTTTGGCCTACAACACGGCGGTATCCTCGGCCTACCCCCAAAACCGTGGGCTATAGAACATTGATTTGGCCCAAAACTACCCCGTTTGTGCCGTTTCGCCTGTTTATCCACCGAAATGGCCAAGAAAATTTAAACAGACCACACTGGGATGATCCCCAACCTCCTTGGCACCTTCCGATTAATTTTTTTCCTACATAACGCCCGAACCCTAGGCCTACCCTCAAAACCGTAGACTATAGCACACCGATTTGGCCTGAAAATGCCGCGTTTGTGCAGTTTTGCCCATTTGTCCACCCAAATGGCCTCAAAACTTTAAACAGATCATACTGGGATGATCCCCAAACTCCCAGGAACTCCCTAATTGATTTTTAGCCCGCTACACGCTCGAACCCCGAGCCCACCACCAAAACTGTGGGCTATAGCACAATAATTTGGTCCAAAAATGCCTTGTTCTTGCTGTTTTCCCCGTTTGTCCACTCAAATGGCCACAAAAATTTAAACGGACCACACTGAGATGATCCTCAATCTCCCTGGCATGCCCCAGTCAATTCTCGGCCCACAGCTTGCCTGGCCTCTAGCCCACCCCAAAACTTTGAGCTAGCACATCGATTTGGCCCCAAAACTCCCCTTTTGCACCGTCTTGCCCGTTTGTCCACCCAAATGGCCACAAAACATAAAATGAATCACACTTGGACAATACCCAACCTCCTTGGCATGCTTTGGTCAATATTTCTCCCACATCACGCCCGGACCCCGGCCCACCCCCAAAACCGTGAGCTATAGCACACCGATTTTACCCGAAAATGCCCAATTTGTACTATTTCGCTCGTTTGTCCACCCAAATGGCCACAAAATTTAAAAGGACCATACTGGGATGATTACCAACCTCCCTAGAACACCTCGGTTGATTTTCAACCCACAAAACTCTCGAATCACGAGCCCACCCCCAAAACCGTAGGCTATAGCACACTGATTTGGCCCAAAAATTCCCCATTGGCGTCGTTTCGCCCGTTTGTCCACCCAAATGGCCAAAAAAATTTAAATGAACCACATTGGAATGATTCCTAACCTCCCTGGGATACACCAATCAATTTTTGGCCCACAGAACGCCCGGAGCCACATCCAAAATGGTGGGCTATAGCACACTGATTTCGCCCAAAAATGCTCCATTCATGCCGTTTTAGTCTTTTGTCAACCCAAATAGCAACAATAATTTAAAAGAACCACACTGGGATGATACTCAACCCCCATGGCATGCCCCGATCGATTTTCGAACTACAGCACGCCCGGACCCCAGTCCCAACCCTAAAATAGTAGCCAACAGCACACCGATTTGGCTCGAAAATGCTCTATTTGCACCGTTTCGCTTGTTTGTCAACCCAAATGGCCACAAAAATTTAAACGGACCACACTGGGATGATACCCAACCTCCCTGGTATGCCACGATTGATTTTTAGCCTACAGCACGCCCGGACCCTGAGCCCACCCCCAAAACCGTAGGTAATAGCACACTAATTTAGCTCGAAAATGCCCCGTTCGTACCGTTTTGCCCATTTTCCCACCCAAATGGCCACAAAAATTTAAACGAACCACACTAGGACGATCCCCAACCGCCCTGGCACTCCTCGGTCAATTTTCAGCCGATAGCACGCCCGAACTCCGGGCCTATCTCTGAAATTATAGGCTATAGCAGACCAATTTGGCCTGAAAATACCTCATTCGCATCGTTTCTCCTGTTTGTCCACCAAAATAGAAACGAAATATTAAACAGACCACACTGGGATAATCTCCAACCTCCCTGGCATGCCTCGATCAATTTTCAGCCCACAGCACGCCCGAACCCCAGGCCCACCCCCAAAACCGTAGGCTATAGTACACTTATATATCCTGAAAATGCGTCGTTCGCATCGTTTCGCCCGTTTGTCCACCTAAATTGCAACAAAAATTTAAACGAACCATACTGGGATGATTATCAACCTCCCTGGCATGCCTCGATCGATTTTTGGCCCACAGCACGCCCGAACATTAGGCCCACCCATGAAATGGTGGGCTATAACACATGGATTTGGCCTGAAGATGCCCCGTTCGTTCCGTTTCGCCCGTTTGTCCACCTAAATGGCCACAAAAATTTAAACGGAATATACTGGGATGATCCCCGACCTCCCTGGCATGCCCGATTGATTTTTGGCCCACAGCACGCCCAAACCCCCCCAAAACCGTGGGCTATAGCACACAAATTTGGCCCAAAAATGCCCCATTCGCCCCTTTTCGCCCGTTTGTCCACCCAAATAAATACAAAAATTTAAAAGGACCACACTGGGTCGATGCCCAACATCCTTGGCACGCCCTATCAATTTTCAACCTACAGCATGCCCGGAACCTAGGCCTACCCCCTAAACCATGGGCTATAGCACACCAATTTGGCTCGAAAATGCACCATTTTGCCAGTTTGTCCACTCAAATGGCCACGAAAATTTAAACGGACCACAGTGGGACGATCCTCAACCCTCCTGGCATACACTGGTGAATTTTGGGCCCATATATCGCCTGGACCCTGGCCCACCCCGAATCATTGGGCTATAGCACACTGATATGACCCTAAAATGCCCTGTTTGTGTCGTTTTGCCCGTTTGTCCACCCAAATAGACACAAAAATTAAAATGGACCACACTGGGATAATCCCCAACCTTCCTGGTATGCTTTGATTGATTTTTGGCCCACAGAACGCCCGGACCCTGGTCCACCCCCAAAACAGTGGGCTATAGCACACCTATTTGGCCCGAAAATGCTTAGTTCACACCGTTTCACCCGTTTGTCCGCCTAAATGGCCACGAAAATTTAAATGGATCATAATGGAATGATCCCCAATCTTCCTGGCATGCCTCAGTCGATTTTTGGCCTATAGTACGTTCGGACCCCGGGGCCACCCCTATAACCGTGGGCTATGGCACACCGATTTGGCCTGAAAATGCCCTATTTGCGTTGTTTCGCCAGTTTGTCCACCCAAATGGCCATAAAAATATAAATGGATCACACTGGGATGATCCCCAACTTCCCTGGCATGATCCGTTTAATTTTTGGCCCACAGCATGCCCGAACATTGGGACCACCCCTGAAACCGTGGGCTATAGCATACCGATTTAGCCTAAAAATGTCCCATTCGTACCGTTTTGCTCGTTTGTCCACCCAAATGGCCACAAACTTTAAACGGACCATAATAGGAAGATACCCAACCTCACTGGCATGCCCCGGTTGAATTTCAGCCCTTAGCACACTCGGACCCCGGGCCCACCCCCAAAATCGTGGGCTATAGCACACCAATTTGCCCAAAAATGCCTCGTTCGCGCCAGTTTGCCCATTTTCCAACCAAATGGCCATAAAAATTTAAACGGACTAAACAGGGATGATCCCCTACCTCCCTGGCACTCCCCGATCAAATTTTGGCAGACAACATGCTCGAACTATGGGCTCACCCTCGAAATCGTGGACTATAATACACATATTTGGCAAAAAATGCCCCATTTACATCGTTTCTCCTATTTGTCCACCCAAATAGCCACAAAAATATAAATAGACCACACTAGGACGATCCCCAATCTACAGGTACGCCTCGATCTATTTTTGGCCCTCAGCATGCCCGAACCCCGGGCCCACCCCCCAAACCGTGGGCTATAGCACATCGATTTAGTTCGAAAATGACCCGTTCGCGCCGTTTTGCCCACTTGTTCAAACAAATAGCCATGAAAATTTAAACGAACCACACTGGGATGATCCTCAACTTCCCTGGCATGCCCCAATCAATTTTTTGCCCACACCACACCCAACCTCGGGCCCACCCCTGAAATCGTGGGCAATAGCACATCGATTTAGCCCGAAAATGCCCCGTTCATGTCGTTTCTCCTATTTGTCCACCCAAATAGACACAAAAAATTAAAGGGACCACGCTGGGATGATCCCAACCTCCCTGGCATGCCCTGGTCAATTTTTGGCCCAAAGCACACCCAGACCCCAGGCACACCCCCAAAATCGTGGGCTATAGCACACCCCCAAATCGTGGGCTATAGCACACCGATTTGGCTCGAAAATGGCCATTTTGCACTGTTTCGCCCGTTTGTCCAACTAAATAGCCACAAAAATTTAAACAGACCACACTAGGACAATCCCCAACCTCCCTAGTATGCCCTGGTCGATTTTTGGCCCACAACACGCTCGAAACTTGGGCCCACCCCCAAAATCGTGGGCTATAGCACGCCGATTTATCCCAAAAACATCCCGTCCACACTGTTTCGCCTGTTTGTCCACCCAAATAGCCACGAAAATTAAAACAAACCATGCTGGGATGATCCCCAACCACCCTAGCATGCCCCGATCAATTTTTTGCCCACAACACTCCTGGACCCTAGACCCACCCCCAAAATCGTAGGCTATAGCACACCGATTTGGCCTAAAAATGCCTCTTTCATGCCGTTTCGCCCATTTATCCACCCAGATAACAACAAAAATTTAAATGCACCATACTGGGATGATCCCAAACCTCATTAGCATGCCCCGATTGATTTTTTGCCCACAACACGCTCGAACCCCAACCCTGCCCTGAAATCGTGGGCTATATTACACTGATTTAGCCCGAAAATGCCTCGTTCGCGTCGTTTTGCTCGTTTGTCCACTGAAATGGCCACAGAAATTTAAATGTACCATACTAGGATGATACCCAATATCCTTGGCAAGCCCCGGTCAATTTTTGGGCTATAGCACGCCCGGACCCTAGGCCTACCCCCAAAATCGTGGGCTATAGAACATCGATTTGGCCCAAAAATGCCCCGTTTGCGCCGTTTCGCCTGTTTGTCCACCCAAATGGACAAGAAAATTTAAACAGATCACACTGGGATGATCCCCAACCTCCCTGACATGCCCCGGTCAATTTTTGGCCTACCACACGGCCGAACCCCGATCCCACCCCTGGAACTGTGGTCTATGGTACATCGATTTGGCCCAAAAATACCTCGTTCATGCCATTTCGCCCGTTTGTCCACCAAATGTCCAGGAAAATTTAAACGGACGACACTGGGATGATCCCCAACCTCCCTGGCATGCCCCGGTTGATTTTTGTCCCACAGAACGCTTGGACCCTGAGCCCACCCTCAAAACCGTAGGTAATAGCACACTGATTTGGCTCGAAAATGCCCCGTTTATGCTGTTTGGCCTATTTTTCCACTCAAATGGCCACAAAAATTTAAACGGACCACACTGGGAAGATCCCCAACCTCCATGGCACTCCTCGGTCAGTTTTCAGCTGATAGCACGCCCGGACCCCGGGCCTATCCCCAAAATTATAGGCTATAGCAGACCAATTTGGCCTGAAAATGCCTCGTTCGCATCGTTTCTCCTGTTTGTCCACCGAAATGGAAACAAAATATTAAACAGACCACACTGGGATAAACCTCAACCTACCTGGCATGCCTCGATTAATTTTTGACCCACAACACGCCCGAACCCCGAGCCCACCCCTAAAACCGTGGACTGTAGCACGCTTATATGGCCTTAAAATGCCCCGTTCACATCATTTTGCCCTTTTCTCAACCTAAATTGCAACAAAAATTTAAACGAACCACATTGGGATGATTCTCAACCTCCCTGGCACGCCCCAATCAATTTTTGGCCCACAGCATGCCCGAACTTTAGGCCCACCCCTGAAATGGTGGGCTATAACACATGGATTTGGCCTGAAGTTGCCCCGTTTGTGCCGTTTCGCCCGTTTGTCCACCCAAATGGCCACAAAAATTTAAACGGACCATACTGGGATGATCCCCAACCTCCCTGGCATGCCCTATTAATTTTCAGCCCGCAGCACGCCCAAACCCCGCCCCCCAAAATCGTGGGCTATAGCACACAAATTTGGCCCAAAAATGCCCTATTCGCTTCTTTTCGCCCGTTTGTCCACCCAAATAAACACAAAAATTTAAAAGGACCACACTAGGTCGATGCCCAACATCCTTGGCCTACCGCATGGCAGGACCCTAGGCCTACCCCCTAAACCATGGGCTATAGCACACCAATTTGGCTAAAAAATGCCCCATTTTGCCCGTTTGTCTACTCAAATGGCCACAAAAATTTAAACGAACCATAGTGAGACGATCATAAAACCTCCTGGCATACACTGGTGAATTTTGGGACCACAACTTGCCTGGACCCTGGCCCACCCCGAATCATTGGGCTATAGCACACCGATATGGCCCTAAAATGCCCCATTTGCGCCGTTTTGCCCGTTTGTCCACCCAAATGGACACAAAAATTAAAATGGACCATACTGGGATGATCCCCAACCTTCCTGGTATGCTTTGATTGATTTTTGGCCCACAGAACGCTCGGACCCTGGTCCACCCCCGAAACTGTGGGCTATAGCACACCTATTTGGCCCGAAAATGCCTGGTTCACACCGTTTCACCCATTCATCCACCTAAATAGCCACAAAAATTTAAACGAATCATAATGGGATGATCCCCAATCTGCCTGGCATGCTTCGGTTAATTTTTGGCCTACAGTACGTTTGGACCCCGGGCCCACCCCTATAACCGTGGGCTATAGCATACTGATTTGGCCTGAAAATGCCCTATTTGCATTGTTTTACCCGTTTGTCCACCCAAATGGCCACAAAAATATAAATAGATCACACTGGGATGATCCCCAACCTCCCTGGCATGATCCATTTAATTTTTGGCCCACAGCATGCCCGGACCCCGGGACCACCCCTGAAACCGTGGGCTACAACATACCGATTTAGCCTGAAAATGTCCCATTCGCGCCGTTTCGCTCGTTTGTCCACCAAAATGGTCACAAAATTTAAACGGACCACACTAGGAAGATCCCCAACCTCACTAGCAGGCCCCGGTTGAATTTCAGCCCTTAGCACACTCGGACCCCGGGCCCACCCCAAAAATCGTGGGCTATAGCACACCAATTTGCCCAAAAATTCCTCGTTCGCGCCATTTTGCCCATTTTCCAACCAAATGGCCATAAAAATTTAAACGGACTAAACAGGGATGATCCCCTACCTCCCTGGCACTCCCCGATCAAATTTCGGCAAACAACATGCTCGAACTATGGGCTCACCCTCGAAACCGTGGACTATAATACACATATTTGGCAAAAAATGCCCCATTTACATCGTTTCTCCTATTTGTCCACCCAAATAGCCACAAAAATATAAATAGACCACACTAGGACGATCCCCAATCTACAGGTATGCCCCGATCTATTTTTGGCCCTCAGCACGCCCGGAACCCGGGCCCACCCCTAAAACCGTGGGCTATAGCACATCAATTTAGTTTGAAAATGCCCCGTTCGCGCCGTTTCGCCCGCTTGTTCAAAGCAATAGCCACAAAAATTTAAACGAACCACACTGGGATGATCCTCAACATCCCTGGCATGCCCCGATCAATTTTTGGCCCATATCACACACAACCTCGGGCCCACCCCTGAAATCATGGTCAATAGCACACCGATATAGCCCGAAAATGCCTCGTTCATGCCGTTTCTCCTATTTGTCCACCCAAATAGACACGAAAAATTAAAGGGACCACGCTGGGATGATCCCCAACCTCCCTGGCATGCCTTGGTCAATTTTTGTCCCACAGCACACCCAGACCCCGGGCACACCCCCAAAATCGTGGGCTATAGCACACCGATTTGGCCCAAAAATGGCCATTTTGCGCTGTTTTGCCCATTTGTCCAACTAAATGGCCACAAAAATTTAAACAGACCACACTGGGACAATCCCCAACCTCCATAGCATGCCTTGGTTGATTTTTGGCCCACAACACGCTCAAAACCTGGGCCCACCCCCGAAATCATGGGCTATAGCACCCCGATTTAGCCCAAAAACATCCCATCCACGCTGTTTCGCCTGTTTGTCCACCCAAATAGCCACGAAAATTAAAATAAACCATACTGGGATGATCCCCAACCACCCTGGCATGCCCTGGTCGATTTTTTACCCACAACACTCTCTGACCCTTGGCCCACCCCCAAAATTGTAGGCTATAACACACCGATTTGTCCTGAAAATGCCTCTTTCATGTCGTTTAGCCCATTTATCCACCCATATAGCAACTAAAATTTAAATGCACCACACTGGGATGATCCCAAATCTCCTTAGCATGCCCCAATTGATTTTTGGCCCACAACACGCTCGAACCCCAACCCTGCCCTGAAATCGTGGGCTATATTACACTGATTTAGCCCGAAAATGCCCCGTTCGCGTCGTTTTGCCCGTTTGTCCACTTAAATGGCCACAGAAATTTAAACGGACCACACTGGGATGATACCCAACCTCCTTGGCATTCCCCGGTCGATTTTTGGCCTATTGCACACCCGGACCCTAGGCCTACCCCCAAAACCGTGGGCTATAGAACATCAATTTTGCCAAAAAAATCCCCGTTCGTGCCGTTTTGCCCGTTTGTCCACCCAAATGGCTAAGAAAATTTAAACAGACCATACTGGGATGATCCTCAACCTCCCTGGCATGCCCCGATCAATTTTTCTCCTACCACACGCCCGAACCCCGAGCCCACCCCTGGAACTGTTGGCTATGGTACATCAATTTGGCCCAAAAATACCTCGTTCATGCCATTTCGCCCGTTTGTCCACCAAATGTCCAGGAAAATTTAACCTCTCTGGCATACCCCGGTTGATTTTTGTCCCACAGAATGCCTGGACCCTTGCCCCTCCCCCCGAAACTGTGGGCTATAGCACACCGATTTGGCCCTTAAACGCCCCATTTGTACCGTTTTGCCCATTTGTCTACCCAAATGGCCACGAAAATTAAAACGGACGATACTTGGATGATACCCAACCTCTCTTGCATGGTTTGGTTGATTTTTGGCAGACAGCACGCCCGGACCCTGGCCCACCCCCGAAACCGTAGGCTATAGCACACCGATTTGGCTCGAAAATGCCCAGTTCGCACTATTTCATCTGTTTGTCCGCCTAAATGACTACAAAAATTTAAACGGACTTCACTGGGATGATACCCAACCTGCCTGACATGTCCTAGTCGATTTTTTTCCCACAGTACTCCCGGACTCCAGGTCCACCCCTAAAACCGTGGGCTATAGAACACTGCTTTGGTCTGAAAATGCCCCATTCACGCTGTTTCTCCCGTTTGTCCACCCAAATGGCCATGAAAATATAAACGGATGATATTGGGATGATCCCCAACTTCCCTGGCACGCCCCGATTGATTTTGACCAACAACATGCCTGGACCCCGAGCCTACCCTCGAAACCGTGGGCTATAGCGCACTGATTTAGCCCAAAAATGCCCCGTTCGTGCCATCTCGCCCGTTTGTCCACCCAAATAACCACAAAAATTAAAACGGACCAAACTGGGATGATCCTCAACCTCCTTGGCATGTCCTGGTTGATTTTTGACCTACAACATGCCCTGACCCTGAACCCACCCCCAAAATCGTGGGCTATAGCACATCAATTTAGCCTGAAAAATGCCTCCTTCACGCCGTTTTGATCGTTTTTCAACCCAAATAGCCATGAAAATTTAAACGAACCACATTGGGATGATCCCCAACCTCCCTAGTATGCCCCGGTCGATTTTTGGCCCACAACACGCCCGGACCCCGGGCCCACCCTCGAAACCGTGGGCTATAGCACACCAATTTAGCTTGAAAATGCCCAGTTCACACCGTTTTGTCCATTTGTCCACCTAATGGCCACAAAAATTTAAACAGACCACACTGGGACGATCCCCAACCACCCTGGCATGCATCGGTCGATATTTAGCCCATTGCACGCTCGAACCCACCCTCGAAACATGGGCTATAGCACACCAATTTGGCCCAAAAATGCCCCATTCATGCCGTTTTGCCCGTTTATCCATCCAAATGGCCACGAAAATTTAAACACACCACACTTGTACAATACCCAAGTTCCCTGGCAAGCTCGGTCAATTTTTGGACTACAGCACGCTCGGTTCCCGGATCCCGGGCCGACCCTTAAAAACCTTGGCTATAGCACATCGATTTGACCCAAAAATGCCCCAGTCATGCCGTTTCACCAGTTTGTCCACCCAAATGGCTATGAAAATTTAAACGGACCACACTGGGACGATCCCTGATGTGTGAGCTAATGCTAACACATTTGAGGCTTTTAACTAAGAGTAATTGCAAAGTCTTAAGAAACTTTTGTCATTTTTGATTGTTTTATGTTTGATTTTACAGTCGAAGCTATGATACAAGAGAACCAACAAGGATAGAAGCAAAGGAGTTGAAATCTTAAGTTATTCGAAGAGAAGTGTGGCTGACGACATTTTTGATAAGTCGTCAGCCCTATGATAAGTTATCAGGTTCATCATCAGCCTCCGATCGAGAATACACCTGAGTTGAGAGTTGTGATGATATTTTATGGTAAGA
Source organism: Capsicum pubescens (assembly GCA_030864215.1). Lineage (NCBI taxonomy): Eukaryota > Viridiplantae > Streptophyta > Magnoliopsida > Solanales > Solanaceae > Capsicum > Capsicum pubescens. The sequence goes on along the minus strand of CM061540.1, from coordinate 41,811,868 downwards.
CGTCAAGGAACTGATAGGTTGTCAAAGTTGTCGGCAGCCTAAGGCAGAACATGAGGGTTGAGGTAGAGACTTGACGATATTTGTGATAAGTCATCAAGGAGTTGATAGAACGTCACCGGTTGTCATCATCTTTAGGCAGCGAGTATCAAAAGCAAAGAGGAGCTAACAACATTTGTGATAAGTCTTCAGCCACCTTATAGGTTATCACGAATGGCGTCACCTAATCCAAGGAATTTTTGAACTTTATTATTTTGTTTCCATAATTAGGGTGAACTATTTAAAGCATTGTTTAGGGTTTTCTTGGGAAAAAGAAAAAACTTGAGTATTGAGACACGTATTTTGATATTTTCTCTCTCTAGTTTCTTGACTTGAACAAGCAATTATTTTGAAGAGATTATCATCATTATTTTTTGATTACTATTATGATCTAATCTGAGAATATCTTATTTCTATTCATCTTGCGGTAAGTTTATCTTTCAAATCACGAATATAACTAGTTTCGATTATTACATCATGAGCGGCTAAATTCCTTTAACCTGAATTATGGGATCTAGGGTTAAGTCTTGATAAGGTGTTGAGTGTTCAAGATTCAAAAGGTGGTAGGACTCCTTGATAATTCTGAGGTTTTAATTATCATCTATTGGTTGCAAATGATAGATAACACCTTCTTTGATTTACTTTAGAAAGAAAACAAATATAGTGGGAAGTGAATTATTAACAGGGACTTGGAAGCACTAAAAACTTCCATTTAATAATTGACGTTGTAACAAGGTTGATTAACCTGAGGTAAAATATGGTCATGAATATAAATTTCCTAAGTTCGAGAGGATTAGGTAATTAAATGCTTAAGTAGGTCGAGAGATATTTAGGCATTACTTCAGTAAAGATAACTTGTTGTCCTACCTATTGTGAGAATCTTGAACCAACATTAGCATCTTTCAAGTACCAAAACCACTAGTGAACATAACTCTGGTTTTTCCATAAACTCTTGATTACGAACACTGTAACTAAAGTAACCAACAATTACTTGATAAACTAAAAACCCCCATTTCAGGAAACATCCAGCTATCAGTTGATTAAATTGCAAACGACTGAAGTTCACACCATATTCCCTGTGGGATTTACAACGATCGCTTACATTCTCATTAGAGAGGTATAGTTTGAACATTATCAAAAAATGGCGCTGTTGCCACGGAATACGGTTGTAAATTGAAGTTGGGTGTGCTAATTGAATGTCAGTAAAGTTTCCTAGTTTTACATTTATTTGTTTTGTTTGTTTATTGCAGGATCTTTGTAGTGTATTCCAAGCACCAGAAGTTCCGGAGAACTATTATTACCACTTAATTTGGAATCGCAATGAAATTGAAGAATGGCAGAACAATAAGAGGCTGGCAGATTGGCATCCTTAGCTAGAGCTCAGGTGAATGTGTAAAATGTCGGTCAACAAGCACGACATCAAAATTCTGACGATGAAGATTTGTGTGACGAGGAGTTGCTAAATATTGGTAACCCAAGGCGTGCAGAGCAAGTAGTTGCACCAGTACGATGTAATGTTAACAGGAACCGTCTGTTCCGAGAAAGGCAAGAGTACCAGCCGGTCTAGTATGGCCTCAATGATGATAATGATGGAATGGACAGAGAAGGTGCAACGGTTACAATCATTACTCTACCGTTGGCACCTGGGTCTAAATTCAATATTATGAGTACTATGATTCAACTCAATCTAAAGGGGTTCTTTGGTGGCCTTCCTGGGGATGACCCAAACTTGCATCTGGTGAATTTTGTCACCATATGTAAATCTTTTGATAACCCAGGAGTGGGCCATAATGCTATCCGATTGAGATTGTTTTCATTGTCTCTGTCTGGAGAGGCAACTTTGTGGTTAAATGAGCTAACACCTGATTCTATAACCAACTGGAGGCAGTTGAAAGGAGCTTTCCTAGAAAGGTTCTTTCTATCTTCCAGGAGGGTACAGTTGAGGGATAAAATCAGCAACTTTAGGCAGCTCCCAACTGAAGCCTTGCATGAAACCTGGGAAAGATTCAAGAAGAAGCTGACACAATATCCGATCCACAATATGACGGACATACACTTGATAGAGACTTTGTACAGGGCTCTTAACTCTGTGACAAATCCAATTGTAGATAATGCTGTTGGTTGTTCGTTTGTTGATCTTACATTTCCAGAGGCTTCAGAGATGCTGGAAAGAATGACCAAACAAAGTTGGGCATGGCATACCAGAGACTCTGTGGTATCTATCCCCACTATATCTAGGGGTATTAATACAGAATAATGCAGAAGAGATGAGGAGTGTGACCAAGACATGACTCACCTTAAAACATAGATGGACTTGCTAACCAAGCACTTTCTATTAGGAAAAACTGAGAAGGTGAAAGCTGTGGGATCTCAGGATAAAGTTGATGCTGATGCAAAAGAAGAGGCAAACTATGTTAATAATTAGGGGGGTTTCCGAGGCAATGGCCAAGGAAATCAAGGTCATAATTATTATGATAAGCCTGGTTATAAAGATAGGGAGCAGGGAAATTAGAGGAACAACAATGATTGGAGCGGGCTCTATGTCACTCCTGGAAATCGTGAGGCTGCTATAACAAGTTCTTAAAAGATGCCCACGGAAGACATGATGGCTAAGTTATTAAAGAGAGTGGAAGCTGTCAACTCTGGTGTGACTACCATGAAGACTGATCTATCATCTATTAGTCAGTTGGTAAACTTGTACTCCACCACAATCAAACAGTTAGAGCAGCAGATGAGCCAACTCTCCGCAGCATTCAACCAGAGGAAGAGCGGAACATTACCAAGTGATACGGTCCAAAATCCGTAGAATGATAGCTCATGTATGGCGATTACCAATAGAAGTGGTAAGATATTACCTGGCCCTTCTATGGGAAAACTTGTAGTTGATGATGTAGTTGATGATGAACCGAAAGAAGGAGGTCCAATGGAGTCTGAGAAGCTGGATAATTCTGATGATGCTTTGGAAAAAGAGAAAGAAAAGGAAAAAGAGGTAGTGTTGAAAACTATCCCAAGACCACCACCTCGCTTTCCTTAGTGGTTGAAGAAAACAAACTGATGATGCAAAATTCAGCAAATTCATGGCAATGCTCAAGCAATTGACAATAAATGTGCCTTTGGTTGAGGCATTTGAGCAAATGCCAGGATACGCAAAGTTTATGAAAGACCTTGTCACGAAGAAACGGAAGGTTATCCATGAGCTGGAGGACAATCTTCTTCATTGTGGAACTATCTCTACAAGGTCTTTAGTCCAGAAAAAGGTAGACCCGGGAGCGTTTACCATCCCGTGCACTATTGGGTCCCTGAATTTCACAAAAGCGCTATGCTATTTGGGAGCCAGTATAAACCTAATGCCACTTGAGGTGTACAAGAAACTGGGTTTGGGGGATCCTACCCTGACGAACATGAGATTGGTGATGGCAGATAGGTTTGTAAAGCGTCCAGTGGGCATATTACATGATGTATTGGTAAAGGTGGCTGAATTTATTCTGCCTACTGATTTTTTAGTCCTAGACTGTTAGGTGGATTTTGAAGTGCCCATTATCTTGGACAGACCATTCCTTGCAACTAGGAGAGTGATCGTAGATGTGGAGATGAATGAGATGAAGTTCAGGCTAAATGATAAAGAAACACGATTCAAAATACACTCTTCTATGACACAGCAAAAAGAGATGAGTGTTTTCTCAATCGTGGACGTATTCTATAAAGATGGTAAAAAGGTATCAACAGGTTGTCTTGGCGAAGTCTGAGTAGTCAAGATAACCAAGTCGTGCCGCGACATTAAATCAGGCGCTATTGGGAGGCAACCCAAAATTTTTATGTTCCGGAAAATTATTTATTTTTGTAGTTAGGTTCTAGTGCAAAGAAGGTGGAATCGATGTATTCAGCCAAGTGCTCCTGACGATATTTTTTGACGGGCTGTCACAATTGTGGTAAGCCATTAAATTTATCGTCAGAGATATCAGCTCTGAGGTAGGGTCTTTTAAGGCTGACCATATTTTTGATAAGCTATCACATTTGTGACTTCTTATCAGAAATGTCGTCACAAAAACCCAAAATTAGCTGAAAGTCTGGGCCCAGGTAAAAAGATCCGACCCGTCCCAAGACACTGTCTTTCCACCTTCCAGCTTATTTCCTCTATTTTACTTAAAGTTTTATTTTCTTTCCATACTTAGTTTATTTTCTTCCCTTTTTCAAAATGTTTCCAGCTAAAACAAAACAAAGCTTCCTTGTATGAGTGGGTTTGCAATCAGAATCAAGAATATTTCTTTACTTCCTCTTTCTCCTGTAATCAAAGTGAAGGTACCCACCATGTATGCTCAAAATCTAGCCCTTCTTTTCAATTGGTAAGTGATAAACTGAGGTGAACCCAAGTTCCCAAGAAGTTTGAATCAAGTTATCTTGCAAATGACTGAGAATCGGGAACTAGGGTTTGCTGTGCAAGCTTGGGAATTACAAGATCATCTCAAAAACGAGAACCAATTGGGTTTTAGGGAGAAAAAGGATTAAAAAACAAGTTAAAGTCGAGTTAGAGTTGTATCCTGAGCTGACGACATTCATGATAATTATCACAACTGTGATGGCTTATCAGAAATGTCATCAAAGATTGCTAAAAATGTTGTGGGTTTTGTTTAGAGATAACTAAATTCATGATAAGTTATCACAACTGTGACGACTTATCAAAAATGTCGTCACACTTGGGATCTGAAGCATGAATAAGCCTTTTCAAGGGGTGTGAAACTTAAAATGATTAATGTGTTTGTGTTTATACTCTTGAGGGTCAACTAATGGTTTTTGTCTTACTATAGGTTGTGAAATGGCACATAAAGGAAAGAACTCAAAATCTACCAAGAAAGTGACCAAGGGAAGTGTACCTCGGAGGAGTCTGATTATGAAGAGGAAGAGACTCTGCTCAGGAAGCAAAAAAAGAAGAAAATCCCTAAAAAGCCTTCACCACCTCCACCAATTGAAGTGAAGAAGAGTGAAGAGAGTGACACTGAGCCAACAACATCTGAACATACAGCTTTTGAGCAGATGGCCTCTGAGCAACAAGATTTTGAATATGCTAAATCTAAAGAGCATGATTCAGATCATCCTAATTCTGAGGAGCATGAGTCTAGGCAACCTGAATCTGAGGGACCATCAACTGAGTCCCCTTATTCCGACCCACAAGATGAGGAAGAATCTCTGATTAGGAGAACTATGGTTAAATGCAAGAATCCTGAAGTTCGAGATGGCACTAGGTGGTAGATTCCCAAAGCTCAGAAAATTCTTCTTTGATGGGCTTCGTAGAACTAACAGAAGAGCTGTTAAGAGGCCAATCTTCGAAGAGAAGAGAATCGTTATTAAAGGGTTGAGCAGATACCCCAAGGTGGAGCAGAAATTTCATGATTACAATTTAGGATGGACGACAAGAGGAGGAAATTCATTTTGACCTACACTAGTTAGGAAGTTCTAGGCAAACTACCAAGCTCACTTAAAAAACATGTGTAGAGAAGGGAAGAAAGCAGCTGACCAACCATTGTTGGATAAAATTCTGATACGGGGTGTAATGGTTGATGTTTCTAAAGAAACAATCAACAGGTTCCTTCATGGACCAAACTTCACTCCTAAGTCCACTTCACCTACTTTCTATGCCCAGTTGAAGTAACGGGAAAATCAAAGGTCTTGGTTAGATACGCTCATAGCTGATAGAGAACCGGAATGGCTGACCGACCCAAGTGAAAGAATCTTCAAGGACTCCCTGAATTCAGAGGCAAGATTTTGGTGGGGTATTGTACGTACCTGGTTGAAAGATGGCGATAATATCCTCGGGGATGACAGAGAAATACTAGTCACATGTTTTGTGGCTAACCACAAATTGAACTTTGGAGAGATCATCACTGAAGAGATAAATATTTGGGTGTCAAGGTCCGATACAACATATCCCTTCCCTTGTTTGATTACAAGGTTGTGTAGGGTAGCCAATGTCCCCAAGATTGTAGGGTTAGAAGAAGAACTCCTTTCCAAGAATACCCACAATCCTATCCTAAATGAGAAAAATCAGCAGAGGCTAATTCTTGATAGGGGTGCAAAGATTCCAGCTGATCCACCAGTTACAGGTACCAGCTCAGTGCCTAATGTAGAAGTATAGGATTTCGAGGCTGCACCACCAATATTTTCAGCACGAGCAGGTCCAGTGTCTGGAACTGAGACAAACCATTTAGCTCTGATGCCTACAACAGAATTTGCCTTTAACCCTATGAATTTTAAAAGAGTAGAAAAGAAGTCCAAGTGGTGAGAGGATCAGCTTAAACTCCTTGCCAAGCAATTTGTAGCTGCAGTGGACAAGAGGGTTAAGGCTGCACTCGAGCCCTACAAGGCTCTGCCAGGTCGAATTGATGAATTGGAGAACCTCTTCAATGCATAGTCAAAAGAGAGGTCAACACCAGAGATGGCATTATTCAGATCAGACCTAGACAAAGTAAAGCCAGAGGTTGGGAAGCTACAACAACACCACTTTATGGTGTCAACAGATCTGACAGCTGAGGAGTCTGAGGGAGAAATCCCAATTCTTGATCTCACAGAGGAGCCAGTGAAGAAAAAGAAAAAGAAAGGTAAAAAGAAAGGCAAAGTCAAAGGTAAGAGAGAGAGTCCTGACAGTGATAAAGAAAGAAAAATAGAGAAGGGGGCAAGAAAAAAGTCTGAAAAGGAGGATATGAAGAAGGTGAAGATTGAGTCCTTAGTGGACAATGAGAGATGGGAGGAAGCCATCAAAGTAAGAGCCACAGGATCCTTTATTAGTAGGCCTTTAAAGTCTGATAGACCAGCTGCACCAGAACAGAGCAAGGCTCCTGATGGAGATACGACAGCAGGGTCAGGAACCCATGACTCCCGAGATTGATCTATTCCAGGTATACTCTAACCCTTAGTTTAGATTTTATTTGATTTTAAGTTGAGGGTGTAGGGTAAATTATTGTTGTAAAATTTTGTAGATGACTAGGAGAAATACTTGTACTTGAGGCAGTTGAATTATTTTGTGATTTTTGCACACCTCTTCAAGTGTACACCTATTCAAGTCGTGTACTTCTTTAACTGTGTGATTTGCATTTAAGTGTGACCATTGTGTATCTTTGTATAGCATTAGTTATAGTAACACAATGATCATTGCTAAATAGCTGCATGAACTGAATGAGTAATAGATTGTGATATACCTGTGTGCCAAGTGTGTGTGAGATATTACTTAGTTTCCTCTATATACTGAAGCCAGAACTTGCCCGATTAGTCTTACCTAGGTTGAAGGATAGGGGTTAGGAAAGGATCATAGGTCGTTTTGATATGAGCTCACTTTAGCCTAAATGACCTTCCCTATGTGCATAATATTCCTTGATCCCTATTTTGAGCCTGATTAGCCTATTTGTTTTTACACTTGTCACATTCCCATTTAGATCACAATGAACCTATTTTGGCCCTGGTCCTCCTTGGACACTGTGCACCTTGACTTAGGCAAATGGCCTAAGTTGAGGGTGGCTATCATAGGGGTGCATGATATAAAATGAGTATGAAAAAAATACCATTAAAGAAAAGAATAAAAATCTAGGTACAGAGAAAAAGAGCAAGAAAAATAAAAATTGTGAAAAAGAATAAGTGATTGTGGAAAAGACCGCACCCAGCCTAAATAACCGTGATCAATAAAAGAGAAGAGTGGAAAAATCTAATGAGTGAAACTCCAAAAAGCTAGTGTAGTATCAAGGAGGCTTAGTCACTTTAAATACCATCGATTATCATACCATCCCCTATCCTACATTACAAGCCTAAGAGAAGACCTATAGTGATCCTAGTTGACCTATATGAAGATCTGGGTAATGAAAATAAGGGCAATCCTATAGTACTTGGTATACATTTGTTGGAACTTCATTCTGAGAGTGAGTGTTTTGATTGTCCCCATGTTTATGTATAGGATTACTGATATGATATGAGGGAGATTTCTTTGTTGTGAGGGAACACCAAATATGTTGCTAGTTTCTAACTTGTTTGGAGAGTGTAATACTGGTATATGCATGGTTAATGTAGCTGAATTAATGTCGTATATTGATTTATGTGTGTTGCATTGGTGTTCTTTATTGTTCTTGAATTGATTGACCTTGGAGAGGGTGAAAGTATTTTGAGATGATATGGATGATTGACTGCCAAATGTACTTTGTATTCTCTTAGTTGTGTTGAGTTGCTTGAGTACAAGCAATTGTTTTAAGTTGAGGGTGTTTATGTGTGAGCTAATGCTAACACATTTGAGGACTTTAACTAAGAATAATTGCAAAGTCTTAAGCAACTTTTGTCGTTTTTGATTGTTTTATGTTTGATTTTGCATTAGAAGCTATGATGCAAGAGAACCAACAAGGATGGAAACAAAAAAGTTGAAGTTGATAGGACGTCACCGGTTGTCGTCAGCTCTAGGCAGCGAGTATCAAAAACAAAAAGGAGCTGATGACATTTGTGATAAGTCGTCAGCCTCCTGATAGGTTATCACGAATAGCGTCACCTAATCCGAGGAATTTCTGAACTTTATTATTTTGTTTCCATAATTAGGGTGAACTATTTAAAGCATTGCTTAGGGTTTTCTTGGGAAAAAGAAAAAACTTGAGTATTGAGACACGTATTTTGATAATTTCTCTCTCTAGTTTCTTGTGTTGAACAAGCAATTATTTTGAAGAGATTATCATCATTATTTTGGGATTACAATTGTGATCTAATCTGAGAATCTCTAGTTTCTATTCATCTTGTGGTAAGTTTATCTTTCAAATCATGAATATAACTAGGTGTTTCGATTATTACATCATGAGCGGCTAAATTCCTTTAACCTGAATTATGGGATCTAGGGTTAAGTCTTGATAAGGTTCTGAGTGTTAAGATTCAAAAGGTGGTAGGACTCCTTGATAATTCTGAGGTTTTAATTATCATCTATTGGTTGCAAATGATAGATAACACCTGCTTTGATTTTCTTGAGAAAGAAATCAAATATAGTGGGAAGTGATTTATTAACAGGGATTTGGAAGCGCTAAAAACTTCCACTTAATAATTGACGTTGTAACAAGGTTGATTAACCTGAAGTAAAATCTGGTCATGAATATAAATTTCCTAAGTCAGAGAGGATTAGGTAATTAAATGCTTAAGTAGGTCGAGTTACATTTAGGCATAACTTCGATAAAGATAACTTGTTGTCCTACCTACTGTGAGAATCTTGAACAACCATTAGCATCTGTCAAGTACCAAAACCACTAATGAACATAATTCTGATTTTTCCTTAAACTCTTCATTGCAAACACTATAACTAAAGAGACCAACAATTACTTGCTAAACTAAAAACCCCCATTTCAGGAAACATCCAGCTATCAGTTGATTAAATTGCAAACGACTTAAGTTCACACCATATTCCTTGTGGGATTCGAACCCAACCTAGTTGGGTTTTATATTGACAACGATCGCTTACATTCTCATTAGAGAGGTGTAATTTGAGCGTTATCAATCCCCAGCCTCCCTGGCACGCCCCGATCTAATTTTAGCCCACAGCAAGCCCGGACCCCAGGCCCACCCCTAAAACTGTGGGCTATAGCACACCGATTTGGCCCGAAAATGCCCCGTTCATGCCGTTTCACCCGTTTGTCCACCCAAATGGCCATGAAAATTTAAACGGACCACACTGGGATGATCCCCAACCTCCCTGGCATGCCCCAGTTGATTTTTAACCCCTCCCAAAATCGTGGGCTACAACACACTGATTTGGCCCAAAAATTCCCCGTTTGCACCATTTTGCCTGTTTGTCCACCCAAATGGCCACAAAAATTTAAACGGACCACACTGGGATGATTCCCAATCTCCTTGACTTCAAAGGCTTGAAAGAGTTTGATCTATGATATGCTTGAACTATCAGTCATCAAAAGCCATGATAGGCTCTATATGGGTAGACGTAGGCCCTGAAACCATAACAAAGACCAGACAATTTTAGGGAGGACGTACGTGTTCTCGAGCGAGTGCAGACTCGGTTAGTATACAAGATCATAAACATAGTAATAGGATGCATCAGCTGAAGCCAAAACTCATGTAACAATAAGCTGGACCAAAACTCAGCCACAGTTGGTTTTGGTCGTTGAAGACATTCTGAGAAAGATAAAAAGCAAACTCTCATAGTTCGGAGCCCAGCTCCAACAACTTCTTTGTAAGTGAGGTGAGGTCCTTCTTTTGGTTTGAAAAAGGGGTCGCATCCTGGCATGCTCCGATCGATTTTCGGCCCACAGAATGCCCGAACTCCAGCCCACCCCCAAAACTATGGGCTACAGCGCACGAATTAAGCCAGAAAAGGCCAGTTCGCACCGTTTCACCCGTTTATCCATCCAAATGGACACAAAAATTTAAACGGACCACACAGGGATGATTCCCAACCTGCCTGGCATGCCCCAGTTAATTTTCAACCCACAATACGCCTGGACCCCGGGACCACCCCCAAAACCATAAGCTATAGCACATCGAGTTAGCCCGAAAATGCCACTTTCGTTCCATTTCAACTGTTTGACCAACAAAATGGCCACAAAAATTTAAACGGGTCATACTGTGACAATCTCCATCCTCCCTGGCATGCCCCGATCAATTTTATGCCCACAACATGCCGGACCCCGGGCCCACCCCCAAAATCGTGGGCTATAGCACATCGATTTTGCCCGACAATACCTTTTCCGCATAGTTTCGCCCATTTATCCACCCAAATGGCCACAAAATTTAAACGGACCACACTGGGATGATCCCAACCTGCCTGGCATGCCCCAGACAATTTTTAGCCCATAGCACGCTCAGACCCGGGCCCACCCTTAAAACCGTGGTCTATAGCACACCGATTTGGCCCAAAAATTCCCCATTCACGCTGTTTCGCCCGTTCGTCCACCCAAATGTCCACAAAAATTTAAATAAACCACACTGGGATGATCCCCAGCCTCCCTTCCATGACTCGATTGATTTTTGGCCCACAGCACGCCCGGATATCGGGCCCACCCCTAAAACCATGGGCTATAGCACACCAATTTGACCCAAAAATTCCCCGTTCGCGCCATTTTGCCCGTTTGTCCACCTAAATGGCCACAAAAATTTAAAAAGACCACACTGGGATGATCCCCAACATCGCTGTCATGACCCAGTCAATTTTTAGCTGACATTATGCCTGAACCCCGCCCTCATCCCAAAAACCGTGGGCTATAACACACCAATTTGGCTCAAGCATGCCCCGTTCGCACTGCTTCACCCGTTTGTCCACCTAAATGGCCACGAAAATTTAAACGGATCACATTGGGATGATCCCCAACCTCCCTAACATACCTAGGTTGATTTTTGGTCCACAACACACCTGGATCCCGGGCCCACCCTCAAAACCGTGGGCTATAGCACACCGATTTATCCCTAAAATGCCTTGTTTGCACCGTTTTGCCTATTCGACCACCCAAATGGCCATGAAAATTAAAACGGACCACACTAGGATGATCCCTATCCTCCCTGACGTGCTTTGGTCGATTTTAATCCTACAGCACACTCGGACCCTGGCCCACCCCCAATATCGTGGGCTATAGCCCACTGATTTGACCTGAAAAAGCCCAGTTTGCGACGTTTCGCCCGTTTGTCAATTCAAATGGCCATAAAAATTTAAACGGACCACACTGGGATGATACCCAACCTCCTTTACATACCTCGATCGATTTTGGACCACAGCACGCTCGTACCCTGGGCTCACCCCAAAAACCGTGGGCTATAGCACATAGATTTGGCCCGAAAATACCCCATTCGCGCTGTTTCACCCGTTTGTCCACCCAAATGGCTACAAAAATTTAAACGGACCATATTGGAATGAAACCCAGCCTCCCTGGTATGCCCTGGTTGATATTTGGCCCACAGCACGCTCGGACCCCAGTCCCACCCCCAAAACCATGGGCTATAGCATGTCGATTTGGCTAAAAAATGTCTCGTTCGTGCCGTTTCGCCTGTTTGTCCACCCAAATTACCAAAAAAATTTAAACGGACCATATTGAAATGATACCCAACCTACCTAACATGCCCTAATCAATTTTCGGTGGATAACACGGACCGACCCCAGGGCCACCCCCGCAACAGTGGGATATAGCACATCGATTTGGCCCGAAAATGCCCAGTTCTCACTGCTCAGCCCGTTTGTCCATCCAATAAGCTACCAAAAGTTAAATGGACCATAATGGGATGATGATCAACCTCCCTGGCATGTCTGATCAATTTTTATCCCACAACACGACTGGATCCCGAGCACACCCTCAAAACCGTGGGCTATAGCAGAACAATTTGGCCCAAAAATGCCCCATTTACGTTGTTTCCCGTTTGTCCACCCAAATGGCTATAAAAATTTAAACGGACCACACTGGGATGATCCCCAACCTCCCTGGCAGGCATTGGTCGATTTTTGGCTCACAGCACGCCCAGACCCACCCTCAAAACAGTGGGCTATTGCACACCAATTTGGCCCAAAAATGCCCCATTCGCGCCGTTTTGCCCGTTTTTCCACCCAAATGGCCACAAAAATTTAAATGCATAACGCTGGGAAGATCCCCAACTACCCTGGTATGCCTCGGTCATTTTTTGGCCAACAGTACGCTCGGACCCTTGGCCCAACCCTAAAATAGTGGGCTATAGCACACTGATTTGGCCCTAAAATGCCCCATTCGCGTCGTTTCGCTCGTTTGTCAACTGAAATGGCTACAAAAATTTAAACGGACCATATTAGGATGATCCCCAGCCTCTCTGGCATGCCCCGGTTGATTTTTGGCCAACAGAACGCCTGAGCCCCAAGCCCACCCCCAAAACCGTGGGCTATAGCACACCAATTTAGCCTAAAAATGCCCTGTTCGCACCATTTCATTCGTTTTTCCACCCACATGGCCATGAAAATGTAAAAAGACCATACTGGGATGATCCCTAGCCTCCTTGCATGCCCTGGTCGAGTTTTAACCCATAGCATACCCGAACCCCGGGCCCACCCCCAAAACCGTGGACTATAGCACACAGATTTGGCCTGAAAATTCCCCGTTCATGCCATTTCGCCTATTTGTCCACCCAAATGGCCACAAAAATTTAAATGAGCCACACTGTTAAAATCCCCAGCCTCCCTGGCATGTCTTTGTCGATTTTTGGCCTACAGCATGCCCGAAACCTGGGCCCACCCCTGAAACCGTAGGCTATAGCACACCAATTTGGCACGAAAATGCCCCATTCACGCCGTTTTGCTGGTTTGTCTGGCCAAATGGCCACAAAAATTTAAATGAACCACACTGAGATGATCCCCAACCTCCCTGACACGCCCCGATTGATTTTTGGCCTATACAACGCTCGAACCCCGGGCCCACCCCCAAAATCATGGGCTATAGCACAACAATTTAGACCGAAAATGCTCTGTTCATGCCATTCCGCCTGTTTGTCCACCCAAATGGCCACAAAAATTTTAATGAACCACACTGGGATGATCCCCAACCTCCTTGGCATGTTTGGGTAGATTTTTGACCCACAGAATGCCCTAATATCAGGCGCACCCCCAAAATCGTGGTCTATAGCACACCAATTTAGCACGAAAATGCCTCGTTCGCGCTGGTTCGCCCATTTATCCACCAAAATGGCTATGAAAATTTAAACAGACCACACTAGGATAATCCTCGACCCCCTGGCACACACCGGTTAATTTTTGGCCTACAGAGCGCACGGACCTAGGGCCCTCTCCCAAAATCATGGGCTATAGTACCCCGATTTGCCCTGAAAATGCCTTGTTTGTGTTGTTTCGCCTGTTTGTCCACCAAAATAGCCACGAAAATTTAAACGGATTATAATTTTTGGCCTACAGAGAACACAGACCCAGGGCCCTCTCCCAAAATCGTGGGCTATAGCACACCGATTTGGCCCGAAAATGCCCCGTTCATGGCGTTTCACCCGTTTGTCCACCCAAATGGCCATGAAATTTTAAACTGACCACACTGGGATGATCCTCAGCCTTCCTGGCATGCCTCGATTGATTTTTGTCCTACAAAAAACTCATACCCCAGGCCCACCCCCAAAACCGTAGACTATATCACATCGATTTAGCCCCAAAACACCCCGTACATGCTATTTCACCCGTCTGTCCACTCAATGACCATGGAAATTTAAACGGACCGCACTTGGACAATCCCCAGCCTTTGTGGCATGCCCCAGTTGATTCTTGGCCTACAGCACGCTCGGACCCCGGGCCCACCCCCAAAATCATGGGCTATATAGCATACTGATTTGGCTCAAAAATGCCCCGTTCACACCATTTCACCTGTTTGTCCACCTAAATAACCATGAAAATTTAAACGGACCATACTAGGATGATCTCCAACCTCCTTAGCATGCCTCAGTTGATTTTTAGCCCACAGTACGCCCGGACCCTAGGCCCACCCCCAAAACCGTAGGATATAGCACACTGATTTATCTCAAAAATGTCGCATTCGCGCTGTTTCACTCGTTTGTCCACCAGAATGGCCTCAAAAATTAAAACGAACCATAGTGGGATGATCCCTAACATCCCTGGCACGCCTCGGTCCATTTTCGGCCCATAGCACACCCGGATCCCAGGCACACCCACTAAACCGAGGACTATAGCACACCGGTTTGGCCCAAAACTGCCCCATTCACGCTGTTTTGCCCGTTTTTCCAGCTAAATGGCCACAAAAATTTAAATGGCCCACACTACAATGATCTCTAACATCCCTGGCATGCCCTGGTATGCTCGGACCCCAGGTCCACCCCCAAAACTGTGGGCTATAGCACACCGATTTGGTCCAAAAATGCCCCGTTCGCATCATTTTTCTCGTTTGTCCACCCAAATAGCCAAAAAAAATTTAAATTGAATAATATGGGATGATCCCCAACCTCCCTGTCATTCCCTGGTCAATTTTTAGCCCTCAACACGGCCGAACCCAGGGCCCACCCCTAAAATTGTGGGCTATGACTCACCGATTTGGCTCGAAAATTCAGAATTCACGCCGTTTCACCCATTTATCCACCCAAATAGCTAAAAAAATTTAAATGGAACACACTTGGATGATCCCCAGCCTCCCTGGCATTCCCTAGTTGATTTTCGGCCCATAGTATGCCCAGACCCCAGGCTCACCCAGGAAATTGTGGGCTATAGCACAATGATTTGACCTGAAAATGCCACGTTCATGCTGTTTCTCCTGTTTGTCCACCCAAATATCCATGATAATTTATACGGACCACACTGGGATGATCTCCAACCTCCCTGGCATGCCCCAGTCGATTTTTAGCCCACAGCACGCCCGGATCCCGTGTCCACCCCCGAAAACGTGGGCTATAGCACACCAATTTGGCTCGAAAATGCCTCGTTCATGCTATTTTTCCCGTTTATCCACCCAAATAGCCACGAAAATTTAAATGGACCACACTGGAATGATCCCCAACCTTCTTGGCATGCCCCGGTCGATTTTTAGCCCACAGCACACCCGAATCCCGGGTCCACCCCCGAAACCGTGGGGTATAGCACATCAATTTAGCCTAAAAATGCCTCGTTCATGCTGTTTTGATAGTTTGTCCACCCAAATAACCACAAAAAATTAATTGGACCATAATGGGATGATCCCCAACCTCCCTGGCATGCAAAGGTTGATTTTTGTCCCACAGAAAATCTGTACCTTTGCCCCACCCCCGAAACCATGAGCTAGCACACTGATTTGGCCCGAAAATACTCCGTTTATATTGTTTCGCCTGTTTGTCCACCCAAATGGTCATAAAAATTTAAATGGACTATACTGGGATGATCTAAACCTCCCTGGCATGCTCTGGTTGATTTTTGGTTCACATCAAGCCCAAAACTCAGCCCCACCTCTAAAACCGTGAGCTATAGCACACCGATTTGGTCTGAAAACTCCCTGTTTGCGCTATTTTTCCTGTTTGTCCACCCAATGGCCAAGAAAATTTAAACTGACCACACTAGGATGATCCTCAACCTCCCTAGCATGCCCTGATTAATTTTTGTCCTTAGCACACTCGAACTCGGGCCCACCTCCGAGACCGTTGGCTATATAGCACACTAATTTAGCCCAAAAATGCCCCGTTAACGCCGTTTCACCAGTTTCACCACCCAAATGGCATCGAATATTAAAACAGACCATAATGGGATGATTCTCAACCTTCCTGTCATACCCTGATCAATTTTTGGCCCACATTTTGCGAACCTTGGGCTAACCCCCAGACCCGTGGGATATAGCACATTAATTTGGCCTAAAAATGCCCCATTCGCGCCGTTTTATCCGTTTTTCCACACAAATAGCCACGAAAATTTAAACGGACCATACTGGGATAATCCCCAACTTCCATGGCATACCTCGGTCGATTTTCGGAGCACAGCACACCCCGACCCCTAGTCCACCCCCAAAATCGTGGGATATAGCACACCAATTTAGCCCAAAAATGCCCCACTCGTGTTGTTTCGTCCATTTGTCCACCCAAATGGCCAAAAAAATTTAAACGAACCACAGTGGGATGATCCCAACCTCCCTGGCACACCCCAGTCAATTTTTGGCACCCAGCACACCCGGACCTCGGGCCCACCCCCAACACCATGGGCTATAGCACACTGATTTATCCTGAAAATGCCCCATTCACGCCGTTTTGCTCGTTTGTCCACCCAAATGGACACAAAATTTAAACAGGCCACACTGGGATGATCCCCAACCTCCCTGGCAAGCCCCTATTAATTTTCATCCCACAGCACACCCGGACCCCAATCCCACCCCCAAAACCGTATGCTATATCACACCGATTTGGCTCGAAAATGCCTTATTTGGGCATTTTTTCCCATTTTCCCACCCAAATGGACACGAATATCTAAACAGACCACACTGGGATGATCCCTAACCTCCTTTGCCTTCCCCGAATGTGTTTTATACCACAGCACGCTCGGATCCCGGGCGCACCTCTAAAACTAAGGGCTATAGCACACTAATTTGGCCAAAAAATGCCCCATTCGCGTCGTTTCTCCCGTTTGTCCACCCAATTAGACAAAAAAATTTAAACGAACTACACTAGAATGATCCCCAACCTTTCAGGCATGCCCCAATCAATTTTTGACCCCACAACACGCCCGAACACTGGGCCCACCCCCAAAACCGTGAGTTATAACACATCGATTTGGCTCGAAAATGCTGCGTTTGTGTTGTTCCGCAAGTTTATCCACCGAATGGCCAAAAAATTTCAACGGTCCATACTGGGATGATCCCTTACCTTCATGGCGCGCGCCGGTCAATTTTTGGCCCATAGAATGCCCTGACACCGGGCCCACCCTCGAAACCGTGGGCTATAGCACATTGATTTGGCCCAAAAATGCCCCATACGCACCGTTTCGCCCATTTGTCCACCTAAATGGCCACAAAAATTTAAATGGACCACATTGGGATAATCCCCAACCTCCCTGGCATGCCCCAGTTGATTTTTGGCCCACAGCACGCTCGGACCCCAGGCCCACCCCCAAAACAGTGGGCTATAGCACACCGATTTGGCATGAAAATACCGCGTTCACGCTGTTTCACCCATTTGTCCACCAGAATGGCAATGAAAATTTAAACGGATCATACTGCGATGATCCCCAACATCCTTGGTATGCGTCGATCATACTGCAATGATCCCCAATATACTTGGCATGCCCCGATCGATTTTTGGCTCATAGAACACCCGGATCCCAGGCACACCCAAGATACCATGGGCTATAGCACACCGATTTTGATCGAAAATGCCCTATTTGTTCTGTTTCACCCGTTTGTCCACCAAAATAGCCAAAAAAATTTAAACAAACCACACTGGGATGATCCTCAACCTCCCTAGCATGCCCCGGTTGATTTTTGGCCCACAACACACTTGGACCCCGGGCCCACCCCCAAAATCGTGGGCTCTAGCACATCGATTTTGGCTTAAAAATGCCCTTTTCGTGTCGTTATGCCAATTTGTCCACCCAAATGGCCACAAAAATTTAAACGGATAATACTGAGATGATCCCCAGCATCCCTGGCATGCCCCGATCGAATTTCGGCCCACGGCATGCCCAGACCCCAAGCCTACCCCCAAAACAGTGGGCTATAGCACACCGATTTGGTCAGAAAATGCCTCGTTCACACTGTTATGCCCATTTTTCCACGCAAATGGCCACAAAAATTTAATAAGACCACCCTGGGATGATCCCTAGCCTTCCTGGCATGCCCCAGTTGATTTTTGACCTACAACAAGCTCGAACCCGGGGCCCACTACCAAAACCGTAGGCTATAGCACACCGATTTAGCCTGAAAATGCCCCATTCATGCCGTTTAGCCAGTTTGTCCACCCAAATGGCCATTAAAAATTAAACGAATCACATTGGGAAGATCCCCAACCTCCTTGGCATGCCCCGATCAATTTTTGGCCAACAGCAACAGCATGCCCGAACCCGAGCCCACCCCAGAAATCATAGGCTATAGCACACTAATTTGGCTAAAAAATGCCCCATTTCACCCGTTTGACAACCCAAATGTCCAAAAAAGTTAAAACGGACCAAATTGGAATGATCCCCAACCTCTCTGTCACGCCCCAATTGATTTTTGACCCACAGCACGCCCGGATCCCAGGCCCACCCCTGAAACCGTGGGCTATAGCACATCGATTTGGCCCAAATATGCCCTGCTCGTGCCGTTTCACCCGTTTGTCCACCCAAGTGGCCACAAAAATTTTAACGGACCACACTGGGACAATCCCCAGCCACCCTGGAATGCCTCGGTATATTTTCAACCCACAACACAGCTGAACCATGGTCCCACCCCCAAAACCGAGGGCTATAGCACACCGATTTAGCCTGAAAATGCCCCGTTAGCGCTGTTTGCCCGTTTGTCCACCCAAATATCAATGAAAATTTAAACGGACCACAATGCAATGATCCCCAACTTTCCTGGCCTGTCTTGGTCAATTTTTGGCCCACAGTTCGCCCGGACCCTGGGTTCACCCCCAAAATCGTGGGCTATATAGCATACCAATTTGGCCTGAAAATGCCTCATTTACTCCGTTATTCCCGTTTGTCCTCCCAAATGGCCACAAAAATTTAAACAGACCACTAGAGTACGATCCCCAACCTCCCTGGCATGCCCCAGTCAATTTTTGTCCTATAGCACCCCCGGACCTGGGCCCACCCCCAAAATCGTGGGCTATAGCAACCGATTTTGCCCAAAAATGCCCCATTCGCGTCGTTTCTCCCGTTAGTCCTTCAAAATGGCCACAAAAATTTAAACAAACCACACTTGGATGATCCCCAGCATCCCTGGCATGCCTCGATAAAGTTTTGGCCCACAACATGCTCGGACCCCGGGCCCACCCCTAAAACCATGGACTATAGCACATCGATTAGGCCCGAAAATGCCCTGTTCGCACCGTTTTGCCTATTTGTCCACCCAAATGGCCACGAAAATTTAAATGGCCCATACTGGGATAATCCCCAGCCTCCCTGGCATGCCCCAGTTGATTTTTTTCCCACACCATGCCCGGACCCCAGGCCCACCTCTAAAATCGTGGAATATAGCACATCGATTTAGCCAAAAAATACCCCATTCGCATAGTTTTTTCCGTTTGTCCACCCAAATGGCCACAAAAATTTAAATAGACAACACTGGGACAATCCTCAGCCTTCCTGGCATGCCCTAGTTGATTTTCGGCCCACAACAAGCTCGGACCCCAGGCCCACCCCTAAAACCGTGGGCTATAGCACACCAATTTGGCACGAAAATGCCCCGTTTACGCCGTTTTACCCGTTTATCCACCTAAATGGCAACGAAAAATTAAACGGATCACACTGGGAAGATCCCCTACCTCTGTCGTACGTCCTGGTCAATTTTTAGCCCATAACACATCGGGACCCCAGGCCCAACCATGAAATCGTGGGCTATAGCACACCAATTTGTCTTGAAAATGCTCCATTTCACCCGTTTTTCCACCGAAATGCCTACAAAAATTTAAACGGACCATATTGGGATGATCCCCAACCTCCCTATCATGCCCCGATTGATTTTTGGCCAACAGCAAGCCCAGATCCTAGGCCCACACCCAAAACCGTGGGCTATAGCACACCAATTTGGCCCGAAAATGCCCTGTTTGTGCCGTTTTGCCCGTTTGTCCTCCCAAATCGCCACTAAAATTCAAACGGACAATACTGAGACGATCCCCAGCCTCCCTAACAAGCCTCGATTGATTTTTTTCCCACAGCAGGGTCGAACCATGGGCCCACCATAAAAACCGAGGGCTATAGCACACCAATTTGGCCCGAAAATGCCCCATTCACGCCGTTTTGCCCGTTTATCCTCCCACATGGCTATCAAAATTTAAATGGACCACACTATAATGATCCCCAACCACCCTATCATGCCCCAGAAAATTTTTGGCCCACAGTACACTCGGACTCCGGGCTCACCCCCAAAACCATGGAATATAGCACATCGATTTGGCCCAAAAATGCCCCGTTCGTTCCATTTAATCCGTTTGCCCACCCAAATAGCCATAAAATTTAAACGGAACACTCTGGGATGATCCCCAACCTCCCTGGCACGCCCTGGTCAATATTTGGTAGACAGAACGCCCGGACCCCGGGCCCACCCCCAAAATCGTGGGCTATGGCACACTAACTTGGCTAAAAAATGCCCCATTCGCGTTGTTTTGCCCGTTTGTGCACAAAAATAGCCACAAAACATTAAAAAGACCATACTTGGATGATACCAAACCTCCCTGGCATGCTTCAGTTGATTTTTTGTCCACAACAGGCCTAAAACCCGGCCCCAGCCCCAAAACCGATGGCTATAGTACACTGATTTGGTTCGAAAGCTCTTCGTTCTCGCAATTTTGCCTGTTTGTTCACCCAAATGGCCAAAAAAATTTAAAATGACCACACTGGATGATGCCCAACCTCCCTGGCATTTCTCGGTCAATAGCTCGTGGGCTATAGCACATCGATTTTGCACAAAAATGCCCCGTTTGCGCCGTTTCACCCGTTTGTCCACCCAAATAGCCACAAAAAATTAAACGTACCATACTGGAACTATCCCCAACCTCCCTGGCACACCCCGGTCAATTTTTTCCCCGTAGAACGCTCGAAACCCTAGCCCACCCCCAAAATCATGGGATATAGCACACCGATTTAGCCCAAAAATGCCCCGTTCGTGCTGTTTCATTCATTTGTCCACCCAAATGGCAACAAAAATTTAAACGGACTACACTGGGATGATCCCAACCTCCCTGGTATGCCCCAGTCAATTTTTGGCACACAGCACGCCCGGACCTCGGGCCCACCCACAAAACCGTGGGTTATATAGCACACCGATTTAGCCTAAGAATACACCGCTCGTGCCATTTCGCCCATTTTTTCACCCAAATGTCCATGAAAATTTAAATGGACCACATTGGGATGATCCCCAACCTCCCTGTCATGCCCCAGATGATTTTCGGACCACAGCACACCCAGACCCCGGGCCTACCCCCAAAATAGTGGGCTATAGCACATTGATTTAGCTCAAAAATGTCGCGTTCACGTTGTTTCACCCGTTTGTCCACCAGAATGGCCATGAAAATTTAAACGGACTATACGAGGATAATCCCCAACATCCCTTGCACGCCCCGGTCAATTTTCAGCCCATAGCACACCCAGATCCTAGGCGCACCCACGAAACCACGGGTTATAGCCCAACGATTTGGCCCAAAAATGTCCCATTCGCACTGTTTTGCTCGTTTGTCCATACAAATAGCCATGAAAATTTAAACGGACCACACTTAGACAATCCCCAGCCTCTCTGGCATGCCCCGATCAATTTTTGGCCCACAGCACGCTCGATCCCCAGGCCCACCCCAAAACCGTGGGCTATAGCACATCAATTTTGGTCCAAAAATGCCCTGTTCGCGTTGTTACACCAATTTTCCTACCCAAATGGACACAAAAATTTAAACAGACCATACGGGAATGATCCTCGGCCTCCCTGCTATGCCCCGGTCGATTTTTGGCCCACATCAGGCCCGAACCCAGGGCCCACCCCCAAAACTGTAGGCTATAGCACACTGATTTGGTCGAAAAATGCCCCGATCACATTGTTTTGCCCGCTTGTCCACCCAAATGGCCACAAAAATTTAAACAGACCATACTGGGATGATCTTCAGCCTTCCTGGAATGCCCCGGTTGATTTTCAATACACAACAAGCTCGAACCCGGGGCCCACCACTAAAACCGTGGGCTATAACTAACTGATTTGACCCAAAAATGCCCCATTCATGCTGATTTGCCCATGTGTCAACCCAAATTTCCACAAAAATTAAACGAATCACATTGGGATGATCCCCAACCTCCTTGCCATGCCCCGGTTGATTTTTAGCCAATAGCACGCCCAGACCCTGAGCTCACCCCCAAAATCATGGGCTATAGAACACTAATTTGGCTAAAAATGCCCTATTTCACCCGTTTGTCCACCCAAATGGCCACGAAAGTTAAAACGGAACATATCGAAATGATCTCCACCTTCTCTGTCATGCCCTGATTGATTTTTGGCCCAAAGAACGCCCGAATCCTAAGCCCACACCCGAAACTGTGGGCTATAGCACACCGATTAGGCCTAACAATGCCCTGTTCGCACCGTTTCGCCCGTTTCTCTACCCAAATGGCCATAAAAATTTAAGCGAACCATACTGGCACAATCCTCAGCCTCTCTGGCATGCCCCAGTTAGTTTTTGACCCACAACATGTCTTAACCACGGGCCCACCTATGAAACCAAGGGCTATAGCACACCGATTTATCCCGAAAATGCCACGTTCGCGCCGTTTTGCCCGTTTGTCCATCCAAATATCCATGAAAATTTAAACGGACCATATTCCAATGATCCCTAACTTCCCTAGCCTGGCCTGGTCAATTTTTGGCCCATAGTAATCTTGGACCCCGGGCCCACCCCCAAAACAATGGGCTATAACATATCGATTTGGCCCAAAAATGCCTCATTTACACCATTTTTCTCGTTTGTCCACCCAAATGGCCACGAAAACTAAAATAGACCACTCTGGGATGATCCCTAACCTCTCTGGCATGCCCCGGTCAATTTTTGGCCTAAAGCACGCTAGAACCTGATGCCACCCCCCAAAATCATGGGCTATAGCACACCGATTTGTCCCGAAAATGCTGGATCCACACTGTTTCACCTGTTTGTCCATGGGAACAACCACAAAAATTAAAACGGACCATAGTGGGACGATCCCCAATATCCCTGCCATGCCCACTTGATTTTGGCTAATGGCACACCCGGATCCCTGGCACACCCGTAAAACCATGGGCTATAGCACATCAATTTAGCCAAAAAAAGGGTTGTTCGCGCTATTTCACCCGATTCTCCATCCAAATGGCCATAAAAAATTTTAATGGACCACAATGGGATGATCCCCAACCTCCCTGGCATGCCCCGGTCAATTTTCGGCCAATAGTACGCCCGAACCCCAGGCCGACCCCCAAAACCATGGGCTATAGCACATCGATTAGACCCGAAAATGCCTTGTTCGCGCCGTTTCGCCTATTCGTCCACCCAAGTGGCGACGAAAATTTAAACGGACCATACTGGGATGATCCCTAGCCTATCTGGCATACCCCAATTGATTTTTGGCCTACAGCACGCCCAGACCCTGGGCCCACCCCAAAATCGTGGGCTATAGCACATCGATTTGGCCAAAAAATGCCCCTTTCGTGCCGTTTCGACCATTTATCCACCTAAATGGCCACAAAAATTTAAATAGACCATACTGGGACAATCCCCAGCTTTCCTAGCATGCCTCGATTGATTTTTGTCCAACAACAAGCTCGGACCCCTGGTCCACCCCCAAAACCATGGCTATAACACACCAATTTGAAACGAAAATGCCTCGTTCGTGCCGTTTTACCCGTTTGTCCACCCAAATGGCTACGAAAAATTAAAAGGATCACACTAAGATGATTCGTAACCTCCATGGCAAGCCCTAGTTGATTTTTGGCCTACAACACGCCCGAACCCCGGGCGCACCCCCAAAATCGTGGGCTATAGCACACCAATATGGCTCGAAAATACCCCATTTTGCCCTTTTATCCTCCCAAATGCCCACAAAAATTTAAACAGACCACATTGGGATGATCCCCAACCTCCTTGTCATGCCCCGGTTGAATTTTGGTCCACAGAAAGACCGGATCCCAGGACCACAGCCGAAACCATGGGCTATAGCACACTATTTTAGCCCGAAAATACCTTATTCACCCCGTTTTGCCCGTTTGTCCTCACAAATAGCCACAAAAATTTAAACGGACCATACTGGGACAATCCCCAACCTTTTTGGCATGCCTCAATCGACAGTACAAACGAACTACGGGCACACCCTTAAAACCGATGGCTATATCACACCAACTTTGGCCCAAAAATGCCCCATTCACGCCGTTTTACCCGTTTATCCACCCAGATTGCTAGGAAAATTTAAACGGACCACACTATAATAATCCTCAACCTTCTTGGCATACCTCGGTTAATTTTTGGCCCACAATATGTTCGAACCCAGGGTCCACCTCCAAAACCGTGGGCTATAGCACACCGATTTAGCCTGAAAATGCCCCGCTCATATAGTTTTGCCCGTTTGTCCACCCAAATAGCCATAAAAATTTAAACAGAACACTATGGGATTATCCCCAACCTCCCTAGAATGCCCCGGTCTATTTTTAGCTAACAAAACGGACGCACCCCGAACCTACCCCCGAAATCATGGGCTATGGCACACTGATTTGGCCTGAAAATGCCCCGTTCGTGCCGTTTTACCCGTTTGTGCACCCAAATGGCCACGAAACTTTAAACGGACCATACTTGGACGATCCCCAGCCTCCCTGGCATGCCCTGGTTGATTTTTGGTAGCACGCCCGAACCCCGAGCCCACCCCCGAAACCGTAGGCTATAGCACACTGATTTGGTCCAAAAATGCTCATTTCATACCATTTCACCCGTTTGTCCACCCAAATGGCCACAAAAATTTAATCGGACCATACTGGGACAATCCCCACCCTTCCAGTCATACCCCGGTAAATTTTTGGGCCACATCACGCCTAGACCCTGGGTCCACCCCCAAAACCGTGGGCTATAGCACACCGATTTGGCCCAAAAATGCCTCGTTCACGCCGTTTCACCCGTTTGTCCACCCAAATAGACAAAAAAAAATTAAAGGACCACACTGGAATAATCCCCAACATCCCTGGGATACCCTAGTTAATTTTTGACCCATAGCACACCCGAACCTCGGGCCCACCCCCGAAACCATGGGCTATAGCACTCCAATTTGGTCCAAAAATGCTTCGTTCGTGCCGTTTTGCCCATTTGTCTACCCAAATTACCACAAAATTTTAAACTGACTACACTGGGATGATTCAAAACAACCCTGGCATGCTTCAGTTGATTTTCAGTCCACAGCACACTCGGAACCTGGCCCCACCCCAAAAACCGTGGGCTACAGTACACTGATTTAGCCCAAAAACACCCCGTTCCCGCCATTTCGCTCGTTTGTCTACCCAAATAGACAAGAAAAATTAAACGGACAACACTAAGATGATCCCCAACTCCCTGGCATGCCCCAATAAATTTTTGTACCCAGCACGCCCGAACTCGGGCCCACACGTGAGGCTGTGGGCTATAGCACACCGATTTGGCCTTAAAATGCCCCATTCGCACTGTTTCGCCAGTTTGTCCACCTAAACGGCCACAAAAATTTAATCGGACCATACTAGGATAATCCCCAACCTCCCTGGCATGCTTCGATTAATTTTTTGCCCACAGCACGCACGAACCCCAGGCCCACCCCCGAAACCATGGGCTATAGCACATCGATTTGGCGTAAAAATGCCCCGTTCGTGTTGTTTCATCCGTTTGTCCTCCCAAATGGCCACGAAAATTTAAATAGACCACACTGGGATAATCCCCAACCTTCTTGGCATGCACCGATTGATTTTTGGCCCACAAAACACTCGAACCTTGGGCACCCAAAACCATGGGCTATAGCACACTGTTTTGGCCCAAAAATTCTCCATTCGCGTTGTTTCGCCCGTTTGTCCACTATAATGGCCACAAAAATTTAAACGGACTATATTGGAATGATGTTAAACCTCCCTGGCATGCTCCAGTTGATTTTCAGTCCATGGAATTCCAAAAACCCGGCCCCACCCCTAAAACCGTAGGCTATAGCACATTAATTTTGCCCGAAAACTCCCCGTTCGCGCCATTTGGCCAGTTTGTCCACCCAAATGTCCAAGAAAATTTAAACAGACTACACTGGGATGATACCCAACCTCCCTGGCATGCCCTAGTTAATTTTGGCCCCAGCACGCCTGAACCCGAGCCCACCCCTGAGCTCGTGTGCTATAGCACACCGATTTGACCCAAAAATGCCCCGTTCGCGCGGTTTCGCCCGTTTGTTCACCAAAATAGCCACAAAAATTTAAACAGACTATACTAGGATGATTCCCAACCTCCCTGCACTACCCGGTTGATTTTTGGCCCACAAAACGCCCGGACCCCTAGCCCACCCCCAAAATCGTAGGATATAGCACACCGATTTAGCTAAAAAATGCCCCGTTCGTACTGTTTCATCTATTTGTCCATCCAAATGACCACAAAAATTTAAACGTACTATACTGGGATGATCCCAACCTCCCTGGCACACCTTAGTCAATTTTTCGGCACACAGCACGCGCGTACCTCGGGCCCACCCCAAAACCTTGGGCTATAGCACAACGATTTGTACCAAAATTGCCCCGTTCGAGTCGTTTCACCCGTTTGTCCACCCAAATAGCCATAAAAATTTAAACGGACCATATTGGGATGATCCCCAACCTCCCTGACATACCCTGGCCTATTTTTATCCCACAGAACGCTCGGGCCCCGGACCCACCGCCAAAACCATGGGCTATAGCACACTAATGTTTCCCGAAACTACCTCATTGCGCTATTTTGCTCGTTTGTCCACCCAAATCGCCCCAAAAATTTAAACGGACCACACTAGGAAGATGCTTAACCTCCCTGGCATTCCCCAATCAATTTTTGGCCAAATGCATGCCCGGACCTTAGGCACACCCCAAAACCGTGGGCTATAGCACATCGATTTGGCCCCAAAATACCCCATTCACACTGTTTCACCTGTTTGTCCACCCAAATGGCCACAAAAATTTAAATGAACCACACTGGGATGATCCCCAATCTCCCTGGCACTCCCCGGTCGATTTTTGGCCAACAACACGCTCGAACCCCAGGCCCACCCTAAAATCGTGGGCTATAGTACACCGATTTGGCATGAAAATGCCACAGTCGCGCCGTTTTGCCAGTTTTTCCACCCAAATGGCCACAAAAAATTTAAAAAAATGATACTGGGAGGATCCCTAACCTCCCTGGCACGCCCCGATCGATTTTTGACCCACAGCACGCTTGGATCCCAGGTCCACCCCTAAAACCGTGGGTTATAGCACATCGATTTGGCCCAAAAATGCTTTGTTCGGGCCATTTTGCCCGTTTGTCCATCCAAATGGCCATAAAAAATTTAAACAGACTATAATGGGATGATCCTCAACCTCCCTGGCATGCCCCGGTCGATTTTTGGCCAACAGCACTCCCGAACCCCAGGCCCACCCCAAAACCATGAGCTATAGCACATCGATTAGGCCAAAAAATGCCTTATTCGCGCCGTTTTGCCTATTCGTCCACCCAAATGGCGACGAAAATTTAAACGGACCATACTGGGATGATCCCCAGCCTCTCTAGCATACCCCAGTTGATTTTTGGCCTACAGCACGCCCAGACCCTGGGCCCACCCCAAAATCATGGGCTATAGCACACCGATTTGGCCAAAAAATGCCCCTTTCGCGCCGTTTCACCCGTTTATCCACCCAAATGGCCACAAAAATTTAAATAGACCATATTGGGACAATCACCAGCTTTCCTGGCATGCCCCGATTGATTTTTGGCCAACAACAAGCTCGGACCCCAGGTCCACCCCCAAAATCGTGAGCTATAGCACACCGATTTGGCACGAAAATGCCCCATTCGTACCGTTTTGCCTGTTTGTCCACCCAAATGGCTACGAAAAATTAAATGAATCACACTGAGATAATCCGTAACCTCCCTGGAAAGCCCCAGTTGATTTTTGGCCCACAACAAGCCCAAACCCCGGGCCCACCCCCGAAATCGTGGGCTATAGCACACCAATATGGCTCAAAAATACCTCATTTAGCCCTTTTGTCCACCCAAATGCCCATAAAATTTTAAAAAGGCCACATTGGGATGATCCCCAACCTCCTTGTCATGCCCCGGTTGAATTTTGGTCCACAGAAAGACCGGATCCCAGAACCACACCCGAAACCATGGGCTATAGCACACTATTTTAGCCTGAAAATACCTTGCTCACACCGTTTTGCCCGTGTGTCCACCTAAATTGCCACAAAAATTTAAACGGACCATACTGGGACAATCCCCAGCCTATTTGGCATGCCTCGATCAATTTTCAATCGACAGTACGGACGAACTACGGGCACACCCCTAAAACCGAGGGCTATATCACACCAACTTTGGCCCAAAAATGCCCCATTCACGCCGTTTTACCCGTTTATCCACCCAGATTGGTAGGAAAATTTAAACGGACCATACTATAATAATCCTCAACCTTCTTTGCATACCTAGGTCGATTTTTGGGCCACAGTATGTTCGAACCCAGGGTCCACCTCCACAACCGTGGGCTATAGCACACCGATTTTGCCTGAAAATGCCCTGTTCACACAGTTTTGCCCTTTTGTCTGCCCAAATAGCCATAAAAATTTAAACGGAACACTCGGGGATGATCCCCAACCTCCCTAGTATGCGCCGGTCAATTTTTAGCAGACAAAACGCCCGCACCCCGAACCTACCCCCAAAATCGTAGGCTATGGCACACTGATTTGGCCTGAAAATGCCCCGTTTGCGCCGTTTCGCCCGTTTGTGCACCCAAATGGCCACGAAACATTAAACGGACCACACTTGGACGATCCCTAGCCTCCTTGGTATGCCCCGATTGATTTTTGGTAGCACGCCCGAACCCCGAGCCCACCCCCAAAATCGTAGGCAATAACACACCGATTTGGTCCAAAAATGCTCATTTCATACTATTTCACCCGTTTGTCCACCCAAATGGCCACAAAAATTTAATCGGACCACACTGGGACGATCCCCACCCTCCCTGTCACACCCCGGTCAATTTTTGGCCCACATCATGCCTAGACCCCAGGTCCACCCCCAAAACCGTGGGCTATAGCACACCGATTTAGCCCAAAATTGCCTCGTTCATGCCGTTTCACCTATTTGTCCACCCAAATAGTCAAAAAAAATTTAAAGAGCCACACTGGAATGATCCCCAACATCCCTGGGATACCCCAGTTGATTTTTGACCCACAGCACACCCGAACCTCGGTCCCACCCCCGAAACCATGGGCTGTAGCACTCCAATTTGGCCCAAAAATGCTCCGTTCGTGCTGTTTTGCCCATTTGTCTACCCAAATTGCCATAAAATTTTAAACGAACTACATTGATATGATCCCAAAAAACCCTAGCATGTTTCACTTGATTTTCAGTCCACAGCACGCTCGGAACCTAGCCCCACCCCGAAAACCGTGGGCTATAGCACACCGATTTAGCCTAAAAACTCCCCGTTCCCGCTATTTCGCTCGTTTGTCCACCCAAATGGAAAAGAAAATTTAAACGGACCAAACTGGGATGATCCCCAACTCCCTAGCATACCCCAGTCAATTTTTGGCCCCAGCATGCCCGAACTCGGGCCCACACCTGATGCCGTGGGCTATAGCACACCGATTTGGCCTCAAAATGCCCCATTCGCACTGTTTTGCCAGTTTGTCCACCTTAACTGCCACGGAAATTTAATCGGACCATACTAAGATGATCCCCAATCTCCCTAGCATGCCCTGATCGATTTTTTTCCCCCAACACGCTCGGACCCTAGGCCCACCCCCAAAACCATGGGCTATAGCACACCGATTTGGCGCAAAAATGCCCCGTTCGTGTTGTTTCATCCGTTTGTCCTCCAAAATGGCCACGAAAATTTAAATAGACCACACTGGGATGATCCCAACCTTCTTGGCATGCACCGATTGATTTTTGGCCCACAGCACACTCGAACCTTGGGCCCACACCCAAAACCATGGGCTATAGCATACTAATTTGGCCCAAAAATTCTCCATTCGCGTCGTTTCGCCCGTTTGTCCACTATAATGGCCACAAAAATTTAAACAGACTATATTGGGATGATCCCAAACCTCCCTGTCATGCCCCAGTTGATTTTCAGTCCATAGAATTCCCAAAAACCGTCCCCACCCCCAAAACCGTAGGCTATAGCACATTAATTTGGCTCGAAAACTCCCTGTTCGCGCCATTTGGCCAGTTTGTCCACCCAAATGTCCAAGAAAATTTAAACAGATTACACTGGGATGATACCCAACCTCCCTGGCATACCCTGGTTAATTTTGGCCCCAGCACGCCCGAACCCGAGCCCACCCCTGAGCTCGTGTGCTATAGCACACCGATTTGACCCAAAAATGCCCCATTCGCGCGGTTTCTCCTATTTGTCCACCAAAATAGCCACAAAAATTTAAAAGGACTATACTGGGATGATTCCTAACCTCCCTGCACTCCTCGATTGATTTTTGGCCCACAGTACTCCCGACCCCTAGCCCACCCCCAAAATCGTAGGATATAGCACACCGATTTAGTTAAAAAATGCCCCATTCGTACTATTTCGTCTATTTGTCTATCCAAATGGCCACAAAAATTTAAACGGACTATACTGGGATGATCCCAACCTCCTTGGCACTCCTTAGTCGATTTTTGGCACACAGCACATGCGTACCTCGGTCCCACCCCGAAACCTTGGTTTATAGCACAACGATTTGGACCAAAAATGCCCCGTTCGAGTCGTTTCACCCGTTTGTCCACACAAATGGCCATAAAAATTTAAATGTACCACATTGGGATGATCCCCAACCTCCCTACATACCTTGACCAGTTTTTGGCTCATAGAACGCTCGAGCCCCGGATCCACCGCCAAAACCGTGGGCTATAGCACACCAATTTTTCCCGAAAATACCTCATTGTGCTATTTCGCCCGTTTGTCCACCCAAATGGCCACAAAAATTTAAACGGACCACAATGGGAAGATTCTTAACCTCCCTGGCATACCCCAATCAATTTTTGGCCAAATGCATGCCCGGACCTTGGGCCCACCCCAAAATCGTGGGCTATAGCACAACGATTTGGCCCCAAAATACCTCATTCACACTGTTTCACCTATTTGTCCACCCAAATGGCCACAAAAATTAAAACGAACCATACTGGGATGATCCCCAATATCCCTGTCACTCCTCGGTCGATTTTTGGCCCACAACACGCTCGAACCCCAGGACCACCCTAAAATCATAGGCTATAGTACACCGATTTGGCTTGAAAATGCCCCGGTCGCGCCGTTTCTCCAGTTTTTCCACTCAAATGGCCACAAAAAATTTAAACAAACTATACTGGGAGGATCCCTAACCTCCCTGGCACGCCCCGATCGATTTTCGTCCCACAGTACGCCTGGATCCAAGGTCCACCCCTAAAAGCGTGGGTTATAGCACATCGATTTGGCCCAACAATGCCCCGTTCGCGTTGTTTCACCCGTTTGTACACCCAGTTGGCCACAATAATTTAAATGGACCATATGAGATGATCCCCAACCTACCTGGCATGACCTAATCAATTTTTGGCCTACAGAACACCCGTACCTCGGGTCCACCCCTAAAACCGTGGGCTATAGCACACCGATTTGGCTCGAAAATGCCCTGTTCATGTCGTTGCTCCATTTTCCCACCCAAATGGCCACAAAAATTTAATCAGACCATACTGAGGTGATCCCTAACCTCCCTGGTAAGACCCGGTCAATTTTTGGCCCACAACACACCCGAACCCCGGGCCCACCCCCAAAATCGTGGGCTATAGCACATCGATTTTGCATGAAAATGCCCCGTTCACGCTATTTTGTTCGTTTGTCCACCCAAATGGCCAGAAAAATTTAAAAGGACCACATTGGGATGATCACTAAACTCTCTGGCATGCCACGGTTGATTTTTGGCCCACAGCACGCCCGGACCCTGATGCCACCCTCGAAACCGTAGTCTATATCACACCCATTTGGCTTGAAAATGCCTCGTTCACGCCGTTTCACTCGTTTATCCACCCAAATAGACACGAAACTCAAAACGGACCACACTGGAATGATCTCTAACCCCCCTTGCATGCCCCGGTTGTGTTTCGTCCCACAACACGCTCGGACCCTGGGACCACCCCTAAAACTATGGGCTATATAGCACACCAATTTGGCTCGAAAATGCCCCGTTCACATCGTTTCGCCCGTTTTTCCACTCAATTGGCCACAAAAATTTAAACAGACCATACTGGCATGATCTCCAGCCTTCCTAACATGCCCCGGCTAATTTTTGACCCACAACAAGCTCAGACTCGGGGTCCATCCTAAAAACCGTAGGCTAGCACACCGATTTGGCACAAAAATGCCCCATCCGTGCTGTTAAGAACATTTGTCCACTTAAATGGCCACAAAAAATTAAATGGATCATATTAGGAAGATCCCCAACCTCTCTGGTATGCCCCGATGGATTTTTAGCCAATAGCACGCTCGGATCCCAGGCCCACACCCAAAACTGTGGGCTATAGCACATCGATTTGTCCTACAAATACCGTGTTCGCGCCGCTTTGACCATTTGTCCACCTAAATGGCCAAGAAAATTTAAACGGACCACACTGGAACAATCCACATCCTCCCTGGCATGCCCAGTCGATTTTCAGCCCACATCACGGCCGAACCACGGGGACACCCCCAAAACCTAGGGCTATAGCACACTGATTTGGCCCCAAAATACCCCGTTTGCACCGTTTTGCTTGTCTGTCCAACCAAATGTCCACAAAAATTTAAACGGACCACACTGCAATGATCCTCAACTTCCCTGGCATGCCCTAGTCGATTTTTGGCCCACAGTACGCCCGGACCCCAGGCCTACCCCTAAAACCGTGGGCTATAGCATACCGATTTGGCTTGAAAAAGCCTCGTTCGCTCTATTTCGCCCATTTGTCCTCCCTGGCATGCCCCGGTTGATTTTTGACCCATAACACGCCCAGAACCCGAGCCCACTCCAAAAATCGTGTGTTATAGCACACCAATTTGGCTCGAAAATGCCCCATTTCGCCCGTTTATCTACCCAAATAGGCACAAAAATTTAAACAGACCACATTGGGATGATCCCCAACCTCCCTGGCATGCCCCGGTTGATTTTTGGCCCACAGCACGCTCGGAACCCAGGCCCACCCCCAAAATAGTGGGCTATAGCACACCTATTTGGCATGAAAATGCCGCGTTCGCGTTGTTTCACCCATTTGTCCACCAGAATGGCAAGAAAAATTTAAACGGATCATACTGCAATGATCCCCAATATACTTGGCATGCCCCGATCGATTTTCGGCTCATAGAACACCCGGATCCCAGGCACACCCAAGATACCATGGGCTATAGCACATCGATTTAGATCGAAAATGCCCTATTTGTGCTGTTTCACCCATTTGTCCATCCAAATAGCCAAAAAAATTTAAACAGACCACACTAGGATGATCCTCAACCTCCCTAGCATGCCCCGGTTGATTTTTGGCCCACAACACACTTGGACCCCGGGCCAACCCCCAAAATAGTGGGCTATAGCACATCGATTTTGGCTTAAAAATGCCCTGTTCATGTCGTTATGCCAATTTGTCCACCCAAATGTCCATAAAAATTTAAACGGACAATACTGGGATGATCCCCAATATCCCTAGCATTCCCCGATCGATTTTTGGCCCATAGCACGCCCAGACCCCGGGCCTACCCCCAAAACAGTGGGCTATAGCACACCGATTTGGTCGGAAAATGCCTCGTTCACACCGTTATACCCATTTTTCCATGCAAATGGCCATAAAAATTTAATAAGACCTCCCTGGGATGATCCCTAGCCTTCCTGGCATGCCCCAGTTGATTTTTGACCTACAAAAACCTCAAACCCAGGGACCACTTCCAAAACCGTAGGATATAGCACAACGATTTAGCCTAAAAATTCCCCATTCATGCCGTTTAGCCAGTTTGGCCACCCAAATATCCACGAAAAATTAAATGGATCACATTGGGAAGATCCTCAACCTCCCTGGCATACCCCGATCAATTTTTGGCCAACAACACGCCCGAACCCGAGCCCACCCCAGAAATCATGGGCTATAGCACACTAATTTGGCTAAAAAATGCCCCATTTCACCCGTGGACCACCCAAATGTCCAAAAAATTTAAAACAGACCAAATTGGAATGATCCCCACCCTCTCTTTCACGCCCCAATTGATTTTCGACCCACAGCACGCCTGGATCCCAAGCCCACCCCTGAAACCGTGGGCTATAGCACATCGATTTGTCCAAAAAATGCCCTGCTCACGCCGTTTCACCCGTTTGTCCACCCAAATGGCAACGAAAATTTAAACGGACCACACTGGGACAATCCCTAGCCTCCCTGAAATGCCTCGGTCTATTTTCAGCCCACAGCACGACTGAAACACGGGCCCACCCCCAAAACCGAGGGCTATAGCACACCGATTTGGCCTAAAAATGCTCTGTTCGCGCTGTTTTGCCCGTTTGTCCACCCAAATTTCAATGAAAATTTAAACGAACCACAATGGAATAATCCCCAACTTCCCTGGCCTTTCTTGGTCAATTTTTGTCCCATAGTACGCCCGAACCCTGGGTTCACCCCCAAAACCGTGGGCTATATAGCATACCAATTTGGCCTGAAAATGCCCCATTCGCGCCGTTATTCCTGTTTGTCCTCCCAAATGGCCACAAAAATTTAAATGGACTACTAGAGTACGATACCCAACCTCCCTGGCATGCCCCAGTCGATTTTTGTCCCATAGCACCCCCGGACCCGAGCCCACCCCCAAAATCGTGGGCTATAGCAACCGATTTGGCCCGAAAATGCCCCATTCGCGCCGTTTTGCCCGTTAGTCCTTCAAAATGGCCAAAAAAAATTAAACAAACCACACTTGGATGATCCCCAGCATCCCTGGCATGCCCCGGTCAATTTTCGGCCCACAACATGCTCGGACCCCGGGCCCACCCTAAAACCATGGGCTATAGCACATCAATTAGGCCCGAAAATGCCCTGTTCGCACCGTTTCGCCTATTTGTCCACCAAAATGGCCACGAAAATTTAAACGGACCATACTGGGATGATCCCCAGCCTCCCTGGCATGCCCCGGTTTATTTTTGGCCCACACCATGCCCGAACCCCGGGCCCACCCCCAAAACCGTGGGATATAGCACACCGATTTAGCCGAAAAACACCCCATTCGCATAGTTTTTCTAGTTTGTCCACCCAAATGGCCACAAAAATTTAAATAAACCACACTGGGAAAATCCTCAGCCTTCCTGGCATGCCCCAATTGATTTTCGGCCAACAACAAGCTCGGACCCCAGGCCCACCCCTAAAACCGTGGGCTATAGCACACCAATTTGGCACGAAAATGCCCCGTTTACGCCGTTTTGCCCGTTTATCCACCTAAATGGCTACGAAAAATTAAATGGATCACACTGGGAAGATCCCCCACCTCTCTTGTATTTCCTAGTCGATTTTTATCCCATAACACGTCGGGACCCCAGGCCCAACCATGAAATCGTGGGCTATAACACACCAATTTGGCTTGAAAATGCTCCATTTCACCCATTTGTCCACCGAAATGCCTACGAAAATTTGAACGGACCACATTGGGATGATCCCTAACCTCCCTGTCATGCCCCGATTGATTTTCGGCCAACAGCATGCCCGGATCCCAGGCCCACACCCAAAACCGTGGGCTATAGCACACCAATTTGGCCCGAAAATGCCCTGTTTGTGTCGTTTTGCCCGTTTGTCCTCCCAAATCGCCACTAAAATTATAACGGAAAATACTGAGATTATCCCCAGCCTCCCTAACATGCCTCGATTGATTTTTGTCCCACATCACGGTCGAACCATGGGCCCACCATAAAAATGAGGGCTATAGCACACCTATTTGGCCCGAAAATGCCCCATTCACGCCGTTTTGCCCGTTTATCCTCCCACATGGCTATCAAAATTTAAATGGACCACACTGCAATGATCCCCAACCACCCTGTCCTACCCCAGACAATTTTTGTCCCACAGTACACTCGAACTCTGGGCCCACCCCCAAAACCGTGGGATATAGCACACCAATTTGGCCCAAAAATACCCCGTTCACGCCGTTTTATCCGTTTGTCCACCCAAATAGCCACAAAAATTTAAACGAAACACTATGGGATGATACCCAACCTCCCTGGTCAATTTTTGGCAGACAGAACGCCCGAACCCTGGGCCCACCCCGAAATCGTGGGCTATGGCACACTAACTTGGCTCGAAAATGCCCCATTCGCGTTGTTTTGCCCGTTTGTGCACCCAAATAGCCACAAAACTTTAAACGGACCATACTTGGATGATACCAAACCTCCCTGGCATGCTTCAGTTGATTTTTGGTCCACAACAGGCCTAAACCCCGACCCCACCCCCAAAACTGATGGCTATAGTACACCGATTTGGCTCGAAAACTCTCTGTTCTCGCGATTTTGCCCGTTGGTTCACCCAAATGGCAAACAAAATTTAAAATGACCACACTGGGATGATCACTAACCTCCCAGGCATTTTTCGGTCAATAGCTCGTGGGCTATGGCACACCAATTTTGCACAAAAATGCCCCATTCGCGTTGTTTAGCCCGTTTGTCGATCCAAATAGTCACAAAAATTTAAATGTACCATACTGGAACTATCCCCAACCTCTATGGCGTGACCCGGTCAATTTTCGGCCCACATAACGCCCGGACCACTAGCCCACCCCCAAAATCGTGGGATATAACACACCGATTTAGCCTAAAAATGCCCCGTTCGTGCTGTTTCATTCATTTGTCCACCAAAATGGCCACAAAAATTTAAACGGACTACACTGGGATGATCCCAACCTCCCTGGTATGCCCTAGTCAATTTTTGGCACACAGCACGCCCGGACCTCGGGCCCACCCATAAAACCGTGGGTTATAGCACACCGATTTTGCCTAAAAATACATCGTTCGTGCCGTTTCGCCCGTTTTTCCACCCAAATGTCTATAAAAATTTAATTGGACCACATTGGGATGATCCCTATCCTCCCTGGCATGCCCCAGATTATTTTCGGCCCACAACACACCCAGACCCCGGGCCTACCCCCAAAATAGTAGGCTATAGCACACTGATTTAGCTCAAAAATGTCGCGTTCACGTTGTTTCACCCGTTTGTCCACTAGAATGGCCACGAAAATTTAAATGGACCATACTAGGATGATCCCCAACATCCCTTTCACGCCCCAATCGATTTTCGACCCATAGCACACCCAGATCCCAGGCGCACCCACGAAACAACGGGTTATAGCAAAACGATTTGGCTCGAAAATGCCCCATTCGCATTGTTTCGCTCGTTTGTCCACACAAATAGCCATGAAAATTTAAACGGACCACACTTGGACAATCCCCAGCCTCCCTGGCATGCCCCGATTGGTTTTTGGCCCACAGCACGCTCAATCCCCGGGCTGGCCCGAAAATGCCCTGTTCGCGTTGTTACACCAATTTTCCCACCTAAATGGACACAAAAATTTAAACGGACCATACTGGAATGATCCTAAGCCTCCCTGGTATGCCCCGGTCGATTTTTGGCCCACAGCACGCCCGAACCCAGGGCCCACCCCCAAAACTGTGGGCAATAGCACACTAATTTGGTCGAAAAATGCCCCGTTCACATTGTTTTGCCCGCTTGTCCACCCAAATGGCCACAAAAATTTAAACAGACCATACTAAGATGATCTTCAGCCTTCCTGAAATGCCCCGGTTGATTTTCAACCCACAACAAGCTCGAACCCGGGGCCCACCACTAAAACCGTGGGCTATAGCAAACCGATTTGACCCAAAAATGCCCCATTCGTGCTGATTAGCCCATGTGTCAACCCAAATTGCCACAAAAATTAAACGAATCACATTGGGATGATCCCCAACCTCCTTGGCATGCCCCGGTCGATTTTTAGCCAATAGCACGCCCAGACCCCGAGCCCACCCCCGAAATCATGGGCTATAGCACACTAATTTGTCTAAAAATGCACTATTTCACCCGTTTGTCCACCCAAATGGCCACAAAAGTTAAAACGGAACATATCGGAATGATCTCCACCTTCTCTGTCATGTCCTGATTGATTTTTGGACCAAAGCACGCCCGGATCCCAGGCCCACACCCGAAACTATGGGCTATACACACCGATTAGGCCTAAAAATGCCATGTTCGCACCTTTTCGCCCGTTTCTCTACCCAAATGGCCACAAAAATTTAAGCGGACCATACTGGCACAATCCTCAGCCTCTCTGGCATGCTCTGGTTGTGGACCACCCATGAAACCAAGGGCTATAGCACACCAATTTATCCCGAAAACGCCACGTTTACACCATTTCGCCCGTTTGTCCACCCAAATATCCATGAAAATTTAAACGGAACACATTCCAATGATCCCTAACTTCCCTGGCCTAGCATGGTCAATTTTTGGCCCATAGTACTCTCGGACCCCGGGCCCACCCCCAAAACAATGGGCTATAGCATACCGATTTGGCACAAAAATGCCCCGCTTACGCCGTTTTGCCCGTTTGTCCACCCAAATGGCCACGAAAACTAAAATAGACCACTATGGGATGATCCGTAACCTCTCTGGCATGCCCCAGTCAATTTTTGGCCTACAGCACGCCAGAACCTGATGCCACCCCCATAATCATGGGCTATAGCACACCGATTTGTTCAAAAAATTTTGGATTCGTACTATTTCACCCGTTTTTCCATGGGAATGGCCACAAAAATTAAAACGGACCATAGTAGGACGATCCCCAATATCCCTGCCATGCCCAAATTAATTTTTGGCTAATGGCACACCCGGATCCCTGGCACACCCGTAAAACCATGGGCTATAGCACATCAATTTGGCCCAAAATGCGTTGTTCGCGCTATTTCACCCGTTTGTCCATCCAAATGGCCATAAAAAATTTAAACGGACCACAATGGGATGATCCCTAACCTCCCTGGCATGCCCCGGTCGATTTTCGTCCAATAGTACGCCCGAACCTCAGGCCGACCCCCAAAACCATGGGCTATAGCACATCGATTAGGCCCTAAAATGCCTTGTTCGCGCCGTTTCGCCTATTCGTCCACCCAAATGGCCACAAAAATTTAAACGGACCATACTGGGATGATCCCTAGCCTCCCTGGCATGCCCCAATTGATTTTTGGCCTACAGCAAGCCCAGACCCTGGGCCCACCCCAAAATCGTGGGCTATAGCACACCGATTTGGCCAAAAAATGCCCCTTTCACGCCGTTTCACCCGTTTATCCACCCAAATGGCCACAAAAATTTAAATAGACCATACTAGGACAATCCCCAACTCTCCTGGCATGCCCCGATTGATTTTTGGCCAACAACAATCTTGGACCCCGGGTCCACCCCCAAAACCGTGGGCTATAGCACATCGATTTGGCACGAAAATGCCCCATTCATGCCATTTTGCCCGTTTGTCCACCCAAATGGCTACGAAAAATTAAACGGATCACATTGAGATGATCCGTAACCTCCCTGGCAAGCCTCAGTTGATTTTTGGCCCACAACACGCCCGAACCCCGGGCCCTCCCCCAAAATCGTGGCCTATAGCACACTAATATAGCTCGAAAATACCCCCATTTTGCCCTTTTATCCACCCAAATGTCCACAAACATTTAAACAGACCACATTGGGATGATCCCCAACCTCCTTGTCATACCCCAGTTAAATTTTGGTCCACAAAAAGATCGGATCCCAGGACCACACCCGAAACCATGGGCTATAGCACACCATTTTAGCCCGAAAATACCTTTTTCACGCCATTTTGCCCGTTTGTCCTCCTAAATAGCCACAAAAATTTAAACGGACCATACTGGGACAATCCCTAGCCTCTTTTTCATGCCTCGATCAATTTTCAACCGACAGTACGGTCGAACTACGGGCACACCCTTAAAACCGAGGGCTCTATCACACCAATTTTGGCCCAAAAATGCCCCATTCACACTGTTTTACCAGTTTATCCACCCAGATTGCTAGGAAAATTTAAACGAACCACACTATAATAATTCCCAACCTTCCTGGCATACCTCGATCGATTTTAGTACCACAGTATGTTCAAACCCAGGGCCCACCTCCAAAACCGTGGGCTATAGCACACTGATTTAGCCTGAAAATGCCCCGTTCACACAATTTTGCTCGTTTGTCCACCCAAATAGCCATAAAAAATTAAATGGAACACTCTGGGATAATCCCCAACCTCCCTAGAATGCCCCGATCAATTTTTAGCAGACAAAACACCTGCAGCCCGAACCTACCCCAGAAATCGTGGGCTATGGTACACTGAATTGGCCAGAAAATGCCCCGTTCGCCCCGTTTCGCCTGTTTGTGCACCCAAATGGCCATGAAACTTTAAACGGACCACACTTGGACAATCCCCAGCCTCCCTGGCATGCCCCGGTTGATTTTTCGTAGCACGCCTGTACCCTGAGCCCACCCCCAAAAATGCTCATTTCATACCATTTCGCCCGTTTGTCCACCCAAATGGCCACAAATTTAATCGGACCACACTGGGACGATACCCACCCTCCCTGTCACACCCCGGTCAATTTTTGGCCCACATCACGCCTAGACCCCGGGTCCACCCCCAAAACCGTGGGCTATAGCACACTGATTTGACCCAAAAATGCCTCGTTCACGCCGTTTCACCCGTTTGTCCACCCAAATAGCCAAAAAAAAATTAAAGGACCACACTGGAATGATCCCCAACCTCCCTAGGATACCCCAGTTGATTTTTGACCCACATCACACCCGAACCTCGGGCCCATCCCCAAAATCATGGGTTATAGCACTCCAATTTAGTCTAAAAATGCTCCGTTCGTGCCGTTTTGCCCATTTGTCTACCCAAATTGCCACAAAATTTTAAACTAACTACACTGGGATGATCCCAAACAACCCTGGCATGCTTCACTTGATTTTCAGTCAACAGTACGCTTGGAACCTAGCCCCACCCCATAAACCGTGGGCTACAGCACACCGATTTAGCCCAAAAACTCCCCGTTCCCGCCATTTTGCTCGTTTGTCCAGCCAAATGGACAAGAAAATTTCAACGGACCACACTGGGATGATCCCCATCTCCCTGGAATGCCCCAGTCAATTTTTAGCCCCAGCACGCCTGAACTCAAGCCCACACCTGAGGCCGTGGGCTATAGCAAACCGATTTGGCCTTAAAATACCCCACTCACACTGTTTCGCCAGTTTGTCCACCTAAACGGCCACAAAAATTTAATCGGACCATACTGGGATGACACCCAACCTCTCTGGTATACCCCGATCAATTTTTTTCCCACAGCACACTCGGACCCCAGGCCCACCCTCGAAACCATGGGCTATAGCACACCGATTTGGTGAAAAAATGCCCCGTTTGTGTTGTTTCATCCGTTTGTCCTCCCAAATGGCCACGAAAATTTAAATAGACCAAACTAGGATGATCCCCAACCTTCTTGTCATGCACCGATTGATTTTTGGCCCACAGCACACTCGAACCTTGGGCCCACCCCCAAAACCATGGGCTATAGCACACTAATTTGGCCCAAAAATTCTCCATTCGCATCGTTTCGCCCGTTTGTCCACTATAATGGCCACAAAAATTTAAACGGACTATATTGGAATGATCCCAAACCTCTCTGGCATGCTCCAGTTTATTTTTAGTCCATAGAATTCCCAAAATCTGGCCCCACCCCCAAAACCGTAGGCTATAGCACATTAATTTGGCCCGAAAACTCCCCGTTCGCG
Source organism: Capsicum pubescens (assembly GCA_030864215.1). Lineage (NCBI taxonomy): Eukaryota > Viridiplantae > Streptophyta > Magnoliopsida > Solanales > Solanaceae > Capsicum > Capsicum pubescens. The sequence continues at coordinate 41,769,718 of CM061540.1, read as the reverse complement.
CCATTTGGCCTGTTTGTCCACCCAAATATCCAAGAAAATTTAAACAGACTATACTTGGATGATACCCAACCTCCCTGGAATGCCTCAGTTAATTTTGGCACCAGCACGCCCGAACCCGAGCCCACCCCTGAGCTCGTGTGCTATAGCACACCGATTTGACCTAAAAATGCCCCGTTCGTGCAGTTTCGCCCGTTTATTCACCAAAATAGCCACAAAAATTTAAACGGACTATACTGGGATGATTCCCAACCTCCCTGCACTCCCTGGTTAATTTTTGGCCCACAGTATGCCTGGACCCCTAGCCCACCCCCAAAATCGTAGGATATAGCACACCGATTTAGCTAAAAAATGCCCCGTTCGTACTGTTTCGTCTATTTATCCATCCAAATGGCCACGAAAATTTAAACAGACTATACTGGGATGATCCCAACCTCCCTGGCACACCATAGTCGATTTTTGTCACACATCACGCGCGTACCTTGGGCCTACCCCGAAACCTTGGGCTATAGCACAACGATTTGGACCAAAAATGCCCCGTTCAAGTCGTTTCACTCGTTTGTCCACCCAAATGGCCATAAAAATTTAAACGGACCATATTGGGATGATCCCCAACCTCCCTGACATACCTTGGCCAGTTTTTGGCCCACAGAACGCTCGGGCCCCGGACCCACCACCAAAACCGTGGGCTATAGCACACCAATTTTTCCTGAAAATACCTCATTGCGCTATTTTGCCCGTTTGTCCACCCAAATGGCCACAAAAATTTAAATGGACCACACTAGGAAGATGCTTATCCTCCCTGGCATGCCCCAATCAATTTTCAGCCAAATACATGCCTGGACCTTGGGCACACCCCAAAACCGTGGGCTATAGCACATCGATTTGGCCCCAAAATACCCCATTCACACTGTTTCACCTGTTTGTCAACCCAAATGGCCACAAAAATTTAAACGAATCATACTGGGATGATCTCTAATCTCCATGGAACTCCCCGGTCGATTTTCGGCCCACAACACGCTCGAACCCTAGGCCCACCCTAAAATCATAGGCTATAGTACACCGATTTGGCTTGAAAATGCCCCGGTCGGGCCATTTCACCAGTTTTTCCACCCAAATGGCCAAAAAATTTAAACAAACCATACTGGGAGGATCCCTAACCTCCCTGGTACGCCCCGATCGATTTTCGGCCCACAGCACGCCTGGATCCCAGGTCCACCCCTAAAACCGTTGGTTATAGCACATCAATTTGGCCCAAAAATGCCCCGTTCGCGCCGTTTCACCTGTTTGTACACCTAGTTGGCCACAACAATTTAAACGGACTACAATGAGATGATCCCCAACCTCCCTGGCATGACCTAATCAATTTTTGGCCTACAAAACACCCGTACCCCGGGTCCACCCCTAAAACCGTGGGCTATAGCACACCGATTTGGCTCGAAAATACCTCGTTCATGCCGTTGCTCCCTTTTCCCACCCAAATAGCCACAAAAATTTAAACAGACCACACTGAGATGATACCTAACCTCCCTGGTAAGACCCAGTCAATTTTTGGCCCACAACACACCCGGACCCCGGGCCCACCCCCAAAATCGTGGGCTATAGCACACCGATTTGGCATGAAAATACCCCGTTCACGCTGTTTTGTCTGTTTGTCCACCCAAATGGCCATAAAAATTTAAAAGGACCATATTGGGATGATCAACAAACTCTCTGGCATGCCACGGTTGATTTTTGGCCCACAGCACGCCCGGACCCTGATGCCACCCTCGAAACCGTAGGCTATATCACACCAATTTGGCTTGAAAATGCCTCGTTCATGCCTTTTCACTCGTTTATCCACCCAAATGGACCACACTGGAATGATCTCTAACCCCCCTTGCATGCCTCGGTTATGTTTCGGCCCATAACACGCTCGGACCCCGGGCCCACCCCCAAAACTATGGGCTATATAGCACACCAATTTGGTCCGAAAATGCCCCGTTCGCATCGTTTCGCCTGTTCGTCCACTCAATTGGCCACAAAAATTTAAACAGACCATACTGGCATGATCTCTAGCCTTCCTGGCATGCCCCGATTGATTTTTGACCTACCACAAGCTCAGACCCGGGGTCCATCCTCAAAACCGTAGGCTATAGCACACCGATTTGGCCAAAAACTGCCCCATTCGTGCTGTTAAGCACGTTTTTTCACCTAAATGGCCACAAAAAATTAAACGAATCATATTAGGAAGATCCCCAACCTCTCTGGCATGCCCTGATTGATTTTTAGCTAACAGCACGCTCGGATCCCAGGCCCACACCCAAAACTGTAGGCTATAACACACCGATTTGGCCTAAAAATGCCCTGTTTGTGTCGTTTTGACCGTTTGTCCACCCAAATGGCCAAGAAAATTTAAACGGACCACACTGGAACAATCCACAGCCTCCCTGGCATGCCTTGTTGATTTTCATCCCACATCACGGCCGAACAACGGGGACACCCCCAAAACCGAGGGCTATAACACACTGATTTGGCCCGAAAATGCCCCATTCGCATCATTTTGCTCGTCTGTCCACCCAAATATCCACAAAAATTTAAACGGACCATACTGCAATGATCCTCAACTTCCCTGGCATGCCCTAGTCAATTTTTGGACCACAGTACGCCCGGACCCCAGGCCTACCCCCAAAACCGTGGGTTATAGCATACCAATTTGGCTTGAAAAAGCCTCGTTCGCTCCATTTCGCCCATTTGTCCTCTCAAAAGACCATAAAAAATTAAACGAATTACACTGGGATGATCCCCAACCTCCCTGGCATGCCCCAGTTGATTTTTGGCCCATAACACGCCCAGACCCCGGGCCCACCCCCAAAATTGTGTGCTATAGCACACCAATTTGGCTCGAAAATGCCCCATTTCGCCTGTTTATCCACCCAAATAGGCATAAAATTTAAACAGACCATATTGGGATGATCCCCAACCTTCCTATCATGCCCCGGTTGATTTTCAACCCACAGCACGCCCGGATCCAAGGCCCACACCCGAAACTGTGGGGTATAGAACACCAATTTATCCCGAAAAGTCCCTGTTCGCACCATTTTACCCGTTTCTCTATCGAAATGGCCACAAAAATTTAAACGGACCATACTGGGATGATCCCCAACCTCCCTAGCATACCTCGATCAATTTTTGGCTAACAGCACAGCCGAACCATGGGTCCACCCCCAAAACCGAGGGATATAGCACACCAATTTGGCTCGAAAACACCCTAGTCACACCACTTTTCCCCTTTATCTACCTAAATGGCCAGGAAAATTTAAATGGGCCACACTATAATGATCCCTAACGTCCTTGGCATGTCTCAATCAATTTTTGGCACACAGTATGCTCGGAACCCGGGCCCACCCTAAAACCGTGGCCTATTGCACACCGATTTGGCCCGAAAATGTATCGTTCATGTTGTTTTGCCCGTTTGTCGACCCAAATGGCCACAAAAATTTAAACAGAACATACTGGGACGATCCCCAACTTCCCTGGCATGCCCCGGTCAATTTTTAGCAGACAGCACGCCCAGACCTCGGGCCCACCCCAATAATCGTGAGCTATGGCCCACCGATTTGGCCTGAAAATGCCCCGTTCATGCCATTTTACCCGTTGGTGCACCCAAATGGACACGAAACCTTAAACGAACTGCACTTGGATGATTCCCAGCCTCTCTGGCATGCCTCGATCAATTTTTGGCCCATAGTATTCCCGAACCCTGAGCCCACCCCCGAAACCGTTGGCTATAGCACACTTATTTGGCCCAAAAAAGCTCCGTTCATGCCATTTTGCCCGTTAGTCCACCCAAATATCCAGAAAAATTTAAACGGACCACACTGGGATGATCCCCAACCTCCCTGGCACGCCCCGGTCGACAGCACGCCCGGACCCTGGCCCACCCCCGAAACCGTAGGCTATAGCACACCGATTTGGCTCGAAAATGCCCAGTTCGCACTATTTCATCTGTTTGTCCGCCTAAATGACTACAAAAATTTAAACGGACTTCACTGGGATGATACCCAACCTGCCTGACATGTCCTAGTCGATTTTTTTCCCACAGTACTCCCGGACTCCAGGTCCACCCCTAAAACCGTGGGCTATAGAACACTGCTTTGGTCTGAAAATGCCCCATTCACGCTGTTTCTCCCGTTTGTCCACCCAAATGGCCATGAAAATATAAACGGATGATATTGGGATGATCCCCAACTTCCCTGGCACGCCCCGATTGATTTTGACCAACAACATGCCTGGACCCCGAGCCTACCCTCGAAACCGTGGGCTATAGCGCACTGATTTAGCCCAAAAATGCCCCGTTCGTGCCATCTCGCCCGTTTGTCCACCCAAATAACCACAAAAATTAAAACGGACCAAACTGGGATGATCCTCAACCTCCTTGGCATGTCCTGGTTGATTTTTGACCTACAACATGCCCGGACCCTGAACCCACCCCCAAAATCGTGGGCTATAGCACATCAATTTAGCCTGAAAAATGCCTCCTTCACGCCGTTTTGATCGTTTTTCAACCCAAATAGCCATGAAAATTTAAACGAACCACATTGGGATGATCCCCAACCTCCCTAGTATGCCCCGGTCGATTTTTGGCCCACAACACGCCCGGACCCCGGGCCCACCCTCGAAACCGTGGGCTATAGCACACCAATTTAGCTTGAAAATGCCCAGTTCACACCGTTTTGTCCATTTGTCCACCTAATGGCCACAAAAATTTAAACAGACCACACTGGGACGATCCCCAACCACCCTGGCATGCATCGGTCGATATTTAGCCCATTGCACGCTCGAACCCACCCTCGAAACATGGGCTATAGCACACCAATTTGGCCCAAAAATGCCCCATTCATGCCGTTTTGCCCGTTTATCCATCCAAATGGCCACGAAAATTTAAACACACCACACTTGTACAATACCTAAGTTCCCTGGCAAGCTCGGTCAATTTTTGGACTACAGCACGCTCGGTTCCCGGATCCCGGGCCGACCCTTAAAAACCTTGGCTATAGCACATCGATTTGACCCAAAAATGCCCCAGTCATGCCGTTTCACCAGTTTGTCCACCCAAATGGCTATGAAAATTTAAACGGACCACACTGGGACGATCCCTGATGTGTGAGCTAATGCTAACACATTTGAGGCTTTTAACTAAGAGTAATTGCAAAGTCTTAAGAAACTTTTGTCATTTTTGATTGTTTTATGTTTGATTTTACAGTCGAAGCTATGATACAAGAGAACCAACAAGGATAGAAGCAAAGGAGTTGAAATCTTAAGTTATTCGAAGAGAAGTGTGGCTGACGACATTTTTGATAAGTCGTCAGCCCTATGATAAGTTATCAGGTTCATCATCAGCCTCCGATCGAGAATACACCTGAGTTGAGAGTTGTGATGATATTTTATGGTAAGACGTCAAGGAACTGATAGGTTGTCAAAGTTGTCGGCAGCCTAAGGCAGAACATGAGGGTTGAGGTAGAGACTTGACGATATTTGTGATAAGTCATCAAGGAGTTGATAGAACGTCACCGGTTGTCATCATCTTTAGGCAGCGAGTATCAAAAGCAAAGAGGAGCTAACAACATTTGTGATAAGTCTTCAGCCACCTTATAGGTTATCACGAATGGCGTCACCTAATCCAAGGAATTTTTGAACTTTATTATTTTGTTTCCATAATTAGGGTGAACTATTTAAAGCATTGTTTAGGGTTTTCTTGGGAAAAAGAAAAAACTTGAGTATTGAGACACGTATTTTGATATTTTCTCTCTCTAGTTTCTTGACTTGAACAAGCAATTATTTTGAAGAGATTATCATCATTATTTTTTGATTACTATTATGATCTAATCTGAGAATATCTTATTTCTATTCATCTTGCGGTAAGTTTATCTTTCAAATCACGAATATAACTAGTTTCGATTATTACATCATGAGCGGCTAAATTCCTTTAACCTGAATTATGGGATCTAGGGTTAAGTCTTGATAAGGTGTTGAGTGTTCAAGATTCAAAAGGTGGTAGGACTCCTTGATAATTCTGAGGTTTTAATTATCATCTATTGGTTGCAAATGATAGATAACACCTTCTTTGATTTACTTTAGAAAGAAAACAAATATAGTGGGAAGTGAATTATTAACAGGGACTTGGAAGCACTAAAAACTTCCATTTAATAATTGACGTTGTAACAAGGTTGATTAACCTGAGGTAAAATATGGTCATGAATATAAATTTCCTAAGTTCGAGAGGATTAGGTAATTAAATGCTTAAGTAGGTCGAGAGATATTTAGGCATTACTTCAGTAAAGATAACTTGTTGTCCTACCTATTGTGAGAATCTTGAACCAACATTAGCATCTTTCAAGTACCAAAACCACTAGTGAACATAACTCTGGTTTTTCCATAAACTCTTGATTACGAACACTGTAACTAAAGTAACCAACAATTACTTGATAAACTAAAAACCCCCATTTCAGGAAACATCCAGCTATCAGTTGATTAAATTGCAAACGACTGAAGTTCACACCATATTCCCTGTGGGATTTACAACGATCGCTTACATTCTCATTAGAGAGGTATAGTTTGAACATTATCAAAAAATGGTGCTGTTGCCGCGGAATACGGTTGTAAATTGAAGTTGGGTGTGCTAATTGAATGTCAGTAAAGTTTCCTAGTTTTACATTTATTTGTTTTGTTTGTTTATTGCAGGATCTTTGTAGTGTATTCCAAGCACCAGAAGTTCCGGAGAACTATTATTACCACTTAATTTGGAATCGCAATGAAATTGAAGAATGGCAGAACAATAAGAGGCTGGCAGATTGGCATCCTTAGCTAGAGCTCAGGTGAATGTGTAAAATGTCGGTCAACAAGCACGACATCAAAATTCTGACGATGAAGATTTGTGTGACGAGGAGTTGCTAAATATTGGTAACCCAAGGCGTGCAGAGAAAGTAGTTGCACCAGTACGATGTAATGTTAACAGGAACCGTCTGTTCCGAGAAAGGCAAGAGTACCAGCCGGTCTAGTATGGCCTCAATGATGATAATGATGGAATGGACAGAGAAGGTGCAACGGTTACAATCATTACTCTACCGTTGGCACCTGGGGCTAAATTCAATATTATGAGTACTATGATTCAACTCAATCTAAAGGGGTTCTTTGGTGGCCTTCCTGGGGATGACCCAAACTTGCATCTGGTGAATTTTGTCACCATATGTAAATCTTTTGATAACCCAGGAGTGGGCCATAATGCTATCCGATTGAGATTGTTTTCATTGTCTCTGTCTGGAGAGGCAACTTTGTGGTTAAATGAGCTAACACCTGATTCTATAACCAACTGGAGGCAGTTGAAAGGAGCTTTCCTAGAAAGGTTCTTTCTATCTTCCAGGAGGGTACAGTTGAGGGATAAAATCAGCAACTTTAGGCAGCTCCCAACTGAAGCCTTGCATGAAACCTGGGAAAGATTCAAGAAGAAGCTGACACAATATCCGATCCACAATATGACGGACATACACTTGATAGAGACTTTGTACAGGGCTCTTAACTCTGTGACAAATCCAATTGTAGATAATGCTGTTGGTTGTTCGTTTGTTGATCTTACATTTCCAGAGGCTTCAGAGATGCTGGAAAGAATGACCAAACAAAGTTGGGCATGGCATACCAGAGACTCTGTGGTATCTATCCCCACTATATCTAGGGGTATTAATAAAGAATAATGCAGAAGAGATGAGGAGTGTGACCAAGACATGACTCACCTTAAAACATAGATGGACTTGCTAACCAAGCACTTTCTATTAGGAAAAACTGAGAAGGTGAAAGCTGTGGGATCTCAGGATAGAGTTGATGCTGATGTAAAAGAAGAGGCAAACTATGTTAATAATTAGGGGGGTTTCCGAGGCAATGGCCAAGGAAATCAAGGTCATAATTATTATGATAAGCCTGGTTATAAAGATAGGGAGCAGGGAAATTAGAGGAACAACAATGATTGGAGCGGGCTCTATGTCACTCCTGGAAATCGTGAGGCTGCTATAACAAGTTCTTAAAAGATGCCCACGGAAGACATGATGGCTAAGTTATTAAAGAGAGTGGAAGCTGTCAACTCTGGTGTGACTACCATGAAGACTGATCTATCATCTATTAGTCAGTTGGTAAACTTGTACTCCACCACAATCAAACAGTTAGAGCAGCAGATGAGCCAACTCTCCGCAGCATTCAACCAGAGGAAGAGCGGAACATTACCAAGTGATACGGTCCAAAATCCGTAGAATGATAGCTCATGTATGGAGATTACCAATAGAAGTGGTAAGATATTACCTGGCCCTTCTATGGGAAAACTTGTAGTTGATGATGTAGTTGATGATGAACCGAAAGAAAGAGGTCCAATGGAGTCTGAGAAGCTGGATAATTCTGATGATGCTTTGGAAAAAGAGAAAGAAAAGGAAAAAGAGGTAGTGTTGAAAACTATCCCAAGACCACCACCTCGCTTTCCTTAGTGGTTGAAGAAAACAAACTGATGATGCAAAATTCAGCAAATTCATGGCAATGCTCAAGCAATTGACAATAAATGTGCCTTTGGTTGAGGCATTTGAGCAAATGCCAGGATACGCAAAGTTTATGAAAGACCTTGTCACGAAGAAACGGAAGGTTATCCATGAGCTGGAGGACAATCTTCTTCATTGTGGAACTATCTCTACAAGGTCTTTAGTCCAGAAAAAGGTAGACCCGGGAGCGTTTACCATCCCGTGCACTATTGGGTCCCTGAATTTCACAAAAGCGCTATGCTATTTGGGAGCCAGTATAAACCTAATGCCACTTGAGGTGTACAAGAAACTGGGTTTGGGGGATCCTACCCTGACGAACATGAGATTGGTGATGGCAGATAGGTTTGTAAAGCGTCCAGTGGGCATATTACATGATGTATTGGTAAAGGTGGCTGAATTTATTCTGCCTACTGATTTTTTAGTCCTAGACTGTTAGGTGGATTTTGAAGTGCCCATTATCTTGGACAGACCATTCCTTGCAACTGGGAGAGTGATCGTAGATGTGGAGATGAATGAGATGAAGTTCAGGCTAAATGATAAAGAAACACGATTCAAAATACACTCTTCTATGACACAGCAAAAAGAGATGAGTGTTTTCTCAATCGTGGACGTATTCTATAAAGATGGTAAAAAGGTATCAACAGGTTGTCTTGGCGAAGTCTGAGTAGTCAAGATAACCAAGTCGTGCCGCGACATTAAATCAGGCGCTATTGGGAGGCAACCCAAAATTTTTATGTTCCGGAAAATTATTTATTTTTGTAGTTAGGTTCTAGTGCAAAGAAGGTGGAATCGATGTATTCAGCCAAGTGCTCCTGACGATATTTTTTGACGGGCTGTCACAATTGTGGTAAGCCATTAAATTTATCGTCAGAGATATCAGCTCTGAGGTAGGGTCTTTTAAGGCTGACCATATTTTTGATAAGCTATCACATTTGTGACTTCTTATCAGAAATGTCGTCACAAAAACCCAAAATTAGCTGAAAGTCTGGGCCCAGGTAAAAAGATCCGACCCGTCCCAAGACACTGTCTTTCCACCTTCCAGCTTATTTCCTCTATTTTACTTAAAGTTTTATTTTCTTTCCATACTTAGTTTATTTTCTTCCCTTTTTCAAAATGTTTCCAGCTAAAACAAAACAAAGCTTCCTTGTATGAGTGGGTTTGCAATCAGAATCAAGAATATTTCTTTACTTCCTCTTTCTCCTGTAATCAAAGTGAAGGTACCCACCATGTATGCTCAAAATCTAGCCCTTCTTTTCAATTGGTAAGTGATAAACTGAGGTGAACCCAAGTTCCCAAGAAGTTTGAATCAAGTTATCTTGCAAATGACTGAGAATCGGGAACTAGGGTTTGCTGTGCAAGCTTGGGAATTACAAGATCATCTCAAAAACGAGAACCAATTGGGTTTTAGGGAGAAAAAGGATTAAAAAACAAGTTAAAGTCGAGTTAGAGTTGTATCCTGAGCTGACGACATTCATGATAATTATCACAACTGTGATGGCTTATCAGAAATGTCATCAAAGATTGCTAAAAATGTTGTGGGTTTTGTTTAGAGATAACTAAATTCATGATAAGTTATCACAACTGTGACGACTTATCAAAAATGTCGTCACACTTGGGATCTGAAGCATGAATAAGCCTTTTCAAGGGGTGTGAAACTTAAAATGATTAATGTGTTTGTGTTTATACTCTTGAGGGTCAACTAATGGTTTTTGTCTTACTATAGGTTGTGAAATGGCACATAAAGGAAAGAACTCAAAATCTACCAAGAAAGTGACCAAGGGAAGTGTACCTCGGAGGAGTCTGATTATGAAGAGGAAGAGACTCTGCTCAGGAAGCAAAAAAAGAAGAAAATCCCTAAAAAGCCTTCACCACCTCCACCAATTGAAGTGAAGAAGAGTGAAGAGAGTGACACTGAGCCAACAACATCTGAACATACAGCTTTTGAGCAGATGGCCTCTGAGCAACAAGATTTTGAATATGCTAAATCTAAAGAGCATGATTCAGATCATCCTAATTCTGAGGAGCATGAGTCTAGGCAACCTGAATCTGAGGGACCATCAACTGAGTCCCCTTATTCCGACCCACAAGATGAGGAAGAATCTCTGATTAGGAGAACTATGGTTAAATGCAAGAATCCTGAAGTTCGAGATGGCACTAGGTGGTAGATTCCCAAAGCTCAGAAAATTCTTCTTTGATGGGCTTCGTAGAACTAACAGAAGAGCTGTTAAGAGGCCAATCTTCGAAGAGAAGAGAATCGTTATTAAAGGGTTGAGCAGATACCCCAAGGTGGAGCAGAAATTTCATGATTACAATTTAGGATGGACGACAAGAGGAGGAAATTCATTTTGACCTACACTAGTTAGGAAGTTCTAGGCAAACTACCAAGCTCACTTAAAAAACATGTGTAGAGAAGGGAAGAAAGCAGCTGACCAACCATTGTTGGATAAAATTCTGATACGGGGTGTAATGGTTGATGTTTCTAAAGCAACAATCAACAGGTTCCTTCATGGACCAAACTTCACTCCTAAGTCCACTTCACCTACTTTCTATGCCCAGTTGAAGTAACGGGAAAATCAAAGGTCTTGGTTAGATACGCTCATAGCTGATAGAGAACCGGAATGGCTGACCGACCCAAGTGAAAGAATCTTCAAGGACTCCCTGAATTCAGAGGCAAGATTTTGGTGGGGTATTGTACGTACCTGGTTGAAAGATGGCGATAATATCCTCGGGGATGACAGAGAAATACTAGTCACATGTTTTGTGGCTAACCACAAATTGAACTTTGGAGAGATCATCACTGAAGAGATAAATATTTGGGTGTCAAGGTCCGATACAACATATCCCTTCCCTTGTTTGATTACAAGGTTGTGTAGGGTAGCCAATGTCCCCAAGATTGTAGGGTTAGAAGAAGAACTCCTTTCCAAGAATACCCACAATCCTATCCTAAATGAGAAAAATCAGCAGAGGCTAATGCTTGATAGGGGTGCAAAGATTCCAGCTGATCCACCAGTTACAGGTACCAGCTCAGTGCCTAATGTAGAAGTATAGGATTTCGAGGCTGCACCACCAATATCTTCAGCACGAGCAGGTCCAGTGTCTGGAACTGAGACAAACCATTTAGCTCTGATGCCTACAACAGAATTTGCCTTTAACCCTATGAATTTTAAAAGAGTAGAAAAGAAGTCCAAGTGGTGAGAGGATCAGCTTAAACTCCTTGCCAAGCAATTTGTAGCTGCAGTGGACAAGAGGGTTAAGGCTGCACTCGAGCCCTACAAGGCTCTGCCAGGTCGAATTGATGAATTGGAGAACCTCTTCAATGCATAGTCAAAAGAGAGGTCAACACCAGAGATGGCATTATTCAGATCAGACCTAGACAAAGTAAAGCCAGAGGTTGGGAAGCTACAACAACACCACTTTATGGTGTCAACAGATCTGACAGCTGAGGAGTCTGAGGGAGAAATCCCAATTCTTGATCTCACAGAGGAGCCAGTGAAGAAAAAGAAAAAGAAAGGTAAAAAGAAAGGCAAAGTCAAAGGTAAGAGAGAGAGTCCTGACAGTGATAAAGAAAGAAAAATAGAGAAGGGGGCAAGAAAAAAGTCTGAAAAGGAGGATATGAAGAAGGTGAAGATTGAGTCCTTAGTGGACAATGAGAGATGGGAGGAAGCCATCAAAGTAAGAGCCACAGGATCCTTTATTAGTAGGCCTTTAAAGTCTGATAGACCAGCTGCACCAGAACAGAGCAAGGCTCCTGATGGAGATACGACAGCAGGGTCAGGAACCCATGACTCCCGAGATTGATCTATTCCAGGTATACTCTAACCCTTAGTTTAGATTTTATTTGATTTTAAGTTGAGGGTGTAGGGTAAATTATTGTTGTAAAATTTTGTAGATGACTAGGAGAAATACTTGTACTTGAGGCAGTTGAATTATTTTGTGATTTTTGCACACCTCTTCAAGTGTACACCTATTCAAGTCGTGTACTTCTTTAACTGTGTGATTTGCATTTAAGTGTGACCATTGTGTATCTTTGTATAGCATTAGTTATAGTAACACAATGATCATTGCTAAATAGCTGCATGAACTGAATGAGTAATAGATTGTGATATACCTGTGTGCCAAGTGTGTGTGAGATATTACTTAGTTTCCTCTATATACTGAAGCCAGAACTTGCCCGATTAGTCTTACCTAGGTTGAAGGATAGGGGTTAGGAAAGGATCATAGGTCGTTTTGATATGAGCTCACTTTAGCCTAAATGACCTTCCCTATGTGCATAATATTCCTTGATCCCTATTTTGAGCCTGATTAGCCTATTTGTTTTTACACTTGTCACATTCCCATTTAGATCACAATGAACCTATTTTGGCCCTGGTCCTCCTTGGACACTGTGCACCTTGACTTAGGCAAATGGCCTAAGTTGAGGGTGGCTATCATAGGGGTGCATGATATAAAATGAGTATGAAAAAAATACCATTAAAGAAAAGAATAAAAATCTAGGTACAGAGAAAAAGAGCAAGAAAAATAAAAATTGTGAAAAAGAATAAGTGATTGTGGAAAAGACCGCACCCAGCCTAAATAACCGTGATCAATAAAAGAGAAGAGTGGAAAAATCTAATGAGTGAAACTCCAAAAAGCTAGTGTAGTATCAAGGAGGCTTAGTCACTTTAAATACCATCGATTATCATACCATCCCCTATCCTACATTACAAGCCTAAGAGAAGACCTATAGTGATCCTAGTTGACCTATATGAAGATCTGGGTAATGAAAATAAGGGCAATCCTATAGTACTTGGTATACATTTGTTGGAACTTCATTCTGAGAGTGAGTGTTTTGATTGTCCCCATGTTTATGTATAGGATTACTGATATGATATGAGGGAGATTTCTTTGTTGTGAGGGAACACCAAATATGTTGCTAGTTTCTAACTTGTTTGGAGAGTGTAATACTGGTATATGCATGGTTAATGTAGCTGAATTAATGTCGTATATTGATTTATGTGTGTTGCATTGGTGTTCTTTATTGTTCTTGAATTGATTGACCTTGGAGAGGGTGAAAGTATTTTGAGATGATATGGATGATTGACTGCCAAATGTACTTTGTATTCTCTTAGTTGTGTTGAGTTGCTTGAGTACAAGCAATTGTTTTAAGTTGAGGGTGTTTATGTGTGAGCTAATGCTAACACATTTGAGGACTTTAACTAAGAATAATTGCAAAGTCTTAAGCAACTTTTGTCGTTTTTGATTGTTTTATGTTTGATTTTGCATTAGAAGCTATGATGCAAGAGAACCAACAAGGATGGAAACAAAAAAGTTGAAGTTGATAGGACGTCACCGGTTGTCGTCAGCTCTAGGCAGCGAGTATCAAAAACAAAAAGGAGCTGATGACATTTGTGATAAGTCGTCAGCCTCCTGATAGGTTATCACGAATAGCGTCACCTAATCCGAGGAATTTCTGAACTTTATTATTTTGTTTCCATAATTAGGGTGAACTATTTAAAGCATTGCTTAGGGTTTTCTTGGGAAAAAGAAAAAACTTGAGTATTGAGACACGTATTTTGATAATTTCTCTCTCTAGTTTCTTGTGTTGAACAAGCAATTATTTTGAAGAGATTATCATCATTATTTTGGGATTACAATTGTGATCTAATCTGAGAATCTCTAGTTTCTATTCATCTTGTGGTAAGTTTATCTTTCAAATCATGAATATAACTAGGTGTTTCGATTATTACATCATGAGCGGCTAAATTCCTTTAACCTGAATTATGGGATCTAGGGTTAAGTCTTGATAAGGTTCTGAGTGTTAAGATTCAAAAGGTGGTAGGACTCCTTGATAATTCTGAGGTTTTAATTATCATCTATTGGTTGCAAATGATAGATAACACCTGCTTTGATTTTCTTGAGAAAGAAATCAAATATAGTGGGAAGTGATTTATTAACAGGGATTTGGAAGCGCTAAAAACTTCCACTTAATAATTGACGTTGTAACAAGGTTGATTAACCTGAAGTAAAATCTGGTCATGAATATAAATTTCCTAAGTCAGAGAGGATTAGGTAATTAAATGCTTAAGTAGGTCGAGTTACATTTAGGCATAACTTCGATAAAGATAACTTGTTGTCCTACCTACTGTGAGAATCTTGAACAACCATTAGCATCTGTCAAGTACCAAAACCACTAATGAACATAATTCTGATTTTTCCTTAAACTCTTCATTGCAAACACTATAACTAAAGAGACCAACAATTACTTGCTAAACTAAAAACCCCCATTTCAGGAAACATCCAGCTATCAGTTGATTAAATTGCAAACGACTTAAGTTCACACCATATTCCTTGTGGGATTCGAACCCAACCTAGTTGGGTTTTATATTGACAACGATCGCTTACATTCTCATTAGAGAGGTGTAATTTGAGCGTTATCAATCCCCAGCCTCCCTGGCACGCCCCGATCTAATTTTAGCCCACAGCAAGCCCGGACCCCAGGCCCACCCCTAAAACTGTGGGCTATAGCACACCGATTTGGCCCGAAAATGCCCCGTTCATGCCGTTTCACCCGTTTGTCCACCCAAATGGCCATGAAAATTTAAACGGACCACACTGGGATGATCCCCAACCTCCCTGGCATGCCCCAATTGATTTTTAACCCCTCCCAAAATCGTGGGCTACAACACACTGATTTGGCCCAAAAATTCCCCGTTTGCACCATTTTTCCTGTTTGTCCACCCAAATGGCCACAAAAATTTAAACGGACCACACTGGGATGATTCCCAATCTCCTTGACTTCAAAGGCTTGAAAGAGTTTGATCTATGATATGCTTGAACTATCAGTCATCAAAAGCCATGATAGGCTCTATATGGGTAGACGTAGGCCCTGAAACCATAACAAAGACCAGACAATTTTAGGGAGGACGTACGTGTTCTCGAGCGAGTGCAGACTCGGTTAGTATACAAGATCATAAACATAGTAATAGGATGCATCAGCTGAAGCCAAAACTCATGTAACAATAAGCTGGACCAAAACTCAGCCACAGTTGGTTTTGGTCGTTGAAGACATTCTGAGAAAGATAAAAAGCAAACTCTCATAGTTCGGAGCCCAGCTCCAACAACTTCTTTGTAAGTGAGGTGAGGTCCTTCTTTTGGTTTGAAAAAGGGGTCGCATCCTGGCATGCTCCGATCGATTTTCGGCCCACAGAATGCCCGAACTCCAGCCCACCCCCAAAACTATGGGCTACAGCGCACGAATTAAGCCAGAAAAGGCCAGTTCGCACCGTTTCACCCGTTTATCCATCCAAATGGACACAAAAATTTAAACGGACCACACAGGGATGATTCCCAACCTGCCTGGCATGCCCCAGTTAATTTTCAACCCACAATACGCCTGGACCCCGGGACCACCCCCAAAACCATAAGCTATAGCACATCGAGTTAGCCCGAAAATGCCACTTTCGTTCCATTTCAACTGTTTGACCAACAAAATGGCCACAAAAATTTAAACGGGTCATACTGTGACAATCTCCATCCTCCCTGGCATGCCCCGATCAATTTTATGCCCACAACATGCCGGACCCCGGGCCCACCCCCAAAATCGTGGGCTATAGCACATCGATTTTGCCCGACAATACCTTTTCCGCATAGTTTCGCCCATTTATCCACCCAAATGGCCACAAAATTTAAACGGACCACACTGGGATGATCCCAACCTGCCTGGCATGCCCCAGACAATTTTTAGCCCATAGCACGCTCAGACCCGGGCCCACCCTTAAAACCGTGGTCTATAGCACACCGATTTGGCCCAAAAATTCCCCATTCACGCTGTTTCGCCCGTTCGTCCACCCAAATGTCCACAAAAATTTAAATAAACCACACTGGGATGATCCCCAGCCTCCCTTCCATGACTCGATTGATTTTTGGCCCACAGCACGCCCGGATATCGGGCCCACCCCTAAAACCATGGGCTATAGCACACCAATTTGACCCAAAAATTCCCCGTTCGCGCCATTTTGCCCGTTTGTCCACCTAAATGGCCACAAAAATTTAAAAGGACCACACTGGGATGATCCCCAACATCGCTGTCATGACCCAGTCAATTTTTAGCTGACATTATGCCTGAACCCCGCCCTCATCCCAAAAACCGTGGGCTATAACACACCAATATGGCTCAAGCATGCCCCGTTCGCACTGCTTCACCCGTTTGTCCACCTAAATGGCCACGAAAATTTAAACGGATCACATTGGGATGATCCCCAACCTCCCTAACATACCTAGGTTGATTTTTGGTCCACAACACACCTGGATCCCGGGCCCACCCTCAAAACCGTGGGCTATAGCACACCGATTTATCCCTAAAATGCCTTGTTTGCACCGTTTTGCCTATTCGACCACCCAAATGGCCATGAAAATTAAAACGGACCACACTAGGATGATCCCTATCCTCCCTGACGTGCTTTGGTCGATTTTAAGCCTACAGCACACTCGGACCCTGGCCCACCCCCAATATCGTGGGCTATAGCCCACTGATTTGACCTGAAAAAGCCCAGTTTGCGACGTTTCGCCCGTTTGTCAATTCAAATGGCCATAAAAATTTAAACGGACCACACTGGGATGATACCCAACCTCCTTTACATACCTCGATCGATTTTGGACCACAGCACGCTCGTACCCTGGGATCACCCCAAAAACCGTGGGCTATAGCACATAGATTTGGCCCGAAAATACCCCATTCGCGCTGTTTCACCCGTTTGTCCACCCAAATGGCTACAAAAATTTAAACGGACCATATTGGAATGAAACCCAGCCTCCCTGGTATGCCCTGGTTGATATTTGGCCCACAGAACGCTCGCACCCCAGTCCCACCCCCAAAACCATGGGCTATAGCATGTCGATTTGGCTAAAAAATGTCTCGTTCGTGCCGTTTCGCCTGTTTGTCCACCCAAATTACCAAAAAAATTTAAATGGACCATATTGAAATGATACCCAACCTACCTAACATGCCCTAATCAATTTTCGGCGGATAGCACGGACCGACCCCAGGGCCACCCCCGCAACAGTGGGATATAGCACATCGATTTGGCCCGAAAATGCCCAGTTCTCACTGCTCAGCCCGTTTGTCCATCCAATAAGCTACCAAAAGTTAAATGGACCATAATGGGATGATGATCAACCTCCCTGGCATGTCTGATCAATTTTTATCCCACAACACGACTGGATCCCGAGCACACCCTCAAAACCGTGGGCTATAGCAGAACAATTTGGCCCAAAAATGCCCCATTTACGTTGTTTCCCGTTTGTCCACCCAAATGGCTATAAAAATTTAAACGGACCACACTGGGATGATCCCCAACCTCCCTGGCAGGCATTGGTCGATTTTTGGCTCACAGCACGCCCAGACCCACCCTCAAAACAGTGGGCTATTGCACACCAATTTGGCCCAAAAATGCCCCATTCGCGCCGTTTTGCCCGTTTTTCCACCCAAATGGCCACAAAAATTTAAATGCATAACGCTGGGAAGATCCCCAACTACCCTGGTATGCCTCGGTCATTTTTTGGCCAACAGTACGCTCGGACCCTTGGCCCAACCCTAAAATAGTGGGCTATAGCACACTGATTTGGCCCTAAAATGCCCCATTCGCGTCGTTTCGCTCGTTTGTCAACTGAAATGGCTACAAAAATTTAAACGGACCATATTAGGATGATCCCCAGCCTCTCTGGCATGCCCCGGTTGATTTTTGGCCAACAGAACGCCTGAGCCCCAAGCCCACCCCTAAAACCGTGGGCTATAGCACACCAATTTAGCCTAAAAATGCCCTGTTCGCACCATTTCATTCGTTTTTCCACCCACATGGCCATGAAAATGTAAAAAGACCATACTGGGATGATCCCTAGCCTCCTTGCATGCCCTGGTCGAGTTTTAACCCATAGCATACCCGAACCCCGGGCCCACCCCCAAAACCGTGGACTATAGCACACAGATTTGGCCTGAAAATTCCCCGTTCATGCCATTTCGCCTATTTGTCCACCCAAATGGCCACAAAAATTTAAATGAGCCACACTGTTAAAATCCCCAGCCTCCCTGGCATGTCTTTGTCGATTTTTGGCCTACAGCATGCCCGAAACCTGGGCCCACCCCTGAAACCGTAGGCTATAGCACACCAATTTGGCACGAAAATGCCCCATTCACGCCGTTTTGCTGGTTTGTCTGGCCAAATGGCCACAAAAATTTAAATGAACCACACTGAGATGATCCCCAACCTCCCTGACACGCCCCGATTGATTTTTGGCCTATACAACGCTCGAACCCCGGGCCCACCCCCAAAATCATGGGCTATAGCACAACAATTTAGACCGAAAATGCTCTGTTCATGCCATTCCGCCTGTTTGTCCACCCAAATGGCCACAAAAATTTTAATGAACCACACTGGGATGATCCCCAACCTCCTTGGCATGTTTGGGTAGATTTTTGACCCACAGAATGCCCTAATATCAGGCGCACCCCCAAAATCGTGGTCTATAGCACACCAATTTAGCACGAAAATGCCTCGTTCGCGCTGGTTCGCCCATTTATCCACCAAAATGGCTATGAAAATTTAAACAGACCACACTAGGATAATCCTCGACCCCCTGGCACACACCGGTTAATTTTTGGCCTACAGAGCGCACGGACCTAGGGCCCTCTCCCAAAATCATGGGCTATAGTACCCCGATTTGCCCTGAAAATGCCTTGTTTGTGTTGTTTCGCCTGTTTGTCCACCAAAATAGCCACGAAAATTTAAACGGATTATAATTTTTGGCCTACAGAGAACACAGACCCAGGGCCCTCTCCCAAAATCGTGGGCTATAGCACACCGATTTGGCCCGAAAATGCCCCGTTCATGGCGTTTCACCCGTTTGTCCACCCAAATGGCCATGAAATTTTAAACTGACCACACTGGGATGATCCTCAGCCTTCCTGGCATGCCTCGATTGATTTTTGTCCTACAAAAAACTCATACCCCAGGCCCACCCCCAAAACCGTAGACTATATCACATCGATTTAGCCCCAAAACACCCCGTACGTGCTATTTCACCCGTCTGTCCACTCAATGACCATGGAAATTTAAACGGACCGCACTTGGACAATCCCCAGCCTTTGTGGCATGCCCCAGTTGATTTTTGGCCTACAGCACGCTCGGACCCCGGGCCCACCCCCAAAATCATGGGCTATATAGCATACTGATTTGGCTCAAAAATGCCCCGTTCACACCATTTCACCTGTTTGTCCACCTAAATAACCATGAAAATTTAAACGGACCATACTAGGATGATCTCCAACCTCCTTAGCATGCCTCAGTTGATTTTTAGCCCACAGTACGCCCGGACCCTAGGCCCACCCCCAAAACCGTAGGATATAGCACACTGATTTATCTCAAAAATGTCGCATTCGCGCTGTTTCACTCGTTTGTCCACCAGAATGGCCTCAAAAATTAAAACGAACCATAGTGGGATGATCCCTAACATCCCTGGCACGCCTCGGTCCATTTTCGGCCCATAGCACACCCGGATCCCAGGCACACCCACTAAACCGAGGACTATAGCACACCGGTTTGGCCCAAAACTGCCCCATTCACGCTGTTTTGCCCGTTTTTCCAGCTAAATGGCCACAAAAATTTAAATGGCCCACACTACAATGATCTCTAACATCCCTGGCATGCCCTGGTATGCTCGGACCCCAGGTCCACCCCCAAAACTGTGGGCTATAGCACACCGATTTGGTCCAAAAATGCCCCGTTCGCATCATTTTTCTCGTTTGTCCACCCAAATAGCCAAAAAAAATTTAAATTGAATAATATGGGATGATCCCCAACCTCCCTGTCATTCCCCGGTCAATTTTTAGCCCTCAACACGGCCGAACCCAGGGCCCACCCCTAAAATTGTGGGCTATGACTCACCGATTTGGCTCGAAAATTCAGAATTCACGCCGTTTCACCCATTTATCCACCCAAATAGCTAAAAAAATTTAAATGGAACACACTTGGATGATCCCCAGCCTCCCTGGCATTCCCTAGTTGATTTTCGGCCCATAGTATGCCCAGACCCCAGGCTCACCCAGGAAATTGTGGGCTATAGCACAATGATTTGACCTGAAAATGCCACGTTCATGCTGTTTCTCCTGTTTGTCCACCCAAATATCCATGATAATTTATACGGACCACACTGGGATGATCTCCAACCTCCCTGGCATGCCCCAGTCGATTTTTAGCCCACAGCACGCCCGGATCCCGTGTCCACCCCCGAAAACGTGGGCTATAGCACACCAATTTGGCTCGAAAATGCCTCGTTCATGCTATTTTTCCCGTTTATCCACCCAAATAGCCACGAAAATTTAAATGGACCACACTGGAATGATCCCCAACCTTCTTGGCATGCCCCGGTCGATTTTTAGCCCACAGCACACCCGAATCCCGGGTCCACCCCCGAAACCGTGGGGTATAGCACATCAATTTAGCCTAAAAATGCCTCGTTCATGCTGTTTTGATAGTTTGTCCACCCAAATAACCACAAAAAATTAATTGGACCATAATGGGATGATCCCCAACCTCTCTGGCATGCAAAGGTTGATTTTTGTCCCACAGAAAATCTGTACCTTTGCCCCACCCCCGAAACCATGAGCTAGCACACTGATTTGGCCCGAAAATACTCCGTTTATATTGTTTCGCCTGTTTGTCCACCCAAATGGTCATAAAAATTTAAATGGACTATACTGGGATGATCTAAACCTCCCTGGCATGCTCTGGTTGATTTTTGGTTCACATCAAGCCCAAAACTCAGCCCCACCTCTAAAACCGTGAGCTATAGCACACCGATTTGGTCTGAAAACTCCCTGTTTGCGCTATTTTTCCTGTTTGTCCACCCAATGGCCAAGAAAATTTAAACTGACCGCACTAGGATGATCCTCAACCTCCCTAGCATGCCCTGATTAATTTTTGTCCTTAGCACACTCGAACTCGGGCCCACCTCCGAGACCGTTGGCTATATAGCACACTAATTTAGCCCAAAAATGCCCCGTTAACGCCGTTTCACCAGTTTCACCACCCAAATGGCATCGAATATTAAAACAGACCATAATGGGATGATTCTCAACCTTCCTGTCATACCCTGATCAATTTTTGGCCCACATTTTGCGAACCTTGGGCTAACCCCCAGACCCGTGGGATATAGCACATTAATTTGGCCTAAAAATGCCCCATTCGCGCCGTTTTATCCGTTTTTCCACACAAATAGCCACGAAAATTTAAACGGACCATACTGGGATAATCCCCAACTTCCATGGCATACCTCGGTCGATTTTCGGAGCACAGCACACCCCGACCCCTAGTCCACCCCCAAAATCGTGGGATATAGCACACCAATTTAGCCCGAAAATGCCCCACTCGTGTTGTTTCGTCCATTTGTCCACCCAAATGGCCAAAAAAATTTAAACGAACCACAGTGGGATGATCCCAACCTCCCTGGCACACCCCAGTCAATTTTTGGCACCCAGCACACCCGGACCTCGGGCCCACCCCCAACACCATGGGCTATAGCACACTGATTTATCCTGAAAATGCCCCATTCACGCCGTTTTGCTCGTTTGTCCACCCAAATGGACACAAAATTTAAACAGGCCACACTGGGATGATCCCCAACCTCCCTGGCAAGCCCCTATTAATTTTCATCCCACAGCACACCCGGACCCCAATCCCACCCCCAAAACCGTATGCTATATCACACCGATTTGGCTCGAAAATGCCTTATTTGGGCATTTTTTCCCATTTTCCCACCCAAATGGACACGAATATCTAAACAGACCACACTGGGATGATCCCTAACCTCCTTTGCCTTCCCCGAATGTGTTTTATACCACAGCACGCTCGGATCCCGGGCGCACCTCTAAAACTAAGGGCTATAGCACACTAATTTGGCCAAAAAATGCCCCATTCGCGTCGTTTCTCCCGTTTGTCCACCCAATTAGACAAAAAAATTTAAACGAACTACACTAGAATGATCCCCAACCTTTCAGGCATGCCCCAATCAATTTTTGACCCCACAACACGCCCGAACACTGGGCCCACCCCCAAAACCGTGAGTTATAACACATCGATTTGGCTCGAAAATGCTGCGTTTGTGCTGTTCCGCAAGTTTATCCACCGAATGGCCAAAAAATTTCAACGGTCCATACTGGGATGATCCCTTACCTTCATGGCGCGCGCCGGTCAATTTTTGGCCCATAGAATGCCCTGACACCGGGCCCACCCTCGAAACCGTGGGCTATAGCACATTGATTTGGCCCAAAAATGCCCCATACGCACCGTTTCGCCCATTTGTCCACCTAAATGGCCACAAAAATTTAAATGGACCACATTGGGATAATCCCCAACCTCCCTGGCATGCCCCAGTTGATTTTTGGCCCACAGCACGCTCGGACCCCAGGCCCACCCCCAAAACAGTGGGCTATAGCACACCGATTTGGCATGAAAATACCGCGTTCACGCTGTTTCACCCATTTGTCCACCAGAATGGCAATGAAAATTTAAACGGATCATACTGCGATGATCCCCAACATCCTTGGTATGCGTCGATCATACTGCAATGATCCCCAATATACTTGGCATGCCCCGATCGATTTTTGGCTCATAGAACACCCGGATCCCAGGCACACCCAAGATACCATGGGCTATAGCACACCGATTTTGATCGAAAATGCCCTATTTGTTCTGTTTCACCCGTTTGTCCACCAAAATAGCCAAAAAAATTTAAACAAACCACACTGGGATAATCCTCAACCTCCCTAGCATGCCCCGGTTGATTTTTGGCCCACAACACACTTGGACCCCGGGCCCACCCCCAAAATCGTGGGCTCTAGCACATCGATTTTGGCTTAAAAATGCCCTTTTCGTGTCGTTATGCCAATTTGTCCACCCAAATGGCCACAAAAATTTAAACGGATAATACTGAGATGATCCCCAGCATCCCTGGCATGCCCCGATCGAATTTCGGCCCACGGCATGCCCAGACCCCAAGCCTACCCCCAAAACAGTGGGCTATAGCACACCGATTTGGTCAGAAAATGCCTCGTTCACACTGTTATGCCCATTTTTCCACGCAAATGGCCACAAAAATTTAATAAGACCACCCTGGGATGATCCCTAGCCTTCCTGGCATGCCCCAGTTGATTTTTGACCTACAACAAGCTCGAACCCGGGGCCCACTACCAAAACCGTAGGCTATAGCACACCGATTTAGCCTGAAAATGCCCCATTCATGCCGTTTAGCCAGTTTGTCCACCCAAATGACCATTAAAAATTAAACGAATCACATTGGGAAGATCCCCAACCTCCTTGGCATGCCCCGATCAATTTTTGTCCAACAGCATGCCCGAACCCGAGCCCACCCCAGAAATCATAGGCTATAGCACACTAATTTGGCTAAAAAATGCCCCATTTCACCCGTTTGACAACCCAAATGTCCAAAAAAGTTAAAACGGACCAAATTGGAATGATCCCCAACCTCTCTGTCACGCCCCAATTGATTTTTGACCCACAGCACGCCCGGATCCCAGGCCCACCCCTGAAACCGTGGGCTATAGCACATCGATTTGGCCCAAATATGCCCTGCTCGTGCCGTTTCACCCGTTTGTCCACCCAAGTGGCCACAAAAATTTTAACGGACCACACTGGGACAATCCCCAGCCACCCTGGAATGCCTCGGTATATTTTCAACCCACAACACAGCTGAACCATGGTCCCACCCCCAAAACCGAGGGCTATAGCACACCGATTTAGCCTGAAAATGCCCCGTTAGCGCTGTTTGCCCGTTTGTCCACCCAAATATCAATGAAAATTTAAACGGACCACAATGCAATGATCCCCAACTTTCCTGGCCTGTCTTGGTCAATTTTTGGCCCACAGTTCGCCCGGACCCTGGGTTCACCCCCAAAATCGTGGGCTATATAGCATACCAATTTGGCCTGAAAATGCCTCATTTACTCCGTTATTCCCGTTTGTCCTCCCAAATGGCCACAAAAATTTAAACAGACCACTAGAGTACGATCCCCAACCTCCCTGGCATGCCCCAGTCAA
Source organism: Capsicum pubescens (assembly GCA_030864215.1). NCBI lineage: Eukaryota > Viridiplantae > Streptophyta > Magnoliopsida > Solanales > Solanaceae > Capsicum > Capsicum pubescens. Next base: position 41,745,078 of record CM061540.1, on the reverse strand, counting down.
TTTTTGTCCTATAGCACCCCCGGACCTGGGCCCACCCCCAAAATCGTGGGCTATAGCAACCGATTTTGCCCAAAAATGCCCCATTCGCGTCGTTTCTCCCGTTAGTCCTTCAAAATGGCCACAAAAATTTAAACAAACCACACTTGGATGATCCCCAGCATCCCTGGCATGCCTCGATAAAGTTTTGGCCCACAACATGCTCGGACCCCGGGCCCACCCCTAAAACCATGGACTATAGCACATCGATTAGGCCCGAAAATGCCCTGTTCGCACCGTTTTGCCTATTTGTCCACCCAAATGGCCACGAAAATTTAAATGGCCCATACTGGGATAATCCCCAGCCTCCCTGGCATGCCCCAGTTGATTTTTTTCCCACACCATGCCCGGACCCCAGGCCCACCTCTAAAATCGTGGAATATAGCACATCGATTTAGCCAAAAAATACCCCATTCGCATAGTTTTTTCCGTTTGTCCACCCAAATGGCCACAAAAATTTAAATAGACAACACTGGGACAATCCTCAGCCTTCCTGGCATGCCCTAGTTGATTTTCGGCCCACAACAAGCTCGGACCCCAGGCCCACCCCTAAAACCGTGGGCTATAGCACACCAATTTGGCACGAAAATGCCCCGTTTACGCCGTTTTTACCCGTTTATCCACCTAAATGGCAACGAAAAATTAAACGGATCACACTGGGAAGATCCCCTACCTCTGTCGTACGTCCTGGTCAATTTTTAGCCTATAACACATCGGGACCCCAGGCCCAACCATGAAATCGTGGGCTATAGCACACCAATTTGTCTTGAAAATGCTCCATTTCACCCGTTTTTCCACCGAAATGCCTACAAAAATTTAAACGGACCATATTGGGATGATCCCCAACCTCCCTATCATGCCCCGATTGATTTTTGGCCAACAGCAAGCCCAGATCCTAGGCCCACACCCAAAACCGTGGGCTATAGCACACCAATTTGGCCCGAAAATGCCCTGTTTGTGCCGTTTTGGCCCGTTTGTCCTCCCAAATCGCCACTAAAATTCAAACGGACAATACTGAGACGATCCCCAGCCTCCCTGACAAGCCTCGATTGATTTTTTTCCCACAGCAGGGTCGAACCATGGGCCCACCATAAAAACCGAGGGCTATAGCACACCAATTTGGCCCGAAAATGCCCCATTCACGCCGTTTTGCCCGTTTATCCTCCCACATGGCTATCAAAATTTAAATGGACCACACTATAATGATCCCCAACCACCCTATCATGCCCCAGAAAATTTTTGGCCCACAGTACACTCGGACTCCGGGCTCACCCCCAAAACCATGGAATATAGCACATCGATTTGGCCCAAAAATGCCCCGTTCGTTCCATTTAATCCGTTTGCCCACCCAAATAGCCATAAAATTTAAACGGAACACTCTGGGATGATCCCCAACCTCCCTGGCACGCCCTGGTCAATATTTGGTAGACAGAACGCCCGGACCCCGGGCCCACCCCCAAAATCGTGGGCTATGGCACACTAACTTGGCTAAAAAATGCCCCATTCGCGTTGTTTTGCCCGTTTGTGCACAAAAATAGCCACAAAACATTAAAAAGACCATACTTGGATGATACCAAACCTCCCTGGCATGCTTCAGTTGATTTTTTGTCCACAACAGGCCTAAAACCCGGCCCCAGCCCCAAAACCGATGGCTATAGTACACTGATTTGGTTCGAAAGCTCTTCGTTCTCGCAATTTTGCCTGTTTGTTCACCCAAATGGCCAAAAAAATTTAAAATGACCACACTGGATGATGCCCAACCTCCCTGGCATTTCTCGGTCAATAGCTCGTGGGCTATAGCACATCGATTTTGCACAAAAATGCCCCGTTTGCGCCGTTTCACCCGTTTGTCCACCCAAATAGCCACAAAAAATTAAACGTACCATACTGGAACTATCCCCAACCTCCCTGGCACACCCCGGTCAATTTTTTCCCCGTAGAACGCTCGAAACCCTAGCCCACCCCCAAAATCATGGGATATAGCACACCGATTTAGCCCAAAAATGCCCCGTTCGTGCTGTTTCATTCATTTGTCCACCCAAATGGCAACAAAAATTTAAACGGACTACACTGGGATGATCCCAACCTCCCTGGTATGCCCCAGTCAATTTTTGGCACACAGCACGCCCGGACCTCGGGCCCACCCACAAAACCGTGGGTTATATAGCACACCGATTTAGCCTAAGAATACACCGCTCGTGCCATTTCGCCCATTTTTTCACCCAAATGTCCATGAAAATTTAAATGGACCACATTGGGATGATCCCCAACCTCCCTGTCATGCCCCAGATGATTTTCGGACCACAGCACACCCAGACCCCGGGCCTACCCCCAAAATAGTGGGCTATAGCACATTGATTTAGCTCAAAAATGTCGCGTTCACGTTGTTTCACCCGTTTGTCCACCAGAATGGCCATGAAAATTTAAACGGACTATACGAGGATAATCCCCAACATCCCTTGCACGCCCCGGTCAATTTTCAGCCCATAGCACACCCAGATCCTAGGCGCACCCACGAAACCACGGGTTATAGCCCAACGATTTGGCCCAAAAATGTCCCATTCGCACTGTTTTGCTCGTTTGTCCATACAAATAGCCATGAAAATTTAAACGGACCACACTTAGACAATCCCCAGCCTCTCTGGCATGCCCCGATCAATTTTTGGCCCACAGCACGCTCGATCCCCAGGCCCACCCCAAAACCGTGGGCTATAGCACATCAATTTTGGTCCAAAAATGCCCTGTTCGCGTTGTTACACCAATTTTCCTACCCAAATGGACACAAAAATTTAAACAGACCATACTGGAATGATCCTCGGCCTCCCTGCTATGCCCCGGTCGATTTTTGGCCCACATCAGGCCCGAACCCAGGGCCCACCCCCAAAACTGTAGGCTATAGCACACTGATTTGGTCGAAAAATGCCCCGATCACATTGTTTTGCCCGCTTGTCCACCCAAATGGCCATAAAAATTTAAACAGACCATACTGGGATGATCTTCAGCCTTCCTGGAATGCCCCGGTTGATTTTCAATACACAACAAGCTCGAACCCGGGGCCCACCACTAAAACCGTGGGCTATAACTAACTGATTTGACCCAAAAATGCCCCATTCATGCTGATTTGCCCATGTGTCAACCCAAATTTCCACAAAAATTAAACGAATCACATTGGGATGATCCCCAACCTCCTTGCCATGCCCCGGTTGATTTTTAGCCAATAGCACGCCCAGACCCTGAGCTCACCCCCAAAATCATAGGCTATAGAACACTAATTTGGCTAAAAATGCCCTATTTCACCCGTTTGTCCACCCAAATGGCCACGAAAGTTAAAACGGAACATATCGAAATGATCTCCACCCTCTCTGTCATGCCCTGATTGATTTTTGGCCCAAAGAACGCCCGAATCCTAAGCCCACACCCGAAACTGTGGGCTATAGCACACCGATTAGGCCTAACAATGCCCTGTTCGCACCGTTTCGCCCGTTTCTCTACCCAAATGGCCATAAAAATTTAAGCGAACCATACTGGCACAATCCTCAGCCTCTCTGGCATGCCCCAGTTAGTTTTTGACCCACAACATGTCTTAACCATGGGCCCACCTATGAAACCAAGGGCTATAGCACACCGATTTATCCCGAAAATGCCACGTTCGTGCCGTTTTGCCCGTTTGTCCATCCAAATATCCATGAAAATTTAAACGGACCATATTCCAATGATCCCTAACTTCCCTAGCCTGGCCTGGTCAATTTTTGGCCCATAGTAATCTTGGACCCCGGGCCCACCCCCAAAACAATGGGCTATAGCATATCGATTTGGCCCAAAAATGCCTCATTTACACCATTTTTCTCGTTTGTCCACCCAAATGGCCACGAAAACTAAAATAGACCACTCTGGGATGATCCCTAACCTCTCTGGCATGCCCCGGTCAATTTTTGGCCTAAAGCACGCTAGAACCTGATGCCACCCCCAAAATCATGGGCTATAGCACACCGATTTGTCCCGAAAATGCTGGATCCACACTGTTTCACCTGTTTGTCCATGGGAACAGCCACAAAAATTAAAACGGACCATAGTGGGACGATCCCCAATATCCCTGCCATGCCCACTTGATTTTGGCTAATGGCACACCCGGATCCCTGGCACACCCGTAAAACCATGGGCTATAGCACATCAATTTAGCCAAAAAAAGGGTTGTTCGCGCTATTTCACCCGATTCTCCATCCAAATGGCCATAAAAAATTTTAATGGACCACAATGGGATGATCCCCAACCTCCCTGGCATGCCCCGGTCAATTTTTGGCCAATAGTACGCCCGAACCCCAGGCCGACCCCCAAAACCATGGGCTATAGCACATCGATTAGACCCGAAAATGCCTTGTTCGCGCCGTTTTGCCTATTCGTCCACCCAAGTGGCGACGAAAATTTAAACGGACCATACTGGGATGATCCCTAGCCTATCTGGCATACCCCAATTGATTTTTGGCCTACAGCACGCCCAGACCCTGGGCCCACCCCAAAATCGTGGGCTATAGCACATCGATTTGGCCAAAAAATGCCCCTTTCGTGCCGTTTCGACCATTTATCCACCTAAATGGCCACAAAAATTTAAATAGACCATACTGGGACAATCCCCAGCTTTCCTAGCATGCCTCGATTGATTTTTGTCCAACAACAAGCTCGGACCCCTGGTCCACCCCCAAAACCATGGGCTATAACACACCAATTTGAAACGAAAATGCCTCGTTCGTGCCGTTTTACCCGTTTGTCCACCCAAATGGCTACGAAAAATTAAAAGGATCACACTAAGATGATTCGTAACCTCCATGGCAAGCCCTAGTTGATTTTTGGCCTACAACACGCCCGAACCCCGGGTGCACCCCCAAAATCGTGGGCTATAGCACACCAATATGGCTCGAAAATACCCCATTTTGCCCTTTTATCCTCCCAAATGCCCACAAAAATTTAAACAGACCACATTGGGATGATCCCCAACCTCCTTGTCATGCCCCGGTTGAATTTTGGTCCACAGAAAGACCGGATCCCAGGACCACAGCCGAAACCATGGGCTATAGCACACTATTTTAGCCCGAAAATACCTTGTTCACCCCGTTTTGCCCGTTTGTCCTCACAAATAGCCACAAAAATTTAAACGGACCATACTGGGACAATCCCCAACCTTTTTGGCATGCCTCAATCGACAGTACAAACGAACTACGGGCACACCCTTAAAACCGATGGCTATATCACACCAACTTTGGCCCAAAAATGCCCCATTCACGCCGTTTTACCCGTTTATCCACCCAGATTGCTAGGAAAATTTAAACGGACCACACTATAATAATCCTCAACCTTCTTGGCATACCTCGGTTAATTTTTGGCCCACAATATGTTCGAACCCAGGGTCCACCTCCAAAACCGTGGGCTATAGCACACCGATTTAGCCTGAAAATGCCCCGCTCATATAGTTTTGCCCGTTTGTCCACCCAAATAGCCATAAAAATTTAAACAGAACACTATGGGATTATCCCCAACCTCCCTAGAATGCCCCGGTCTATTTTTAGCTAACAAAACGGCCGCACCCCGAACCTACCCCCGAAATCATGGGCTATGGCACACTGATTTGGCCTGAAAATGCCCCGTTCGTGCCGTTTTACCCGTTTGTGCACCCAAATGGCCACGAAACTTTAAACGGACCATACTTGGACGATCCCCAGCCTCCCTGGCATGCCCTGGTTGATTTTTGGTAGCACGCCCGAACCCCGAGCCCACCCCCGAAACCGTAGGCTATAGCACACTGATTTGGTCCAAAAATGCTCATTTCATACCATTTCACCCGTTTGTCCACCCAAATGGCCACAAAAATTTAATCGGACCATACTGGGACAATCCCCACCCTTCCTGTCATACCCCGGTAAATTTTTGGGCCACATCACGCCTAGACCCTGGGTCCACCCCCAAAACCGTGGGCTATAGCACACCGATTTGGCCCAAAAATGCCTCGTTCACGCCGTTTCACCCGTTTGTCCACCCAAATAGACAAAAAAAAATTAAAGGACCACACTGGAATAATCCCCAACATCCCTGGGATACCCTAGTTAATTTTTGACCCATAGCACACCCGAACCTCGGGCCCACCCCCGAAACCATGGGCTATAGCACTCCAATTTGGTCCAAAAATGCTTCGTTCGTGCCGTTTTGCCCATTTGTCTACCCAAATTGCCACAAAATTTTAAACTGACTACACTGGGATGATTCAAAACAACCCTGGCATGCTTCAGTTGATTTTCAGTCCACAGCACACTCGGAACCTGGCCCCACCCCAAAAACCGTGGGCTACAGTACACTGATTTAGCCCAAAAAACACCCCGTTCCCGCCATTTCGCTCGTTTGTCTACCCAAATAGACAAGAAAAATTAAACGGACAACACTAAGATGATCCCCAACTCCCTGGCATGCCCCAATAAATTTTTGTACCCAGCACGCCCGAACTCGGGCCCACACGTGAGGCCGTGGGCTATAGCACACCGATTTGGCCTTAAAATGCCCCATTCGCACTGTTTCGCCAGTTTGTCCACCTAAACGGCCACAAAAATTTAATCGGACCATACTAGGATAATCCCCAACCTCCCTGGCATGCTTCGATTAATTTTTTGCCCACAGCACGCACGAACCCCAGGCCCACCCCCGAAACCATGGGCTATAGCACATCGATTTGGCGTAAAAATGCCCCGTTCGTGTTGTTTCATCCGTTTGTCCTCCCAAATGGCCACGAAAATTTAAATAGACCACACTGGGATAATCCCCAACCTTCTTGGCATGCACCGATTGATTTTTGGCCCACAAAACACTCGAACCTTGGGCACCCAAAACCATGGGCTATAGCACACTGTTTTGGCCCAAAAATTCTCCATTCGCGTTGTTTCGCCCGTTTGTCCACTATAATGGCCACAAAAATTTAAACGGACTATATTGGAATGATGTTAAAGCTCCCTGGCATGCTCCAGTTGATTTTCAGTCCATGGAATTCCAAAAACCCGGCCCCACCCCTAAAACCGTAGGCTATAGCACATTAATTTTGCCCGAAAACTCCCCGTTCGCGCCATTTGGCCAGTTTGTCCACCCAAATGTCCAAGAAAATTTAAACAGACTACACTGGGATGATACCCAACCTCCCTGGCATGCCCTAGTTAATTTTGGCCCCAGCACGCCTGAACCCGAGCCCACCCCTGAGCTCGTGTGCTATAGCACACCGATTTGACCCAAAAATGCCCCGTTCGCGCGGTTTCGCCCGTTTGTTCACCAAAATAGCCACAAAAATTTAAACAGACTATACTAGGATGATTCCCAACCTCCCTGCACTACCCGGTTGATTTTTGGCCCACAAAACGCCCGGACCCCTAGCCCACCCCCAAAATCGTAGGATATAGCACACCGATTTAGCTAAAAAATGCCCCGTTCGTACTGTTTCATCTATTTGTCCATCCAAATGACCACAAAAATTTAAACGTACTATACTGGGATGATCCCAACCTCCCTGGCACACCTTAGTCAATTTTTCGGCACACAGCACGCGCGTACCTCGGGCCCACCCCAAAACCTTGGGCTATAGCACAACGATTTGTACCAAAATTGCCCCGTTCGAGTCGTTTCACCCGTTTGTCCACCCAAATAGCCATAAAAATTTAAACGGACCATATTGGGATGATCCCCAACCTCCCTGACATACCCTGGCCTATTTTTAGCCCACAGAACGCTCGGGCCCCGGACCCACCGCCAAAACCATGGGCTATAGCACACTAATGTTTCCCGAAACTACCTCATTGCGCTATTTTGCTCGTTTGTCCACCCAAATCGCCCCAAAAATTTAAACGGACCACACTAGGAAGATGCTTAACCTCCCTGGCATTCCCCAATCAATTTTTGGCCAAATGCATGCCCGGACCTTAGGCACACCCCAAAACCGTGGGCTATAGCACATCGATTTGGCCCCAAAATACCCCATTCACACTGTTTCACCTGTTTGTCCACCCAAATGGCCACAAAAATTTAAATGAACCACACTGGGATGATCCCCAATCTCCCTGGCACTCCCCGGTCGATTTTTGGCCAACAACACGCTCGAACCCCAGGCCCACCCTAAAATCGTGGGCTATAGTACACCGATTTGGCATGAAAATGCCACGGTCGCGCCGTTTTGCCAGTTTTTCCACCCAAATGGCCACAAAAAATTTAAAAAAATGATACTGGGAGGATCCCTAACCTCCCTGGCACGCCCCGATTGATTTTTTGACCCACAGCACGCTTGGATCCCAGGTCCACCCCTAAAACCGTGGGTTATAGCACATCGATTTGGCCCAAAAATGCTTTGTTCGGGCCATTTTGCCCGTTTGTCCATCCAAATGGCCATAAAAAATTTAAACAGACTATAATGGGATGATCCTCAACCTCCCTGGCATGCCCCGGTCAATTTTTGGCCAACAGCACTCCCGAACCCCAGGCCCACCCCAAAACCATGAGCTATAGCACATCGATTAGGCCCAAAAATGCCTTATTCGCGCCGTTTTGCCTATTCGTCCACCCAAATGGCGACGAAAATTTAAACGGATCATACTGGGATGATCCCCAGCCTCTCTAGCATACCCCAGTTGATTTTTGGCCTACAGCACGCCCAGACCCTGGGCCCACCCCAAAATCATGGGCTATAGCACACCGATTTGGCCAAAAAATGCCCCTTTCGCGCCGTTTCACCCGTTTATCCACCCAAATGGCCACAAAAATTTAAATAGACCATATTGGGACAATCACCAGCTTTCCTGGCATGCCCCGATTGATTTTTGGCCAACAACAAGCTCGGACCCCAGGTCCACCCCCAAAATCGTGAGCTATAGCACACCGATTTGGCACGAAAATGCCCCGTTCGTACCGTTTTGCCTGTTTGTCCACCCAAATGGCTACGAAAAATTAAATGAATCACACTGAGATAATCCGTAACCTCCCTGGAAAGCCCCAGTTGATTTTTGGCCCACAACAAGCCCGAACCCCGGGCCCACCCCCGAAATCGTGGGCTATAGCACACCAATATGGCTCAAAAATACCTCATTTAGCCCTTTTGTCCACCCAAATGCCCATAAAATTTTAAAAAGGCCACATTGGGATGATCCCCAACCTCCTTGTCATGCCCCGGTTGAATTTTGGTCCACAGAAAAACCGGATCCCAGAACCACACCCGAAACCATGGGCTATAGCACACTATTTTAGCCTGAAAATACCTTGCTCACACCGTTTTGCCCGTGTGTCCACCTAAATTGCCACAAAAATTTAAACGGACCATACTGGGACAATCCCCAGCCTATTTGGCATGCCTCGATCAATTTTCAATCGACAGTACGGACGAACTACGGGCACACCCCTAAAACCGAGGGCTATATCACACCAACTTTGGCCCAAAAATGCCCCATTCACGCCGTTTTACCCGTTTATCCACCCAGATTGGTAGGAAAATTTAAACGGACCATACTATAATAATCCTCAACCTTCTTTGCATACCTAGGTCGATTTTTGGGCCACAGTATGTTCGAACCCAGGGTCCACCTCCACAACCGTGGGCTATAGCACACCGATTTTGCCTGAAAATGCCCTGTTCACACAGTTTTGCCCTTTTGTCTGCCCAAATAGCCATAAAAATTTAAACGGAACACTTGGGGATGATCCCCAACCTCCCTAGTATGCGCCGGTCAATTTTTAGCAGACAAAACGCCCGCACCCCGAACCTACCCCCAAAATCGTAGGCTATGGCACACTGATTTGGCCTGAAAATGCCCCGTTTGAGCCGTTTCGCCCGTTTGTGCACCCAAATGGCCACGAAACATTAAACGGACCACACTTGGACGATCCCTAGCCTCCTTGGTATGCCCCGATTGATTTTTGGTAGCACGCCCGAACCCCGAGCCCACCCCCAAAATCGTAGGCAATAACACACCGATTTGGTCCAAAAATGCTCATTTCATACTATTTCACCCGTTTGTCCACCCAAATGGCCACAAAAATTTAATCGGACCACACTGGGACGATCCCCACCCTCCCTGTCACACCCCGGTCAATTTTTGGCCCACATCATGCCTAGACCCCAGGTCCACCCCCAAAACCGTGGGCTATAGCACACCGATTTAGCCCAAAATTGCCTCGTTCATGCCGTTTCACCTATTTGTCCACCCAAATAGTCAAAAAAAATTTAAAGGGCCACACTGGAATGATCCCCAACATCCCTGGGATACCCCAGTTGATTTTTGACCCACAGCACACCCGAACCTCGGTCCCACCCCCGAAACCATGGGCTGTAGCACTCCAATTTGGCCCAAAAATGCTCCGTTCGTGCTGTTTTGCCCATTTGTCTACCCAAATTGCCATAAAATTTTAAACGAACTACATTGATATGATCCCAAAAAACCCTAGCATGTTTCACTTGATTTTCAGTCCATAGCACGCTCGGAACCTAGCCCCACCCCGAAAACCGTGGGCTATAGCACACCGATTTAGCCTAAAAACTCCCCGTTCCCGCTATTTCGCTCGTTTGTCCACCCAAATGGAAAAGAAAATTTAAACGGACCAAACTGGGATGATCCCCAACTCCCTAGCATACCCCAGTCAATTTTTGGCCCCAGCATGCCCGAACTCGGGCCCACACCTGATGTCGTGGGCTATAGCACACCGATTTGGCCTCAAAATGCCCCATTCGCACTGTTTTTGCCAGTTTGTCCACCTTAACTGCCACGGAAATTTAATCGGACCATACTAATATGATCCCCAACCTCCCTAGCATGCCCTGATCGATTTTTTTCCCCCAACACGCTCGGACCCTAGGCCCACCCCCAAAACCATGGGCTATAGCACACCGATTTGGCGCAAAAATGCCCCGTTCGTGTTGTTTCATCCGTTTGTCCTCCAAAATGGCCACGAAAATTTAAATAGACCACACTGGGATGATCCCAACCTTCTTGGCATGCACCGATTGATTTTTGGCCCACAGCACACTCGAACCTTGGGCCCACACCCAAAACCATGGGCTATAGCATACTAATTTGGCCCAAAAATTCTCCATTCGCGTCGTTTCGCCCGTTTGTCCACTATAATGGCCACAAAAATTTAAACAGACTATATTGGGATGATCCCAAACCTCCCTGTCATGCCCCAGTTGATTTTCAGTCCATAGAATTCCCAAAAAACCGTCCCCACCCCCAAAACCGTAGGCTATAGCACATTAATTTGGCTCGAAAACTCCCTGTTCGCGCCATTTGGCCAGTTTGTCCACCCAAATGTCCAAGAAAATTTAAACAAATTACACTGGGATGATACCCAACCTCCCTGGCATACCCTGGTTAATTTTGGCCCCAGCACGCCCGAACCCGAGCCCACCCCTGAGCTCGTGTGCTATAGCACACCGATTTGACCCAAAAATGCCCCATTCGCGCGGTTTCTCCTATTTGTCCACCAAAATAGCCACAAAAATTTAAAAGGACTATACTGGGATGATTCCTAACCTCCCTGCACTCCTCGATTGATTTTTGGCCCACAGTACTCCCGACCCCTAGCCCACCCCCAAAATCGTAGGATATAGCACACCGATTTAGTTAAAAAATGCCCCATTCGTACTATTTCGTCTATTTGTCTATCCAAATGGCCACAAAAATTTAAACGGACTATACTGGGATGATCCCAACCTCCTTGTCACTCCTTAGTCAATTTTTGGCACACAGCACACGCGTACCTCGGTCCCACCCCGAAACCTTGGTTTATAGCACAACGATTTGGACCAAAAATGCCCCGTTCGAGTCGTTTCACCCGTTTGTCCACACAAATGGCCATAAAAATTTAAATGTACCACATTGGGATGATCCCCAACCTCCCTACATACCTTGACCAGTTTTTGGCTCATAGAACGCTCGAGCCCCGGATCCACCGCCAAAACCGTGGGCTATAGCACACCAATTTTTCCCGAAAATACCTCATTGTGCTATTTCGCCCGTTTGTCCACCCAAATGGCCACAAAAATTTAAACGGACCACAATGGGAAGATTCTTAACCTCCCTGGCATACCCCAATCAATTTTTGGCCAAATGCATGCCCGGGACCTTGGGCCCACCCCAAAATCGTGGGCTATAGCACAACGATTTGGCCCCAAAATACCCCATTCACACTGTTTCACCTATTTGTCCACCCAAATGGCCACAAAAATTAAAACGAACCATACTGGGATGATCCCCAATATCCCTGGCACTCCTCGGTCGATTTTTGGCCCACAACACGCTCGAACCCCAGGACCACCCTAAAATCATAGGCTATAGTACACCGATTTGGCTTGAAAATGCCCCGGTCGCGCCGTTTCTCCAGTTTTTCCACTCAAATGGCCACAAAAAATTTAAACAAACTATACTGGGAGGATCCCTAACCTCCCTGGCACGCCCCGATCGATTTTCGTCCCACAGTACGCCTGGATCCAAGGTCCACCCCTAAAAGCGTGGGTTATAGCACATCGATTTGGCCCAACAATGCCCCGTTCGCGTTGTTTCACCCGTTTGTACACCCAGTTGGCCACAATAATTTAAATGGACCATATGAGATGATCCCCAACCTACCTGGCATGACCTAATCAATTTTTGGCCTACAGAACACCCGTACCTCGGGTCCACCCCTAAAACCATGGGCTATAGCACACCGATTTGGCTCGAAAATGCCCTGTTCATGTCGTTGCTCCATTTTCCCACCCAAATGGCCACAAAAATTTAATCAGACCATACTGAGGTGATCCCTAACCTCCCTGGTAAGACCCGGTCAATTTTTGGCCCACAACACACCCGAACCCCGGGCCCACCCCCAAAATCATGGGCTATAGCACACCGATTTTGCATGAAAATGCCCCGTTCACGCTATTTTGTTCGTTTTGTCCACCCAAATGGCCAGAAAAATTTAAAAGGACCACATTGGGATGATCACTAAACTCTCTGGCATGCCACGGTTGATTTTTGGCCCACAGCACGCCCGGACCCTGATGCCACCCTCAAAACCGTAGTCTATATCACACCCATTTGGCTTGAAAATGCCTCGTTCACGCCGTTTCACTCGTTTATCCACCCAAATAGACACGAAACTCAAAACGGACCACACTGGAATGATCTCTAACCCCCCTTGCATGCCCCGGTTGTGTTTCGTCCCACAACACGCTCGGACCCTGGGACCACCCCTAAAACTATGGGCTATATAGCACACCAATTTGGCTCGAAAATGCCCCGTTCACATCGTTTCGCCCGTTTTTCCACTCAATTGGCCACAAAAATTTAAACAGACCATACTGGCATGATCTCCAGCCTTCCTAACATGCCCCGGCTAATTTTTGACCCACAACAAGCTCAGACTCGGGGTCCATCCTAAAAACCGTAGGCTAGCACACCGATTTGGCCCAAAAATGCCCCATCCGTGCTGTTAAGAACATTTGTCCACTTAAATGGCCACAAAAAATTAAATGGATCATATTAGGAAGATCCCCAACCTCTCTGGTATGCCCCGATGGATTTTTAGCCAACAGCACGCTCGGATCCCAGGCCCACACCCAAAACTGTGGGCTATAGCACATCGATTTGTCCTACAAATACCGTGTTCGCGCCGCTTTGACCATTTGTCCACCTAAATGGCCAAGAAAATTTAAACGGACCACACTGGAACAATCCACATCCTCCCTGGCATGCCCAGTCGATTTTCAGCCCACATCACGGCCGAACCACGGGGACACCCCCAAAACCTAGGGCTATAGCACACTGATTTGGCCCCAAAATACCCCGTTTGCACCGTTTTGCTTGTCTGTCCAACCAAATGTCCACAAAAATTTAAACGGACCACACTGCAATGATCCTCAACTTCCCTGGCATGCCCTAGTCGATTTTTGGCCCACAGTACGCCCGGACCCCAGGCCTACCCCTAAAACCGTGGGCTATAGCATACCGATTTGGCTTGAAAAAGCCCCGTTCGCTCTATTTCGCCCATTTGTCCTCCCTGGCATGCCCCGGTTGATTTTTGACCCATAACACGCCCAGAACCCGAGCCCACCCCAAAAATCGTGTGTTATAGCACACCAATTTGGCTCGAAAATGCCCCATTTCGCCCGTTTATCTACCCAAATAGGCACAAAAATTTAAACAGACCACATTGGGATGATCCCCAACCTCCCTGGCATGCCCCGGTTGATTTTTGGCCCACAGCACGCTCGGAACCCAGGCCCACCCCCAAAATAGTGGGCTATAGCACACCTATTTGGCATGAAAATGCCGCGTTCGCGTTGTTTCACCCATTTGTCCACCAGAATGGCAAGAAAAATTTAAACGGATCATACTGCAATGATCCCCAATATACTTGGCATGCCCCGATCGATTTTCGGCTCATAGAACACCCGGATCCCAGGCACACCCAAGATACCATGGGCTATAGCACATCGATTTAGATCGAAAATGCCCTATTTGTGCTGTTTCACCCATTTGTCCATCCAAATAGCCAAAAAAATTTAAACAGACCACACTAGGATGATCCTCAACCTCCCTAGCATGCCCCGGTTGATTTTTGGCCCACAACACACTTGGACCCCGGGCCAACCCCCAAAATAGTGGGCTATAGCACATCGATTTTGGCTTAAAAATGCCCTGTTCATGTCGTTATGCCAATTTGTCCACCCAAATGTCCATAAAAATTTAAACGGACAATACTGGGATGATCCCCAATATCCCTAGCATTCCCCGATCGATTTTTGGCCCATAGCACGCCCAGACCCCGGGCCTACCCCCAAAACAATGGGCTATAGCACACCGATTTGGTCGGAAAATGCCTCGTTCACACCGTTATACCCATTTTTCCATGCAAATGGCCATAAAAATTTAATAAGACCTCCCTGGGATGATCCCTAGCCTTCCTGGCATGCCCCAGTTGATTTTTGACCTACAAAAACCTCAAACCCAGGGACCACTTCCAAAACCGTAGGATATAGCACAACGATTTAGCCTAAAAATTCCCCATTCATGCCGTTTAGCCAGTTTGGCCACCCAAATATCCACGAAAAATTAAATGGATCACATTGGGAAGATCCTCAACCTCCCTGGCATACCCCGATCAATTTTTGGCCAACAACACGCCCGAACCCGAGCCCACCCCAGAAATCATGGGCTATAGCACACTAATTTGGCTAAAAAATGCCCCATTTCACCCGTGGACCACCCAAATGTCCAAAAAATTTAAAACAGACCAAATTGGAATGATCCCCACCCTCTCTTTCACGCCCCAATTGATTTTCGACCCACAGCACGCCTGGATCCCAAGCCCACCCCTGAAACCGTGGGCTATAGCACATCGATTTGTCCAAAAAATGCCCTGCTCACGCCGTTTCACCCGTTTGTCCACCCAAATGGCAACGAAAATTTAAACGGACCACACTGGGACAATCCCTAGCCTCCCTGAAATGCCTCGGTCTATTTTCAGCCCACAGCACGACTGAAACACGGGCCCACCCCCAAAACCGAGGGCTATAGCACACCGATTTGGCCTAAAAATGCTCTGTTCGCGCTGTTTTGCCCGTTTGTCCACCCAAATTTCAATGAAAATTTAAACGAACCACAATGGAATAATCCCCAACTTCCCTGGCCTTTCTTGGTCAATTTTTGTCCCATAGTACGCCCGAACCCTGGGTTCACCCCCAAAACCGTGGGCTATATAGCATACCAATTTGGCCTGAAAATGCCCCATTCGCGCCGTTATTCCTGTTTGTCCTCCCAAATGGCCACAAAAATTTAAATGGACTACTAGAGTACGATACCCAACCTCCCTGGCATGCCCCAGTCGATTTTTGTCCCATAGCACCCCCGGACCCGAGCCCACCCCCAAAATCGTGGGCTATAGCAACCGATTTGGCCCGAAAATGCCCCATTCGCGCCGTTTTGCCCGTTAGTCCTTCAAAATGGCCAAAAAAAATTAAACAAACCACACTTGGATGATCCCCAGCATCCCTGGCATGCCCCGGTCAATTTTCGGCCCACAACATGCTCGGACCCCGGGCCCACCCTAAAACCATGGGCTATAGCACATCGATTAGGCCCGAAAATGCCCTGTTCGCACCGTTTCGCCTATTTGTCCACCAAAATGGCCACGAAAATTTAAACGGACCATACTGGGATGATCCCCAGCCTCCCTGGCATGCCCCGGTTTATTTTTGGCCCACACCATGCCCGAACCCCGGGCCCACCCCCAAAACCGTGGGATATAGCACACCGATTTAGCCGAAAAACACCCCATTCGCATAGTTTTTCTAGTTTGTCCACCCAAATGGCCACAAAAATTTAAATAAACCACACTGGGAAAATCCTCAGCCTTCCTGGCATGCCCCAATTGATTTTCGGCCAACAACAAGCTCGGACCCCAGGCCCACCCCTAAAACCGTGGGCTATAGCACACCAATTTGGCACGAAAATGCCCCGTTTACGCCGTTTTGCCCGTTTATCCACCTAAATGGCTACGAAAAATTAAATGGATCACACTGGGAAGATCCCCCACCTCTCTTGTATGTCCTAGTCGATTTTTATCCCATAACACGTCGGGACCCCAGGCCCAACCACGAAATCGTGGGCTATAACACACCAATTTGGCTTGAAAATGCTCCATTTCACCCATTTGTCCACCGAAATGCCTACGAAAATTTGAACGGACCACATTGGGATGATCCCTAACCTCCCTGTCATGCCCCGATTGATTTTCGGCCAACAGCATGCCCGGATCCCAGGCCCACACCCAAAACCGTGGGCTATAGCACACCAATTTGGCCCGAAAATGCCCTGTTTGTGTCGTTTTGCCCGTTTGTCCTCCCAAATCGCCACTAAAATTATAACGGAAAATACTGAGATTATCCCCAGCCTCCCTAACATGCCTCGATTGATTTTTGTCCCACATCACGGTCGAACCATGGGCCCACCATAAAAATGAGGGCTATAGCACACCTATTTGGCCCGAAAATGCCCCATTCACGCCGTTTTGCCCGTTTATCCTCCCACATGGCTATCAAAATTTAAATGGACCACACTGCAATGATCCCCAACCACCCTGTCCTACCCCAGACAATTTTTGTCCCACAGTACACTCGAACTCTGGGCCCACCCCCAAAACCGTGGGATATAGCACACCGATTTGGCCCAAAAATACCCCGTTCACGCCGTTTTATCCGTTTGTCCACCCAAATAGCCACAAAAATTTAAACGAAACACTATGGGATGATCCCCAACCTCCCTGTCATTCCCTGGTCAATTTTTGGCAGACAGAACGCCCGAACCCTGGGCCCACCCCGAAATCGTGGGCTATGGCACACTAACTTGGCTCGAAAATGCCCCATTCGCGTTGTTTTGCCCGTTTGTGCACCCAAATAGCCACAAAACTTTAAACGGACCATACTTGGATGATACCAAACCTCCCTGGCATGCTTCAGTTGATTTTTGGTCCACAACAGGCCTAAACCCCGACCCCACCCCCAAAACTGATGGCTATAGTACACCGATTTGGCTCGAAAACTCTCTGTTCTCGCGATTTTGCCCGTTGGTTCACCCAAATGGCAAACAAAATTTAAAATGACCACACTGGGATGATCACTAACCTCCCAGGCATTTTTCGGTCAATAGCTCGTGGGCTATGGCACACCAATTTTGCACAAAAATGCCCCATTCGCGTTGTTTAGCCCGTTTGTCGATCCAAATAGTCACAAAAATTTAAATGTACCATACTGGAACTATCCCCAACCTCTATGGCGTGACCCGGTCAATTTTCGGCCCACATAACGCCCGGACCACTAGCCCACCCCCAAAATCGTGGGATATAACACACCGATTTAGCCTAAAAATGCCCCGTTCGTGCTGTTTCATTCATTTGTCCACCAAAATGGCCACAAAAATTTAAACGGACTACACTGGGATGATCCCAACCTCCCTGGTATGCCCTAGTCAATTTTTGGCACACAGCACGCCCGGACCTCGGGCCCACCCATAAAACCGTGGGTTATAGCACACCGATTTTGCCTAAAAATACATCGTTCGTGCCGTTTCGCCCGTTTTTCCACCCAAATGTCTATAAAAATTTAATTGGACCACATTGGGATGATCCCTATCCTCCCTGGCATGCCCCAGATTATTTTCGGCCCACAACACACCCAGACCCCGGGCCTACCCCCAAAATAGTAGGCTATAGCACACTGATTTAGCTCAAAAATGTCGCGTTCACGTTGTTTCACCCGTTTGTCCACTAGAATGGCCACGAAAATTTAAATGGACCATACTAGGATGATCCCCAACATCCCTTTCACGCCCCAATCGATTTTCGACCCATAGCACACCCAGATCCCAGGCGCACCCACGAAACAACGGGTTATAGCAAAACGATTTAGCTCGAAAATGCCCCATTCGCACTGTTTCGCTCGTTTGTCCACACAAATAGCCATGAAAATTTAAACGGACCACACTTGGACAATCCCCAGCCTCCCTGGCATGCCCCGATTGGTTTTTGGCCCACAGCACGCTCAATCCCCGGGCTGGCCCGAAAATGCCCTGTTCGCGTTGTTACACCAATTTTCCCACCTAAATGGACACAAAAATTTAAACAGACCATACTGGAATGATCCTAAGCCTCCCTGGTATGCCCCGGTCGATTTTTGGCCCACAGCACGCCCGAACCCAGGGCCCACCCCCAAAACTGTGGGCAATAGCACACTAATTTGGTCGAAAAATGCCCCGTTCACATTGTTTTGCCCGCTTGTCCACCCAAATGGCCACAAAAATTTAAACAGACCATACTAAGATGATCTTCAGCCTTCCTGAAATGCCCCGGTTGATTTTCAACCCACAACAAGCTCGAACCCGGGGCCCACCACTAAAACCGTGGGCTATAGCAAACCGATTTG
This sequence comes from Capsicum pubescens, assembly GCA_030864215.1. NCBI lineage: Eukaryota > Viridiplantae > Streptophyta > Magnoliopsida > Solanales > Solanaceae > Capsicum > Capsicum pubescens. Next base: position 41,726,078 of record CM061540.1, on the reverse strand, counting down.
ACCCAAAAATGCCCCATTCGTGCTGATTAGCCCATGTGTCAACCCAAATTGCCACAAAAATTAAACGAATCACATTGGGATGATCCCCAACCTCCTTGGCATGCCCCGGTCGATTTTTAGCCAATAGCACGCCCAGACCCCGAGCCCACCCCCGAAATCATGGGCTATAGCACACTAATTTGTCTAAAAATGCACTATTTCACCCGTTTGTCCACCCAAATGGCCACAAAAGTTAAAACGGAACATATCGGAATGATCTCCACCTTCTCTGTCATGTCCTGATTGATTTTTGGCCCAAAGAACGCCCGGATCCCAGGCCCACACCCGAAACTATGGGCTATACACACCGATTAGGCCTAAAAATGCCATGTTCGCACCTTTTCGCCCGTTTCTCTACCCAAATGGCCACAAAAATTTAAGCGGACCATACTGGCACAATCCTCAGCCTCTCTGGCATGCTCTGGTTGTGGACCACCCATGAAACCAAGGGCTATAGCACACCAATTTATCCCGAAAACGCCACGTTTACACCATTTCGCCCGTTTGTCCACCCAAATATCCATGAAAATTTAAACGGAACACATTCCAATGATCCCTAACTTCCCTGGCCTAGCATGGTCAATTTTTGGCCCATAGTACTCTCGGACCCCGGGCCCACCCCCAAAACAATGGGCTATAGCATACCGATTTGGCACAAAAATGCCCCGCTTACGCCGTTTTGCCCGTTTGTCCACCCAAATGGCCACGAAAACTAAAATAGACCACTATGGGATGATCCGTAACCTCTCTGGCATGCCCCAGTCAATTTTTGGCCTACAGCACGCCAGAACCTGATGCCACCCCCATAATCATGGGCTATAGCACACCGATTTGTTCAAAAAATTTTGGATTCGTACTATTTCACCCGTTTTTCCATGGGAATGGCCACAAAAATTAAAACGGACCATAGTAGGACGATCCCCAATATCCCTGCCATGCCCAAATTAATTTTTGGCTAATGGCACACCCGGATCCCTGGCACACCCGTAAAACCATGGGCTATAGCACATCAATTTGGCCCAAAATGCGTTGTTCGCGCTATTTCACCCGTTTGTCCATCCAAATGGCCATAAAAAATTTAAACGGACCACAATGGGATGATCCCTAACCTCCCTGGCATGCCCCGGGCGATTTTCGTCCAATAGTACGCCCGAACCTCAGGCCGACCCCCAAAACCATGGGCTATAGCACATCGATTAGGCCCTAAAATGCCTTGTTCGCGCCGTTTCGCCTATTCGTCCACCCAAATGGCCACAAAAATTTAAACGGACCATACTGGGATGATCCCTAGCCTCCCTGGCATGCCCCAATTGATTTTTGGCCTACAGCACGCCCAGACCCTGGGCCCACCCCAAAATCGTGGGCTATAGCACACCGATTTGGCCAAAAAATGCCCCTTTCACGCCGTTTCACCCGTTTATCCACCCAAATGGCCACAAAAATTTAAATAGACCATACTAGGACAATCCCCAACTCTCCTGGCATGCCCCGATTGATTTTTGGCCAACAACAATCTTGGACCCCGGGTCCACCCCCAAAACCGTGGGCTATAGCACACCGATTTGGCACGAAAATGCCCCATTCATGCCATTTTGCCCGTTTGTCCACCCAAATGGCTACGAAAAATTAAACGGATCACATTGAGATGATCCGTAACCTCCCTGGCAAGCCTCAGTTGATTTTTGGCCCACAACACGCCCGAACCCCGGGCCCTCCCCCAAAATCGTGGCCTATAGCACACTAATATAGCTCGAAAATACCCCCATTTTACCCTTTTATCCACCCAAATGTCCACAAACATTTAAACAGACCACATTGGGATGATCCCCAACCTCCTTCTCATACCCCAGTTAAATTTTGGTCCACAAAAAGATCGGATCCCAGGACCACACCCGAAACCATGGGCTATAGCACACCATTTTAGCCCGAAAATACCTTTTTCACGCCATTTTGCCCGTTTGTCCTCCTAAATAGCCACAAAAATTTAAACGGACCATACTGGGACAATCCCTAGCCTCTTTTTCATGCCTCGATCAATTTTCAACCGACAGTACGGTCGAACTACGGGCACACCCTTAAAACCGAGGGCTCTATCACACCAATTTTGGCCCAAAAATGCCCCATTCACACTGTTTTACCAGTTTATCCACCCAGATTGCTAGGAAAATTTAAACGAACCACACTATAATAATTCCCAACCTTCCTGGCATACCTCGATCGATTTTAGTACCACAGTATGTTCAAACCCAGGGCCCACCTCCAAAACCGTGGGCTATAGCACACTGATTTAGCCTGAAAATGCCCCGTTCACACAATTTTGCTCGTTTGTCCACCCAAATAGCCATAAAAAATTAAATGGAACACTCTGGGATAATCCCCAACCTCCCTAGAATGCCCCGATCAATTTTTAGCAGACAAAACACCTGCAGCCCGAACCTACCCCAGAAATCGTGGGCTATGGTACACTGAATTGGCCAGAAAATGCCCCGTTCGCCCCGTTTCGCCTGTTTGTGCACCCAAATGGCCATGAAACTTTAAACGGACCACACTTGGACAATCCCCAGCCTCCCTGGCATGCCCCGGTTGATTTTTCGTAGCACGCCTGTACCCTGAGCCCACCCCCAAAAATGCTCATTTCATACCATTTCGCCCGTTTGTCCACCCAAATGGCCACAAATTTAATCGGACCACACTGGGACGATACCCACCCTCCCTGTCACACCCCGGTCAATTTTTGGCCCACATCACGCCTAGACCCCGGGTCCACCCCCAAAACCGTGGGCTATAGCACACTGATTTGACCCAAAAATGCCTCGTTCACGCCGTTTCACCCGTTTGTCCACCCAAATAGCCAAAAAAAAATTAAAGGACCACACTGGAATGATCCCCAACCTCCCTAGGATACCCCAGTTGATTTTTGACCCACATCACACCCGAACCTCGGGCCCATCCCCAAAATCATGGGTTATAGCACTCCAATTTAGTCTAAAAATGCTCCGTTCGTGCCGTTTTGCCCATTTGTCTACCCAAATTGCCACAAAATTTTAAACTAACTACACTGGGATGATCCCAAACAACCCTGGCATGCTTCACTTGATTTTCAGTCAACAGTACGCTTGGAACCTAGCCCCACCCCATAAACCGTGGGCTACAGCACACCGATTTAGCCCAAAAACTCCCCGTTCCCGCCATTTTGCTCGTTTGTCCAGCCAAATGGACAAGAAAATTTCAACGGACCACACTGGGATGATCCTCATCTCCCTGGAATGCCCCAGTCAATTTTTAGCCCCAGCACGCCTGAACTCAAGCCCACACCTGAGGCCGTGGGCTATAGCAAACCGATTTGGCCTTAAAATACCCCACTCACACTGTTTCGCCAGTTTGTCCACCTAAACGGCCACAAAAATTTAATCGGACCATACTGGGATGACACCCAACCTCTCTGGTATACCCCGATCAATTTTTTTCCCACAGCACACTCGGACCCCAGGCCCACCCTCGAAACCATGGGCTATAGCACACCGATTTGGTGAAAAAATGCCCCGTTTGTGTTGTTTCATCCGTTTGTCCTCCCAAATGGCCACGAAAATTTAAATAGACCAAATTAGGATGATCCCCAACCTTCTTGTCATGCACCGATTGATTTTTGGCCCACAGCACACTCGAACCTTGGGCCCACCCCCAAAACCATGGGCTATAGCACACTAATTTGGCCCAAAAATTCTCCATTCGCATCGTTTCGCCCGTTTGTCCACTATAATGGCCACAAAAATTTAAACGGACTATATTGGAATGATCCCAAACCTCTCTGGCATGCTCCAGTTTATTTTTAGTCCATAGAATTCCCAAAATCTGGCCCCACCCCCAAAACCGTAGGCTATAGCACATTAATTTGGCCCGAAAACTCCCCGTTCGCGCCATTTGGCCTGTTTGTCCACCCAAATGTCCAAGAAAATTTAAACAGACTATACTTGGATGATACCCAACCTCCCTGGAATGCCTCAGTTAATTTTGGCACCAGCACGCCCGAACCCGAGCCCACCCCTGAGCTCGTGTGCTATAGCACACCGATTTGACCTAAAAATGCCCCGTTCGTGCAGTTTCGCCCGTTTGTTCACCAAAATAGCCACAAAAATTTAAACGGACTATACTGGGATGATTCCCAACCTCCCTGCACTCCCTGGTTAATTTTTGGCCCACAGTATGCCTGGACCCCTAGCCCACCCCCAAAATCGTAGGATATAGCACACCGATTTAGCTAAAAAATGCCCCGTTCGTACTGTTTCGTCTATTTATCCATCCAAATGGCCACGAAAATTTAAACAGACTATACTGGGATGATCCCAACCTCCCTGGCACACCATAGTCGATTTTTGTCACACATCACGCGCGTACCTTGGGCCTACCCCGAAACCTTGGGCTATAGCACAACGATTTGGACCAAAAATGCCCCGTTCAAGTCGTTTCACTCGTTTGTCCACCCAAATGGCCATAAAAATTTAAACGGACCATATTGGGATGATCCCCAACCTCCCTGACATACCTTGGCCAGTTTTTGGCCCACAGAACGCTCGGGCCCCGGACCCACCACCAAAACCGTGGGCTATAGCACACCAATTTTTCCTGAAAATACCTCATTGCGCTATTTTGCCCGTTTGTCCACCCAAATGGCCACAAAAATTTAAATGGACCACACTAGGAAGATGCTTATCCTCCCTGGCATGCCCCAATCAATTTTCAGCCAAATACATGCCTGGACCTTGGGCACACCCCAAAACCGTGGGCTATAGCACATCGATTTGGCCCCAAAATACCCCATTCACACTGTTTCACCTGTTTGTCAACCCAAATGGCCACAAAAATTTAAACGAATCATACTGGGATGATCTCTAATCTCCATGGAACTCCCCGGTCGATTTTCGGCCCACAACACGCTCGAACCCTAGGCCCACCCTAAAATCATAGGCTATAGTACACCGATTTGGCTTGAAAATGCCCCGGTCGGGCCATTTCACCAGTTTTTCCACCCAAATGGCCAAAAAAATTTAAACAAACCATACTGGGAGGATCCCTAACCTCCCTGGTACGCCCCGATCGATTTTCGGCCCACAGCACGCCTGGATCCCAGGTCCACCCCTAAAACCGTTGGTTATAGCACATCAATTTGGCCCAAAAATGCCCCGTTCACGCCGTTTCACCTGTTTGTACACCTAGTTGGCCACAACAATTTAAACGGACCACAATGAGATGATCCCCAACCTCCCTGGCATGACCTAATCAATTTTTGGCCTACAAAACACCCGTACCCCGGGTCCACCCCTAAAACCGTGGGCTATAGCACACCGATTTGGCTCGAAAATACCTCGTTCATGCCGTTGCTCCCTTTTCCCACCCAAATAGCCACAAAAATTTAAACAGACCACACTGAGATGATACCTCACCTCCCTGGTAAGACCCAGTCAATTTTTGGCCCACAACACACCCGGACCCCGGGCCCACCCCCAAAATCGTGGGCTATAGCACACCGATTTGGCATGAAAATACCCCGTTCACGCTGTTTTGTCTGTTTGTCCACCCAAATGGCCACAAAAATTTAAAAGGACCATATTGGGATGATCAACAAACTCTCTGGCATGCCACGGTTGATTTTTGGCCCACAGCACGCCCGGACCCTGATGCCACCCTCGAAACCGTAGGCTATATCACACCAATTTGGCTTGAAAATGCCTCGTTCATGCCTTTTCAATCGTTTATCCACCCAAATGGACCACACTGGAATGATCTCTAACCCCCCTTGCATGCCTCGGTTATGTTTCGGCCCATAACACGCTCGGACCCCGGGCCCACCCCCAAAACTATGGGCTATATAGCACACCAATTTGGTCCGAAAATGCCCCGTTCGCATCGTTTCGCCTGTTCGTCCACTCAATTGGCCACAAAAATTTAAACAGACCATACTGGCATGATCTCTAGCCTTCCTGGCATGCCCCGATTGATTTTTGACCTACCACAAGCTCAGACCCGGGGTCCATCCTCAAAACCGTAGGCTATAGCACACCGATTTGGCCAAAAACTGCCCCATTCGTGCTGTTAAGCACGTTTTTTCACCTAAATGGCCACAAAAAATTAAACGAATCATATTAGGAAGATCCCCAACCTCTCTGGCATGCCCTGATTGATTTTTAGCTAACAGCACGCTCGGATCCCAGGCCCACACCCAAAACTGTAGGCTATAACACACCGATTTGGCCTAAAAATGCCCTGTTTGTGTCGTTTTGACCGTTTGTCCACCCAAATGGCCAAGAAAATTTAAACGGACCACACTGGAACAATCCACAGCCTCCCTGGCATGCCTTGTTGATTTTCATCCCACATCACGGCCGAACAACGGGGACACCCCCAAAACCGAGGGCTATAACACACTGATTTGGCCCGAAAATGCCCCATTCGCATCATTTTGCTCGTCTGTCCACCCAAATGTCCACAAAAATTTAAACGGACCATACTGCAATGATCCTCAACTTCCCTGGCATGCCCTAGTCAATTTTTGGACCACAGTACGCCCGGACCCCAGGCCTACCCCCAAAACCGTGGGTTATAGCATACCAATTTGGCTTGAAAAAGCCTCGTTCGCTCCATTTCGCCCATTTGTCCTCCCAAAAGACCATAAAAAATTAAACGAATTACACTGGGATGATCCCCAACCTCCCTGGCATGCCCCAGTTGATTTTTGGCCCATAACACGCCCAGACCCCGGGCCCACCCCCAAAATTGTGTGCTATAGCACACCAATTTGGCTCGAAAATGCCCCATTTCGCCTGTTTATCCACCCAAATAGGCATAAAATTTAAACAGACCATATTGGGATGATCCCCAACCTTCCTATCATGCCCCGGTTGATTTTCAACCCACAGCACGCCCGGATCCAAGGCCCACACCTGAAACTATGGGGTATAGAACACCAATTTATCCCGAAAAGTCCCTGTTCGCACCATTTTACCCGTTTCTCTATCGAAATGGCCACAAAAATTTAAACGGACCATACTGGGATGATCCCCAACCTCCCTAGCATACCTCGATCAATTTTTGGCCAACAGCACAGCCGAACCATGGGTCCACCCCCAAAACCGAGGGATATAGCACACCAATTTGGCTCGAAAACACCCTAGTCACACCACTTTTCCCCTTTATCTACCTAAATGGCCAGGAAAATTTAAATGGGCCACACTATAATGATCCCTAACGTCCTTGGCATGTCTCAATCAATTTTTGGCACACAGTATGCTCGGAACCCGGGCCCACCCTAAAACCGTGGCCTATTGCACACCGATTTGGCCCGAAAATGTATCGTTCATGTTGTTTTGCCCGTTTGTCGACCCAAATGGCCACAAAAATTTAAACAGAACATACTGGGACGATCCCCAACTTCCCTGGCATGCCCCGGTCAATTTTTAGCAGACAGCACGCCCAGACCTCGGGCCCACCCCAATAATCGTGAGCTATGGCCCACCGATTTGGCCTGAAAATGCCCCGTTCATGCCATTTTACCCGTTGGTGCACCCAAATGGACACGAAACCTTAAACGAACCGCACTTGGATGATTCCCAGCCTCTCTGGCATGCCTCGATCAATTTTTGGCCCATAGTATTCCCGAACCCTGAGCCCACCCCCGAAACCGTTGGCTATAGCATACTTATTTGGCCCAAAAAAGCTCCGTTCATGCCATTTTGCCCGTTAGTCCACCCAAATATCCAGAAAAATTTAAACGGACCACACTGGGATGATCCCCAACCTCCCTGGCACACCCCGGTCGATTTTTGGCCCACAGAATGTTTGGACCCCGGGTCCACCTCCAAAACCGTGGGCTATAGTACACTGATTTGGCCTAAAAATGCCTCGTTCACGCCGTTTCACCCGTTTGTCCACCCAAATGGCCACAAAAATTTTAACGGACCACACTGGGATGATCCCCAACCTCCCTGGCATGCCCCGGTTAGTTATCGGCCCACAGTACACCCGGACCTCGGCCCCACCTACAAAACCATGGGCTATAGCACACTGATTTGGCCCAAAAATGCTTCGTTCGCGTCGATTTTCCCGTTTGTCCTTGCAAAGGGCCACAAAAATTTAAACAAACTATACTGGGATGATCCCAAACCTCCCTGGGATGCTCCAGTTGATTTTTGGTCCACAGTACACTTGGAATCCACAGCCTCCCTAGCAGGACCCAGTCAATTGTTTGCCCATTATACGGCTGAACCACGAGCCCATCCCTAAAACCGAGGGAAATAGTACACCGATTTTCCCCAAAAATGTACCGTTCGCCTCGTTTTGCCCGTTCGCCCACCCAAATGTCCACGAAAATTTAAACGAACCACACTACAACGAGCTTCAACTTCCCTGGCATGCCCTAGTCAATTTTTGGCCTACAGTACGCCTGGACCCCGGGCTCACCCTAAAAAAAGTGGGCTATAGCATACCGATTTGACCCGAAAAATGCCTAATTTGCACCGTTTCGCCCATTTGTCCTCTGAAAAGGCCATGAAAATTTAAATGGACTACTCTAGGATGATCCCCAACCTCCCTGGAATGCCCCGGACAATTTTTGGTCCACAGCATGCCCGGACCCCGGGACCACCCCCAAAATCGTGGGCTATAGAACAATGATATGGCCTGAAAATGCCCCGTTCGCGTTGTTTCACCCATTTGTGTTTCAAAATAGCCACAAAAATTTAAACGGACCACACTTGGATGATCCATATCCTCTCAGTCATGCGTCGGTCAATTTTTGGCCCATAGCAAGGCCGGACCCCAGTCCTACCCCTGAATCCGTGGGCTATCGCACACTGATTTAGACCAAAAATTGTCAATTTATGTTGTTTCACCCGTTTGTCCACCCAAATAGCCACAAAAATTTAAACAGACCAAAATGAGATGATCCCCAACCTCCCTGGCATACCCCAATCAATTTTTGGCCTACAGAAAGCTCGGACCCCGGTCCCACCACCAAAACTGTGGGCTATAGTACACCGATTTATCTCAGAAAAGCCGCTTTCGCGCTGTTTTACCCGTTTGTCCATCAGAATTTCCACAAAAATTTAAAAAGATCATACTCAGACTATCCCCAACATCCCTAGAACGCCCCGATAAATTTTTGGCCCATAGGTCGCCTGGATCCCAGGCACACCCCCGAAACCATGCGCAATAGCACACCAATTTGGCCCAAAAATTCCTTGTTCAAGCTGTTTCTCCCATTTGTCCACCCAAATGGTCATGAAAATTTAAACAAACCATATTAGGCTGATCCCCAGCCTCCTTGGCATGCCCGGGTCGATTTTCGGGCCACAGCACGCCTGGAACCCGAACCCACCCCTAAAACCATGGGGTATAGCACATCGATTTATCCTGAAAATGCCCTGTTCGCATCGTTTCGACCATTTGTCCACCCAAGTGGCCGCAAAAATTTAAATGGACCATACTGGGATGATCACCAACCTCCCTGGTATGCTCCAATCGATTTTATACCCACATCACACCCGAATCCCGTCCCACCCCAAAAACCGTGGGCGCACACCGATTTGGCCAAAAAATGCCCCATTCGCCCCGTGTCGCTTGTTTGTCCACCCAAATGGCCACAAAAATTTAAACATACCACACTGGGACAATCCCCAGCCTTCCTGGCACGCCCCAGTTGATTTTCGACCCACAACAAGCTCGAACCCAGGGCCCACACCCAAAACCGTGGGCTATAGCATACCGATTTGGTATGAAAGTGCCCCGTTCGCGCCGTTTTGCCCATTTGTCGACCCAAATGGCCACGAAAATTTAAATGAATCATACTGGGATGATCCCCAATCTCCCTGGCATGCCATGGTCGATTATGGGCCCACAACTTGCCCGAACCGTGGACCCACCCCTGAAATCGTGGGCTATAGCACACCAATTTGTCTCAAAAATTCCCTATTTCGCCTGTTTGTCCACCCAAATGGCCACGAAAATTTAAATAGACCATATTAAGGCGATCCCCAACCTTTCTGTCATGCCCCGATTGATTTTCAGCCCACAGCACTCCCGGATCCCAAGCCCACCCCCAAAACTGTGGGCTATAGCACACCGATTTTGCCTCAAAATGCACTGTTTGCGCCGTTTCGCCCGTTTGTCCACCCAAATAGCCACAAAAATTTAAACGGACCACACTGGGATGATACCCAGCCTTCCTAGCATGACCCAATCAATTTTTGGCCCACAGCTAGGTCGAACCACGGGCCCACCCCCAAAACCCAGGGCTATAGCACAATTATTTGGCCCAAAAATGCCCCATTCATGTCGTTTGGCCTGTTTGTCCACACAAATGGCCATGAAAATTTAAACAAATCACACTGCAAAGATCCCCAACCTCTTTGGCATGCCTAAGTCAATTTTTGGCCAACAGTACGCCTGAACCCCGGACCCACCCCCAAAACCGTGGTCTATAGCACACTAATTTAGCCCGAAAATGCTCCGTTCATGCCGTTTTGCCCGTTAGTCCACCCAAATGGCCACAATAATTTAAACAGAAAACTCTGGGATGATCCCCAACCTCCCTGGCATGCCCCGATCAATTTTTGGCCTAAAGCACGCTCGGACCCCAGGCCCACCCCCAAAATCGTAGGCTATGACACATCGATTTAGCCCAAAAATGCCCCGTTCATGCCGTTTCACCTATTTTTCCACCCAATTGGACACAGAAATTTAAACGGGCCACACTTGGATGATTCCCAGCCTCCCTGGCATGCCTCGATTAATTTTTGGCCCACAGCTGGCCCAAACCAAGGGCCCACCTTTAAAACCGTGGGCTATATCTCACCGATTTGGCCCAAAAATGCCCCGTTCATGCTGTTTAACCCATTTGTCTACCCAAACTACCATAAAAATTTAAACGGACCATACTGGTATGATCCCTAACCTCCCTGGCACTCCCCGTACAATTTTTGTCCCACAGCATGCCCGAACCCCAAGCCCACCCCCAAAACTGTGGGCTATAGCACACTGATTTGGCACAAAAATGCCCCATTCACATTGTTTCACCCGTTTATCCATCCAAATAGACACAAAAATCTAGACGGACCATACTGGGACGATCCCCAACCACCCTGCCATACCCCGGTTGATTTTTAGCCCATAGTACGCCCGGATCCCAGGCACATCCCAGAAATCATGGGCTATAGCACACCGATTTGGCCCAAAAATGCCCTGTTCGCGCTGTTTCCCCATTTTTCCATCCAAATAGCCATTAAAATTTAAATAGACCACACTGGGATAATCCCCAAACTCCCTGGCAAGGCTCAGTCGATTTTTGGACCACAACACGCCTGGACCCAGGGCCCACCACTAAAACCATGGGCTATAGCACATCAATTTTTGCCAAAAAATGCACTGTTCACGTTGTTTCAAAAATTTGTCCACCCAAATGGCCAAAAAATTTAAACGGACCATAATGGGATGATTCGTAGCCTCCCTGGCATACCCTGGTCGATTTTTGTCCCACAGCACACCGGACCCCGGGCCCACCCCCAAAACCGTGGGCTATAGCGCACCGATTTGGCCGGAAAACTCCCTGTTTGCACCGTTTTACCTGTTTATCCACTCTAATGGCCACAAAAATTTAAATAGACCACACTGCGATGATCCCCAGCCTTTCTGTCATGCCTCGGTTGATTTTTGGCCCACAGAAAGATCGAACCCTGAGCCTACCCCCAAAACCGTAGGCTATAGCACACAGATTTTGACCAAAATGCCACATTTGTGCCGTTTAGCCCGTTTGTCCACCGAAATGACTATGAAAAATTAAATGGATCATACTGAGATGATCCCCAACCTCCTTAGCATGCCACCATCAATTTTTAGCCCACAACACGCCCGTACCCCAGGCCCACCCCCGAAATCATGGGCTATAGCACACCAATTTGGCTGGAAAATGCCTCGTTTCACTCGTTTGTCCACCCAAATAGCCACGAAAAATAAAATAGACCACATTGGGACTATCCCAACCACTCTATCACACCCCGACTAATTTTCGGCCTATATCACACTCGGATGCGAGGACCTCCCCCGAAATCGTGGGCTATAGCACACCGATTTGGCTCGAAAATGCCCTGTTCGCACTGTTTTGGCAATTTGTCCACCCAAATGGCGACGAAATTTTAAACGGACCACACTGCAATAATCCACATCCTCCCTGGCATGCCCCAGTCAATTTTTGGCCCACAGCACGACCGAACCACGGGGCCACCCCTAAAATCGAGGGCTATAACACACTGACTTAGCTCAAAAATGCCTCGTTCGTGCCGTTTTTCCCATCTGTACACCCAAATGTCTACGACAATTTAAACGGACCACACTGTAATGATCACAAACTTCCCCGGCATGTCCTAGTAATTTTTGGCCCACAGTATGCCTGGACCCCGGGCCCACCCCCAAAACCGTGGGCTATAGCATACCGATTTGGCCCGAAAATGCCTTGTTCGCAACGTTTCACCTGTTTATCCTCCCAAAAGACCACAAAAAATTAAATGGACTATTCTGGTAAGATCCCTAACCTCCCTGGAATGCCCCGGTCAATTTTTGACTCACAGCACGTTCGAACCCCAGTCCCACCGCCAAAATCGTGGGCTATAGAACACCGATTTGACCCAAAAATGCCCCGTTCGCGCCGTTTCGCCCGTTTGTCCTTCCAAATGGACACAAAAATTTAAACGGACCACACTTGGATGATCCATAGCCTCCCTATCATGCCCTGGTCAATTTTTGGCCCACCCCAAGCCCACCCCCAAAATCGTGGGCTATAGCACACCGATTTGGCACAAAAATGCCCCATTCATGACATTTCGCCCGTTTGTCCACCCAAATGAACACAAAAAATTAAACGGACCAAACTGGACGATCCCCAACCTCCCTGGCACACCCCGATCAATTTTTGACCCACATCACACACGAAACCCAGGCCCACCACCAAAATGGTGGGCTATAACATACCGATTTATCTCAAAAATGTTTCCTTCGCGCTGTTTTACCCGTTTGTCCACCAGAATTTTCACAAAAAATTAATGGACTATACTGGGACAATTACGAACATCCCTAGAATGCCCTGATCGATTTTTGGCCAATAGCACGCCTGGATCCCAGGTACACCCCTTAAACCATGGGCTATAGCACACCGATATGGCCCGAAAATGCCTTGTTCGCGCCGTTTAGCCCGTTTTTCGACACAAATGGGCACGAAAATTTAAACAGATCACACTGTGATGATCTCCAGCCTCCTTGTCATGCCCCTGTCAAATATCTGGCCACAGCACGCCCAGACACAGAGCCCACCCCTAAAACCGTGGGCCATAGCTCATCGATTTATCCCAAAAATGACTGGTTTGCTTCGTTTTGCCTATTTTTTCACCCAAGTGGCCATAAAAATTAAAATGGACCATACTGGGATAATCCCCAGCCTCCCTGGCATACCCCGGTTGAGTTTTGGCCCATAGTACGCCTGGTCCCCGTTTCACCCGTTTGTCCACCCAAATGGCCACAAAAATTTAAACATACCACACTGGGATAATCCCAAGCCTTCCTGGCACGCCGCGGTTGATTTTTGGCCCACAAAAAGCTCAAACCCTGGGTCCACACCCAAAACCGTGGCCTATAGCACACCGATTTGGCCTGAAAACCCCCCGTTCGCGCCGTTTTGCCCGTTTGTCCCCCCCAAATGGCCATAAAAAATTAAATAAATTACACTGAGATAATCCCCAACCTCAATGTCATGCCTCGGTCAATTTTTGGCCCAAAACACGCCCGGACCCCGAGCCCACCCCCTGAAATCGTGGGCTATAGCACACTAATTTGGCTTGAAAATTCCCCGTTCTCACTGTTTTTCCCGTTTGTCCACCCAAATGGACACGAAAATCTAAATAGACCATACTGGGATGATCCCCAATCTCCCTAGCATGCCCCAGTCAATTTTTGGCCCACAACATGCTCAGACCCCAGGCCCACCCCAAAACTGTGGGCTATAGCAAACTGATTTGGCCCAAAAATGCCCCATTCGCGTTGTTTCACCAACCTCCCTGGCACACCCCAGTCATTTTTTGGGCCCACAACACTTTTAGACCCTGGCCCCACCTCCAAAATCGTGGTCTATAACACACCAATTTAGCTTGAAAATGCTGCATTCGCGCTGTTTCACCCGTATGTACACCCGAATGGCCAAAAAAATTTAAATGTGCCAAAATGGGATGATACCAAACCTCCTTGGCACACCCTAGTCGATTTTAGACCCACAGCATGCCCGAACCCAGGGACCACCCTCAAAACCGTGTGCTATAGCTCAATCATATGGCCTAAAAATACCCCGTTCACGTCATTTCACCCGTTTGTCCACCCAAATGGCCACAAAAATTTAAACAAACCATACAGGGACGATTCCCAACTTCCCTGGCATGCCCCGGCCAATTTTTAGCCCACAGCATGGTCGGATCCCAGGCCCTCACCTAAAACCGTGGCCTATAGCACATCGATTTGGCCTAAAAATGCTCCATTCGTGCCATTTCACCTGTTTGTCCAACAAAATGGCGACAAAAATTTAAACAGACCATACTTGTGTGATCTCCAATTCGCCTGGAATGCCCCAATCAATTTTGGGCCCACATCACGCCCGGACCTTAGGCCCAACCCTGAAACCGTGCGCTATAGCACACTAATTTGGCATGAAAATGCCCCGTTCGTGTCGTTTGTCCACCCAAATGGCCACAAAAATTTAAACGGACAATAATGGGATGATCCCCAACCTCCTGACATGCCCCAATCAATTTTAGACCCACAGCACACTCGAACCTCAGGCCCACCACTAATACCGTGGGCCATAGCACACCAATTTGGCCTGAAAATACTCCGTTCAGCCTGTTTCACCCGTTTGTCCACCCAAATGGCCACGAAAATTTAAACAGACCACACTGGGATGATCTCCAACCTCCCTGGCACGCTCAGTTGATTTTTGACCCATATCACACCCGGATCCCAGGCCCACCCCCGAAACCGTGGGCTATTGCACACCGATTTGGCCCGAAAATGCCCCGTTCGCGCCGTTTAGCCCTTTTATCCATCCAAATGGTCACAAAAATTTAAATGGACTATAATGGGACGATCCCTAACCTCCCTAGCATGCCCCGATCAATTTTAGTCCCACAGCACGCCCGGACCCCAGGCCCACCATCGAAATCGTGGACTATAGCACACTGATTTGGCCTGAAAATGCCCCGTTCACGCCATTTCACACGTTTGTCAACCCAAATGGCCACGAAAATTTAAATGGACTATACTAGGATGATCCCCAACCTCCCTGGTATGCCTCGATCAATTTTTAGCCCACAGGATGCCCGGACCTCAGGCCCACCCCAGAAACCGTAGTCTATAGCTCATCGATTTGGCCCCAAAATGCCCTATTCGCACTGTTTCACCCATTTATCCACCCAAATTTCTACAAAAATTTAAAAGGACCATATTGGAATGATCCCCAACCTCCCTGGCATACCTCGATTGATTTTTGGCCCACAGCACGCTCGGACCCCAGGCCAACCCTTAAAACCATAGGCTATAGTACATCGATTTGGCCCGAAAATGCCCCGTTCGCATCGTTTTGCCCTTTTGTCCACCGAAATAGCCACGAAAATTTAAACGGACCATAATGGGACGATACCCAACCTACCTGGCATGCCCTGATCAATTTTCTTCCCACAGCACACCTAGACCCCGAGCCCACCCCCAAAACCGTGGACTATAGCACAACGATTTGGCCCAAAAATGTCCCGTTCACACCGTTTCACCCATTTGTCCACCCAAATAGCCACAAAAATTTAAACGAACTACACTGGGATGATCCCAACCTCACTGGCATGTCCCGATCAATTTTTGGCCCATAGCACGCCCGAACCCCGGGCCCACCCCCAAAATTGTTGGCTATAGCACACCGATTTTGCATGAAAATACCCCGTTCGCGCCGTTTCGCCTGTCTGTGCTTCCAAATAGCCATGAAAATTTAAATGGACCACACTGGGATGATTCCCAACCTCCCTGGAACACCTCGGTCTATTTTTGGCCCACAGCACGACTGAACACCGGGCCCAACCCCGAAACCATTGTCTATAGCACACTAATTTGGCTAAAAATACCCCGTTCATGCCATTTCGCTCATTTATCCACCCAAATGGACACAAAATTTTAAACGGACCATATTGGGATGATCCTCCACCTCCTTGGCATGCTCTGATCGATTTTCGGCCAACAACAAACCCATACCCCTGCCCACCTCCGAAACCATGGACTATAGCACACTGATTTGGCCCTAAAATCCTTCGTTCGAGCCATTTTGCCCGTTTGTCCACCCAAATGGCCAATAAAAAATTAAACGGACTACACTGAGACAATCAAAACCTCCATAGAACGCTTCGACTGATTTTTGATCCACAGCACGAATGGACCCCGGCCCCACCCCCAAAATTGTGGGCTATAGCACACCGATTTGGCCTGAAAACTCTCCGTTCGTGCCATTTCGCCTGTTTGTCCACCCAAATGGCCACAAAAATTTAAAAGGACAACACATGGATGATCCCTAGCCTTCCTGGCACGTCCCGATCGATTTTCAGCCCAAAGCACACCCGAACCCCTTGGCCCACCCCCAAAACTGTGGGCTATAGCACACCGATTTGGCTCGAAAATGCCCCATTCTTGCCGTTTCACCCGTTTGTCCACACAAATGGACACAAAAATTTAAACGGACAACACTGGGATGATCCCCAACCTCACTGGCTCACCTCGGTCAATTTTTTTCCACAGAACGCCCGGACCCCGGGCTCAACCCCAAAACCGTGGGCTATAGCACACCGATTTAGCCTAAAAATGCCCCATTCACGCCATTTCGGTCGTTTATCCACCCAAATGGCCATGAAAATTTAAATGGACCATATTGGGGCAATCCCCAACCTCCCTGGTATGCCCAGGTCAATTTTTAGCCTACAGCACACTCGGACCCCGGCCCACCCTCGAAACCATGGGCTATTGCACACTAATTTGGCCCTAAAATGCTTCGTTCGTGCTATTTTTCCCATTTTCCCACCCAAATTGCCACTAAAATTTAAACGTACTACACTGGGACGATCCCAAAACTCCATGGTACACTCCGATTTAGCCCCACCCCAAAACCGTGGGCTATAGCACACTGATTTAGCCTGAAAACTCCCCTATTTGTCCACCCAAATGGTCAAGAAAATTTAAACGGACCACACTGTAATAATACCCAATCTCCCGGGCATGCCCCGGTCAATTTGTGGCCCAGTACGCCCTAACCCCGATCCCACCCTTTAGACCGTGTGCTATAGCACACTGATTTGGCCCAAAAATGCCCCATTCGCACCGTTTTGCCCGTTTGTCCACCCAAATGGTCACGAAAATTTAAATGAACAATACTGGGATGATCCCAACCTCCCTGGAACACCTTGATCGATTTTCAGCATATAGCATGCCCGAACCTCGGGCCCACCCCCGAAACAATGGCCTATAGCACACCGAATTGGCCTGAAAATGCCCCGTTCATGTTGTTTTGCCCGTTTGTTCACCCAAATGGCCATAAAAATTTAAACGTACCACACTGGGATGATCTCAACCTCCCTGGCATGCCCTGATCGATTTTTGGCCCACAGCATGCCCGGACCCCAGGCCCAACCCCAAAACCGTTAACTATAGGACACCGATTTGGCCCTAAAATGCTCTGTTTGCGCCGTTTCGCCAGTTTGTCCTAAAAAATAACCACACTGGGATGATCCCCAACCTCTCTGGCATATCCCGGTCGATTTTTGGCTAATAGCACACCTGGACCCCAAGCCCACTCCCAAAATCGTGGGCTATAGCACACCGATTTAGCTTGAAAATGCCATGTTCATGCCGTTTCGCCCATTTTTCAACCCAAATGGCCACAAAAATTTAAACAAAACATAATGGGATGATCCCCAACCTCCCTGGCATGACCCGGTTGATTTTTGTCCTATAGCATGCCCGGATCCCATGCCAACCCCTGAAACCGTAGGCTATAGCACACTGATTTGGCCCAAAAATGACCCATTCACACCGTTTTGCCCGTTTGTCATCCCAAATAGACACGAAAATCCAAATGGACCACACTGGGACGATCCCCAACCTCCCTAGTATACCCCGATCAATTTTTGGCCCACAGCACGCTCAGACCCCGGGCCCACCCCTAAAACTGTGGGTTGTAGCACATCGATTTGGCCTGAAAATGGCCCGTTCGCATCGTTTGGCTTGTTTGTCCACCCAAATGGCCAAGAAAATTTAAACAGACCCTGGACCCACCCCAAAAATCGTGGGTTATAGCACACCGATTTGGCTAAAAAATGTTGTATTCGTGTTGTTTCACCCGTATGGACATACTGGGACAATCCCCAACCTCCCTAGCACGCCTCGATTGATTTTTGTCCCAAAGAATGCCTGGACCCAAGGCCCACCATTGAAACCGTGGACTATAGCATACTGATTTGGCTTGAAAATGCCCCATTCGCGCCGTTTCACCCGTTCGTCCAGCCAAATGGCCACAAAATTTAAACGGACCACACAGGGATGCTCCCCCACCTCCCTAGCACGCCCCTATCAATTTTTGGCCCACAATACGCTCGGATACTGGGCCCACACCTAAAACTATGGGCTATAGCACACCGATTTGGTCCAAAAATGCCCTATTCGCGCCATTTCGCCTGTTTGTCCACCAAAATGGCCACTAAAATTTAAACAGACCACACATAAATGATCCCCAACCTCCATGGCATACCCCGGTCAATTTTTAGCCCACAGCACACCCAGACCCTAGGCCCACCCCCAAAACCGTGGGCTATAACACAACGATTTGGCATGAAAATGCCCCGTTCACGCTGTTTGTCCACCTAAATGGCCACAAAAATTTAAACAGACCAGACTGGGATGATCCCCAACCTCCTGACATTCCCCAATCAATTTTTTACCAACAACACGCTCGAACCTCGGGCCCACCACCAAAACCGTGGGCTATAGCACACCGATTTGGCCAGAAAATTCCCCGTTCAGGCTGTTTCGCTCGTTTGTCCACCTAAATGGCTACAAAAATTTAAACGGACCATACTGGGATGATTCCCAACCTCTCTGGCACGCCCTGGTTGATTTTAAGCCCATAACACGCCCGGATCCCCGGTCCACCCCCGAAACCGTGGGCTATAGCACATCAATTTGGCCCGAAAATGCCCCGTTTGTGCTGTTTTGCCCTTTTATCCACGTAATAGCCACAAAAATTTAGATCGACTATAATGGAATGATCCCTAACCTTCCTGGTATGCTCCAATCGATTTTCATCCCAAAGCACGCCCGGAACCCGGGCCCTCCTCCAAAACCGTGGGCTATAGCACACTGGTTTAGCTCGAAAATTCCCCGTTCAAGCCGTTTTACATTTTTGTCCACCAAAATGGCCTCAAAAATTTTAACGGACCACACTGGGATGATCCCTAACCTCCCTGGCACGACCTAGTCAATTTTTGGCTTACAGGATGCCCAAACCCCAGGCCCACCCCAGAAATCATGGGCTATAGCACACCGATTTGGCCCGAAAATGCCGTGTTCACGTTATTTTTCCTGTTTGTCCACCTAAATCACCACGAATATTTAAACAGACCATACTGGGATGATCCCCAACCTCTCTGGCACGCCCCGGTCGATTTTTGACCCATAGCATGCCCGGACCCCAGGCCCTTCCCCAAAACCGTGGTCTTTATAGCACACCAATTTGGCGCGAAAATGCCCCCGTACGCGTTGTTTTGCCCATTTGTCTACACAAATGGCCATTAAAATTTAAATAGACCACACTGGGATGGTCCCCAATCTCCCTGGTATGCCCCAATCGATTTTTGACCCACAGCACTCTTGGACCCAAGGCCCACCCTCTAAAATGTGGGCTGTAGCACATTGATTTGGCTCTAAAATACCTCGTTCGCATCATTTCTCTCGTTTGTCCACCCAAATGGACACAAATTTAAACGAACCAAAATAGGATGATCACTAACCTCCCTGGTACGCCCCGATTGATTTTTGGCCCACATCACGCCCAGTCCCCGGGTGCGCCCCCAAAACTGTGGGCTATAACACACCAATTTAGCCAGAAAGCACCCCATTTTTCCACCCAAATGGACACAGAAATTTAAATGGACCATACTGATACAATCCCCAACCTCTTTGGCATGCCCCGATTTATTTTCATCCTACAGCATACTCGGACCCAGGGCCCACCCCCGAAATTGTGGTCTATAGCACATCGATTTTGCTCAAAAAAGCCGCATTCATGTTGTTTTGCCCATTTGTCCACCCAAATGGCCACGAAAATTTAAACGGACCACGCTGGGATGATCCCCAACATCCTTGGCACACCCATGTCAATTTTTGGCCCACAGCACGCTCGGACCCCAGTCCTACCCCGAAAGCGTGGGCTATAGCACACCCATTTGGCCCAAAAATGACCCATTCATGCTGTTTTGCCTGTTTGTCCACCCAAATGGCCATGAAAATTTAAACAGAACACACTGGGATGATCCCCAACCTCCTTGGCATGCCCTGGTTGATTTTTGAACCACAGCACGCCCTGACCTCGAGCCCACCCCTGAAACCATGGTCTATAGCACACCGATTTAGCCCAAAAATTCCCTATTTGAGCCGTTTCACCCATTTATCCACCCAAATACCCATAAAAATTTAAATGGACCATACTAGGACGATCCCCAACCACCCAGGCATGCCCCCATCGATTTTCGGCACACAGCACGCCTGGATCCCAGGCATACCCCCAAAAACGTGGGCTATAGCACATCGATTTGGCCCAAAAATGCCCCATTCGAGCCGTTTCGCTCGTTTGTCCACCCAAATAGACACGAAAATTTAAATGGACCACACTGGGATGATCCCAACCTCCCTGGAATGGCCCAATTAATTTTTGGCATACAACTCAATCGAATCCCGGGGCCACCTCAAAAATCGTGGGCTTAGCACACCGATTTGGACCAAAAATGCCCCGTTCGACTTATTTCCCCTTTTTGTCCATACAAGTAGCCACAAAAATATAAATGGACTATACTGGGACAATCTTTAACCTCCCTAGCATGCCTCGGTTGATTTTTGTCCCACAGCACGCTCGGACCCCAGGCCCACCGCCGAAACCGTGGCTATAGCACACACATTTAGCCCAAAAATGCCCCGTTCGTGCAGTTTCGCACGATTGTCCACCAAAATGGCCATAAAAATTTAAATAGACCACACTGGGATGATCCCTAGCCTGTCTGGCATAACCTAGTCGATTTTTGTCCGACAGGTCGCCCGGACCCCAGGCCCACCCCAGAAACCATGGGCTATAGCACACTGATTTGGCCCGAAAATGCCTTGTTCTCGTCATTTTTCCCATTTGTCCACCCAAATGGCCACGAAAATTTAAACGGATCATACTGGGATAATCCCCAACCTCCCTGGCATACCCCGGTCGATTTTCAGCCCACAGCATGCCCCGGTCGATTTTCGGCCCACAGCATGCCCGGACCCCGGGCCTGTCCCAAAATTGTGGGCTATAGCACATCGATTTGGCCCAAAAATGCCCAGTGCGCACTGATTTGCCCATTTGTCCACCCAAATATCCACGAAAATTTAAACAGACAATACTGGGATAATCCCCTACCTCCCTAGCATGCCTCGATCAATTTTTTACCTACAGCACTCCCGGACCCAAGGTCCATCACCGAAAACATGGGCTATAGCATACTGATTTGGCTCGAAAATGCCTCATTTGCATCATTTCGCCCGTTTGTCCACCCAAATGTCTAAAAAAATTTAAATGGACCATAATGAGACGATCCTTAACCTACCTGGTACAGCTTGGTCAATTTTTGGCCCACAACATGCCCATTCCCCGAGTCCACCCCCAAAACTCTGGGCTATAGCACACTAATTTGGCCAGAAAATACCCCATTTATGTCGTTATGCCCGTTTTTCCACACAAATGGGCATAAAAATTTAAACGGGCCATGCTAAGATGATCCCTAACCTCCCTGGCATGCCCCGATCGATTTTTTGCCCACAGCACGCCTGAACCCTGGGTCCACCCCCAAAATCGTGGGCTATTGCACACCGATTTTGCTCGAAAAAGTAGTATTCATTCTGTTTCGCCCACTTGTCTATCCAAATAGCCACAAAAATTTATAAGGACCACACTGGGATGATCCCCAACCTCCCTGGCATACCCCGATCAATTTTTGGCCCACAGCACGCTCGAACCGCAGTCCTACCCCCAAAACCATGGGCTATAGCACACCAATTTGGCCCGAAAATGCCCCATTCATGTCGTTTCGCCCGTTTGTCCACCCAAATAGCCACAAAAATTAAAACGGACCACACTGGAATGATCCCAACCTCCTTGGCATGCCCTGGTTGATTTTTGAACCACAACACGCCCTGACCCTGGGCCCACCCCTTAAACCGTGGGCTATAGCTTACTGATTTAGCCCGAATATGTCCTATTTGTGCCGAGTCGCCCGTTTGTCCACCCAAATTGCCATAAAAATTTTAATGGACCATACTAGGTTGATCCACAACCTCCCTGGCGCACCCCGGTTGATTTTTGGCACACAGCACGCCTGAAACCCAGGCCCACCCCTAAAACCGTGGGCTATAGCACACCGATTTGAGATGATAATACCCTGTTCGAGCCGTTTTGACCGTTTTTCCACCCAAACGGACCACACTAGGATGATCCCCAACCTCCCTGGCATGGCCCCATCAATTTTTGAATCACAGCACGCCCGAACCCCAGGTCCACGCCAAAAACCGTGGGCTATATTATACCGATTTATCCCCAAAATGCCCCATTCACGCCGTTTTGCTCGTTTGTCCACCCAAGTGACCATGAAAATTTAAACGAACCATACTAGGATAATACCTAACCTCCCTGGCAAGCCCCAATTGATTTTTGGCTCATAGCAGGACCGGACCTCGGGCCCACCCATGAAACCATGGGCTATAACACTTTGATTTAGCCCGTAAGTACCCCATTTGCATCGTTTTGCCCGTTTGTCTACCCAAATGGCCACAAAAATTTAAACTGACTATACTGGGATGATCTCTAATCTCCCTGGCACAGCCCAGTCAATTTTGAACCCACAGAACGCTCGGTCTCCAGGCCCACCCCAGAAACCGTGGACTAGAGCTCTCTGATTTGGCTTGAAAATGCCATGTTCGTGCCGTTTTCCCTTTTGTCCTCCCAAATGGACATAAATATTTAAACGGACCATACTGGGATGATCATAATCTCCCTGGCATGCCCAGGTTAATTTTTGGCCCACAGCATGCCCGGACCCCGGGCCCATTCCCAAAACCGTGGGCTATGCACACCTATTTAGCCCGAAAATGCCCCATTCCGCTGTTTCGCCCGTTTGTCCACCCAAATGGCCATGAAAATTTAAACGGACCATACTGAGACGATCCCCAACCTTTCTGGAATGCCCTGATCAATTTTTGTCCCACAACACTCTTGGTCCCCTGGCCCACCCCCAAAAACGTGGGCTATATAAATATCGATTTGGCCCGAAAATGCCGCGTTCGCGTCGTTTCAGCCGTTTGTCTACCCAAATGGCCACAAAAATTTAAAAGGAATACTCTGGGATGATCCCTAACCTCCCTGGCATGCCCCAGTTGATTTTTGCCCCACAACACGCCCAGACCCCGGGCCTACCCCCAAAACTGCAGGATATAGCACACTAATTTGGCCCAAAAATGCCCCGTTTGCATCTTTTCACTCGTGTGTCCACCCAAATGGCCACAAAAATTAAAATGGACCATACTGGGATTATCCCCAACCTCCCTGGCACTCCCCGATTGATTTTTGGCCCACAACACGCCTGAACCTCGGTCCCACCCCTAAAATCGTGTGTTATGGCTCACCGATTTGGCTCAAAAAAGCTGCGTACGCACTATTTCTCCCATTTGTCCACCCAAATGTCTATGAAAATTTAAATGGACCATATTGGAATGATCCCCAACCTCCCTAGCACCACCCGGTCGATTTTCATCCTAATGCACGCTCGGACCCTAAACTGCCCCCCCCAAAACCATGGGCTATAGCACACCTATTTGGCCCGAAATGCTGCATTCGTGCTCTTTTCCTCGTTTGTCCTCCCAAATAGCCACGGAAATTTAAATGAACTATACTGGGATGATCCCCAACTTCCCTGGCATGCCCCGATTGATTTCATCCCAATGCATGCTCGGAACCAGGTCCCACCCCCAAAACCGTGGGCTATATAGAATACCGATTTGGCCCAAAAATGCCTCGTTCGTGCCGTTTCGCCCGTTTGTCGACCCAAATGGCCACAAAAATTTAAAATAACCATACTGGGATGATCCCCAACCTTGTTGTCACGCCTTGGTTAATTTTTGGCCCACAGAACTCCCGATCCTCAGGCCCACCCTTGAAACCGTGGGCTATAGCACACCGATTAAGCCTGAAAATGCCCCATTCAGGTCGTTTCACCTGTTTGTCCACCCAAATGGCCACAAAAATTTAAGTGGACCACACTGGAATAATTTTCGACCTCTCGGCATTCCCCGATTGAATTTTGGCCCATAGCACGATCGGATCCTGGGACCACCCCCAAAAGCGTGGGCTATAGCACATGATTTAGCCCGAAAATGCACCATTCACGCCGTTTCTCCCTTTTGTCCACCCAAATAGCCACAAAAACTTAAACGGACCACACTGGGATGATATTTAACCTTACTAGCATGCCCCAGTCGATTTTTGGCCCACAGCACGACCGAAACCATAGCCCACCCCCAAAACCTAGGCTATAGCACTCTAATTTGGTTAAAAAATGCTCCGTTCGTGCTGTTTCTCCCTTTTGTCCACTCAAATAGCCACCAAGATTTAAACGAACCACACAGGGACGATCCCTAACCTCCCTGGCATGACTCGAGGAATTTTCATCCCATAGGACACCTGGACCCTAGGCTCACCCCAGAAACCGTGGGCGATAGCATACAAATTTGGCCCGAAAACACCCTGTTCATGCCGTTTTACCCGTTTGTCCGGCCAAATGGCCACGAAAATTTAAATGGACCACACTGGGACAATTTCCAACCTACCTGGCATGCCCCGATCGATTTTTGGCCCACTGCATGCCCGAACCTTGGGCCACCCCAAAATCGTCGGCTATAGCATACCGATTTGGCTCAAAAAAGATGCATTCGTGCTATTTCGCCTGTTTGTCCACCCAAATAGCCTCAAAAATTTAAACGGACCACCCTGGAATGATCCCAAACTTCCCTAGAATGCTCCGGTCAATTTTTAAACCACAGCATGCTCGAACCCCGGGCCCACCCTCAAAACTGTGGGCTATAGCATACTGATTTGGCCTGAAAATTCTTTGTTTACGTCGTTTCGCCCGTTTTTCTACCCAAATGACCATAATAAATTAAACGGACCACAGTGGAATGATCCCAACCTCCTTGGCATGCTCCGGTCAATTTTTTGCCTATGACATGCCCGGACCCCGAGCCCATCCCTAAAACCGTGGGCTATAGCACACCGATTTAGCTCGAAAATGCCCCATTAACGCTGTTTCACCCGTCTTTCCCCCAAATGGCCACAAAAATTTAAACGGACCACACTGGGACGATCCCCAACCTCCCTGGCATGCACCATCGATTTTTTAACCACAACACTCCTGAACCCTGAGCCCACTGCCTAAATCGTGGGCTATAGCACACCAATTTGATCCGAAAATGCCCCGTTCTCGACATTTTTCCCGTTTGTCCACCCAAATGGCCACGAAAATTTAAACGAACCACACTGGGATGATCCCCTACCTCCCTTGCACTCCCCGATCAATTTTCAACACACAGCATATCCGAACCCTGGGCCCACCCCCAAAACTGTGGTCTATAATGCACCAATTTGGCTCAAAAATTCCTCTTTCGCGCGGTTTTGCCTTTTCTTCCACCCAAATGGCCACTAAAATTTAAACGGACCACACTGGGACGATCCCCAACCTCACTCGTAAGCCCACATTGATTTTTGGTGCAAAACACGCTTAGACCCCAGGCCAACCCTCGAAACAGTGGGATATAGCACATTGATTTGGCCCAAAAATGCCTCGTTCGTGCCGTTTCACCTATTTGACCACCCAAATGCCACAAAAATTTAAACAGACCACACTGGGATGATCCACAGCCTCCCTGGCATGCCCTGATTAATTTTTGACATACAGAATGCCCTGACCCCGGGCCCAACCCTAAAACCGTGGGCAATAACACACCAATTTTGCCTGAAAATGCCCCATTCATGCCGTTTTGCTTGTTTTTCCACCCAAATGGCCACAAAAATTTAACTAGACCATAATGAGATGATCCCTAACCTCTCTGGCATGCCCCAATCAATTTTTGGCCCACAGAACGCCAGACCCGAGCCCACCCCCAAAATTGTAGGCTATAACACACCGATTTGGCCCGATAATGTCTCATTCGTGCCGTTTCATTGTTTGTCCACCTAAATGGTCACAAAATGTAAATGGACCATACTGGGATGATCTTCAACATCCCTGGCATTAATCGATCGATTTTCACCCCACAACACGCCCGGACCCTGGGTCCTCCCCTAAAATCGTGGTAAATAGCACACTGATTTGGCCTGAAAATGCCCCATTCTCGCCATTTTGTTCGTTTGTCCATCGAAAAAGCCACAAAAATTTAAACGAACCACACTGGAATGATTCCCAACCTCCCTGGCACACCTCGGTTAATTTTCAGCCTACAATATGCCCGAACCCCTAGCCCAACCCCAAAACCGTGGGCTATAGCACACCGATTTGGCTCAAAAAGGCCCTAGCTGTGCCGTTTTGCCCGTTTGTCCACCCACATAGCCACAAAAACTTAAACAGACCAAACTATCATGCCCCAGTCAATTTTCATCCAACAGCATCCCCGAACCCTGGGCCCACCCCTGAAACCGCGGGCTATAACTCACCGATTTGGCTCGAATATGCGCCCCATTCGCGCTATTTCGCACCTTTGTCCGGCAAAATGGCAAGGAA
Organism: Capsicum pubescens; assembly: GCA_030864215.1. Taxonomy (NCBI): domain Eukaryota; kingdom Viridiplantae; phylum Streptophyta; class Magnoliopsida; order Solanales; family Solanaceae; genus Capsicum; species Capsicum pubescens. The sequence goes on along the minus strand of CM061540.1, from coordinate 41,698,866 downwards.
AATATAAACGGACCCTACTAGATGATTTCCAAGCTCCCTAGCATGACCCGATTGATTTTTGATCCACAGCCCGCCCGGACACCAAGCCCACCCCCAAAACCGTGGGTTATAGCAAACCAATTTGGCCCGAAAATGCCCCGTTTGTGCCGTTTTGCCTGTTTATCCACCCAAATGGCCACGAAAATTAAAATGGAACACACTGGACAATCCCCAATATCCTTGGCACACACCGGTCTATTTTTAGCCCAACGCATGCTCGAACCCCAGGACCACCCCCAAATCCGTGGGCTATAGCACATCGATTTGGCCCGAAAATGCCTCATTTCCGCCATTTTGACCGTTTGTCCACCCAAATAGCCACGAAAATTTAAAAGAACCATATTAGGATGATTCCCAACCTCCCTGGTACTCCCCATTTGATTTTTAACCCACAACACATTCGAACCCGGGCCCACCCCCAAAATGGTGGGCTATAACACACCGATTTGGCCTAAAAATGCTCCGTTTGCGCCGTTTTGCCCGTTTGTCCACCTGAATGGCCATGAAAATTTAAACGGACCATACAAAGATGATCCCTAACCTTCTGGCACGCTTCGGTCAATTCTAAGCCCACTGTATGCTCGGACCTCGGGCCCACCCCCAAAACCGTAGGCTATAGCACACCGATTTGGCCCGAAAATGCCTCATTGGCGCTATTTTGCCTATTTGTCCACTCAAATGTCTACAAAAATTTAAACAAACCACACTGGGATGATCTCCAACATCCCTAGTATGCCCTAATCAATTTTTTTCCCATAGCATGCTGGTACCCCAGACCCAACCCCAAAACTGTGGGATATAGCACACTGATTGGCCTAAAAATTCCCCATTCGCACAGTTTCGCCCGTTTGTCCACCCAAATAGCCACAAAAATTTAAACGGACCACATTGGGACAATCCCCAACCTCCCTGGCAAGTCCCGATCAATTTTTGTCCCACAGCACACTCGTACCTCGAGCCCACCCCCAAATTCGTGGGCTATAGCACACCAATTTGGCCCAAAAATGCCCCGTTCATGCCGTTTTGCTCGTTTGTCCACCCAAATGGCCATATAAATTTAAATTGACTATACTGGGATGATCCCCAAACTCCCTCGCATGCCTCGGTCAATTTTTGGTCCACAGTGCTCCCGGACCGAGGGCCCACCCCCAAAACCATGGGCTATAGCACACCGATTTAGCCCGAAAATGCCCTATTCGCATTGTTTTGCCTGTTTGTCCACCCAAATGGCTAAGTTAATTTAAACAGACCACACTGGGATGATCTTCAACCTCCCTGGCATGGCTCAGTTGATTTTCAAACCACAACATGCCCAGACCCCGGATCCAATCCTAAAACAGTGGCCAATAGAACACCGATTTGGCCGAAAAACTCCCCGGTCGAACCGTTTCGCCTGTTTGTCCACCCAAATAGACACAAAAATTAAATGGACCACAATGATATGATCCCTAACCTCCCTGGCATGTCCAATTGATTTTTGGTCCACCGCATGCCTGGACCCCGGCCTACCCCCAAAACTATGGGCTATAGCACATCGAATAGGCCCGAAAATGCCCCATTCGCATCGTTTCTTCCGTTTGTCCACCCAAATAGCCACAAAAATTTCAACGGTCTACACTGAGATGATCCCAATCTCCCTGGCATGCCCCGGTCAATTTTTGGGCCACAGTACGCCCGAACCTCAGGCCCACCCCTAAAACCGTGGGCAATAGCACACTGATTTAGCCCGAATACTCTCCGTTCGCGCCGTTTCACCTGTTTATTCTTTCAAATGGCCACAAAAATTTAAATGGACCACACTGAGAGGATCCCTAACATCCCTGGGATACCTCGGTCAATTTTTGGCCCACATCACGCCTTGACCTCAAGCCCACCCCTGAAACTGTGGGCTATAGCATACCTATTTGGGTCGAAAATGCCTCATGCGGGCCGTTTCGCTCGTTTGTCCACCCAAATGGCCACAAAAATATAAACGCACCACACTGGGACAATCCCCAACCTCCCTGGCATGCCCCAGTCAATTTTTGCTACACTGCACGCCCGGAACTCAGGCCCACCCCCAAAACCATGGGCTATAGCACAACTATTTGGCCCGAATATGCCCCATTCCCACCATTTCGCCCGTTTGTCCACCAAAATAGCCTAAAAAATTTTAACAGACCACACTGGGATGATCATTAACCTTCCTGGCATGCCCCAATCGATTTTTGGCCAATAGTACTCCCGGACCCCGGGCCCACTCCTAAAATCGTAGGCTATATCACACTGATTTGGCCTGAAAATGCCCCATTCTCGCTGTTTTGTCAGTTTGTCCACCCAAATGGCCACGAAAATTTAAATGAACCACACTGAGATGATCTATAACCTCCCTGGAACACACCGATCGATTTTTGGCCCATGGAATGCCCAAAACCCTGGCCCACCCCAAAACATGGGCAATAGCACACCGATTTGGTACGAAAACACCCCGTTCGCGCTATTTTGCCTGTTTGTCCACCCAAATGGCCATGAAAATTTAAACAGACCACACTAGGATGATCCCCAATCTCCATGTCACTCCCCGTTCAAATTTTGAACCACAACACTCCTGGGTCCACCCCCAAAACTGTGGGTATAGCACATCGATTTGGCCCAAAAATGGCCCATTTGCATCGTTTCGCCCGTTTGTCCACCCAAATGGCCACGAAAATTTAAACAGACCATACTGGGATGATCCTCAACCTCCCTTTCATACCCCGATCAATTTTCAATGCACAGCATGCCCGGAACCCGAGCCCAGCCCCAAAAACGTGGTCTATAACACACTGATTTGGCCCGAATATGCCCCGTTCGTGCCGTTTTGCCTATTTGTCCATCCAAATGGCCACAAAAATTTAAATAGACCACACTGGGATAATCCCCAACCTCCCTGGCATACCCTGGTCAATTTTTGGCCGACAGCACACCCGAACCTCGGGCCCACCCTCGAAATCGTGGACTATAGCACACCTATTTGGCACGAAAATGCCCCATTCGTGTTGTTTCGTTCGTTCGTCCACCCAAAATTCCTAGAATGCCCCGATTTATTTTTGTCCCACAGCACGCCCTGGTCCACCCCTAAAACTCTGGGTATAGCACATCGATTTGGCCAAAAAATGGCCCGTTTGCGCCATTTAACCTGTTTGCCCACCCAAATGGAAACAAAAATTTAAACGGACCACATTGGGACGATACCCAACCTCCCTTGCATGCCCCAGTCAATTTTCAATGCAAAGCACGCCCGGACCCTGAGCCCACCCCAAAAACCGTAGGCTATAGCATACTGATTTATCCTGAAAATGCCCCGTTTGAGCCCTTTCTCCCGTTTGACCATCCAAATAGCCACAAAAATTTAAATAGACCACACTGGGATGATCTCCAACCTCCCTGGCAGGCCCTGGTCAATTTTTGGCAAACCGAATGCTTGGACCCCGGGCCTGCCCCCGAAACCGTGGGTTATAGCTCACCTATCCAACCTCTATTCCATGCACCGGTGGATTTTTGGCCCAAATCACTCCCAAAACTCGGTCCTACCCCCGAAACCGTGGGCTATATAACATCGATTTGACCCGAAAATACCACGTTCACGCTGTTTTGGCCGTTAGTCCACCTAAATAGCCACAAAAATTTAAACGGACCACACTGGGACGATCCCCAACCTCCCTGGCACTTCTCGTTTGATTTTTGACCAACAACACATCCGTACCTCGAGCCCACCCCTAAAACCGTGGGCTATAGCGCACTGATTTGGCTTGAAAATGCCCCGTTCACGCCGTTTTGCTCGTTTGTCCAAACAAATGGCTAAGAAAATTTAGACAGACCATACTGGGTTGATCCCCAACCTCCCTGGCATGCCTCAGTCAATTTTGGGCCAACAGAATGCTCAGATACCGGGCCCACATCCAAAACTGTGTGCTATAGCACACCGATTTGGCCCAAAAATGCCCCGTTCATGCCATTGCGCCCGTTTGTCCACACTAATGACCAAGAAAATTTAAACGGACCACACTGGGATGATCCCCAACCTCCTTGGCATGCACCATCGATTTTTAGCCCACAACATGCCCGAACCTCTGGCCCATCCCCTAAATAGTGGGCTATAGCACACCAATTTGTCCCGAAAATGACCCATTTGCGTCGTTTTGCCCGTTTGTCCACCCAAATGGCCATAAAATCTTAAATGGACCATACTGGGATGATCCCCAACCTCCCTGTCACTCCCTGTTCAATATTTATCCCACAATACATCCGGACCTCGGGCCCACCCCCAAAAACGTGGGCTATAGCGCACCGATTTGGCTCAAAAATACCCCGTTCGCGCTGTATCACCCGTTTGGCCACGCAAATGGCCACAAAAATTTAAAAAAACCACACTGGTATGATCCCAACCTCCCTGGCATGCCTTAGTTGATTTTTGGCCCACAGCACGTCGGAACCCGAGCCCACCCCTAAATACGTGGGCTATAGCATGCTGATTTTTCCTAAAAATGCCCCATTCTCACCGTTTCGCTCATTTGTCCACCTAAATGCTCATGAGAATATAAAAAACCACACTGGGATGATTCCAAACCTCCCTGATGCACCTTGGTCAATTTTTGGCCGACAGCACGATCGAACCCCGGGCCCACCCCAGAAACTGTGGGCTATAGTACACTGATTTGGGCAGAAAATGCCCCATCCTCGCCGTTTCACCCATTTGTCCACCCAAATGGCAAAAAAACTTTAACATAACACACTGGGATGATTCTCAACCTCCCTGGCACGCCTCGATCAATTTTTGGCCAACAGCACGCCTGGACCCCGGGCCCACCCCCAAAACCATGGGCTATAGCACATTGATTTAACCCGAAAATGCACCGTTCGCGCCATTTTGCCCGTTTTTCCACCCAAATGGCCACAAAAATTTAAACAGACCACACTGGAACGATCCCCAACCTCCCTGGCACGCCCCGATCGATTTTTGTCCCACAACACGACCGGACCCTGAGCCCACCCTTAAAATCATTGGCTATAGCACACTGATTTGGCCCGAAAATGCCCCGTTCACGCCGTTTTGCCAGTTTGTCCACGCAAATGGCCACGAAAATTTAAATGGACCAGAGTGGGACTATCCCCAACCTCCCTTATATGTACCAGTCATTTTTTGACCCACATCACTCCCGAACCCCAAGCCAACCCCCGAAACCATAGGCTATAGCACACTGATTTGGCCTGAAAAAGCCCCGTTCGTGTCGTTTTTCCCATTTGTCCACCCAAATGTCCACAAAAATTTAAACGGACCTCACAAGGATAATTTTCAGCCTCCCTGGCATGCCTCGGTCAATTTTAGGCCCACAGCACGCCCAAACCCCGAGTCCACCCCCGAAACCGTGGGCTATAGCCCATTGATTTGGCTAGAAAATGCCCCGTTCGCACCATTTCACCCGTTTGTCCACCCAAATGGACATTAAAATTTAAACTGACCATACTAAGATGATCACCAACTTCCCTGGTAATCCCCAATCGATTTACACCCTATAGAACGCCTGGACCCTAGGTTCATCCCCGAAACTGTGGGCTATAGCACACCGATTTAGCCCGAAAATGCCTCTTCCGGGCCGTTTCGCCCGTTTGTCCACCCAAATGGCTACAAAAATTTAAATAGACCCTACTGGGAGGATCACCAACCTCCCTGGTATTCGCCGGTCAATTTTTTTCCCATAGCACGCCCACACACCGGGGGCACCCTAGAAACAGTGGGCTAGAGTACGCCGATTGGCCCGAAAATGCCCTGTTCACACCGTTTCACCTAGTTATCCATCCAAATGGCCACAAAAATTTAAATAAACCATACTAGGGCGATCTCAAATCTCCCTGGCATGCCCCGTTTGATTTTTAGCCCACAGCACACCCGAACTCCGAGCCCACTCCCAAAACCATAGGCTATAGCACACTGATTTAGCCCTAAAATGCCCCGTTCATTCCATTTTGCCCGTTTGTCCACCCAAATGGCCAAGATAATTTAAACGGACCACACTGGAATGATCCCCAACCTCTCTTGCACGCCCCGGTCAATTTTCGACCAACAGCACGCCCGGACCCAGGTCCACCCCCAAAATTGTGGGCTATAACGCACCGATTTGATTAAAACATGCCCTATTCAAGCCGTTTCGCCCATTTGTCCACCTAAATGGCCACAAAAATTTAAATGGACCATACTAGGATGATTCCCAACCTCCCTGGCACACCCCGATCCATTTTAAGCCCACAGCATGCCCGGACCCCGGTTCCACCTTCAAAATCGTGGGCTGTAGCACACCGATTTAACATGAAAATGACCCATTTGCGCCATTTCGCCAGTTTGTTCCCTCAAATAGCCACAAAAATTTAAACGGACCACACTAGGATAATCTGTAACCTCCCTGGCATGCCCCGGTCAATTTTTAGCCCATAGCACGCCCGAAACCCATGACCACCCATAAAATAGTAGGCTATAGCTGACCGATTTAGCCCGAAAGTGCCCTGTTCGCACTGTTTCGACAGTTTGTACACTTAAATGGCCACAAAAATTTTAAAGGTCCACATTGGGATGATCCTCAACCACCCTGTCATGCCCCGGTGGATTTTTGCCCCACAGCATGCCCATCTCCTGTTCCACCCCCAAAATCGTGGGCTATAGCAAACCGATTTGGCCTGAAAATGTCCTGTTCGCGTCGTTTCACCCATTTGACAACCCAAATGGCCACAAAAATTTAAATGGGCCACACTGGGATAATCCCCAACCTCCCTAGCACACCCCAATCAATTTTCATCCCACATCATACCCGGGTCCCGAGCCCACCCCTAAAACCGTGGGCTATAGCACATCGATTTAGCCCAAAAATGCCCTGTTCACACCGTTTTGCCCGTTTGTCCACTTAAATGACCACAAAAATTTAAACGAACCACAATACGACGATCTCTAACCTCCCTAGCATGCACCGGTCGATTTTTGGCCCACAACACGCCTTGACCCCGAGCCCACCCACAAAATCATGGGATATAACACATCAATTTGGCCCGAAAATGCCCCGTTCGTAGTATTTCTCTCGTTTGTCCACACAAATAGCCACAAAAATTTAAACGGACCACACTGGGATAATTCCCAACCTCTTTGGCATGCCCTGGTCAATTTTTGGCCCACAGCACGCCCGAATACCGGGAACACCCCTAAAATTGTGGGCTATAGCACACCGATTTAGCCCGAAAATTCCCCGTTCGTGCCGTTTCGCCCATTTTTCCTCTCAAATGGCCACGAAAATTTAAACGGATCACACTGGGATGATCCCCAATCTCCCTGGCATGCCTCGATCGATTATCGTCCCACAGCACGCTCGGACCCCGGGCCAACCCCCAAAACCGTGGGGTATAGCATACCGATTTAGACCAAAAATGCCCCGTTCGTGCCGTTACCCCCGTTTGTCCACCCAAATAGCCAAGAAAATTTAAACGAACCACACTAGGATGATCCCCAACCTCTCTGGCACACCACGATCGATTTTTCACTCACAGCATGCTCGAACCCAGGGATCACCCTCGAAACCGTGGACTATAGCAATACTGATATAGCCCCAAAATGCCCCATTTGCGCCGTTACAACCATTTGTAAACCCAAATGGCTATGAAAATATAAAAAGACCATACTGGGATAATCCCCAACCTTCCTGGCATACCTCGGTCGATTTTCTGCCCACAGAACGCTCGGACCCCCGGCCCACCCCCGAAACCATGGGCTATAGCACACCGATTTGGCCCAAAAATGCCCCTTCTGTGCTGTTTTGCTCGTTTGTCCACCCAAATGGACACAAAAAATTAAATGGACCACACTGGGATGATCCCCAACCGTCCTTCCATGACTCAATTGATTTTCTGCCCAATGCACGCCTGGACCACAGTCCCACCCCTGAAACTGTGAGCTAAAGCACACCGATTTTGCCCAAAAATGCCCCGTTCGCGCCGTTTCTCCTATTTGTCCACCCAAATGGCCACGAAAATTTAAACGAACTCTACTGGGATGATAGCCAACCTCCCTGTCATGCCCCGATCAATTTTCATCCCACAGCAAGGCCGGACCCCGGGCCAACCCCCGAAATCGTGGACTATAGCACTCTGATTTGGCCCAAAAATGCCCCATTCACACCGTTTCACCCATTTATCCACCCTAATGGCAACGAAACACACTGGGACAATCCCCAACTTCCCTGGCATACCCCAATTGATTTTTAGCCCACAGAACACTCGGACCCCGGGCCCTCCCCCAAAATGGTGGGCTATAGCTCACCAATTTGGCCCGAAAATGCCTCGTTCGTGCCGTCTCGCCCGTTTGTCCACTGGAATGGCCACGAAAATTTAAACGGACTATAATGGCATGATCCCCAACTGCCCTGGCATGCCCCGATTGATTTTTGACCTACATCACACCCTGACCCCGGGCTTACGCCCGAGACCGTGGTCTATAGCACACCGATTTAGCCCGAAAATGCCCTGTCCGTGCTATTTTGCTTGTTTGTCTACCTAAATGGCCACAAAAATTTAAACGGACCACACTGAGATGATCAATAACCATCCTTTCATGACTCGGTCAATTTTTGGCCCACAGCACTCCCGGACCACGGTCCCACCCCCAAAACTGTGGGCTATAGCACACTGATTTGGCCCTAAAATGCCTCGTTCGCATCGTTTTGCCTGTTTGTCAACCCAAATGACCACAAAAATTTAAGAGGACCACACTAGGACGATCCCCAATCTCCCTGGCATACCCTGGTCGATTTTTGGCCCACAACAAGCCCGAACCTCGGGTCCACCCCCAAAACCGTGGTCTATAGCACACCGATTTGGACAAAAAATGCCCTGTTCATGTCGTTTCGCCCGTTTGTCCACCCAAATGGCCACAAAAATTTAAATGGACCACACTGGAACGATTCCTAACCTCCCTAACATGCCCCGATTAATTTTTGGCCTACGGTACACCCGAACCCCGGTCCCACCCCCAAAATCGTGGGATAGAGCATACCAATTTGGCCCGAAAATGCCCCATTCATACCATTTTTCCTGTTTGTCCAAACAAATGGCCACAAAAATTTAAACGGATAATACTGGGACAATCCCCAACCTCCCTGGCATGCCCCAGTTAATTTTTGACCTAAAGCACACCAGGACACCGGGTACACCCTCAAAACCGTGGACTTTAGAACATCGATTTGGCTTGAAAATGCCCCATTCATGTCGTTTCGCCCGTTTGTCCACCAAAATTAACACAAAAAATTAAACGGACCACACTGAGATGATCCCCAACCTCCCTGGCAGCCCGGTCAATTTTTGACCCATAGCACGCCCGAACCCCGGGCCCACTCCTAAAACCGTAGGCTATAGTTTATCGATTTGGCCCAAAAATACCCCATTTGCGATGTTTCGCCTGTTTGTCCACCCAAATAGCCTCAAAAATTTAAACGAACCACACTGGGACGATCCCCAAACTCCCTGGCATGCCCTGGTCAATATTTGGCCCACAGCATGCCCGGGCAAACCCCCAAAGACGTGGGTTATAGCACACCAATTAGGCCTGAAAATGCCCCGTTCGTACAGTTTCACACATTTGTCCACCCAAATGGCCACAAAAATTTAAACGGACCATACTGGGATAATCCCATACCTCCCTGGCATACCCCGATCGATCTTTGGCCCACAACTCGCCCGAATCCCGGGCACACCCCCAAAACCGTGGGCTATAGCACACCGATTTGGCCCGAAAATGCCCCATTTGGCCATTTAGCCTGTTTGTCCACCCAAATGGCTAAAAAAATTTAAACAGATCACACTGGGATGATCCTCAATCTCCCTGGCATGCCCCGGTTGATTTTTGACCCTCAACATGCCCAGACCCCATACCCACCCCCAAAACCGATGGTTATAGCACACCGATTTGGCACTTAACGCCCTATTCGCGCCGTTTCACCCGTTAGTCCAACTAAATGTCCACGAAAATTTAAATAGACCATAATAGGATAATCCCCAGCCTTCCTGGCATGGAACCTTCTATTTTTGGCCAACAACACGCCCGCACCCCGGGTCCATCCCCAAAATTGTAGGCTATATGGACACCGATTTATCCCAAAAATGCCCAGTTCACGCTATTTTTCCAGTTTCTCTACCCAAATGGCCACAAAAATTTAAACAGACCATACTGGGATTATCCCCAACCTCCCTGGCATGCCCCGATTGATTTTTGGCCTACAGCACGCATGAAACCCGGGCCCAAACCAAAACCGTGGGCTATAGCACACCAATTTGGCCTGACAATGTCCCGTTCGCACCGTTTCGCCCGTTTGTCCACCCAAATGGCCACAAAAATTTAAACGGACCACACTAAGATGATCCCCAAACTCCCTGGCATTCCCCAATCAATTTTTGACCCACAGAATGCCCGAACCCCAGGCTCACCCCTAAAACTATAGGTTATAGACACCAATTTGACATGAAAATGCCCCGTTCGCGCTGTTTCGCGCGTTTATCCACTTAAATGGCCACAAAAAATTAAACGGATCATACTGGGATGATCCCCAACCTCCTTGGTATGCCTCGGTAGATACTCGGCCAAAAGAATTCACGGAACCCATGCCCAACCCCGAAACCGTGGGCTATAGCACACCGATTTGGACAAAAAATGTCCCGTTCGTGCTCTTTTGCCCGTTTGTCCTCCCAAATAGCCACGAAAATTTTAACGGACCACAGTGGGACGATCTTCAACTCCCTGGCATGCCTCGGTCATTTTTTGTCGCACAATACGCCCGAACCCTGGGCTCACCCCCAAAAATGTGGGCAATAACCCACCGATTTTGCTAGAAAATGCCCCGTACAAACCGTTTCGCCCGTTTGTCTACCCAAATGGCCCCGAAAATTTAAATGGACCATACTGGGATGATCGCCAACCTCCCTGCACGCCCCGATCAAATTTTGGCCCATAACACGCCCGGGACCACCCCCAAAATCGTGGGTAATAGCAGACCGATTTGACTCAAAAAAGCCGTGTTTGCACTATTTTGCCCGTTTGTCCACCCAAATAGCCATAAAAATTTAAACGGAACACTATGGGATGATCCGTAACTACCCTAGCATGACTCGGTCAATTTTTGACCCACAGTACGCTCGGACACCGGGGCCACTCCTGAAACCATGGGCTATAGCACAATGATTTGGCCCAAAATGCCCCGTTTGTGCCGTTTTGCCTGTTTGTCCATCCAAATGGCCACTAAAATTTAAACGTATCACTCTGGAAAGATCCACAAACTCCCTAGCATGCCTCGGTGAATATTTGGCCCACAGCATGCTCGGACCCCGGGCCCACTCCCAAAACATAGGCTATAGCACACCGATTTGGCTCCAAAATGTCCCGTTCGTGCTTTTTCGCCTATTTGTCCACCCAAATGGCCAAGAAAATTTAAACGGACCATACTGGGATGATCACGAACCTTAGAGGCATACCTCAATAAATTTTTGGCCCACAGCACACTCGGACCCCAGGCCCACCCCCGAAACCATAGGCTATAGCACACCGATTTAGCCAGAAAATGCCGCATTGGCGCAGTTTCGCCCGTTTGTCCGCAAAAATGGCCAAAAAAATTTAAAAGGACCACACTGGGATGATCCCCAACCTCCCTAGCACGCCTCGGCCAATTTTTGACCCACAACATGTTTGGACCCTAGGTCTACCCCCAAAACCGTGGGCTATAGCACACCGATTTGGCTCGAAAATGCCCCATTCGCGCTGTTTCACCCTATTGTCCACCCAAATGGCCACGAAAATTTAAACGGAGCACACTGGGACGATCCTCAACATCCCTGGCACGCCTTGGTCAATTTTTAACCCACAACACGCCCTGACCTCGGGCCCACCCCTAAAATCGTGGGCTATAGCACATCAATTTTTCCCGAAAATGCCCCGTTCGCACCGTTTTCCCCGTTTATCGACCCAAATGGCCACAAAAATTTTAATGCACTAGAACAATCCCCAACCTCCCTGGAATGCGCCGATCGATTTTAGGCCAATAAAATGCCCGAACCCAAGGCCCACCCCCAAAACCTTGGGCTATAACGCTCCGATTTAACCCGAAATTGCTCCGTTCACGCCGTTTCGGCCGTTTGTCCACCCAAACAAAATTTAAACGTACCATGCTGGGACGATCCCCAACCTCCATGGCATGCCCCGATCGATTTTCAACATGGGCACGTAAAATTAAACGAACCACATTGGGATGATCCCCAACCTCCCTGGCACGCCTCGGTCGATTTTTGGCCCACAGCATGCCCGAACACCAGTTCTAACCCCAATACCGTGGGCTATAGCACACCGATTTGGCCCGAAAAGGCGTCGTTCGCGCTGTTTCGCCCGTTTGTCCACCCAAATATCCACGAAAAATTAAACGAACTGCACTGGGACGATCCCCAACCTCCGTGGCATGAACCGGTTGATTTTTTTCCCACAGTAAGCCCCAACCCCGGGACCACCCCCAAAATCGTGGGCTATAGCACACCGATTTGGCCCAAAAAAGCCCCATTTGCGCCGTTTTCCCCGTTTGTATACCCAAATAGCCACGAAAAATTAAACGGACTGTACTGGGATGATCCCCAAGCTCCCCAGCATACCCCGGTCAATTTTTGTCCCACAACACTCTCGAAACCAGGGCCCACCCCTAAAACTGTGGGCTATAGCACACCAATTTGGCCTGAAACGCCCTGTTCATGCCATTTAGCTCGTTTGTCCACCCAAATGGCCACGAAAAATTAAATGGACCACACTGAGACAATCCCCAACCTCCCTAGCACGCCTCGGTCAATTTTTTGCCCACAACACTCTCGAACCCCAGTTCCACCCCCCGAAACCGTTAGTTATACCACGCCAATTTTGCCCAAAAAGGCCCCGCTCGTGCCGTTTTGCCCATTTATAGAACCAAATGACCACAAAAAATTAAACGGACCACACTGGGATAATCCCCAAACCCCCTGGCAAGCCTCGGTCGAATTTTGTCCCACAGCACACTCGGTCCCCAGGCCCACCCCTAAAATCGTGGGTTATAGCACATCGATTTAGCCAAAAAATACCCCATTCGCACCATTTCACCCGTTTGTCCACCTAAATAGCCACAAAAAATTAAACCGACTACACTGGGACGATCCCAAACCTCCCTAGCATGCCCCGATTGATTTTACCCTGCAACACAATCGAACCCCATGCCAAACCCAAAACCGTGGGCTATAGCTCACCAATTTGGCCCGAAAATGCCCCGTTCGCGCTGTTTCGCCAGTTTGTCCACCTAAATGACACAAAAAATTAAATGGACCATACTGGGATGATCATCAACTTCCCCGGCATGCCCTATTTGATTTTTGAGCCATAGAACACCCGAATCCCGAGCCCACCCATGAAACCATGGGCTATAGATCACCAATTTGGCCCAAAAATTCCCCGTTCGCGCTGTTTCGCCTGTTTGTCCACCCAAATGGCCATGAAAAATTAAACGGACCACAATGGGACAATCCTCAACCCCCTTGGCACACCCCTATTAATTTTTGGCCCACAGAACGCCTGAACCCCGAGCCTACCCCCTAAACCGTGGTCTATAGCACATCAATTTAGCCCAAAAATACCCCGTTCACACAGTTTCGCCCATTTGTCCACCCAAATGGCCACGAAAAATTAAACGGACCACACTGGGATGATCCCAACCCCCTTGGCATGCCCCAGTTGATTTTAGGCCTACTTCACGCTCGGACCCAGGCCCACCCCCAAAACTGTGGGCTATAGCACACCAATTTTGCCCAAAAATGCCTCATTTGCACCATTTTGCCCGTTTGTCCACCCAAATGGCCACAAAAAATTAAATGAACTGCTCTGGGACGATCTCCAACCTCCCTAACATGTCCTGATCTATTTTTGGCCAACAACACTCCCAAAACCTGGGCCCACACCCGAAATTATGGGCAATAACACACCAATTTGGCCCAAAATGCCCCGTTCATGACGTTTAGCCCATTTGTCCAACCAAATAGCCACGAAAAATTAAACGGACCACACTAGGATGATCCTCAACCTCCCTGACATATTCCAATCAATTTTGTCCCACAGCACGCCCGAACCCCAGTTCCACCCGCAAAACCGTGGGCTATAGCACACTAATTTAGCCCGAAAAGGCCTCATTCACTCTGTTTCGCCTGATTTTCCACCCAAATGGCCACAAAAAATTAAACGAACCACACTGGGATGATCCCTAACCTCCGTGGCACGCCCCGATAAATTTTTGTACCACAGCATACTCGAACCCCAAGCCACCCCAAAACCGTGGGCTATAGCACACCGATTTGTCCTGAAAAAGCCCCGTTCACGTCGTTTCTCCCGTTTGACCACCCTAATGGCCACAAAAATTTGAACGAACCACATTAGGATGATCCCCACCCTCACGTCCTGATCAATTTTTGTTCCATAGCACGCCTGAACACGAGCCCAGCCCCAAAATCGTAGGCTATAACACATTCTTTTGGGGGTAATCCCCAACCTTCCTGGGATAATCAAAAAACCTTCCTAGGATAATCCCCAACGAATCACCCATTTGTCAGCTGAAATGGCCACGAAAATTTAAACGGACCACACTGGGATAATCCCCAACCTTCCTGGCATACCCCGGTCAATTTTTGGCCCACAACATGCTTGGACACCGTGCCCACCCTCGAAACTGGGGGCTATAGCACACCAATTTTGCTCGAAAATGCCCCATTCGCGTTGTTTCTCCCGTTCGTCCACCCGAATGGCCACAAAAATTTAAACGGACCATATTTGGATAGTTCGCAATATCCCTGGCATGACCCAGTCAATTTTTGACTCATAACACGCCCGGACCCTGGGCCCACCCTCGAAACCGTGGGCTATAGCACATCGATTTAGTCCAAAAATGCCCCGTTCGCGTCGTTTCGCCCATTTATCCACCCAAATGGTCTTAAAAATTTAAATGCACTAGAACGATCCCCAATCTCCTTAGAACGTCCCTATCAATTTTAGGCCCACAAAATGCCCGAACCCCGGGCCCACCCCCAAAACCTTAGGCTATAGCGCTCCGATTTGGCCAGAAAATGCTCCGTTTGTGTCGTTTCGCCCGTTTGTCCACCCAAATGGACATAAAAATTTAAACGTACCACACTGGGACGATCCCCAACTTCCCTGGCATTCCTCGGTCGATTTTCAACATGGCCACAAAAAATTAAACGAACCACACTGGGTCGATCCCCAACCTCCCTGGCATGCCACGATCGATTTTTGGCCCACAACACGCCCAAACCTCAGTTCCACCCTCAATGTCATGCATTATAGTACACTGATTTGATGCGAAAAAGCGACGTTCTCGCCGTTTCTCCTGTTTGTCCACCCAAATGGCCACGAAAAATAAAATGAACTACACTGGGATGATCCCCAACCTCCATGGCACAAACCGGTTGATTTATGGCCCACAGCACGCCCGGACCCCAGGCCCACCCCCAAAACTATGGGTATAGCACACCGATTTAGCTCTAAAAAGCCCTGTTCACGCCGTTTTGCCCGTTTGTCTACCCAAATAGCCACAAAAAATATTAAACAAACTGCACTGGGATAATCCCCAACCTCCCTGGCATGCCCCGGTCGATTTTCAGCCCACATCACTCCCGGAACCTGGGCCTACCCCCAAAACTGTGGGCTATAGCACACCGATTTGGCCTGAAATGCCCCATTAATGTCGTTTAGCCCGTTTGTCCTCCCAAATGGCCATAAAAAATTAAACAGACCACACTGGGATGATCCCAATATCCCTAACATGCCTCGGTCAATTTTTGACCCACAACACACCCGCACCCCAGTTCCACCTCCGAAACCGTGGGCTATACCTCACCGATTTGGCTCGAAAAGGCCCCACTAGCGACGTTTTGCCCGTTTGTCCACCCAAATAGCCACAAAAAATTAAATGGACCAAACTGGGATGATCCTCAACCTCCATGACATGCCTTAGTTGATTTTCGACCTACAGCACGCCTGGTCCCCAGGCCCACCCCCGAAATTGTGGGCTATAGCACACCGATTTGGCCCAAAAATACCTCGTTCGCATTGTTTCACCCGTTTGTGCACCGAAATGGCCACAAAAAATTAAACAGACCACACTGAGATGATACCAAACCTCCCTGGCATGCCCTGATCAATTTTTGGCCCACATCACGCCTGAACCTCGTGCCCACCCCAGAACCGTGGGCTATAGCACAACGATTCGGCCTAAAAATGCCCCGTTTTGCCGTTTCACCCATATGTTCACCCAAATATCCATGAAAAATTAAACGGACCACACTGGAACGATCCCCAACCTCCCCGATAAGCCCCATTTGATATTCGAGCCACAGCACGCCTGGACCCCGAGCACCCACAGAAACGTGGCCTATAGCTCTCCAATTTGTCCCGAAAATGCCCCGTTCGCGCTGTTTCGCCCGTTTGTCCACCCAAATGGCCACGAAAAATTAAACGGAATACACTGGATGATCCCTAACCTCCCTGTCACACCACGGTTGATTTTTGGCCCACAGCACGCCCGAACCCCGAGCCCACCCCCAAAACTGTGGTCTATAGCACATCGATTTAGCCCAAAAATGCCCCGTTGGTGCCGTTTCACCAATTTGTCCACCCAAATGGCCATTAAAAATTAAACGAACCACCTTGGGATGATCCTCAATCCCCTGGTATACCCCGGCCGATTTTTGGCCTACATCACGCTCGGACCCCGAGCCCACCACCTAAACCATGAGCTATAACACACCGATTTGGCTTGAAAGTGTCCCATTCGCGCCATTTCACCCGTTTCACCCGTTTGTCAACAAAATAGACATAAAAAATTAAACGGACCATACTGGGATGATCTCCAACCTCCATGGCATGCCTTGTTAGATTTTCGGCCCATAGTACGCCCGGACCTTCGGCCGAACCCCAAAACTGTAGGCTATAGCATACCAATTTAGCCGAAAAATACCCCATTTGCACCATTTTACCCGTTTGTCCACCCAAATGGCTATGAAAAATAAATTAACTGCACTGGGACGATCCCCAACCTTCTTGGCACGTCCCGGTTGATTTTTAACCCACAACACTCCCGAAACTTGGGCCCACCCCTGAAACTGTGGGCAATAGCACACCGATTTGGCTTGAAACTCCCATTCATGCCGTTAAGCCCGTTTTTCTATCCAAATGGCCATGAAAAATTAAACGGACCACACTGGGTCGATCCTCAAGCCCCTGGTATGCCCGAACCCTGATTTGGCCCAAAAAGGCCCCGTTCGCGTCGTTTCTCCCGTTTGTCCAGCCAAATAGCCATAAAAAATAAAATGGACCACACTGGGATGATCCCCAACCTACCTGGAACACCCCGACCAATTTTTATCCTACAGCATGCCTGGACCCTGAGCCCACCCCCAAAACCGTGGGCTATAGCACACCGACTTGGCCCGAAAAAGCCCCGTACGCGCCGTTTTGCTCGTTTGTCCACCCAAATGGCCACGAAAAATGATACTGACCACATTGGTATGATCCCAACCTCCTTGGCATGCCTCGTCAATTTTTGGCCTACAGCACGCCCGAACCCCGAGTCCACCCCCGAAACCATGGGCTAACACACCGATTTAGCTCGAAAATGCTCCGTTCGCTCCGTTTGACTCGTTTGTCCACCCAAATGGACATAAAAAATTAAACGGACCACACTGGGATGATCCCCAACCTTCCTGGCATGCGCCAGTTGATTTTAGGCCCACAGCACGCCCGGACCCCGGGCTCACCCCCGAAATTGAGGTCTATAGCACACTAATTTAGCATAAAAATGCCCCGTTCGTGCTGTTTTGCCATTTGTCCACCCAAATGCCCAAGAAAAATTAAGCGGACCATACTGAGATGATCCCCAACCCCCTGGCACGATCCGATCTATTTTTGGCCTACATCACGCTCGAATGCCGGGACCACCCCCTAAACAATGGGTTATAGCACACCGATTTAGCCCGTAAATTCCCTGTTACTCCCGTTTCACCCATTTGTCGACTTAAATGGTCACGAAAAATTAAATGGACCATATTGGGATGATCCCTAACCTCCCTGGCACACCCTGATTAATTTTTGGCCCACAACACGCCCGGACCCCGGGCCCACCCCTGAAACTGTGGGCTATAGCACATCGATTTAGCCCAAAAATACACCGATTGCACCATTTTGACAGTTTGGCCAACTAAATGGCCATGAAAAATTAAATGAACTGCACTGGACAATCCCCAACCTTCCTAGCATGCCCCTATTGATTTTCTGCCCACCGCACTCCCAAATCCTGGACCTACCCCCAACACTGTGGGCTATAGCACACCGATTTGGCCCGAAAAGCCCCGTTCGTGCCGTTTAGCCCGTTTGTCCACCCAAATGGCCATGAAAGATTAAACGTACCATACTGGAATGATCCCCAACTTCCCGGGCATACCCCAGTCAATTTTTAGCCCACAACACTCCCGAACCTCGATTCCACCCCTGAAACCGTGGGCTATAGACCACCAATTTGGCCTGAAAAGGCCCCATTCGCACCGTTTTGCCCATTTGTCCACTCAAATAGCCACGAAAAATTAAACGTATCACACTGGGATGATCCCCAACCTTTGTGGCACGACCTGGTCAATTTTTGACCCACTGCACGCCCGGACCCCAGGCCCACCACCAAAACCGTGGGCTATAGCACACTGATTTGGCTCAAAAAAGCCTTATTCGCGCTGTTTTGCTCGTTTTTCCACCTAAATGGCCACAAAAAATTAAACGGATCACACTGGGATAATCCAAAACTCCCTAGCATGCCCCGATCAATTTTTGGCCCACAGCACGCCAGATCCCCGTGCCCACCCCGTAACCATGGGCTATAGCACACAGATTTGGCCCAAAAATGCCCTGTTCACATTGTTTCGCCCGTTTGTCCACCCAAATGGCCATGAAAAATTAAACGGACCACAATGGGAGAATCTCCAACCTCCCCGACATGTCCTATTTGATTTTCAACCCACAGCACCCCCGGACCCCGAGCCCACCCCCGAAACCGTTGGCTATAGCTCACCAATTTAGCTCGAAAATGCCCCATTCGGGTTGTTTCGCCAATTTGTCCATCCAAATGACCACGAAAAGTTAAACGGACCACACTGGGATGATCCCCAACCACCCAGTATACCTCTGTTGATTTTTGGCCCACAGCACGCTTGGACCCTAGGCCTGCCCCCAAAATCATGGTCGATAGCACATCGATTTATCCCAAAAATGCCTCGTTCACGCTGTTTTTCCCATTTGTCCTCCCAATTGGCCAAGAAAAATTAAACGGACCACACTGGGACATCCCCAACACCTACGGAATGCCCCGGTAAATTTTTGGACTACATTACGCTCGAACCCCGGGCCCACCCCCTAAACCGTGAGCTATAGCACACTGATTTTTCTAGAAAATGCCCCATTCGAGCCGTTTTGCCTGTTTCGCCCGTTTTTCCTCCCAAACATCCATAAAAAATTAACTGGACCACACTGGGATGATCCCCAACCTCCTTAGCTAACCTAGTCAATTTTCGACCCACAAAATGCCCGAAACCCGGGCCCACATAAAAAATTGTGGGTCATTTTGGCCCAAAAATACCCCATTTGCAGCGTTTTGCCTATTTGTCCACCCAAATGGCCACAAAAAATTATACGAACTGCATTGGGATGATCTTTATCTTCCTAGGAATGCCCCAATCAATTTTTGACCAACAACACACTCGAATCCTGGGCCCACCCCCAAAATTGTAGTTATAGCACACCGATTGGGCCCGAAATGCCCCGTTCGTGCCGTTTAGCCCGTTTGTCCATTCAAATATGGCCACGAAAAATTAAACAAACCACACTAGGATGATACCCAACCTCCCTGGCATGACCTGGTCAATTTTTGACCCACAGCATGCCCGAACCCCGGTTCCACCTCCTAAATCGTGGGCTATAGCACACCGATTTGGCCTGAACAAGCCCCGTTTGCACCATTTTTCCCATTTGTCCACCCAAATGGCCACAAAAATTAAACGGACCACACTGGGATGATCCCAACCTCCGTGGAATGACCCGGTCGATTTTTGACTTACAGCACGCCCAAACCCCGAGCCCATCCCCCAAACCCGTAGGCTACACACTGATTTGGCCCAAAAAAGCCCCGTTCATGCTTTTTTGCCCGTTTGTCCACCCAAATTGCAACAAAAAATTAAATGGACCACACTGGGATGATCCCCAACCTCCATGGTACACACCGATTAATTTTTGGCCCACAACACGCTCGAACCCCAGGCCTACCCCCAAAATCGTGTGCTATAGAATATCGATTTGGCCTGAAAATGCCCCGTTCGTGCAGTTTCACCCATTTATCCACCCAAATGGCAATAAAAAATTGAACAGACCACACTAGGATGATCCCAATCCTCCCTGGCTTGCCTCGGTCAATTTTTGGCCCACAACACGCTCGAACCCCGTGCACTCCCCGAAACCGTAGGCTATAGCACATCGATTTGGCCCACAAATGCCCCGTTCGTGCCATTTCGCCCATTTGTCCACCCAAATAACCACAAAAATTAAACGCACCACACTGGGACGATTTCCAACCTCTCCGGCAAGCCTTGGTTGATTTTCGTCCCATAGCACGCCCGAACCCTGATCCCACCCCCAAAACTGTGGGCTATAGCAAACTGATTTGGCCTAAAAATACCCCATTTGCACCGTTTTACCCGTTTGTATAGCTAAATGGCCATAAAAAATATAACGAACTATACTGGGATGATCCCCAACCTTCCTGGCATGCCCCGGTTAATTTTTGGCCCACAGTACTCCCAAAACCTTGGCCCACCCCTAAAACTATGGACTATATCACATCGATTTGGCCTGAAACACCCCGTTCGTGCCGTTTAGCCCGTTTCTCCACCCAAATGGCCACAAAAAATTAAACGGGCCATACTGGGATGATCCCCAACCTCCCTGGTGTGCCCCGGTCGATTTTTAGCCTACAGCACACCCGGACCTCAGGCCCACTCCAAAACTATAGGCTATAGCAAACCGATTTGGCCCAAAAATGCCTCGTTCGCGTTATTTTGCCTGTTTGTCCACCCAAATGGCCAAGAAAATTTAAACGAACCATAATGGGATGATACCCAACCTCCCTGGCACACCTCGGTCATTTTTTGGACCCACAGAAATCTCAGACCCTGGCCCCACCTCCAAAACCGTGGGCTATAGCACACCGATTTGGCTTAAAAATGCTATATTTGCGTTGTTTCACCCGTATGTACACCCCAATTGCCACAAAAATTTAAACTGGCCATATTAGGATGATCCCAAACCTCCCAGTCTTTCTCCGGTTGATTTTCGTCCCACAGAACGCCCGGACCTAGGGTCCACCCTCGAAACCGTGGGCTATAGAATATTGATATGACCCAAAAATGGCTCGTTCATGCTGTTTCACCCATTTATCCACCCATATGGACACAAATTTAAACAAAATATACAAGGATGATACCCAAGCTCCCTGGCATGACCTGGTAAATTTTCATCCCATAGCACGCTCAGATCTCTGGCACACACCCAAAACCGTGGCCTATAGAAACCGATTTGGCCCAAAAAAGCCTCGTTCGCACCTTTCGCCTGTTTGTCCAATGAAATAGCCACAAAAATTTAAACAGACAACACTTGGATGATCCCTAACCTCCCTGTCATACCCAAATCGATTTTCAGCCCACAGCACGCCCGAACCCTAGGCCTAACCACAAAATTGTGGGCTATAGCACACTGATTTGGCTTGAAAATGCCCCGTTCGCGCCGTTTGTCCACCCAAATGACCACAAAAGTTTAAATGGACCACACTGGGATGATCCCCAACCTCATGACATGCCTCGATCAATTTTTGACCCACAGCACACTCGAACCTCGAGCCCACCACCAAAATCGTGGGCTATAGCATACCAATTTGGCCGAAAAATTCCTCGTTCGGGTTTTTTCGCCCATTTGTCCACTCAAATGGCTAAGAAAATTTAAACGAACCACAATGGGATGATCGCCAACCTCCTTGGTATGACCAGTTGACTTTTGGCCCACAGTACACCTGGATCCCAGGCCTACCCCTGAAACCGTGGGCTATAGCACACCGATTCGACCCGAAAATGCCCCGTTCGCACCATTTCACCCTTTTGGCTACCCAAATGGCCCTAAAAATTTAAATGGACTATACTGGGATGATCCCTAACCTCCCTGGTATTGTTTGATCAATTTTAGGCCCACAACATGCCCGTACCCTAGGCCCACTACCGAAACCGTGGGATATAGCACACTGATTTGGCCTGAAAATGCCCCATTCATGTCGTTTTACACGTTTGTCCACCCAAATGGCCACAAAAATTTAAACGGACCATACTGGGATGATCCCCAACCTCCTTGGCATGCCTCGATCAATTCTTGGCCCACAGGACGCTCGGACCCCAGGCCCACCCCAGAAACCGTGGGATATAGCACACCGATTTGGCCACAAAATGCCCTATTCACATTGTTTCAACTGTTCGTCGACCCAAATGGCCACAAAAATTTAAACAAACCACACTGGGCTGATATCTATCCTCCCCGGCATGCCTCGATCGATTTTCAGCCCACAGAACGCTCGGACCTAGGGCCCACCCTTAAAATTGTGGGCTATAGTACTCTGATTTGGCACGAAAATGCCCCGTTCGCACCATTTTACCCTTTTGACCACACAAATGGCCACGAAAATTTAACCGGACCATATTAGGATGATCCGCAACTTCCCTGGCATGCCTCGATCAATTTTTGGCCCACAACACACCTATACCCTGGGCTCACCCCCAAAATAGTGGGCTATAGAACACCTATTTGGCCAAAAAAATGTCCCATTCACGCCGTTTCACCCATTTATCCACCCAATTAGCCACAAAAATTTAAACAGACCGCACTGGGACGATCCTCAACCTCCCTGGTATGTCGCGGTCGATTTTTTGCTAACAACACACCTGGACCCCGAGCCCACCCCCAAAATTGTGGACTATAGCTCACCACTTTAGCCTGAAAATGACATGTTCATGCCGTTTCGCCCGTTTGTCCATCCAAATGGCCACATATATTTAAACGAACCATAGTGGGATGATCCATAACCTCCCTGGCATGCCTCGGTTGATATTTGGCCTACAGCATGCCCGGACCCCGTGCCGACCCCTAAAACCGTAGGCTATAGCACACTGATTTGGCCCGAAAATTACTCATTCGCACCGTTTTGCCCGTTTGTCCTTCCAAATGGACATGAAAATCTAAATGAACCACACTGGGATGATCCCCAACCTTCCTAGTATGCCCCGATTGATTTTTGGCCTACAGCACACTCAGACCCCGAGCCCACCCCTTAAACTGTGGGTTGTAGCACACCGATTTGGCCTGAAAATGCCCCGTTTGCATCGTTTGGCCTGTTTGTCCACTCAAATGGCCAAGAAAATTTAAACGGACCTTGGCCCCACCCCCAAAATCGTGGGATATAGCACATCGATTTGGCGAAAAAATGTTGTATTTACACTATTTCACCCGTATGGCTATACTGGGACAATCCCCAACCTCCCTAGCATGGCCCGATTGATTTTTGTCCTAAATAACTCCCGTACCCAAGGACAACCATCGAAACCGTGGAATATAGCATACTGATTTGGCCTGAAAATGCCCCGTTCGCGCTATTTCACCCGTTTATCCGGCCAAATAGCCACAAAAAATTTAAATGTACCACATAGGGATGCTCCCCAACCTCTATAGCATGCCCCTATCAATTTTCATCCCACAGCACGCTCGGATCCTGATCCCACACCCAAAACTCTGGTCTATATCACACCGATTTGGTCCAAAAATGCCCCATTCGCGCCATTTCGCCTATTTGTCCACCAAAATGGCCACTAAAATTTAAACAGACCAAACTTGAATGATCCACGACCTCCTTGGCATGCCCCGGTTGATTTTTGGCCGACAGAACTCCCAGACCCTAGGCCCACCCTCGAAACCGTGAGCTATAGCACACTAATTTGGCATGAAAATACCCCGTTCACGTCGTTTGTCCACCTAAATAACCACGAAAATTTAAACGGACCACACTGGGATGATCCCCAACCTCCTGACATACCCCGATCAATTTTTAACCAACAACACACCCGAACCTCGGGCCCACCCCCGAAACCGTGGGCTATAGCACATCAATTTGGCCCAAAAATGCCCCGTTCGCGCTGTTTTGCCCTTTTGTCCACCCAAATGGCCACAAAAATTTAAATCGACTATACTGGGATGATACCTAACCTCTCTGGCATGCCCCAATCGATTTTCGACCTAAAGTACACCCGGACCTCGGCCCCTTTACCAAAACCGTGGGCTATAGGACATTGGTTAAGCCCGAAAATGCCCCATTCAATCCGTTTTGCATATTTTTCCACCCAAATGGCCAAAAAAATTTAAACGAACCATACTGGGATGATCCCTAACTTCCCTGGCATGACCCAGTTGATTTTTGGCTTACAATATACCCGAGCCCCAGGACCATCCCAGAAACCGTGGGCTATAGCACACCGATTTGGCCCGAAAATACCTTATTCGTGTTATTTTTCCTGTTTTTCCACCCAAATATCCATGACTATTTAAACATACCATACTGGGAAGATCCCCAACCTCCCTGGCATGTCCCGGGCGATTTTTGTCCCACAGCATGCCTGGACCCCAGGCCCTCCCCCAAACCTGTGGGCTTTATAGCACATCGATTTGGCCCGTAAATGCCCTGTGTGCGTAATTTTTCCCGTTTATCCACACAAATAGCCACAAAAATTTAAACGGACCACACTGGGATGGTCCCCAACCTCCCTGGCATGCCCCAATCAATTTTTGGCACAAAGCACTCCCGGACCCAAGGCCCTCCCCATAAAACGTGGGTTATAGCACACTGGTTTGGCTCTAAAATACCTCGTTCGCATCATTTCGCCCGTTTTTTCAACCTAAATGACCACAAAAATTTAAACAAACCACAATGGGATGATCCCTAACCTCCCTGGTACGCCCCAGTTGATTTTTGACCCACATCACGCCCAGTCCTCGGGTGCGCCCACAAAACTGTGGGCTATAACACACTAATTTAACTCGAAAGCACCCCATTTTTCGATCCAAATGGCCACAAAAATTTAAACTGACCATACTGGGACGATCCCCAACCTCCCTGACACACTCTGATCGATTTTTGGCCCACATCACCCTCGGACATAGGGCCCACCCCCAAAATTGTGGTCTATAGCACATCGATTTTTCTTGAAAAAGTCGCGTTCATGTTGTTTCTCTCGTTTGTCCACCCAAATGGCCACGAAAATTTAAACGAACCACACTGGGATGATCCCAATATCCCTCGCACACCCATGTTGATTTTAGGCCCACATCACTCTCGGAACCCAGTCCTAGCCCCGAAACCGTGGGCTATAGCATACCCATTTAGCCCGAAAATGCCTCATTCATGTTGTTTCCCTTGTTTGTCCACCCAAATAACCACAAAAATTTAAATGGAATATACTGGGATGATCCCCAACCTCCTTGGGATGCCCTGGTCAATTTTTGAACCACAGCACGCCCTGAACCTGGGCCCACCCCTAAAACCATGGGCTATAGCACACCGATTTAGGCCTCAAATGCATTATTTACGTTGTTTCGCCCGTTTATCCACCCAAATAGCCACAAAAATTTAAATGGACCATACTGGGATGATCCCCAACCTCCTAGGCATGCGCCCATCGATTTTTGGCACACAGCACGCCTGGACCTCGGGCACACCCCCGAAACCGTAGGCTATAGCACACCGATTTAGCACGAAAATGCCCCGTTCGAGCCGTTTCGCCCGTTTGTCCAACCAAATAGACACGAAAATTTAAATGGACTGCTATGGGATGATACCAACCTCCATAGCACATTCCAATTAATTTTTTGGATGCAACTCACCCGAATCTCAGGCCCACCTCCAAAATCATGGGCTTAGCACACCAATTTGGCCCGAAAATACCCCGTTCGCGCCGTTTTGCTCTTTTGTCCACCCAAATAGCCACAAAAATATAAATGAACTATACTAGGACAATCCTAACCTCCCTGGCATGCCTCGGTCGATTTTTGGCCCACAGCATGCTCGGACCCAAGGCCCACTACCGAAACCGTGGGCTATAGCACACTGATTTAGCCCAAAAATGCCCCGTTCGTGTTGTTTCACACATTTTTCCACCCTAATGGCCACAAAAATTTAAATGGACCACACTGGGATGATCCCCAACCTCCCTGTCATATCCTAGTCAATTTTTGTCCCACAGGACGCCCGGAACCCAGGTCCACCCCAGAAATTGTGGGCTATAGCACACCGATTTTGCCCGAAAATACCTTGTTCGCGTTATTTTTCCCATTTGTCCACCCAAATAGCCATGAAAATTTAAACAGATCATACTGGGATAATCTCCAACCTCCCTGGCATGCCCCGATCGATTTTTGGCCCACAACATGCCCGGACCCCAGGCCTGCCCCAAAATTATGGGCTATAGCACATCGATTTGGCCCAAAAATACCCCATGAGCGCTGTTTTGCCCATTTGTCCACCCAAATAGCCACAAAAATTTAAACAGACCATACTGGATGATCCCCAACCTCCCTAGCATGCCTCGATCAATTTTTACCCTACAACACTCCCGTACCCAAGGCCCATCACCAAAAACATGGGCAATAGCACACTAATTTCGCCCATTTGTCCACCTAAATGACTACAAAATTTAAACGAACCATAATGGGACGATACTTAACCTACCTAGTATGCCCTGGTCAATTTTTAGCCCACAAAACGCCTATTCCCCGAGCCCACCCCCGAAATTGTGGGCTGTAGCACAACAATTTAGCAAGAAAATACCCCGTTTATGTTGTTTTGCCCATTTTCCCACCCAAATGGGCATAAAAATTTAAACGGGCCATACTGAGATGATCCCCAACCTCCCTGGCATGGCCCAATCAATTTTTTCCCCACAACACGCCCGAACCCTTGGCCCACCCCCAAAATCATGGGCTATTGCACACCGATTTTGCTTGAAAAAGTAGTATTCGTTCTGTTTCACCTGTTTGTCTACCCAAAGGGATACAAAAATTTAAAACGACCACACTGGGATGATCCCCAACCTCCCTGGCATACCTCGATCAGTTTTTGGCCCACAACACACTTGAACCGCGGTCCTAGCCCCAAAACCATGGGATATAGCACACCCATTTGGCCCGAAAATGCCCCGTTCGTGCCGTTTAGCGAGTTTGTCCACCCAAATGGCCACAAAAATTTAAACGGACCATACTGGAATGATCCCAACCTCCTTGGCACACCCTGGTTGATTTTTGAACCACAAAACGCCCTGACCCTGGGCCCACCCCTTAAACCATGGTCTATAGCACACTGATTTAGCTCGAAAATGTCCTATGTGTGCTGAGTCGCTCGTTTGTCCTCCCAAATAGCCACAAAAATTTAAACGGACCACACTGGGTTGATCCACAACCTCCCTGGTACGCCCCAGTCAATTTTTGGCACACAGCACACCCGAACCCAGGGCCCACCCCTGAAACCGTTGGCTATAGCACACCAATTTGGCATGAAAATGCCCTGTTCGAGCTGTTACGCCCGTTTGTCCACCCAAATGGCCAAGAATATTTTAACGGAACACACTGGGATAATCCCTAACCTCCCTGGCATTCCCCCATTGATTCCATATCACAGAACGCCCGGACCCTAGGTCCACACCCAAAATCGTGGGCTATAGTACACCGATTTGGCCCAAAAATTCCCCATTCGCGCCGTTTTGCTCGTTTGTCCACCCAAATGGCCATAAAAATTTAAAATAACCACACTAGGATAATCCCTAACCTCCCTGGCAAGCCCTGATCAAGTTTTGGCCCACAGCACACCCAAACCTCGGGTCCACCCCCAAAACCGTGGGCTATAGCACTTTCATTTAGCCCGAAAACACCTCATTCGCGTCGTTTCACCCGTTTGTCTACCCAAATGGCCAAAAAAATTTAAAATGACCATACTGGGATGATCTACAACTGCTCTGTCACGACCCAATCAATTTTCAACCCATAGAATGCCCGGACTCCAGGCCCACCCCAAAAATCGTGGGCTATAGCTCTCCGATTTGGCTTGAAAATGCCCTGTTCGTGCCGTTTTCCTTTTTGTCCACCCAAATGGACCAAAAACATTAAATGGACCATACTGGGATGATCACAATATCCCTGGCATGCCCAGTTTAATTTTTGGACCACAGCATGCCCGGACCCCGGGCCCACTCCCAAAACCGTGGGCTATAGCACATTGATTTGGCTAAAAAATGCCACATTCCACCGTTTCGCTCGTTTATCCACCCAAATGGCCACAAAAATTAAAATGGATCATACTGGGACGATCCCCAACCTCCATGATATGCCCTGATTGATTTTTGGCCCACAGCACTCTCGGGCCCCTGTCCACCCCCCAAAAACGTAGGCTATAGCATACCGATTTGGCCCAAAAATGCCTCGTTCGCGTTGTTTCACCCGTTTGTCCACCCAAATGGCCACAAAAATTTGAACAGACCACTCTGGGATGATCCCTAACCTCCCTGACTTGCCCCGGTTGATTTTTGGCCCACAACATGCCCAGACCCCAAGCCCACCCCCAAAACTGTAGGCTATAGCACACTAATTTGGCCCAAAATGCCCCATTTTGTATTTTCACTCGTTTGTCCACCAAAATGACCACAAAAATTAAAATGGACCATACTGGGATTATCCCCAACCTCCCTGCCACTCCCCAATCGATTTTTGGCCCATAACACGCCTGAACCTCGGGCCCACCCCTAAAATCGTGTGCTATGGCTCATCGATTTGGCTTGAAAAAGCTGCGTTCTCACTATTTTGCTCGTTTGTCCACCCAAATGGCCATGAAAATTTAAATGGACCACACTAGAATGATCCCCAACCTCCTAGCACACCCTGGTCAATTTTCAGCCCACAGCACGCTCGAACCCCAGACTCCTTCCCCAAAACCATGGGCTATAGCACACCTATTTGGCCCAAAATGCCTCGTTCACGCCTTTTCGCCCATTTGTCCTCATAAATAGCCGCGAAAATTTAAAAAAACCACACTGGGATGATCCCCAACTTTCCTGGCATGCCCCGGTTGATTTTCAACCCACAGCACGCTCGGAACCAGGTCCCATTCCCAAAACCGTAGGCTATGGCATATCAATTTGGCCCAAAAATGCCCCGTTTGTGCCGTTTCGCCTGTTTATCGATCCAAATGGCCACAAAATTTAAACGAACCATTTTGGGATGATCCCCAACCTCCCTGTCATGCCTTGGTTGAATTTTGGACCACAGAACGCCCGATCCTCGGGCCCACCCCCAAAACTGTGGGTTATAGCACACCGATTTAACCCAACAATGCCCCGTTTAGGTTGTTTCACTCGTTTGTCCACCTAAATGGCCACAAAAATTTAAACGAACCATACTGGGATGATTTCCAACCTCCCTGGCATGCCCCGGTCGAATTTTGGCCCCAACACGATCGGATCCTGGGACCACCCCCAGAAACGTGGGCTATAGCACACGATTTGGCCCGAAAGTGCCCCATTCGCGCCTTTTCGCCCGTTTGTCCACCCAAATAGCCACAAAAACTTAAACAGACCATAATGGGATGATACCTAACCTCCCTAGCATGCCCCGATCGATTTCGGCCGACAGCACACTCGAAACCATGGCCCACCCTCGAAACCTGGGATATAGTTCTCTAATTTGGCTCGAAAATGCCCCGTTCATGCTGTTTTATCCTTTTGTCCACTCAAATGGCCATGAAGATTTAAACGAACCATACTGTGATGATCCCCAACCTCCTTGGCATGCACCATGAATTTTCAGCCCACAGCACACCTGAACCCTGAGCCCACCGCCTAAATTGTGGGCTATAACACACCGATTTGGTCCAAAAATGCCCCGTTCGCGCCGTTTTGCCCGTTTGTCCACCCAAATGGCCACAAAAATTTAAACGGACCATACTGGGATGATTCTCAACCTACCTCACATGCCGCAATCGATTTTTAGCCCACAGTACTCTCGGACCCTAGGCCCACCCCCAAACCATGGGCTATAGCACATCGATTTGTCCTGAAAATGCCCCGTTTGCACCGTTTCACCTGTTTGTCGATCCAAATTGCCACAAAAATTTAAATTGAATACACTGGGATGATCCCCAACCTCCTTGGCATGCCCCGATCAATTTTTGGCCCACATCACTCCCGGACACATCCCCAAAACCGTGGGCTATAGCACACCGATTTGACTCAAAAATGCCTCGTTCGCGTCGTTTTGCCCGTTTGTCCACCCAAATAGCCACAAAAATTTAAACGGACCACACTGGGATGATCCTTAACCTCCCTAGAACGCCACGGTTGATTTTGTCCCACAGAACGCCTAGACCTCGGGCCCATCCCCAAAACTGTGGGCTGTAGCACACCAATTTGGCCAAAAAATGCCCTATTCGCATCGTTTCGCCCGTTTATCCACCCAAATAGCCAATAAAATTTAAATGGACCATACTGGGATGATCGCCAACCTCCCTGGTACGCCCCGATCAATTTTTAGCCCACAGCACGCCCGAGCCCACCCCCAAAATCGTGGGCAATAGCAGACCAATTTGATTCAAAAAAGCTGCGTTCGCACTGTTTCGCCCGTTTGTCCACCCAAATGATCACAAAAATTTAAATGGACCATACTGGGACGATCGCCAACTTCCCTGGCACGCACCGATCAATTTTTTTCCAATAATACGCCCGGGTCCACCCCTAAAATCATGGGTCGTAGCACGCCGATTTGACTAGAAAAAACTCCATTTCGCACTGTTTCGCCTTTTTGTCCACCCAAATGGCCACTAAAAGTTAAACGGACTATATTCGGATGATTCCCAACCTCCTTGGCACACCCCGGTTGATTTTTGGCCCACAAAACGCTCAGACCCCAGTCCTACCCCCAAAATTGTGGGCTATAGAACACCTATTTGGCCCGAAAATGCCCCATTCACATCGTTTTGCCCATTTGTCCACCCAAATGGCCATAAAAAATTAAACGGACCATATTGGAACGATAACCAACCTCCTTGGCAAACCCCAGTTGATTTTTGAACCACAACACGCCCGGACCCTGGGCCCACCACTGAAACCGTGGGCTATAGCACACCGATTTATCCCAAAAATGTCCGTTTGCGCCATTTAGCCCATTTGTCCACCCAAATAGCCAAAAAAATTTAAATGAACCATACTGAGATGATCCCCAACCTCCATGGCGTTCCCCGGTCAATTTTTGGCCCACAGGATACCTGGACCCTAGGCTCACCCTAGAAAATGTGGGCTATAGCATACAAATTTGGCCCGAAAATACCCGTTCATGCCGTTATGCCCGTTTGTCCAGCCAAATAGCCACGAAAATTTAAAAGGATCACACTGGGATGATTTACAACCTACATGGCATGCCCCGATCATTTTTTGTCCCACAGTACTCTTGGACCCCATGCCCACCCCCAAACCATGGGCTATTGCACATCGGTTTGTCCTGAAAATGCCCCGTTCTCGCCGTTTCGCCTATTTATCCACCAAAATTTAAACGAAACATACTAAGATGATCCCCAACCTCCTTGGCATGCCCATATCGATTTTTGGCCCACAACACTCCCGGACTTCAGACCCATCCCCAAAATCGTGGGCTATGGCACACTGATTTGACTTAAAAATGCCTCGTTCGCGTCGTTTCGCTGGTTTGTCCACCCAAATAGCCACCAAAATTTAAACGGACCACACTGAGATGATCCTTAACCTCCCTGCCACGCCACAGTTGATTTTGGCCCACAACACACCTAGACCCCAGCCCACCCCCAAAACAGTGGGCTGTAGCACACCAATTTGGCCAAAAAATGCCATATTCGCATCGTTTCACCCGTTTGTCCACCCAAATAGCCACAAAAATTTAAATGGACCATACTGGGATGATCGCCATCCTCCCTGGCACGCCCCGATTGATTTTTAGCCCACAGCACGCCCGAGTCCACCCCAAAAATCGTGGGCAATAGCAGACCAATTTGATTCAGAAAAGCCGTGTTCACACTGTTTCTCCCGTTTGTCCACTCAAATGGCCACGAAAATTTAAACGGATAATACTGGGATGATTCCTAACCTTCCTGGCACACTCGGTTGATTTTGGGCCCACAAAACGCTCAGACCCCAATCCAACCCCCGAAAACGTGGGCTATAGAACACCCATTTGCCCCGAAAATGCCCCATTCGCACCGTTTTGCCCATTTGTCCACCCAAATGGCCACAGAAAATTAAACGACCCATATTGGGATGATACCCAACCTCATTGGCATGCCCCAGTTGATTTTTGAACCACAACACACCCGGACCCCGGGCCCACCCTGAAACCGTGGGCTATAGCACACTAATTTATCCCAAAAATGCCTCGTTTGCGCCGTTTCACCTGTTTGTCTGCCCAAATAGCCACGAAAATTTAAATGGACCTTACTGGGATGATTCCCAACCTCCATGGCATGCCTCGGTCAATTTTTGGCCAACAGAACGCCCGTATTCCGGGTTCACCCCCAAAACCGAGGGTTATAGCACACTGATTTGGCTCGAAAATGCCCCATTCCCATCGTTTCGCATGTTTGTCCACCGAAATGGCAACAAAAATTTAAAAGAACCACACTGGGATGATCCCCAACCTCCTTGGCATGCCCCGATTGATTTTTGGCTCGCAACCAGTGCCCTTACCCAAAACCTTGGGCTATAGCATATCGATTTGGTCCGAAAATGCCCTCTTTGCGCCTTTTCGCCCGTTTGTTGACCCCAATAGCCATAAAAATTTAAACGAACCACACTAGGATGATCCCCAACCTCCCTTCCACGCCCCGATCAATTTTTGGCCCACAGTATGCTCAAACCCTGGGCCCATCCTCAAAACCATGGGCTATGGCATATCAATTTCGCCCAAAAATTCCCTGTTCACGTCGTTTCACCCGTTTGCCAACCCAAATGGCCACGAATATTTAAAAAACCATACTGGGATAATCCCCAACCACCCTGACATACCCCAATCGATTTTCGGCCCACAGCATGCCCGGACCTTGGGCCACCCCCAAAACCGTGTGCTATAGTACACCGATTTGGCTTGTTAAAGTTGCGTTCGCACTGTTTCACCTGTTTGTCCACCCAAATAGCCACAAAAATTTAAACGGACCATATTAGAATGATCCCCAACGCTCGGACCCCGGGCCCACCCCCGAATTCGTGGGCTATAGCACACCGATTTGGCCCAAAAATGCCCCATTCGCGTCATTGTGCCCGTTTGTCCACCTAAATAGCCACAAAAATTTAAATGGACAACACTAAGATGATCCAAAACATCCCTAGCATACCCCGATTGATTTTTTAACCACAACACGCCCGGACTCCAGTCCCACCCCTGAAACCGTGGGCTATAGCACACCGATTTAGCCTAGAAACTACCCGTTCACACCAGTTTACCCGTTTGTCCACACAAATAGCCACAAAAATTTAAACGGACCACACTGGAATGATTTCCAACCTCCCTGACATGCCCTGGTTTATTTTTGGCTCACAGCATGCCCGGACCCTGGGCCCTCCCCCAAAAGCGTCGGCTATAGCACACTGGAACGATCCCCAACCTCCCTGGCACGCCCCGATCGATTTTTGTCCCACAACACGACCGGACCCTGAGCCCACCCTTAAAATCATTGGCTATAGCACACTGATTTGGCCCGAAAATGCCCCGTTCACGCCGTTTTGCCAGTTTGTCCACGCAAATGGCCACGAAAATTTAAATGGACCAGAGTGGGACTATCCCCAACCTCCCTTATATGTACCAGTCATTTTTTGACCCACATCACTCCCGAACCCCAAGCCAACCCCCGAAACCATAGGCTATAGCACACTGATTTGGCCTGAAAAAGCCCCGTTCGTGTCGTTTTTCCCATTTGTCCACCCAAATGTCCACAAAAATTTAAACGGACCTCACAAGGATAATTTTCAGCCTCCCTGGCATGCCTCGGTCAATTTTAGGCCCACAGCACGCCCAAACCCCGAGTCCACCCCCGAAACCGTGGGCTATAGCCCATTGATTTGGCTAGAAAATGCCCCGTTCGCACCATTTCACCCGTTTGTCCACCCAAATGGACATTAAAATTTAAACTGACCATACTAAGATGATCACCAACTTCCCTGGTAATCCCCAATCGATTTACACCCTATAGAACGCCTGGACCCTAGGTTCATCCCCGAAACTGTGGGCTATAGCACACCGATTTAGCCCGAAAATGCCTCTTCCGGGCCGTTTCGCCCGTTTGTCCACCCAAATGGCTACAAAAATTTAAATAGACCCTACTGGGAGGATCACCAACCTCCCTGGTATTCGCCGGTCAATTTTTTTCCCATAGCACGCCCACACACCGGGGGCACCCTAGAAACAGTGGGCTAGAGTACGCCGATTGGCCCGAAAATGCCCTGTTCACACCGTTTCACCTAGTTATCCATCCAAATGGCCACAAAAATTTAAATAAACCATACTAGGGCGATCTCAAATCTCCCTGGCATGCCCCGTTTGATTTTTAGCCCACAGCACACCCGAACTCCGAGCCCACTCCCAAAACCATAGGCTATAGCACACTGATTTAGCCCTAAAATGCCCCGTTCATTCCATTTTGCCCGTTTGTCCACCCAAATGGCCAAGATAATTTAAACGGACCACACTGGAATGATCCCCAACCTCTCTTGCACGCCCCGGTCAATTTTCGACCAACAGCACGCCCGGACCCAGGTCCACCCCCAAAATTGTGGGCTATAACGCACCGATTTGATTAAAACATGCCCTATTCAAGCCGTTTCGCCCATTTGTCCACCTAAATGGCCACAAAAATTTAAATGGACCATACTAGGATGATTCCCAACCTCCCTGGCACACCCCGATCCATTTTAAGCCCACAGCATGCCCGGACCCCGGTTCCACCTTCAAAATCGTGGGCTGTAGCACACCGATTTAACATGAAAATGACCCATTTGCGCCATTTCGCCAGTTTGTTCCCTCAAATAGCCACAAAAATTTAAACGGACCACACTAGGATAATCTGTAACCTCCCTGGCATGCCCCGGTCAATTTTTAGCCCATAGCACGCCCGAAACCCATGACCACCCATAAAATAGTAGGCTATAGCTGACCGATTTAGCCCGAAAGTGCCCTGTTCGCACTGTTTCGACAGTTTGTACACTTAAATGGCCACAAAAATTTTAAAGGTCCACATTGGGATGATCCTCAACCACCCTGTCATGCCCCGGTGGATTTTTGCCCCACAGCATGCCCATCTCCTGTTCCACCCCCAAAATCGTGGGCTATAGCAAACCGATTTGGCCTGAAAATGTCCTGTTCGCGTCGTTTCACCCATTTGACAACCCAAATGGCCACAAAAATTTAAATGGGCCACACTGGGATAATCCCCAACCTCCCTAGCACACCCCAATCAATTTTCATCCCACATCATACCCGGGTCCCGAGCCCACCCCTAAAACCGTGGGCTATAGCACATCGATTTAGCCCAAAAATGCCCTGTTCACACCGTTTTGCCCGTTTGTCCACTTAAATGACCACAAAAATTTAAACGAACCACAATACGACGATCTCTAACCTCCCTAGCATGCACCGGTCGATTTTTGGCCCACAACACGCCTTGACCCCGAGCCCACCCACAAAATCATGGGATATAACACATCAATTTGGCCCGAAAATGCCCCGTTCGTAGTATTTCTCTCGTTTGTCCACACAAATAGCCACAAAAATTTAAACGGACCACACTGGGATAATTCCCAACCTCTTTGGCATGCCCTGGTCAATTTTTGGCCCACAGCACGCCCGAATACCGGGAACACCCCTAAAATTGTGGGCTATAGCACACCGATTTAGCCCGAAAATTCCCCGTTCGTGCCGTTTCGCCCATTTTTCCTCTCAAATGGCCACGAAAATTTAAACGGATCACACTGGGATGATCCCCAATCTCCCTGGCATGCCTCGATCGATTATCGTCCCACAGCACGCTCGGACCCCGGGCCAACCCCCAAAACCGTGGGGTATAGCATACCGATTTAGACCAAAAATGCCCCGTTCGTGCCGTTACCCCCGTTTGTCCACCCAAATAGCCAAGAAAATTTAAACGAACCACACTAGGATGATCCCCAACCTCTCTGGCACACCACGATCGATTTTTCACTCACAGCATGCTCGAACCCAGGGATCACCCTCGAAACCGTGGACTATAGCAATACTGATATAGCCCCAAAATGCCCCATTTGCGCCGTTACAACCATTTGTAAACCCAAATGGCTATGAAAATATAAAAAGACCATACTGGGATAATCCCCAACCTTCCTGGCATACCTCGGTCGATTTTCTGCCCACAGAACGCTCGGACCCCCGGCCCACCCCCGAAACCATGGGCTATAGCACACCGATTTGGCCCAAAAATGCCCCTTCTGTGCTGTTTTGCTCGTTTGTCCACCCAAATGGACACAAAAAATTAAATGGACCACACTGGGATGATCCCCAACCGTCCTTCCATGACTCAATTGATTTTCTGCCCAATGCACGCCTGGACCACAGTCCCACCCCTGAAACTGTGAGCTAAAGCACACCGATTTTGCCCAAAAATGCCCCGTTCGCGCCGTTTCTCCTATTTGTCCACCCAAATGGCCACGAAAATTTAAACGAACTCTACTGGGATGATAGCCAACCTCCCTGTCATGCCCCGATCAATTTTCATCCCACAGCAAGGCCGGACCCCGGGCCAACCCCCGAAATCGTGGACTATAGCACTCTGATTTGGCCCAAAAATGCCCCATTCACACCGTTTCACCCATTTATCCACCCTAATGGCAACGAAACACACTGGGACAATCCCCAACTTCCCTGGCATACCCCAATTGATTTTTAGCCCACAGAACACTCGGACCCCGGGCCCTCCCCCAAAATGGTGGGCTATAGCTCACCAATTTGGCCCGAAAATGCCTCGTTCGTG
Source organism: Capsicum pubescens (assembly GCA_030864215.1). Taxonomy (NCBI): domain Eukaryota; kingdom Viridiplantae; phylum Streptophyta; class Magnoliopsida; order Solanales; family Solanaceae; genus Capsicum; species Capsicum pubescens. The sequence goes on along the minus strand of CM061540.1, from coordinate 41,661,544 downwards.
CCGTCTCGCCCGTTTGTCCACTGGAATGGCCACGAAAATTTAAACGGACTATAATGGCATGATCCCCAACTGCCCTGGCATGCCCCGATTGATTTTTGACCTACATCACACCCTGACCCCGGGCTTACGCCCGAGACCGTGGTCTATAGCACACCGATTTAGCCCGAAAATGCCCTGTCCGTGCTATTTTGCTTGTTTGTCTACCTAAATGGCCACAAAAATTTAAACGGACCACACTGAGATGATCAATAACCATCCTTTCATGACTCGGTCAATTTTTGGCCCACAGCACTCCCGGACCACGGTCCCACCCCCAAAACTGTGGGCTATAGCACACTGATTTGGCCCTAAAATGCCTCGTTCGCATCGTTTTGCCTGTTTGTCAACCCAAATGACCACAAAAATTTAAGAGGACCACACTAGGACGATCCCCAATCTCCCTGGCATACCCTGGTCGATTTTTGGCCCACAACAAGCCCGAACCTCGGGTCCACCCCCAAAACCGTGGTCTATAGCACACCGATTTGGACAAAAAATGCCCTGTTCATGTCGTTTCGCCCGTTTGTCCACCCAAATGGCCACAAAAATTTAAATGGACCACACTGGAACGATTCCTAACCTCCCTAACATGCCCCGATTAATTTTTGGCCTACGGTACACCCGAACCCCGGTCCCACCCCCAAAATCGTGGGATAGAGCATACCAATTTGGCCCGAAAATGCCCCATTCATACCATTTTTCCTGTTTGTCCAAACAAATGGCCACAAAAATTTAAACGGATAATACTGGGACAATCCCCAACCTCCCTGGCATGCCCCAGTTAATTTTTGACCTAAAGCACACCAGGACACCGGGTACACCCTCAAAACCGTGGACTTTAGAACATCGATTTGGCTTGAAAATGCCCCATTCATGTCGTTTCGCCCGTTTGTCCACCAAAATTAACACAAAAAATTAAACGGACCACACTGAGATGATCCCCAACCTCCCTGGCAGCCCGGTCAATTTTTGACCCATAGCACGCCCGAACCCCGGGCCCACTCCTAAAACCGTAGGCTATAGTTTATCGATTTGGCCCAAAAATACCCCATTTGCGATGTTTCGCCTGTTTGTCCACCCAAATAGCCTCAAAAATTTAAACGAACCACACTGGGACGATCCCCAAACTCCCTGGCATGCCCTGGTCAATATTTGGCCCACAGCATGCCCGGGCAAACCCCCAAAGACGTGGGTTATAGCACACCAATTAGGCCTGAAAATGCCCCGTTCGTACAGTTTCACACATTTGTCCACCCAAATGGCCACAAAAATTTAAACGGACCATACTGGGATAATCCCATACCTCCCTGGCATACCCCGATCGATCTTTGGCCCACAACTCGCCCGAATCCCGGGCACACCCCCAAAACCGTGGGCTATAGCACACCGATTTGGCCCGAAAATGCCCCATTTGGCCATTTAGCCTGTTTGTCCACCCAAATGGCTAAAAAAATTTAAACAGATCACACTGGGATGATCCTCAATCTCCCTGGCATGCCCCGGTTGATTTTTGACCCTCAACATGCCCAGACCCCATACCCACCCCCAAAACCGATGGTTATAGCACACCGATTTGGCACTTAACGCCCTATTCGCGCCGTTTCACCCGTTAGTCCAACTAAATGTCCACGAAAATTTAAATAGACCATAATAGGATAATCCCCAGCCTTCCTGGCATGGAACCTTCTATTTTTGGCCAACAACACGCCCGCACCCCGGGTCCATCCCCAAAATTGTAGGCTATATGGACACCGATTTATCCCAAAAATGCCCAGTTCACGCTATTTTTCCAGTTTCTCTACCCAAATGGCCACAAAAATTTAAACAGACCATACTGGGATTATCCCCAACCTCCCTGGCATGCCCCGATTGATTTTTGGCCTACAGCACGCATGAAACCCGGGCCCAAACCAAAACCGTGGGCTATAGCACACCAATTTGGCCTGACAATGTCCCGTTCGCACCGTTTCGCCCGTTTGTCCACCCAAATGGCCACAAAAATTTAAACGGACCACACTAAGATGATCCCCAAACTCCCTGGCATTCCCCAATCAATTTTTGACCCACAGAATGCCCGAACCCCAGGCTCACCCCTAAAACTATAGGTTATAGACACCAATTTGACATGAAAATGCCCCGTTCGCGCTGTTTCGCGCGTTTATCCACTTAAATGGCCACAAAAAATTAAACGGATCATACTGGGATGATCCCCAACCTCCTTGGTATGCCTCGGTAGATACTCGGCCAAAAGAATTCACGGAACCCATGCCCAACCCCGAAACCGTGGGCTATAGCACACCGATTTGGACAAAAAATGTCCCGTTCGTGCTCTTTTGCCCGTTTGTCCTCCCAAATAGCCACGAAAATTTTAACGGACCACAGTGGGACGATCTTCAACTCCCTGGCATGCCTCGGTCATTTTTTGTCGCACAATACGCCCGAACCCTGGGCTCACCCCCAAAAATGTGGGCAATAACCCACCGATTTTGCTAGAAAATGCCCCGTACAAACCGTTTCGCCCGTTTGTCTACCCAAATGGCCCCGAAAATTTAAATGGACCATACTGGGATGATCGCCAACCTCCCTGCACGCCCCGATCAAATTTTGGCCCATAACACGCCCGGGACCACCCCCAAAATCGTGGGTAATAGCAGACCGATTTGACTCAAAAAAGCCGTGTTTGCACTATTTTGCCCGTTTGTCCACCCAAATAGCCATAAAAATTTAAACGGAACACTATGGGATGATCCGTAACTACCCTAGCATGACTCGGTCAATTTTTGACCCACAGTACGCTCGGACACCGGGGCCACTCCTGAAACCATGGGCTATAGCACAATGATTTGGCCCAAAATGCCCCGTTTGTGCCGTTTTGCCTGTTTGTCCATCCAAATGGCCACTAAAATTTAAACGTATCACTCTGGAAAGATCCACAAACTCCCTAGCATGCCTCGGTGAATATTTGGCCCACAGCATGCTCGGACCCCGGGCCCACTCCCAAAACATAGGCTATAGCACACCGATTTGGCTCCAAAATGTCCCGTTCGTGCTTTTTCGCCTATTTGTCCACCCAAATGGCCAAGAAAATTTAAACGGACCATACTGGGATGATCACGAACCTTAGAGGCATACCTCAATAAATTTTTGGCCCACAGCACACTCGGACCCCAGGCCCACCCCCGAAACCATAGGCTATAGCACACCGATTTAGCCAGAAAATGCCGCATTGGCGCAGTTTCGCCCGTTTGTCCGCAAAAATGGCCAAAAAAATTTAAAAGGACCACACTGGGATGATCCCCAACCTCCCTAGCACGCCTCGGCCAATTTTTGACCCACAACATGTTTGGACCCTAGGTCTACCCCCAAAACCGTGGGCTATAGCACACCGATTTGGCTCGAAAATGCCCCATTCGCGCTGTTTCACCCTATTGTCCACCCAAATGGCCACGAAAATTTAAACGGAGCACACTGGGACGATCCTCAACATCCCTGGCACGCCTTGGTCAATTTTTAACCCACAACACGCCCTGACCTCGGGCCCACCCCTAAAATCGTGGGCTATAGCACATCAATTTTTCCCGAAAATGCCCCGTTCGCACCGTTTTCCCCGTTTATCGACCCAAATGGCCACAAAAATTTTAATGCACTAGAACAATCCCCAACCTCCCTGGAATGCGCCGATCGATTTTAGGCCAATAAAATGCCCGAACCCAAGGCCCACCCCCAAAACCTTGGGCTATAACGCTCCGATTTAACCCGAAATTGCTCCGTTCACGCCGTTTCGGCCGTTTGTCCACCCAAACAAAATTTAAACGTACCATGCTGGGACGATCCCCAACCTCCATGGCATGCCCCGATCGATTTTCAACATGGGCACGTAAAATTAAACGAACCACATTGGGATGATCCCCAACCTCCCTGGCACGCCTCGGTCGATTTTTGGCCCACAGCATGCCCGAACACCAGTTCTAACCCCAATACCGTGGGCTATAGCACACCGATTTGGCCCGAAAAGGCGTCGTTCGCGCTGTTTCGCCCGTTTGTCCACCCAAATATCCACGAAAAATTAAACGAACTGCACTGGGACGATCCCCAACCTCCGTGGCATGAACCGGTTGATTTTTTTCCCACAGTAAGCCCCAACCCCGGGACCACCCCCAAAATCGTGGGCTATAGCACACCGATTTGGCCCAAAAAAGCCCCATTTGCGCCGTTTTCCCCGTTTGTATACCCAAATAGCCACGAAAAATTAAACGGACTGTACTGGGATGATCCCCAAGCTCCCCAGCATACCCCGGTCAATTTTTGTCCCACAACACTCTCGAAACCAGGGCCCACCCCTAAAACTGTGGGCTATAGCACACCAATTTGGCCTGAAACGCCCTGTTCATGCCATTTAGCTCGTTTGTCCACCCAAATGGCCACGAAAAATTAAATGGACCACACTGAGACAATCCCCAACCTCCCTAGCACGCCTCGGTCAATTTTTTGCCCACAACACTCTCGAACCCCAGTTCCACCCCCCGAAACCGTTAGTTATACCACGCCAATTTTGCCCAAAAAGGCCCCGCTCGTGCCGTTTTGCCCATTTATAGAACCAAATGACCACAAAAAATTAAACGGACCACACTGGGATAATCCCCAAACCCCCTGGCAAGCCTCGGTCGAATTTTGTCCCACAGCACACTCGGTCCCCAGGCCCACCCCTAAAATCGTGGGTTATAGCACATCGATTTAGCCAAAAAATACCCCATTCGCACCATTTCACCCGTTTGTCCACCTAAATAGCCACAAAAAATTAAACCGACTACACTGGGACGATCCCAAACCTCCCTAGCATGCCCCGATTGATTTTACCCTGCAACACAATCGAACCCCATGCCAAACCCAAAACCGTGGGCTATAGCTCACCAATTTGGCCCGAAAATGCCCCGTTCGCGCTGTTTCGCCAGTTTGTCCACCTAAATGACACAAAAAATTAAATGGACCATACTGGGATGATCATCAACTTCCCCGGCATGCCCTATTTGATTTTTGAGCCATAGAACACCCGAATCCCGAGCCCACCCATGAAACCATGGGCTATAGATCACCAATTTGGCCCAAAAATTCCCCGTTCGCGCTGTTTCGCCTGTTTGTCCACCCAAATGGCCATGAAAAATTAAACGGACCACAATGGGACAATCCTCAACCCCCTTGGCACACCCCTATTAATTTTTGGCCCACAGAACGCCTGAACCCCGAGCCTACCCCCTAAACCGTGGTCTATAGCACATCAATTTAGCCCAAAAATACCCCGTTCACACAGTTTCGCCCATTTGTCCACCCAAATGGCCACGAAAAATTAAACGGACCACACTGGGATGATCCCAACCCCCTTGGCATGCCCCAGTTGATTTTAGGCCTACTTCACGCTCGGACCCAGGCCCACCCCCAAAACTGTGGGCTATAGCACACCAATTTTGCCCAAAAATGCCTCATTTGCACCATTTTGCCCGTTTGTCCACCCAAATGGCCACAAAAAATTAAATGAACTGCTCTGGGACGATCTCCAACCTCCCTAACATGTCCTGATCTATTTTTGGCCAACAACACTCCCAAAACCTGGGCCCACACCCGAAATTATGGGCAATAACACACCAATTTGGCCCAAAATGCCCCGTTCATGACGTTTAGCCCATTTGTCCAACCAAATAGCCACGAAAAATTAAACGGACCACACTAGGATGATCCTCAACCTCCCTGACATATTCCAATCAATTTTGTCCCACAGCACGCCCGAACCCCAGTTCCACCCGCAAAACCGTGGGCTATAGCACACTAATTTAGCCCGAAAAGGCCTCATTCACTCTGTTTCGCCTGATTTTCCACCCAAATGGCCACAAAAAATTAAACGAACCACACTGGGATGATCCCTAACCTCCGTGGCACGCCCCGATAAATTTTTGTACCACAGCATACTCGAACCCCAAGCCACCCCAAAACCGTGGGCTATAGCACACCGATTTGTCCTGAAAAAGCCCCGTTCACGTCGTTTCTCCCGTTTGACCACCCTAATGGCCACAAAAATTTGAACGAACCACATTAGGATGATCCCCACCCTCACGTCCTGATCAATTTTTGTTCCATAGCACGCCTGAACACGAGCCCAGCCCCAAAATCGTAGGCTATAACACATTCTTTTGGGGGTAATCCCCAACCTTCCTGGGATAATCAAAAAACCTTCCTAGGATAATCCCCAACGAATCACCCATTTGTCAGCTGAAATGGCCACAAAAATTTAAACGGACCACACTGGGATAATCCCCAACCTTCCTGGCATACCCCGGTCAATTTTTGGCCCACAACATGCTTGGACACCGTGCCCACCCTCGAAACTGGGGGCTATAGCACACCAATTTTGCTCGAAAATGCCCCATTCGCGTTGTTTCTCCCGTTCGTCCACCCGAATGGCCACAAAAATTTAAACGGACCATATTTGGATAGTTCGCAATATCCCTGGCATGACCCAGTCAATTTTTGACTCATAACACGCCCGGACCCTGGGCCCACCCTCGAAACCGTGGGCTATAGCACATCGATTTAGTCCAAAAATGCCCCGTTCGCGTCGTTTCGCCCATTTATCCACCCAAATGGTCTTAAAAATTTAAATGCACTAGAACGATCCCCAATCTCCTTAGAACGTCCCTATCAATTTTAGGCCCACAAAATGCCCGAACCCCGGGCCCACCCCCAAAACCTTAGGCTATAGCGCTCCGATTTGGCCAGAAAATGCTCCGTTTGTGTCGTTTCGCCCGTTTGTCCACCCAAATGGACATAAAAATTTAAACGTACCACACTGGGACGATCCCCAACTTCCCTGGCATTCCTCGGTCGATTTTCAACATGGCCACAAAAAATTAAACGAACCACACTGGGTCGATCCCCAACCTCCCTGGCATGCCACGATCGATTTTTGGCCCACAACACGCCCAAACCTCAGTTCCACCCTCAATGTCATGCATTATAGTACACTGATTTGATGCGAAAAAGCGACGTTCTCGCCGTTTCTCCTGTTTGTCCACCCAAATGGCCACGAAAAATAAAATGAACTACACTGGGATGATCCCCAACCTCCATGGCACAAACCGGTTGATTTATGGCCCACAGCACGCCCGGACCCCAGGCCCACCCCCAAAACTATGGGTATAGCACACCGATTTAGCTCTAAAAAGCCCTGTTCACGCCGTTTTGCCCGTTTGTCTACCCAAATAGCCACAAAAAATATTAAACAAACTGCACTGGGATAATCCCCAACCTCCCTGGCATGCCCCGGTCGATTTTCAGCCCACATCACTCCCGGAACCTGGGCCTACCCCCAAAACTGTGGGCTATAGCACACCGATTTGGCCTGAAATGCCCCATTAATGTCGTTTAGCCCGTTTGTCCTCCCAAATGGCCATAAAAAATTAAACAGACCACACTGGGATGATCCCAATATCCCTAACATGCCTCGGTCAATTTTTGACCCACAACACACCCGCACCCCAGTTCCACCTCCGAAACCGTGGGCTATACCTCACCGATTTGGCTCGAAAAGGCCCCACTAGCGACGTTTTGCCCGTTTGTCCACCCAAATAGCCACAAAAAATTAAATGGACCAAACTGGGATGATCCTCAACCTCCATGACATGCCTTAGTTGATTTTCGACCTACAGCACGCCTGGTCCCCAGGCCCACCCCCGAAATTGTGGGCTATAGCACACCGATTTGGCCCAAAAATACCTCGTTCGCATTGTTTCACCCGTTTGTGCACCGAAATGGCCACAAAAAATTAAACAGACCACACTGAGATGATACCAAACCTCCCTGGCATGCCCTGATCAATTTTTGGCCCACATCACGCCTGAACCTCGTGCCCACCCCAGAACCGTGGGCTATAGCACAACGATTCGGCCTAAAAATGCCCCGTTTTGCCGTTTCACCCATATGTTCACCCAAATATCCATGAAAAATTAAACGGACCACACTGGAACGATCCCCAACCTCCCCGATAAGCCCCATTTGATATTCGAGCCACAGCACGCCTGGACCCCGAGCACCCACAGAAACGTGGCCTATAGCTCTCCAATTTGTCCCGAAAATGCCCCGTTCGCGCTGTTTCGCCCGTTTGTCCACCCAAATGGCCACGAAAAATTAAACGGAATACACTGGATGATCCCTAACCTCCCTGTCACACCACGGTTGATTTTTGGCCCACAGCACGCCCGAACCCCGAGCCCACCCCCAAAACTGTGGTCTATAGCACATCGATTTAGCCCAAAAATGCCCCGTTGGTGCCGTTTCACCAATTTGTCCACCCAAATGGCCATTAAAAATTAAACGAACCACCTTGGGATGATCCTCAATCCCCTGGTATACCCCGGCCGATTTTTGGCCTACATCACGCTCGGACCCCGAGCCCACCACCTAAACCATGAGCTATAACACACCGATTTGGCTTGAAAGTGTCCCATTCGCGCCATTTCACCCGTTTCACCCGTTTGTCAACAAAATAGACATAAAAAATTAAACGGACCATACTGGGATGATCTCCAACCTCCATGGCATGCCTTGTTAGATTTTCGGCCCATAGTACGCCCGGACCTTCGGCCGAACCCCAAAACTGTAGGCTATAGCATACCAATTTAGCCGAAAAATACCCCATTTGCACCATTTTACCCGTTTGTCCACCCAAATGGCTATGAAAAATAAATTAACTGCACTGGGACGATCCCCAACCTTCTTGGCACGTCCCGGTTGATTTTTAACCCACAACACTCCCGAAACTTGGGCCCACCCCTGAAACTGTGGGCAATAGCACACCGATTTGGCTTGAAACTCCCATTCATGCCGTTAAGCCCGTTTTTCTATCCAAATGGCCATGAAAAATTAAACGGACCACACTGGGTCGATCCTCAAGCCCCTGGTATGCCCGAACCCTGATTTGGCCCAAAAAGGCCCCGTTCGCGCCGTTTCTCCCGTTTGTCCAGCCAAATAGCCATAAAAAATAAAATGGACCACACTGGGATGATCCCCAACCTACCTGGAACACCCCGACCAATTTTTATCCTACAGCATGCCTGGACCCTGAGCCCACCCCCAAAACCGTGGGCTATAGCACACCGACTTGGCCCGAAAAAGCCCCGTACGCGCCGTTTTGCTCGTTTGTCCACCCAAATGGCCACGAAAAATGATACTGACCACATTGGTATGATCCCAACCTCCTTGGCATGCCTCGTCAATTTTTGGCCTACAGCACGCCCGAACCCCGAGTCCACCCCCGAAACCATGGGCTAACACACCGATTTAGCTCGAAAATGCTCCGTTCGCTCCGTTTGACTCGTTTGTCCACCCAAATGGACATAAAAAATTAAACGGACCACACTGGGATGATCCCCAACCTTCCTGGCATGCGCCAGTTGATTTTAGGCCCACAGCACGCCCGGACCCCGGGCTCACCCCCGAAATTGAGGTCTATAGCACACTAATTTAGCATAAAAATGCCCCGTTCGTGCTGTTTTGCCATTTGTCCACCCAAATGCCCAAGAAAAATTAAGCGGACCATACTGAGATGATCCCCAACCCCCTGGCACGATCCGATCTATTTTTGGCCTACATCACGCTCGAATGCCGGGACCACCCCCTAAACAATGGGTTATAGCACACCGATTTAGCCCGTAAATTCCCTGTTACTCCCGTTTCACCCATTTGTCGACTTAAATGGTCACGAAAAATTAAATGGACCATATTGGGATGATCCCTAACCTCCCTGGCACACCCTGATTAATTTTTGGCCCACAACACGCCCGGACCCCGGGCCCACCCCTGAAACTGTGGGCTATAGCACATCGATTTAGCCCAAAAATACACCGATTGCACCATTTTGACAGTTTGGCCAACTAAATGGCCATGAAAAATTAAATGAACTGCACTGGACAATCCCCAACCTTCCTAGCATGCCCCTATTGATTTTCTGCCCACCGCACTCCCAAATCCTGGACCTACCCCCAACACTGTGGGCTATAGCACACCGATTTGGCCCGAAAAGCCCCGTTCGTGCCGTTTAGCCCGTTTGTCCACCCAAATGGCCATGAAAGATTAAACGTACCATACTGGAATGATCCCCAACTTCCCGGGCATACCCCAGTCAATTTTTAGCCCACAACACTCCCGAACCTCGATTCCACCCCTGAAACCGTGGGCTATAGACCACCAATTTGGCCTGAAAAGGCCCCATTCGCACCGTTTTGCCCATTTGTCCACTCAAATAGCCACGAAAAATTAAACGTATCACACTGGGATGATCCCCAACCTTTGTGGCACGACCTGGTCAATTTTTGACCCACTGCACGCCCGGACCCCAGGCCCACCACCAAAACCGTGGGCTATAGCACACTGATTTGGCTCAAAAAAGCCTTATTCGCGCTGTTTTGCTCGTTTTTCCACCTAAATGGCCACAAAAAATTAAACGGATCACACTGGGATAATCCAAAACTCCCTAGCATGCCCCGATCAATTTTTGGCCCACAGCACGCCAGATCCCCGTGCCCACCCCGTAACCATGGGCTATAGCACACAGATTTGGCCCAAAAATGCCCTGTTCACATTGTTTCGCCCGTTTGTCCACCCAAATGGCCATGAAAAATTAAACGGACCACAATGGGAGAATCTCCAACCTCCCCGACATGTCCTATTTGATTTTCAACCCACAGCACCCCCGGACCCCGAGCCCACCCCCGAAACCGTTGGCTATAGCTCACCAATTTAGCTCGAAAATGCCCCATTCGGGTTGTTTCGCCAATTTGTCCATCCAAATGACCACGAAAAGTTAAACGGACCACACTGGGATGATCCCCAACCACCCAGTATACCTCTGTTGATTTTTGGCCCACAGCACGCTTGGACCCTAGGCCTGCCCCCAAAATCATGGTCGATAGCACATCGATTTATCCCAAAAATGCCTCGTTCACGCTGTTTTTCCCATTTGTCCTCCCAATTGGCCAAGAAAAATTAAACGGACCACACTGGGACATCCCCAACACCTACGGAATGCCCCGGTAAATTTTTGGACTACATTACGCTCGAACCCCGGGCCCACCCCCTAAACCGTGAGCTATAGCACACTGATTTTTCTAGAAAATGCCCCATTCGAGCCGTTTTGCCTGTTTCGCCCGTTTTTCCTCCCAAACATCCATAAAAAATTAACTGGACCACACTGGGATGATCCCCAACCTCCTTAGCTAACCTAGTCAATTTTCGACCCACAAAATGCCCGAAACCCGGGCCCACATAAAAAATTGTGGGTCATTTTGGCCCAAAAATACCCCATTTGCAGCGTTTTGCCTATTTGTCCACCCAAATGGCCACAAAAAATTATACGAACTGCATTGGGATGATCTTTATCTTCCTAGGAATGCCCCAATCAATTTTTGACCAACAACACACTCGAATCCTGGGCCCACCCCCAAAATTGTAGTTATAGCACACCGATTGGGCCCGAAATGCCCCGTTCGTGCCGTTTAGCCCGTTTGTCCATTCAAATATGGCCACGAAAAATTAAACAAACCACACTAGGATGATACCCAACCTCCCTGGCATGACCTGGTCAATTTTTGACCCACAGCATGCCCGAACCCCGGTTCCACCTCCTAAATCGTGGGCTATAGCACACCGATTTGGCCTGAACAAGCCCCGTTTGCACCATTTTTCCCATTTGTCCACCCAAATGGCCACAAAAATTAAACGGACCACACTGGGATGATCCCCAACCTCCGTGGAATGACCCGGTCGATTTTTGACTTACAGCACGCCCAAACCCCGAGCCCATCCCCCAAACCCGTAGGCTACACACTGATTTGGCCCAAAAAAGCCCCGTTCATGCTTTTTTGCCCGTTTGTCCACCCAAATTGCAACAAAAAATTAAATGGACCACACTGGGATGATCCCCAACCTCCATGGTACACACCGATTAATTTTTGGCCCACAACACGCTCGAACCCCAGGCCTACCCCCAAAATCGTGTGCTATAGAATATCGATTTGGCCTGAAAATGCCCCGTTCGTGCAGTTTCACCCATTTATCCACCCAAATGGCAATAAAAAATTGAACAGACCACACTAGGATGATCCCAATCCTCCCTGGCTTGCCTCGGTCAATTTTTGGCCCACAACACGCTCGAACCCCGTGCACTCCCCGAAACCGTAGGCTATAGCACATCGATTTGGCCCACAAATGCCCCGTTCGTGCCATTTCGCCCATTTGTCCACCCAAATAACCACAAAAATTAAACGCACCACACTGGGACGATTTCCAACCTCTCCGGCAAGCCTTGGTTGATTTTCGTCCCATAGCACGCCCGAACCCTGATCCCACCCCCAAAACTGTGGGCTATAGCAAACTGATTTGGCCTAAAAATACCCCATTTGCACCGTTTTACCCGTTTGTATAGCTAAATGGCCATAAAAAATATAACGAACTATACTGGGATGATCCCCAACCTTCCTGGCATGCCCCGGTTAATTTTTGGCCCACAGTACTCCCAAAACCTTGGCCCACCCCTAAAACTATGGACTATATCACATCGATTTGGCCTGAAACACCCCGTTCGTGCCGTTTAGCCCGTTTCTCCACCCAAATGGCCACAAAAAATTAAACGGGCCATACTGGGATGATCCCCAACCTCCCTGGTGTGCCCCGGTCGATTTTTAGCCTACAGCACACCCGGACCTCAGGCCCACTCCAAAACTATAGGCTATAGCAAACCGATTTGGCCCAAAAATGCCTCGTTCGCGTTATTTTGCCTGTTTGTCCACCCAAATGGCCAAGAAAATTTAAACGAACCATAATGGGATGATACCCAACCTCCCTGGCACACCTCGGTCATTTTTTGGACCCACAGAAATCTCAGACCCTGGCCCCACCTCCAAAACCGTGGGCTATAGCACACCGATTTGGCTTAAAAATGCTATATTTGCGTTGTTTCACCCGTATGTACACCCCAATTGCCACAAAAATTTAAACTGGCCATATTAGGATGATCCCAAACCTCCCAGTCTTTCTCCGGTTGATTTTCGTCCCACAGAACGCCCGGACCTAGGGTCCACCCTCGAAACCGTGGGCTATAGAATATTGATATGACCCAAAAATGGCTCGTTCATGCTGTTTCACCCATTTATCCACCCATATGGACACAAATTTAAACAAAATATACAAGGATGATACCCAAGCTCCCTGGCATGACCTGGTAAATTTTCATCCCATAGCACGCTCAGATCTCTGGCACACACCCAAAACCGTGGCCTATAGAAACCGATTTGGCCCAAAAAAGCCTCGTTCGCACCTTTCGCCTGTTTGTCCAATGAAATAGCCACAAAAATTTAAACAGACAACACTTGGATGATCCCTAACCTCCCTGTCATACCCAAATCGATTTTCAGCCCACAGCACGCCCGAACCCTAGGCCTAACCACAAAATTGTGGGCTATAGCACACTGATTTGGCTTGAAAATGCCCCGTTCGCGCCGTTTGTCCACCCAAATGACCACAAAAGTTTAAATGGACCACACTGGGATGATCCCCAACCTCATGACATGCCTCGATCAATTTTTGACCCACAGCACACTCGAACCTCGAGCCCACCACCAAAATCGTGGGCTATAGCATACCAATTTGGCCGAAAAATTCCTCGTTCGGGTTTTTTCGCCCATTTGTCCACTCAAATGGCTAAGAAAATTTAAACGAACCACAATGGGATGATCGCCAACCTCCTTGGTATGACCAGTTGACTTTTGGCCCACAGTACACCTGGATCCCAGGCCTACCCCTGAAACCGTGGGCTATAGCACACCGATTCGACCCGAAAATGCCCCGTTCGCACCATTTCACCCTTTTGGCTACCCAAATGGCCCTAAAAATTTAAATGGACTATACTGGGATGATCCCTAACCTCCCTGGTATTGTTTGATCAATTTTAGGCCCACAACATGCCCGTACCCTAGGCCCACTACCGAAACCGTGGGATATAGCACACTGATTTGGCCTGAAAATGCCCCATTCATGTCGTTTTACACGTTTGTCCACCCAAATGGCCACAAAAATTTAAACGGACCATACTGGGATGATCCCCAACCTCCTTGGCATGCCTCGATCAATTCTTGGCCCACAGGACGCTCGGACCCCAGGCCCACCCCAGAAACCGTGGGATATAGCACACCGATTTGGCCACAAAATGCCCTATTCACATTGTTTCAACTGTTCGTCGACCCAAATGGCCACAAAAATTTAAACAAACCACACTGGGCTGATATCTATCCTCCCCGGCATGCCTCGATCGATTTTCAGCCCACAGAACGCTCGGACCTAGGGCCCACCCTTAAAATTGTGGGCTATAGTACTCTGATTTGGCACGAAAATGCCCCGTTCGCACCATTTTACCCTTTTGACCACACAAATGGCCACGAAAATTTAACCGGACCATATTAGGATGATCCGCAACTTCCCTGGCATGCCTCGATCAATTTTTGGCCCACAACACACCTATACCCTGGGCTCACCCCCAAAATAGTGGGCTATAGAACACCTATTTGGCCAAAAAAATGTCCCATTCACGCCGTTTCACCCATTTATCCACCCAATTAGCCACAAAAATTTAAACAGACCGCACTGGGACGATCCTCAACCTCCCTGGTATGTCGCGGTCGATTTTTTGCTAACAACACACCTGGACCCCGAGCCCACCCCCAAAATTGTGGACTATAGCTCACCACTTTAGCCTGAAAATGACATGTTCATGCCGTTTCGCCCGTTTGTCCATCCAAATGGCCACATATATTTAAACGAACCATAGTGGGATGATCCATAACCTCCCTGGCATGCCTCGGTTGATATTTGGCCTACAGCATGCCCGGACCCCGTGCCGACCCCTAAAACCGTAGGCTATAGCACACTGATTTGGCCCGAAAATTACTCATTCGCACCGTTTTGCCCGTTTGTCCTTCCAAATGGACATGAAAATCTAAATGAACCACACTGGGATGATCCCCAACCTTCCTAGTATGCCCCGATTGATTTTTGGCCTACAGCACACTCAGACCCCGAGCCCACCCCTTAAACTGTGGGTTGTAGCACACCGATTTGGCCTGAAAATGCCCCGTTTGCATCGTTTGGCCTGTTTGTCCACTCAAATGGCCAAGAAAATTTAAACGGACCTTGGCCCCACCCCCAAAATCGTGGGATATAGCACATCGATTTGGCGAAAAAATGTTGTATTTACACTATTTCACCCGTATGGCTATACTGGGACAATCCCCAACCTCCCTAGCATGGCCCGATTGATTTTTGTCCTAAATAACTCCCGTACCCAAGGACAACCATCGAAACCGTGGAATATAGCATACTGATTTGGCCTGAAAATGCCCCGTTCGCGCTATTTCACCCGTTTATCCGGCCAAATAGCCACAAAAAATTTAAATGTACCACATAGGGATGCTCCCCAACCTCTATAGCATGCCCCTATCAATTTTCATCCCACAGCACGCTCGGATCCTGATCCCACACCCAAAACTCTGGTCTATATCACACCGATTTGGTCCAAAAATGCCCCATTCGCGCCATTTCGCCTATTTGTCCACCAAAATGGCCACTAAAATTTAAACAGACCAAACTTGAATGATCCACGACCTCCCTGGCATGCCCCGGTTGATTTTTGGCCGACAGAACTCCCAGACCCTAGGCCCACCCTCGAAACCGTGAGCTATAGCACACTAATTTGGCATGAAAATACCCCGTTCACGTCGTTTGTCCACCTAAATAACCACGAAAATTTAAACGGACCACACTGGGATGATCCCCAACCTCCTGACATACCCCGATCAATTTTTAACCAACAACACACCCGAACCTCGGGCCCACCCCCGAAACCGTGGGCTATAGCACATCAATTTGGCCCAAAAATGCCCCGTTCGCGCTGTTTTGCCCTTTTGTCCACCCAAATGGCCACAAAAATTTAAATCGACTATACTGGGATGATACCTAACCTCTCTGGCATGCCCCAATCGATTTTCGACCTAAAGTACACCCGGACCTCGGCCCCTTTACCAAAACCGTGGGCTATAGGACATTGGTTAAGCCCGAAAATGCCCCATTCAATCCGTTTTGCATATTTTTCCACCCAAATGGCCAAAAAAATTTAAACGAACCATACTGGGATGATCCCTAACTTCCCTGGCATGACCCAGTTGATTTTTGGCTTACAATATACCCGAGCCCCAGGACCATCCCAGAAACCGTGGGCTATAGCACACCGATTTGGCCCGAAAATACCTTATTCGTGTTATTTTTCCTGTTTTTCCACCCAAATATCCATGACTATTTAAACATACCATACTGGGAAGATCCCCAACCTCCCTGGCATGTCCCGGGCGATTTTTGTCCCACAGCATGCCTGGACCCCAGGCCCTCCCCCAAACCTGTGGGCTTTATAGCACATCGATTTGGCCCGTAAATGCCCTGTGTGCGTAATTTTTCCCGTTTATCCACACAAATAGCCACAAAAATTTAAACGGACCACACTGGGATGGTCCCCAACCTCCCTGGCATGCCCCAATCAATTTTTGGCACAAAGCACTCCCGGACCCAAGGCCCTCCCCATAAAACGTGGGTTATAGCACACTGGTTTGGCTCTAAAATACCTCGTTCGCATCATTTCGCCCGTTTTTTCAACCTAAATGACCACAAAAATTTAAACAAACCACAATGGGATGATCCCTAACCTCCCTGGTACGCCCCAGTTGATTTTTGACCCACATCACGCCCAGTCCTCGGGTGCGCCCACAAAACTGTGGGCTATAACACACTAATTTAACTCGAAAGCACCCCATTTTTCGATCCAAATGGCCACAAAAATTTAAACTGACCATACTGGGACGATCCCCAACCTCCCTGACACACTCTGATCGATTTTTGGCCCACATCACCCTCGGACATAGGGCCCACCCCCAAAATTGTGGTCTATAGCACATCGATTTTTCTTGAAAAAGTCGCGTTCATGTTGTTTCTCTCGTTTGTCCACCCAAATGGCCACGAAAATTTAAACGAACCACACTGGGATGATCCCAATATCCCTCGCACACCCATGTTGATTTTAGGCCCACATCACTCTCGGAACCCAGTCCTACCCCCGAAACCGTGGGCTATAGCATACCCATTTAGCCCGAAAATGCCTCATTCATGTTGTTTCCCTTGTTTGTCCACCCAAATAACCACAAAAATTTAAATGGAATATACTGGGATGATCCCCAACCTCCTTGGGATGCCCTGGTCAATTTTTGAACCACAGCACGCCCTGAACCTGGGCCCACCCCTAAAACCATGGGCTATAGCACACCGATTTAGGCCTCAAATGCATTATTTACGTTGTTTCGCCCGTTTATCCACCCAAATAGCCACAAAAATTTAAATGGACCATACTGGGATGATCCCCAACCTCCTAGGCATGCGCCCATCGATTTTTGGCACACAGCACGCCTGGACCTCGGGCACACCCCCGAAACCGTAGGCTATAGCACACCGATTTAGCACGAAAATGCCCCGTTCGAGCCGTTTCGCCCGTTTGTCCAACCAAATAGACACGAAAATTTAAATGGACTGCTATGGGATGATACCAACCTCCATAGCACATTCCAATTAATTTTTTGGATGCAACTCACCCGAATCTCAGGCCCACCTCCAAAATCATGGGCTTAGCACACCAATTTGGCCCGAAAATACCCCGTTCGCGCCGTTTTGCTCTTTTGTCCACCCAAATAGCCACAAAAATATAAATGAACTATACTAGGACAATCCTAACCTCCCTGGCATGCCTCGGTCGATTTTTGGCCCACAGCATGCTCGGACCCAAGGCCCACTACCGAAACCGTGGGCTATAGCACACTGATTTAGCCCAAAAATGCCCCGTTCGTGTTGTTTCACACATTTTTCCACCCTAATGGCCACAAAAATTTAAATGGACCACACTGGGATGATCCCCAACCTCCCTGTCATATCCTAGTCAATTTTTGTCCCACAGGACGCCCGGAACCCAGGTCCACCCCAGAAATTGTGGGCTATAGCACACCGATTTTGCCCGAAAATACCTTGTTCGCGTTATTTTTCCCATTTGTCCACCCAAATAGCCATGAAAATTTAAACAGATCATACTGGGATAATCTCCAACCTCCCTGGCATGCCCCGATCGATTTTTGGCCCACAACATGCCCGGACCCCAGGCCTGCCCCAAAATTATGGGCTATAGCACATCGATTTGGCCCAAAAATACCCCATGAGCGCTGTTTTGCCCATTTGTCCACCCAAATAGCCACAAAAATTTAAACAGACCATACTGGATGATCCCCAACCTCCCTAGCATGCCTCGATCAATTTTTACCCTACAACACTCCCGTACCCAAGGCCCATCACCAAAAACATGGGCAATAGCACACTAATTTCGCCCATTTGTCCACCTAAATGACTACAAAATTTAAACGAACCATAATGGGACGATACTTAACCTACCTAGTATGCCCTGGTCAATTTTTAGCCCACAAAACGCCTATTCCCCGAGCCCACCCCCGAAATTGTGGGCTGTAGCACAACAATTTAGCAAGAAAATACCCCGTTTATGTTGTTTTGCCCATTTTCCCACCCAAATGGGCATAAAAATTTAAACGGGCCATACTGAGATGATCCCCAACCTCCCTGGCATGGCCCAATCAATTTTTTCCCCACAACACGCCCGAACCCTTGGCCCACCCCCAAAATCATGGGCTATTGCACACCGATTTTGCTTGAAAAAGTAGTATTCGTTCTGTTTCACCTGTTTGTCTACCCAAAGGGATACAAAAATTTAAAACGACCACACTGGGATGATCCCCAACCTCCCTGGCATACCTCGATCAGTTTTTGGCCCACAACACACTTGAACCGCGGTCCTAGCCCCAAAACCATGGGATATAGCACACCCATTTGGCCCGAAAATGCCCCGTTCGTGCCGTTTAGCGAGTTTGTCCACCCAAATGGCCACAAAAATTTAAACGGACCATACTGGAATGATCCCAACCTCCTTGGCACACCCTGGTTGATTTTTGAACCACAAAACGCCCTGACCCTGGGCCCACCCCTTAAACCATGGTCTATAGCACACTGATTTAGCTCGAAAATGTCCTATGTGTGCTGAGTCGCTCGTTTGTCCTCCCAAATAGCCACAAAAATTTAAACGGACCACACTGGGTTGATCCACAACCTCCCTGGTACGCCCCAGTCAATTTTTGGCACACAGCACACCCGAACCCAGGGCCCACCCCTGAAACCGTTGGCTATAGCACACCAATTTGGCATGAAAATGCCCTGTTCGAGCTGTTACGCCCGTTTGTCCACCCAAATGGCCAAGAATATTTTAACGGAACACACTGGGATAATCCCTAACCTCCCTGGCATTCCCCCATTGATTCCATATCACAGAACGCCCGGACCCTAGGTCCACACCCAAAATCGTGGGCTATAGTACACCGATTTGGCCCAAAAATTCCCCATTCGCGCCGTTTTGCTCGTTTGTCCACCCAAATGGCCATAAAAATTTAAAATAACCACACTAGGATAATCCCTAACCTCCCTGGCAAGCCCTGATCAAGTTTTGGCCCACAGCACACCCAAACCTCGGGTCCACCCCCAAAACCGTGGGCTATAGCACTTTCATTTAGCCCGAAAACACCTCATTCGCGTCGTTTCACCCGTTTGTCTACCCAAATGGCCAAAAAAATTTAAAATGACCATACTGGGATGATCTACAACTGCTCTGTCACGACCCAATCAATTTTCAACCCATAGAATGCCCGGACTCCAGGCCCACCCCAAAAATCGTGGGCTATAGCTCTCCGATTTGGCTTGAAAATGCCCTGTTCGTGCCGTTTTCCTTTTTGTCCACCCAAATGGACCAAAAACATTAAATGGACCATACTGGGATGATCACAATATCCCTGGCATGCCCAGTTTAATTTTTGGACCACAGCATGCCCGGACCCCGGGCCCACTCCCAAAACCGTGGGCTATAGCACATTGATTTGGCTAAAAAATGCCACATTCCACCGTTTCGCTCGTTTATCCACCCAAATGGCCACAAAAATTAAAATGGATCATACTGGGACGATCCCCAACCTCCATGATATGCCCTGATTGATTTTTGGCCCACAGCACTCTCGGGCCCCTG
This sequence comes from Capsicum pubescens, assembly GCA_030864215.1. NCBI lineage: Eukaryota > Viridiplantae > Streptophyta > Magnoliopsida > Solanales > Solanaceae > Capsicum > Capsicum pubescens. The sequence continues at coordinate 41,641,245 of CM061540.1, read as the reverse complement.
TCCACCCCCCAAAAACGTAGGCTATAGCATACCGATTTGGCCCAAAAATGCCTCGTTCGCGTTGTTTCACCCGTTTGTCCACCCAAATGGCCACAAAAATTTGAACAGACCACTCTGGGATGATCCCTAACCTCCCTGACTTGCCCCGGTTGATTTTTGGCCCACAACATGCCCAGACCCCAAGCCCACCCCCAAAACTGTAGGCTATAGCACACTAATTTGGCCCAAAATGCCCCATTTTGTATTTTCACTCGTTTGTCCACCAAAATGACCACAAAAATTAAAATGGACCATACTGGGATTATCCCCAACCTCCCTGCCACTCCCCAATCGATTTTTGGCCCATAACACGCCTGAACCTCGGGCCCACCCCTAAAATCGTGTGCTATGGCTCATCGATTTGGCTTGAAAAAGCTGCGTTCTCACTATTTTGCTCGTTTGTCCACCCAAATGGCCATGAAAATTTAAATGGACCACACTAGAATGATCCCCAACCTCCTAGCACACCCTGGTCAATTTTCAGCCCACAGCACGCTCGAACCCCAGACTCCTTCCCCAAAACCATGGGCTATAGCACACCTATTTGGCCCAAAATGCCTCGTTCACGCCTTTTCGCCCATTTGTCCTCATAAATAGCCGCGAAAATTTAAAAAAACCACACTGGGATGATCCCCAACTTTCCTGGCATGCCCCGGTTGATTTTCAACCCACAGCACGCTCGGAACCAGGTCCCATTCCCAAAACCGTAGGCTATGGCATATCAATTTGGCCCAAAAATGCCCCGTTTGTGCCGTTTCGCCTGTTTATCGATCCAAATGGCCACAAAATTTAAACGAACCATTTTGGGATGATCCCCAACCTCCCTGTCATGCCTTGGTTGAATTTTGGACCACAGAACGCCCGATCCTCGGGCCCACCCCCAAAACTGTGGGTTATAGCACACCGATTTAACCCAACAATGCCCCGTTTAGGTTGTTTCACTCGTTTGTCCACCTAAATGGCCACAAAAATTTAAACGAACCATACTGGGATGATTTCCAACCTCCCTGGCATGCCCCGGTCGAATTTTGGCCCCAACACGATCGGATCCTGGGACCACCCCCAGAAACGTGGGCTATAGCACACGATTTGGCCCGAAAGTGCCCCATTCGCGCCTTTTCGCCCGTTTGTCCACCCAAATAGCCACAAAAACTTAAACAGACCATAATGGGATGATACCTAACCTCCCTAGCATGCCCCGATCGATTTCGGCCGACAGCACACTCGAAACCATGGCCCACCCTCGAAACCTGGGATATAGTTCTCTAATTTGGCTCGAAAATGCCCCGTTCATGCTGTTTTATCCTTTTGTCCACTCAAATGGCCATGAAGATTTAAACGAACCATACTGTGATGATCCCCAACCTCCTTGGCATGCACCATGAATTTTCAGCCCACAGCACACCTGAACCCTGAGCCCACCGCCTAAATTGTGGGCTATAACACACCGATTTGGTCCAAAAATGCCCCGTTCGCGCCGTTTTGCCCGTTTGTCCACCCAAATGGCCACAAAAATTTAAACGGACCATACTGGGATGATTCTCAACCTACCTCACATGCCGCAATCGATTTTTAGCCCACAGTACTCTCGGACCCTAGGCCCACCCCCAAACCATGGGCTATAGCACATCGATTTGTCCTGAAAATGCCCCGTTTGCACCGTTTCACCTGTTTGTCGATCCAAATTGCCACAAAAATTTAAATTGAATACACTGGGATGATCCCCAACCTCCTTGGCATGCCCCGATCAATTTTTGGCCCACATCACTCCCGGAC